>CM034531.1:87814045-88099045 GCA_020002185.1 Paraescarpia echinospica
TTTTTTGTCGCCAATTACGTGATTGAGTGCAGAAAGAATAATGATAGATCGTGCATAACTACAATGTGGCGCCACCTGGGGAATGGCTGGACAATATATATATATATGTATATATATATATGCATATTCCAAACGACAACGTATGCTGACCAGATATGTATATAGCGCCGCGCTAGGCAGACCGATGTTTTGTAAGGAGACCAAGGTATTATATACTCGACATCACGACCAGTATTGATGTGAGTGACGTCACAAATAAACGGCAAACCTACTTCTACATAATTGGTATTATAAAAAGGTGACAAACAAATTACATAATAAATCATTGTTAAATTTGTATTACATGTTTATATACCCATATATCACTTACTGTAATGTTGTCTGGGGAAGGGCCCCGAATATATACCTTGCTAAAATTAATTTACTCAAAAAAAGAGTTTTGCGTGTAATAAGTCATGTAGGATTTATTGATCATACGCAGCCTTTATTTACATCTTATCAAATAAAGAATATTTATGACGTAAATAAATACGTATGCTGCATTATAATGTTCAAGCATAATAGGGGTATGTTGCCAGATATCTTTCGTGATATGTTTGTCCTGCAAATATCCACACTTAAATATAATACAAGGCAGGAAGTTATGAAACGATATTAGGGCCATAATTCCACAATGCTACATTGTCGAATTCTGACTTTCGATTTTCCATTTACGTCGACATTGTCGAATTCTGACTTTCGATTATCCATTTACGCTGTCATTGTGCAAGATTTTTGTCAAATAATTCACTAGAATGCCGTTTGGTTAAATATGTTTGGTCAAATAAGTTGACACACAGAAATCTACCCGAATACGGTTTGCAACAAACTATCATATCAAATATGAACTCATATTGACCTTTGACAGATGTGCTGCCCCCTAGCGAACTACACCAACTGCAAATTGGAGGATCGACGGCAGGAAATGTGACAGGTGTGAAGGTGGCAGGAGAGAAAGTGACCGTAGAGAAAGAGGTAGGAGGGAAAAAGAGACGGGAGAGGAGAGAAGGAAATGCAATGGGAGGAAAGATGACGGGTAGAAAGGAAGTGAGAGTACATGTGACAGAAGAGAAGTCGGAAGGGACGACGACAGGAAGAAAGGTGACAAGAGAAACAGCGTCAGGAAAGAATGGAACGGACGAGGTTGTGACGGGAGAGCAGAAGACAGGGGAACAAGATTACAACCAGACAGATGCAAACCGTAGAAAGAGCTACACTGAGGCAGTGATTGAAGGGGCAATGAGGAAAGAGAGGGTGTTTATGGACGATTCGATTATGAGAAAGACAGATAAGACTCTAAGCGAGGGGGAGGACGTCGTTGTTTGTCTACCGGGGGCTAGGATAGAACATGTAACTGAAAGGGTAGAGAAGGTACTGGGGCATGGCAAGGGAGGGTCTATACTAGTACATGTAGGGACAAATAACGCAGAGAGGGAGGGAACAACTGGGATAGTTCAGAAGTACAGACAGTTAGTGAAGAAGTTAAAGAAGACAAGAGTAGAACAGATTATCCTCTCAGGAATTTTGCCAGTAATGGGAGGAAGGGGGCCGACATATAGAAACTGCAAGAGGATGGCGATCAACGCACTGGTTGAGCAGATGTGTAAAGAAGAGGGGGTGGGATTCGTAGATTTATGGGGATACTTTGTTGGGAGGGAAGATATGTACATGAGAGATGGCCTACATCTAAGTGGAAAGGGGGCAGCAGTTTTCTCAGAGAACTTGCTGCAATCTGTTGACAGTGGGACAGGCTGCATCTATTTAAACTAGATTCGCAGGGGGGATTCACAGAGAAGCCTGAAACTGGAGGCATAGATAAAGACAGCAGAAATAAATCGGCAAAGAACAGCCTGGAAAACTGTTCTAAATCAGGATATAAATGCATTTGTTTAAATGCAAGGAGCATAGTAAACAAAAGAAGTGAACTAAACATTATGGTAGAAGATATTGACCCTCACATAATAGGTATAACCGAATCGTGGGCCACCACTGATATATCAGATGCCGAATTGGGACTAACAGGATATGTAATGTTTAGGAAAGATAGAATAGGAAGAAAGGGAGGTGGAGTTATTTTATATATTAAAGAATCTATCCAGGCTTATGAAATAAAATTAGAAAGAGAAGCAGATTGCGAAGAAGCTGTTTGGTGTAACATAGTTACAGGAAACTCAACGTTAACAGTTGGGTTAGTTTATCGAAGTCCAAACATAAGCATAGAAGAGAATGAAAAAATACAAAACGCTATAAGGGAAGTAAGCAAACGGAACTGTATTATTATGGGGGACTTTAACCATGGGCATATACAATGGAAATCTCTACAGAGTATGGGGAGTGAGGACCACAAGTTTTTAGTTTTAGTACAAGATAGTTTCCTTTCTCAACATGTGCTAGAACCAACCAGGGGAGAGAATGTGTTAGACTTAGTTTTGTCCTCACAGAAAGAATTAGTTGACAATGTCAAGATATGTGAGCCACTGGGGAGTAGTGATCACAACCAGATACATTTACCATCAAAGTAAAATCAGAAAGGAATAGTAAAAAGCAGTATAGGAGAAATTTCCACAAAGGAAGGTATAAGGACATGAGGAAATATTTAGCAAGATAGACTGGAATAACACACTGAAGAATAAGACAGCAACCGAATGCTGGAATATCTTAAATAGTGAAATTAAGTGCATAGTCGATAAATGTGTACCTTTCAAAAAACAAGGGAAACGGTCTAAAAAGAAACACTTATCGAAAGAAGCCATTAGAAAAATTAAGTATAAACAAATGATGTGGAAGTCATATAGATGTACTGGAAATGATGAAGACTACAACATTTATAAAGAAGCACTTAATCAAGCTACAGCTGAAATTAGAAATTCAAAGAGAAGCTATGAAAAAAAATTAGCTAGTAATATAAAACATGACAGTAAGAGTTTTTATGCGTATATTCGAAGCAAACAGAAAGTTCAGGATAAGGTCGGTCCTCTAGAAGATAGTGCTGGAAATACAATATCAGAGGGATTCTTAATGGCAGAAGACCTGAATGAGTATTTTAGTTCAGTGTTTACCAGGGAAGATATTAGTTCACTGCCAGTACCAGAGGCTAAGTTCAAGGGGGCAGATTCAGACTATTTAGGACAGTTAGTTGTAACCTCGGAAATGGTAGCTAAGAAAATAAGGGCTATGAAGGATAATAAATCACCTGGAGTGGACGGGATTCCGCCCAAACTACTATTGGAAATTGTAGAACAAATTAGCGTACCGCTTGCAACAGTTTTCAATTTGTCATTAGAAGAGGGAGTGGTTCCTTTAGAATGGAAAGAGGCAAACATTATACCGTTATTTAAAAAAGGTTCGAGAAACAAGTCAGAGAACTATAGACCAGTGAGTTTAACATCAGTGATTTGCAAATTATTAGAAAGACTAATTAAAGATCACATGGTGGATTTTCTTGTTAAACATAACTTGTTTAACAAATATGTTATGTTTTTTGGAAGACATCACTAGGTGGGTAGATGAGGGATCACCAGTAGATATCATCTATTTAGATTTTCAAAAAGCTTGGATTAATTAGGCGAAATATAGCGTATAAGAAAAAAGAATTAATAGTACCGCTGTACAAAACAATAGTGAGGCCTCATTTAGAATATTGTATACAAGCATGGAGGCCATATCGCAAGAAGGACATAGATATGCTAGAAAGAGTACAGAGGAGAGCGACTAAAATGATACCAAATCTGAGGGATCTTAGTTACGAAATACGCCTAAAAGAATGTGGTTTAACAACACTAGAGACCAGGAGATTGAGAGGAGATCACATAGAAGTGTTTAAAATATTGAATGGTTATGAAAATATTGATAGAAACATTTTTTTCTCAGTTAAGAAAAATAGAAGGACCAGAGGACATGAAGCTACATTAGTAAAGTAGCAGTGTAGATTAGATATAATAAAGTTCTCATTCTCACAAAGGACTGTAAATGAATGGAACAGATTATCTCCTGATTGTGTTGGTGCTAGTAGCGTGAATATGTTTAAAAATAAAATCGACACACACCTTAAAAAGGCGGGATACATGTAGATAAAAAGTATTGGACTCTCGATAAGCCAAAAGGCTTCCTTGTCCACCTGCCATCCAGAGTAATTTTCTGGATGGCAATCTTGTTAAATCTTGTTCAATACTGAAGTATCCCTTGCAACTTGCAAGTCAGGCCTAGCGCTGTCAGTCACACCAACGTCACGACGTAGTGTACAGAATACTTATATCGAGCATTTTCCACCCACGTTATGAGCTGTTTTATCAAAGTTGCAGTTTAAAAGAACTCAAAGATGAACGGAAGAAACGAAGTGCCAAGCAGTCTGGCAGAAAACGCGAATTGATTGTCGGGTAGGCTGGTACTGTGTGTGAGCGATAATTCATGATGTTTCGTAAACTGTCGATAATAATATATATTCGTACTATAACGTGTACAATTCAGTGAAAGCAACATATACATCCATTTAATATGTATATAAAACGGTCAGTGCAGCCAGTCTCGTCTATGAAGCGTGAGCGTCTGTCATGAATGGGGGAAGCTGTTTTTAAGTGAATATTATTAAACTTTAAAGATAATAATAGTGTGGAGTCTCTCATCACACAGTGATTTGTTTTGTATTTTGTTGACATTATGTAAATTGTTATTGTAAAATTTGTATCTTAGTATTTGTTTTCATATTTTGTAGTTCTAGTTGTTTCCAGCGCTTGACAATGTTCTATTAACTGACTGGTCTGTATTATTGTGGTTACAATGTAATGGTCTTATGATGTCTCATTCTTTATATGCTGGCACTGAGGGTGGTCATTACCAGGGTGCTTGTCGTCCTCAATGATTCTTTTACGTCCCAAATTGAGACGGGACCGACATTAATGTGATCACCGAGTCACGAGGGATACACAGTCCCCAATTTTGAGAGCCAGATTTTTACACCAAATATGCCTGCTTGTTCCAGGTTTCCAACTCAGAGCACTGGCATGCCAGGCGGATGTGCAAAGCACTGCTAACCACTACACTAGCCGCACTCTCTGTATAATTTGTTTCTGCTGTTGGGATAAATAAAATGCATCCTTACCTTACCTAAAGATGGGAGGGTGTGTTTCTATATTTCATAAAAACCAGCACAAAACCTTGGAGTAACATACACTATCGAGAGGGATGCGGGGGTACCAGCCCAGCCTGATCACAGTGCTTTCTTCTATATCATGAGCAGTCTTACTCCAAACCCATTATACTTTATCTTAGTCACATATTGAACATAACTTGGGATAATGTCATTGTTTTTAATTTTACAGGTTAATGAAGAGGAGCTCAACATGAAACTGCCACAGAATAACATGTATAGGGACGTACATGGTGGTATGCACCAACTACCCAAATTTACACTGGGCAGTCTAGAGGAATACTTATCCCAGAACGGAAAGAAGCTGGAGGAAAAGAGCAAGTCTCTATACAAAGAAAGGTGAGTTATCTTAACATTAAACTAAAAGGACTGTAGGATTAAAGGTAAAGGCGAATAACCATATGAGCTTTGTAGTTTGTATGTCCCTGTCAAATATGATACTGCCTTGATGAAATAATAGTTTTCTTTGTCAGTAGATACCAGCAGGCTTATTTGTAAGAGGTTTGGCAAATTTATATGTGTTAAATGTAAGAAGAAACATTCGAAACCTAACAATACATTATTCAGGACTAGTATTCTGGAATACCCTGCCTCATAAACACAGAATACTCCAGACCATTAACCAGTTTAAAAGAAACCTAACAGCTCCTTACTCGTGAATTATTATTGATATTACATTATATATGTGTCTGGGTAAATATATATAGGTGAAGCACAATACTGGGCCAAAAAAAGAGGACTGGACAGCAAAAACAAGTGCAAAAAACAAAAAGTCTTAGATGGTAACCAAGATACATCTACACCTAAAATTAAAGAAGATAATATATCTTTACTCACTGTTATGTGGCACAATTGAAGTTGATGATCAAAAATATGAGAATGTGAAACCCTTCAGAAATCAAAATTTGCTTTACTGATGCTAGTACCTCATCACAATCCAACGAAGACTTTTAAAATGTTAAGAATGATCAGAGCACTCAGGACGTGAAATGGTGGACACTGTAACTTACGTTATCCACCACATTGTCCACAACCACAATTCTCTTCTTTCTTCATGGGCCTAAGATACAGCACAAATGTTATCAACAGGAACTATCCGCAAAGAAGCTGGTTATGAATTTGGCCCAGTATTGTGCGACTCCACAATTTATATATATATATATATTGTACATTGTTTTCTTCAGGTTATTGCGGTATATGTGTACCACCACAGACAACACACAGGGAAAGTGGTTTGTGTCAGCTGTTGTGTGGGCAGAGATGAGGAAGTCTGCCTCTTATAAAGTAGATGTGTCCATGAACAATGATGCGGTGGTGTAAGAAGCACAATGTGAATGTGGTGCTGGGCAGGGCCCTACAGCTCACTGCAAGCATGTTGTAGCAGTTCTGTTCGGCCGGACACTAGTGTCAGATAGGAACTATTTTGACAGAAGTGACATGTACACAGGTAAGACGTTTAAAAAAAACATTCAATGTACTATGTACAAATATTGGGGCAATTGTCAATGCAAAAAAATGGCATTTACTTTATCCCAATTTTGTACAAGTAAGCTGGGTAGTTTCAAGAATGTGACACGGTCTTGTCAACATATCAGCAGCAATAAATAAATGAAAGGGTTAAAATGCATATAAAATTCACAAATATGTAGCTGTCTGTACACTTTGACTTGACCTGCAGGTCCTCCAGACGTTCCATCATGCTATACCTTTTAAAGGAACTCCTATCAAGTCCAGCAGATTACATGCAATTCGTGGGAAGGACAATGCGGACCTTATATATGATCCTCGATCAGAGCAACTGCAGAACAACGACTCTACTCCAGACAGGTTCACTCTATTTGACGAAACAAATCTTATATTCCTTTTACAGATCAATTAAAAATAGTTACTTGTCAAAACATGGGCATTAGTGCAGTCTCTGGCTTTATGTATAAAGCAAATAATATAATGTTGCTTATATCTCTACATATACATATTTCAGGAAAGTCAACCAATGCCAGTGATGCACCTGTTCCCTCCTGCCAATCCACATGCACTTGCCAACGATCACAACTACTTGACGTTAACTCCACAAGATCAGTACTTGAAAGATGAAACGGTTAGTTATTTCCATGCTTTTCAATTCAACATACATACATCTGTATTTACACAATGTGCTCCACTGAAACAATGCACATGGTTACAATAGAGCACAGTGGCTCAGTGACTAGAAAGTTGGACTCTCAATCAAGAGAACCCAGGTTCGAATTCAGTGCAGCTGTGTTGAACCTTGGGCAAGTTCGTTCACTCTACATTGCTCCAGTTCACTCAGCCGTATGAATGAGTACCTGGCTGTAGACAGTGGTGGATATTTGTGTAGTATTTGTGCATTAATTGCCGCATAGCTGAATGCTTCCCAGAGAAGTTGAGATGATGCTCAATCGAACAAGTCTGCTAGGGAGTAAAATGTAAAGCGCTTTGAGCAGTCATAAGGACTGGATACTGCGTTATTATATAATAGATTACTTTTTATAAACATTGCATCGTCACAGCACGGAGTCCAACTTACAAACCATTGTGCAATGCAGCTCTGTGCATTTCATTTGAAACTAAAATAAAACAAAGTTAAAACTTGAAACAAAAAGGGGGTTTGTTGTGTTATAATTAATATCAGACTAACTGGTGACAATACACTATATAGTTTAAAGCTGCAATGTCAGTTAGATTTTTATGCTCCTCGCTTTTCTGACTAATTTCCTGAAAAAGCAAAGCTATCAAGTATCCACTATGATATCCTAGTTCATTGGTGCACTTGTGCTACTTCGTTTTGTTGAAATTAATAAACAAACTGCGAACTATTTCGAATTTGGTTTCAAGTCGATGGAGTCAAAACTAGCAAAACTTGGACATGCATCTGGAAGTGGAAAGTTTTGTTGTTAGAAATGCATGTGAATTAAAGTAAAGACAATGTAAAGTACAAACATTTTATTGAAACTATTTGATAAGATTGACTACAAAATTATGAAAAGCACAATACAACTACAGGTACAATCACTGCACTTGATATGTATAATGTAATAATTTTTAATATCACATACACATCACATAATATGCAAAGCAACAACTTAGAAAGATGTTTAGTTGTACAAATGTAATATCAAATAAAATTAACTATATTACAATTCTTTGTAAAAAAAAAAATCACTATATGCTACATTGCTCCAGTTTACTCAGCTGTATGAAGAGTACCTGCTACAGACGGTGGTGGATAGTCTTCGCATATTAATTTCTGCTTAATACTTCCCACATAAGTCAAGATGGTGTTTTTGATTTAAAAGTAGTTTAAAGTGTAAAGTGCTTTGACCAATCCTGAGGACTGGATACTGCACCATATCAGAACTAACCTTACTCAAATGTTGTTTAATTATCATGAGAAATGAAAATGTAATGTAAATTATTTGTAAAAATATAAAAGTGGTAAAAAAAAGAATAATTTAGAAAGATGATATGTGGCATGAAAAATATATAACAGTCCTCATGATACATAGATAATTTAAACAAGTAAAATGCTGCTGTTAATGTATCAACAGACTGTTGCTGAAAAATTTGAAAGGGCTTTCAATACCATTACTTCATCACAAACTTGTGTTGTACATAACAAGTGCCTGGTGTATGTTGCAAGAACTCGGCTCTGGCTGCCACTGACTATCAGCAACACAAAGACAATGAAACCCTACCACTGCAACAATGCTGGATAATTCATGTATTTTTCATAGACGCTGGTAAAAGTTATAGTTAAATTTAATACAAATACCTTGTATTATTGACTTTTGATAAATATGTTGTCACGTATAAAAATATCATACATGTCAGAGCCATGCTAATTGTCACTTTTTCTCCGGTATAGGTAGATGCAGATGTACAGCAAAACGTCAGGAAGCTGGTATGCAGTACCTTCAAAGACAGCGAAAACATACAGTGGTGTCATTGATATCTAAACCGATGTAGTTCACCGAAGAATGCTTGACACTGAACCTCTTGCAGTGTTGAAAGTTGTTGCCCGAAGAGTCATGCCATATCTGCCAGACCCTGGCACCTACCGTTCCATCACCAATTGCAGAGCTAGTCAGGTGTCACCACATTCTTATGTAGAGCAACCTGCATTCTACATTGGTTTCCAGTCAGTCAAGCTAACTGACTGATCTGGAAGCCAGTGTACACCCCATCGGCACTGGGGAATCTGTCACGGATGCAACACACGACACAATTGGGATTACTCGGTGGACATTCACATGACAAACTGTTAATATGCAGCATATTGCATGGCTGTAGAATCTTGTTCGAGATCCTGGACATACAACTGCCCGGTATGCCATATTAACTTGGAGAGCTAGTAGTACTAAGCACACTAGTTCAATCTCCTGTAAAGAAAAGCGTATATTCAGTAAACAAAAACAGGCATCATAGTAGTGTTGGGAGTAAATAATTATGGAGTTGTTCATTGCCATAATTAGCAAAATATAAAATAATATTTCATGTATGATCTGCAGCATTTCACAAGAAAAAAGGCAGCAAGAAATGTTGTACTACAGCTGCATCTATACATGTTGATATCTTAGGAACAGTCAGTGTTTACCGGATGGAGAAAGGGGGTGGGTTGTTACAGCATGCAGACATTAGTGGAATATGGTATTTTTCAAAACGGTGAACATTTTAAACTATTTTCCTTTACTAGGTATTCATTGTCATTACATCAATTTTAAATTGTTCAATTTCTTTACAGTGATGCTTGATCTTAGTCAATATTATAGACTGATTTGAATTATGTTAATCAGTAAAGTGCATTTATATATATATATATTTTTCAGTATATAAATTCATGTAAGTGTCTGCCATGTGTAACTGCTATACATATTCATGTTTGACATTTTAATTCTGAGGTTTAATGGTCAAGGTGAATGTTCAAAATGACAAAATAAGGTGTTATTGTGAAGCTAACAGTGTATTTTCCTCGTCAAGTATTCAAAGGTTCATAATATGTATGTCTACCTTCTTCAAGAATGAATAATTTATTTTATAAATTTATTTCAGAGTCATCACCATATGCTAAATACTTTTTAAAGGTGTATTAATATGTCTTTGTTGATACACTGTATATATACACAAGTGGGTATAATACACAGTGCAGAAGTCAATATTAAAATGTGTATGAAAACAAATGTATATTTAAATGTGCACATTAAAATTTGTTGGTAACTTATACGTGGTTGATTGTTATAATTTGAAATTACCTCGATTGATCAAATGCGGGCCTGCCGCAGACTATGTATCCTCTCTGTGTCTGCCTGGCCCGGGTGACCGCCTCTAGTCCCTCCTCTGCCTCCTCTCAGTCTCATTTATGGGTTGCAGTGTGGCCTCTAACAATATCATAATTCAAGTGACGTATTATGTATTTATATATTGCTGTGGTGAAAATATATACATATATTGGTAAATACATAAGAATAGCCGGCATATGTCAGTTGAAAAGTATCACAGGATACCAATTAATGCATTACATACAAGGTTTAACACAGCAGCACTGAATTCGAACCTGGTTTCTCTTGATTGAGAGTCCAATGTTCCAGTCATTGAGCCACTGCGCTCTATTGTAACCATGTTCATTGTTTCAATGGAGCACATTGTGTAAATACAGATGTATGTATGTATGTTGAATTGAAAAGCATGAAAATTACTAACCATTTCATTTTTCAAGTACTGATCTTGTGGAGTTAACTTCAAGTAGTTATCGTCGTTGACAAGGGCATGTGGATTGACAGGAGGGAACAGCTGCATCACTGGCATTGGTTGACTTTTCTGAAATATGTATATGTAGAGATATAAGCAACATTGTATTATTTGCTTTATACATAAAGCCAGAGACTGCACTAATGCCCATGTTTTGACAAGTAACTATTTTCAATTGGTCTGTAAAAGGAATACAAGATTTATTTCGTCAAATAGAGTGAACCTGTCTGGAGTAGAGTCGTTGTTCTGCAGCTGCTCTGATCGAGGATCATATATAAGGTCCGCATTATCCTTCCCACAAATTGCCTGTTATCTGCTGGACTTGATAGGAGTTCCTTTAAAAGGTATAGCATGATGAAACGTCTGGAGGACCTGCAGGTCAAGTCAAAGTGTATATTCAGCTACATATTTGTGAATTTTATATGCATTTTAACCCTTTCATTTATTTATTGTTGCTGATATGTTGACAAGAGCGTGTCACATTCTTGAAGCTACCCAGCTTATTTGTACAAAATTGGGATAAAATAAATGCAATTTTTTTGCATTGACAATTTCCCCGATATTTGTACATAGTACATTGAATGTTTTTTTTGTCACTTTTTTTTTGTCACTTCTGTCAAGATAGTTCCTATCTGACACTAGTGTCCGGCCGAACAGAACTGCTGCAACATGCTTGCAGTGAGCTGTAGGGCCTTGAACATCGCCTTGAATAGTTTCTAACTAGAGTTGACGCTATATAAGTATATTTATTTATTTAGGGCCCTGCCCAGCACCACATTCACATTGTGCTTCTTACACCACCGCATCATTGTTCATGGACACATCTACTTTATAAGAGGCAGACTTCCTCATCTCTGCCCACACAACAGCTGTCACAAACCACTTTCCTTGTGTGTTGTCTGTGGTGGTACGAATATACAGCAATAACTGAAGAAAACAATGTACAATATATATATAAACAATACTGGGCCAAATTGGTGTCCTGTAACTTACGCTATATTTACTCCATAACCAGCTCCTTTGCGGATAGTTCCTGTTGATAACATTTGTGCTGTATCTTAGGCCATGAAGAAAGAAGAGACAAAAAAAACGCATCCTGCCTGTTTATTGTTTTTGAAAAAAATTGTGGTTATGGACAATGTGGTGGATAACGCAAGTTACAGTGTCCACCATTTCACGTCCAGAGTGCTCTGATCATTCTTAACATTTTAAAAGTCTTGGTTGGATTCTGATGAGGTACTAGCATACATCAGTCAAGCAAATTTTTATTTCTAAAGGGTTTCACATTCTCATATTTTAGATCATCAACTCCACTTGGCATTGCGCCACATAACTGAGTAAAGATATCTTATCTTCTTTAATTTTAGGTGTAGATGTATCTTGGTTACCATCTAAGACTTTTTTTTTTTTTGCACTTGTTTTTGCTGTTGTGTCCTCTTTTTTGGCCCAGTATTGTGCTTCACCTATATATATATTTATCCAGACACATATATAATGTAATATCAATAATAATTCACGAGTAAGGAGCTGTTAGGTTTCTTTTAAACTGGTTAATGGTCAGGAGTATTCTAAGTTTATGAGGCAGGGTATTCCAGAATACTAGTTCTGAATAATTTATTGTTAGGTTTCGAATGTTTCTTCTTACATTTAACACATTTAAATTTGCCAAACCTCTTACAAATAAGCCTGCTGGCATCTATTGACAAAGAAAACTATTATTTCATCAAGGCAGTATCATATTTGACAGGGATGTGCCAACTACAAAGCTCATGTGGTTATTCGCTATTACCTTTAATCCTACAATCCTTTTAGTTTAATGTTAAGATAACTCACCTTTCTTTGTATAGAGACTTGCTATTTTCCACCAGCTTCTTTCCGTACTGGGATAAGTATTCCTCTAGACTGCCCAGTGTAAATTTGGGTAGTTGGTGCATACCATCATGTACGTCCCTGTACATGTTATTCTGCGGCAGTTTCATGCCGAGCTCCTCTTTATTAACCTGTAAAATTAAAAACAAGACATTATCAAAAGTTATGTTCAATATGTGACTAAGATAAAGTATAGTGGGTTTGGAGTAAGACTACTCATGATATATAGAAGAAAGCACTGTGATCAGGTTGGGCTGGTACCCCCCATCCCTCTCGATAGTGTATGTTACTCCAAGGTTTTGTGCTGGTTTTTATGAAATATAGAAACACACCCTCCCATCTTTAGGTAAGGTAAGGAAACCTGGACCGAGCAGGCATGATAGTTGGTGTAAAAATCTGGCTCTCAAAATTGGGGACTGTGTATCCCTCGTGACTCGGTGATCACATTAATGACGGTTCCGTCTCAATTTGGGACGTAAAAGAACCACTGAGGATGACAAGCACCCTGGTAATGACCACTCTCAGTGCCAGCATATAAAGAATGAGACATCATAAGACCATTACATTGTAACCACAATAATACAGACCAGTCAGTTACTAGAACATTGCCAAGCGCTGGAAACAACCAGAACTACAGATATGGAAACAAATACTAAGATACAAATTTTACAATAACAATTTACATAATCTCAACAAAATACAAATCACTGTGGGATGGGAGACTCCACATTATGTCACCTTTAATAATATTCACTTAAAGGGAATACAAACATCTATTGCTCGAATTCATGTTATATTACATCCTGCTATCTATTTCCACGTCCACCAAGCCAAAAAAATCAAAAAAATTCAATGAATTAGAAATTCCACATTTTATGGTGTGCATCCGGACATTTTCGAATATGCATATTTTTGGCGCGCTTTTCGGGATGCCGAGATGTGACGTCACTTATGACTCAAACTCGCATCAGGCCGACCCTTTCCATGCATTCAGAGCATGTTTACAAGTATAGCTTTTGGGTCGAAACGAGCGTCAGAACGAGTTATTGTGCAATATTCCGACGTAATACAAACACTAGTCATCATAGAGGAACAAGCAGTTATCTTACGGTTCCACATGAATCGAATTTTATTCAAAACAACGAATGCGAATGGGACTACAAGTCGATTAGGTTTCGCCGAGCTTGGGCTCGTTTTCAGAATAATTATATCGAATGCAACCAACTGGAGATAATCTACACCAATAAACATACATAGCAAACATATAGTGTATCCAGCTACATAAAGTAACGTGTATAATCTCATAATATCACTAGAATATCGATATATGACGGAGTTGTACAATTTATCATAACAACTTAAATCAGTCAGCGAGTTTCCCTTGGTCCCGCTAGCTCAGTGGGTAGGCGCGTTGGTTACTTGTCATTTATTTTACAATCGGGCGACACCGGTTCAATCCTGACAGCATGCAAACCTTTGATTTTCTATACACTTCTTTTGTTTATGTTTTCACGAAGTAATATAAACAAAATCATTTTATACTATAATGCACTGTTTGTAAATAATTTTTATTTTTGTAGTAACTATTTATTCGCCACAAAAATGAAAATATGGTCATTATATAACGATGTTTCTAAATTGTATTTATCCAAACAAATATAATGTAATGGATATATAATTTATTAATTGTAAATATATTGTACGGTAATATATTGTAATTATATATGTGAAAACAGATTGAGATCTGTCTGGATAAATACAATTTAGAAACATCGTTATATATAATGACCATATTTTCATTTTTGTGACGATGATGATTTATGAGATTACACACGTTACTTTATGTAGCTGGATACAATATATGTTTGCTATGTATGTTTATTGGTGTAGATTATCTCCCATTGGTTGCATTCGATATAATTATTCTGAAAACGAGCCCAAGCTCGGCGAAACCTAGTCGACTTGTAGGCCCATTCACATTCGTTGTTTTGAATAAAATTTGATTCATGTGGAACCGTAAGATAAAAGTTTTTTCCTCTATAATGACTAGTGTTTGTATTACGTCGGAATATTGCACAATAACTCGTTCTGACGCTCGTTTCGACCCAAAAGCTATCCTTGTAAACATGCTCTGAATGCATGGAAAGGGTTGGCCTTATGCGAGTGTGTGTCATAAGTGACGTCACGATACCACGTGATCGCCTAGCTCATTAAAATTTCATTTTCCGCGGGAATCGCTTCACAGACGGGCTTAAAATCTAATTTATACTACAAAAGTATTGTTCTGTATCTGTTTAATGTTGTCAAATGTTACATACAATGTTATACTTTGTGTACACATGGAAAAAGGATTTTAGCTAATGCCTTATTTTTATATCCTTTAAAAACAGCCTCCCCATACATGACAGACTTCATAGACGAGACTGCCACACCTGGGGCTGAAGTATTCAGTACTCGTGTACTCGAGTACATTTTTGAAGTACTTGTACTCATAAAACTCATGGGTCATACTTATTGTACTCAGATTGTACGAGTACATTACGAGTACAACTGAGTACTTTCTCAATATGTACTGGGGAAAATAAATATATTTGGTTATAAAATGAAACTTTCCTGAAATATGTAAATGTTCAACTATTTTAAAAATACTTTAATTCTGATAGAATACCACCTTACCATCTCTACACATAGTACATCCTCATTCTCTAATAACCATGACTTATGATACCCAAACATGGCAACAGGTAGCATCTTTTCCCAGTCAGAAACACCCTCTTCAGCAAACAATAATTGTAGGCTATCAGTTCAGGCCATAAACCTGTTTGTTTAATTGAGCCACCAGGTAGACAGGAAATGCCTTTGATGTAGTTTGGAGACCATGCCACTTGACAGTGGCTGACAGTGCTAACTGCTAAGAACAAGAAATGCCAGTCTTTCTCTGTAGAAGTAAGGTGGCTCAAGTCAGACTGCCTCCTACACTAGTATAATCCCATGCCAGCAGCCTGGCTAAACAGTCCAAAGGGGATGCTGAGCCTGTTATGTGGACATGTGCTAACCCTCTCAACAATTAGTAGTGTGCGATCAGAAAATATAAACTGCAAACTTATAATAATATCAGCAGATTGCTGCTTGTAGAGGTGAACGAATACCTCAGTCAGCCAAGTACAGATCGTCACAGTGACGCACTGCAGTTCTGAGTTTACCAACTCTGGCTCAGTTGGTCCCTCACCATCTCACCATTCCGGCCCCATCAGTCCCAGTTGAAAGGGTATTTAGCATAGCCGAGAAAGTATTCTGCCCTGAACGGTGAAGCCTGAAAGACTCAACCTGTGAACAACTAATGTTCATTCGGTGCAATGGCAAATAGATGATAAGATCATACGATGCCATTGAAATGAATGCCAATTAAGTGAATTTCATTGTTGATGAAATAGAGGTTTTTCTTAGTTTTCCTCATAACAAATTTATCAACTGCCATTGCATATTCACTTGTGCTGAGTTATATAAATTAGATTAATTAAATAATTTTAAAATATGTTATTATTTAATATTTATATGAAAAAAAATTTACTCGTGCTCTTGAGAATGTACTCGTACTCAGCTTTTAGCAATGTGCTCGTACTCATCCATCATCAAAGTACTCGTACTTGTACTCGTGAAAATGTACTCGGCCCCAAGTCTTGAGACTGCACTGAGCGTTGTATATACATATTACATGAATGTGTATGTTGCTTTAACTGAATTGTTATCGTTGTAGTACGAATAAATATTATCATTGAAGTTGACGCAATGACGGTCGAGTTTACGAAACATCATCAATTATCGCTCACACACAGTACCAACCTACCTCACAATCAATTCGCGTTTTCTGCTAGATCGCTTGGCACTTCGTTTCTTCAGTTCATCTTTGAGTTCTTTTTTAAAGTCCAACTTTGATAACACATAGCTCATAACGTGGGTGAAAAACGCTCGATATAAGTATTCTGTACACTGCGTCATCACGCTGGTGATTTGACAGCACGATGCTTTGACAACGCTTGACTTGCAAGGGATACTTCAGTATTTGCAAGTTGGTGTTGTTCGCTAGGGGGCAGCACATCTGTCAAAGACTCAAAGGTCAACGAGTCTATATTTGATATGATTATTTGTTGCAAACCGTATTCGGGTAGACTTTTGCGTGTCAACTTATTTAACCAAACATATTTTACCAAACGGCATTCTAGTGAATTATTTGACAAAAATCTTGCACAATGACAGCGTAAATGGATAATCGAAAGTCAGAATTCGACTATGTCGACGTAAATGGAAAATCGAAAGTCAGAATTCGACAATGTAGCATTGTGGAATTATGGCCCTAATATCGTTCCATAGGAAGTAACATACAATACCATACTGCAAGAATAATTGCAGACAACTGTCTTTGGCTTATGTTGGTCCTAAAATCTGGAATACATTTATTACAAATAACTATTTACAATATTGTACATCTCTTCATATGTTCAAACAAAGGACCAAGCATTTAATTCTAGCAAACATGCTAAATTTTGCTTTAATGTAAATTTTCCATGTTAAGATTCAACCGGTGTTCGGTATTACGGTACTCGAATAATGCACTATTAAATAATTAGTTAGTTTATTATGAAGATGTTCATGTATTATGGTGTTGTTGTTTTTTGGACACGAATTATAGTTTACATTACTAATATGACATGAATAAGGAATACAAGCAATTTGTTGCTTTGTTCCAATTGTTACGTAATGTATTTACATGTTTCATATTACTCTTACATCTGTGCTATAATGTACATTATGTATCAATAAAGATGATGATGATGATTATTATTATTATAACTTACGCGGCGGTGAGCCTCCTGATGCGCCACAATAAGACGCCGACAGCAAGGATGAGGACGACGAGGACAGCGCAGCCGAACAGGAAACCGGCTACACGCAACACAACCAGGCTCTGGTCAGGGCCATGTTGCGATTTCTCGACATGTAATAATAATAATAATCCTTGGCTTCTTAGCAATTTCATACATATGTTGACGACTTTTGTTTTGTACAAGATTACGAGAACGCTTAATCCTGCATTGGTTATGTTGCGCCACTAATCTCAGGTTGCCCGAGGATATTGAGGCTAAATATGTCATCATCATTATTGTATAATACGCACACATTTGATTTATAGTTAAAAACACATACATAGATTATCTTTAGATGATTCTTGAACTGATTGTGGTAATTTGTTGCACGCATGGCTAGAGACTGATTGTGTGGCTCAGTGCTGTGCATGTATCATATACCGTATTGTAGAATGTTGTGTTGAGGCCACTGGCACGGAACGATTTTAATATTGCGGGAGGGGCTGAGCCATCTCGAAGCTCTACGTAAACCTCGATTTGCACCACCTCCCCTTGAGGCTCGCTAAATAGTTCAACATTAAGCTCATATTTACTATAGGGATTCAAAACTGTATGTGTGTCCCAGCGAAATTCCAGGGGGACAGCTGCCCCTTTGTTCCCCCCGGTCCCGCGCCTATGGTCGAGGCAATGTGTTAGTGATAAGTATTTAAGTAGTCTGTGTTAGATAATATTTCTCAAAGCTATTTAAATCGAGTTACTTTGTGTTTGAATAATGAACCGCTTCACTCTACTCTTTGTATTTTGTTAATTACAATTAATGTTCTAAATAGTTTGGGTTTGGTTATTGTAACTTAATGTTGTGAAGTCATTTAGTGACATAATTACCTTTTGATGTTGGTGTTTGTACTCATTCACTGATGTTGATGTTTGCACAATCTGGTATATAAGCAATAATGATAATACAATGAAGGTGCCTACACGTACCATCTGGAAACTCTGAGGTGGTGACAGATGGCGCTGTAGAGTTGTGAAATGACGAGTCTTCAACAATGGCGCTGCGGATGTTGGTATCTCTTTCAGAAGGCAGTGTGTTGTTCGACATGACGTCTGCGAAGTGTGAAATGTGTCATATTATTCTCCAATGTAAATATTGATTTGTTACAATGTGCAATTGCTTGCATTCAGCCTGACCTGGTCGTTTTCCTTTTTTTGTTTAATTTGATCACAGTTCTGAATGTTTGCATTTCACCTAAATCTTCCGCCTTCAAAGAATACGTTTACCAGGATTGCATTTATCCGTCGGTTGGCGTCTGGACATTGTGAAAATGGAAGGAGCTGAGGCATCAAATACACATCAGTTGAGGCTCACCATTAACTTCCAACTGCACCTCATTTAGAAAACTTGGATGGTGGGCTACATGTATCTCCAGCTCATCATCTTTACTGGGACTCATGCGTATCATGCAAAACTGCTCGGTTTCACAATATCTAAGCATTAGACCTTTAGTTCCTACACTAACTGTCTCGTTATGCTAGATGTTCTGCTACACCCCTGCCTCGATACACTGACATATCCCAGCGTTTATCTCTTTTTTAAAGTGAACAGTTCAGACAGTAAACTTTAACATGTACGGAACGCATAAATTCATACCATCCACAGTGAGTATTCGCATGGCACGTTTTTATTATTTTACTGCACATTACGTAGTTGTCCTCTAAAAAACCTGCATCACTGTCATATTGAGATTAAGCTGAACGAAGACAGAGCGTTAAGAAGGAAGAGGAATATTATGAAGGTACTAATGGTAACGGAATGGTCGTCTACTTCGCTATAGGCTTACCGACAACATATAGCAAACAACTAGAAATAATTCAAGTTCGGCGTCGCGACAACAACCACTCGAATAAATTAGAGGCGATCAACTTAAGTGAGTGTGTTTGAGAAGATACTAAGACGTACAAATCTTGATCGGCATATAACACCTTTTCCAGTGTTATAGCTGAAATTTCTATTACTAATTAATTGTATCTCTTTCACTCTCTCTCTCTCTCTCTCTCTCTCTCTCTCTCTCTCTCTCTCTCTCTCTCTCTCTCTCTATATATATATATATATATATATATATATATATCTCACTCTCTCTCTCTCTCTCTCTCTCTCTCTCTATCCATCTCTCACTCTCCCTAACTATCTCTCTCTCATTCGTTCCCTGTCTCTGTCTTGCTCTCTCTCTCATTCGCTCCCCCCCCTCTCTCTCTATCCCTCTCTCACCCTCTCTCTCTCTCTCTCTCTCTCTCTATATATATATATATATATATATATATATAAAGAAATATATATATATACCTCCCTTATACACCCACTATCTCGTTTCCCTTTCTTTTTGTTTTACAATACGTGTATGACTCGTCACGTATTTCTTTGCTTACTCTCCTATCTTGCATTATCATAATTATGTTTTAGACACCAGGAGTGTCAAACATCACGCATGTCGTACGTGGCTATGTTGGATGTTTTTTATTTTCTTAATTAGCATTGTTTTTTCTCGTCATGTTAGTTCTTTCGGAGAAAATCGATGTAATAACTCCTAATATATACCAGTGTACAAAAGTTGCCACAAAAGCAAAGCAGTACTTCATATACCCTAATACAATTGATGTCCAGTGTAGAGTGAAACCAAATGTACTTCATTTGGACACTTAAAGGGATTCTTTGATAATTTTAATATCTTTGTAATGTACGCAATTATTAGGTAGTCCTGTTAATATGATTATTTCATGTAATTCATTGCCTTTGTTTCTTTAGAATTATGTTTTACTAATCACTAATGACCCTGACAATATATAGAAAAAAAACACGTCTCGGTGCACGAAATCGCCGATGGCGAAGCCGATGTCATACTGAATGATTGGCATTGTTTTGTTGGAATATAAAAACTATGGAACTATCATGTTCCTTTTTTAGTAGGTACATCTGGCTATACATTTTGCAGTGACGTTTTAATGAAACGTTTAGATAACAGAAACTTACAGAAGCCGAGAAACATTCAATAATGAAACAATATTATTTGCTCCATAAATCCAGCTGCTATTTCCATAACCAGTATAAATACTTTATACATCACTAAAGTAATTCACAGTATTAATATAGGATAGGATTGGATAGGATAGGTAGTTATGTACTTTCGCATCTACATTAAGTTTAATTTTAGTTTGAAAAATGTAGATATCTAAAGAGCATAACATTATTGTCGACAAAATATTAAAATATGTTGCATCAGTGTAAAAACATGTTTTATTTTGTACTGGGGGTGCAATAATTATTTGTTTTGCCCATCATTTAGGGTAAAATATATTTAATTTGTTTCTGTCAAACTCCCGTTTCGATAAAAATAAAATGGCCATTGTACGATGGAAATAAAGTTATAAAATTACAAAACTTTAAAACGCGTATTTTAAAACACTGTTTTTCAGTCATCATTGGTGTATTTAGCTCAAGAAGATCCCTAAAACATTGTGAATGTTGTGTAACATTTATATTTTATGAATTTTCAATTTTTTTTGTAAAAGCAACTTTGTCGACACCTTTTTATACCACACTTCCAATATAGTTCACTTAACACAAACTTCTTTCAACACATTTTGAAGAATATGCTGTAGAACACAATCCAAACATGATGAGCATAAGAAAGCATAAATATTATTATGTACTCCTATTTTGCAACATAATGACGAGATGATATGAGTTTGTGGCAGAACAATGTCAGACTTCTTCACTCCTGTGTCAGTTAATATGTTGCACTATTAATAGCACTGCTATGCATTTTTATAAACAAAGTTATCAGATGCACACATCCATTTGAAACTTGAAGTGAGGTACAACTTCCCAGTAGATGTCGCACAGAACAGAATGTGGCAGAACAAAGTCAGACATCATCTTATGTCAGGTGATCCATTGTCCAATTAATGGCATTGTTAAGTAGAGGTCTTCAATTTCCTCTTTCCGTCAGCTCAGCTATTTCCAACGTTCCTGCAAATAAACAAAGTTGAATTTAGGAAATTGAGCCTAAATATGAGTTAAATAACTCAAAACCGTGCATATAAATTCAGTTAATATATTAGATTATGGGACTTATCACCAGGTGTACAGCTGGCTAAATGAAAAAGAAATACAAGAGAACATTGTTATGTTGATTCAGTCAGACTAAAATCCCAATCCATTACTATTGGTCAACTTTTAATTTGCTTCTACATAATTACCTATATGCATTGGTCATAAACAGTGCACTCCAGATAACTCGAACTCACATAAGTGGATTTTCGCTAAGTTAAGTAAATCTTTTCCTCGGTCCAGGACAAAGGTCCTCATAAGGGGAACTTCTGATAACTTTCTAGTTTTCAGAAATTCCATTTATCAGTATTGTCATGGGTCCCTGGAAGTTCGACCTTATCCAGAGTGCACTGTATATTTTCCTTTATTTTTGCTCTAATAATTAATGTGTTGTATATAATTATACATATGGGCCATTCTCGTGAAAAGTGTACAGTATCGGTAAAGTAACATGTCAAAAATAAATGTTTAATTTGTTTTTAGCGAGTACTTTTATTATCAAATGTGCTATTCACACGAAGCAGTGCAACTTGATCTGATCTATTATATATATATATATATATATATATTATATTCATGGATAAAAACTTATATATACTAGAGTGCAGATCTGCTGGTGTCGAAAATCCGTGCGTCGCAAAATTCCGTAGCAACATGGTATTGTGTACTTTTTAACAAACCTAAAACGTTTACACTGAATGATGACATGCCATACAGGTTTAGTAACAATCGTAGTAAAACATTTTCATCTTTTTTCTTCTTTGTTATTGTGATTCTTGTTTCAATATTCATAAATTGAAAACAATAACTATTTGTTTTATAAGTATGATAACTGAACTATTAGCCAGCAGGCACATTATTTTCATATTTCTGAATAGTTTTTTTATATATTTTTTTAATTTATTTACTGGAAAGCCGGCCAGGAGGGGTTTATTTTGAAAAATTCATTCATGAACTTTTCATCATCCATGATGTTACTTCATTTAATGTATATCTTCTTTTCATTTGTTTTTTCGTTGTTGACAATGATTGCTACACCGACAACTATATATATAATAATGTTGGATTTAAGTGACATCATTACATACGACTTGTATGTTAGCGTAAGTAGTTTAAAAACGTATTTTAATTAATTTTTCTTTAACATGTTGGTATGTCCTAGAGTGGTACATAATTTTAAAACTTTTACTTATTGTTCTTTAAAATGTTGGTACATATTCAGTGTGGGGTGCAAACATCAGTTGCATGGTAAGGTTTTGGCGCCCTGGTATTGGAGTATAATGGGGCTGTTGAAAAATATGTTGTACTTACGTAACCTCAGCACAAAAGCGTCTTCGTTATATTATGACTTAACAGTGTATTGTCTGATTTGAAAGCTAATTACATTCAAGAAGCAATGGATGAAATGCTAAGTAATTATACTGAATTAGACATGAGGCACTTGTTTGAAAACGAAGAGGTTGAAGTAAATCCTTTTAACCTAGCTGATATAAATAGTGATTATTATGATGTTCATAATATTCTTCCCACTAAATTTTGCCATACCCGTTTTCAGCACAAAGTACTCCATCTCAACATACAAGGACTTTCATAAAACTTTGATCAACTTAAAATATTACTGTTACAGCTATCATCTTTTTAAATTGCCTAATTATAATTTTATTTACAAGAATAGGAAATTTAAATCTAAAGGTGTTGTCGCGAAGTATGTACGTGATAATATTCAGTATAATCACAGTAATGACCTTGATATCTTCGTGGAGGGGGAATTTGAATCTGTATTTATTGAATACAGCATTAATGGTCAAACCTATGTCGTTGGTGGAATATACCGGATCCCTAATTCAAATGTGTCTTGATCTATTCAAAGATATGACAAAATACTAAATAAGATTCAGCACTCAAACCACCAGGTCATAATTGGCACTGATCAAAAATTTGACTACCTAAAAATTGACTCATATAAACGTTCATCTGACTTACTATACTTACACCTAGCTGCTAACATCATTCCAACAATTGCCAAACCAACGCGTATCACCCATACATCCGCTACCCTTATTGATAACATATTATATAGTGATATATCTGATCACCTACCTATATTATGTTTAATTGGCAAGCAGAAGCCTTGTAAAAAATCAAATGAGCCGTTAATATTCAAACATAGACCTATGTCTGACAAATCCATTGGTCATATAACATCTACACTACGCGAAATTGATTGGACGTATTTACACCAGTTAGGTACATATAATGCGTTCAGGAAATTCACTAACAAACTTATATATGTTATTCAAACATTCGCGCCAGAGAAAATTGCTAAAATTAATCCCAAATACGTAATATGGAATGAGTGGATGACTAAAGGTCTATTAAAATGTCAGTAACATCAAACAAACTCTATAGGAAATGTATCGGCAAATCTAAGACACATTCTACTTATATCCGTTATGTACATTATAGAAATATGTATAATAAACCGAAACAAATTGCCAAAATAACATACTATGCGAATGAGTTAAAAACATTTAAGAACGACTCTAAAAAAACTCGGAAATTACTTAGAACTATGATTGGGAAAAACAACGATAAATCAGGCATTTCGTCACACTTTAAATATAATACCGATATAATTAAGGACCCTCATCAAATTTCGAATATATTCTGTAATGTTTTTACTAATGTTGGTTCAAACCACGCAAATGCAATCGCTCAACCTAAAGAGAAATTTACTAAATATCTTCAGAATTGTCCTAAACAAAATCCAGGAAATCTCTTCATGAGTCCGACCGATGTAAATAAAATTAGGCAAATTATAATGTCTCTCCAACCTAAGGCCAGTTCTGGATATGACAATTTTAGTCCCTGCCTCATAACATTATTTGGTGAGCAAATAGCCTTACCAATAACTATTTTAATAAATAAATCAATAGGAGAGGGAATAGTGCCTGACGAAATAAAAATAGCAAAAATTATACCTGTTTATAAGTCTAAAGCTACTGATGACTTTTCTAATTATAGACCAATATCTTTGTTACCTTCAATTTCTAAAATACTGGGGAAAGTTGTACATAGAAGAACTTATGATTTTATACAGAAAAACAACATACTGAACAATAACCAATGTGGTGTTCGTGAGAAACATTCAACAACCAATGCTATTACCGTTTTTTACTAGTGACGTTATTAATGCACTAAAAAAAGAACTCGGTCCTTGCTGTTTTTCTGGATCTAAGTAAAGCATTCGATACTATCAACCACCAAATCCTATTACACAAACTTGAATATTACGGTATAAGGGGTACTCCACTCAAATGGTTTAAGAGTTACCTTTCAAACAGGAAACAGTATGTTAAGTACAGTTCTAGTGACTCACTTCAGCAGGATGTCACACACGGTGTCCCACAGGGGTCTATCCTCGGTCCGCTTTTGTTTATATTATATATTAATGTCCTTCCATTCTGTGTAAATATGTGCAAAACAATATTGTTTGCTGATGACACTACTATATACAAAACTGGAAAAACAAATTAATGAAATATATAATGATATGAATAACGAACTTGAAATATTAGCTGACTGGTTTCGTATAAATAAACTATCTTTAAACATTTCTAAGACAAAATGCATGCTATTTTCTAGATCTCGTCCTGCTCAGAACGAGGAATTATTATTAGCTATAGCTTGATTGGCATGGACATATAAATGCATGCAAAAACAAGCTAACTAGTGCTTTATACATGATTAATAAAGTTATCCGCTACCTTCCAGTAGCTGCACTTAAAAAATTTATTACACTTTAGTTTACCCCTACTTGACATGCGGAATCATTTTGTGGGGATCCACATACAAAACACATATCGAAAAAGTATTCATTATGCAAAAAAATGTTCGTTCCATTCTTAAAACAAACTATTGGGAACATTCACATACCCTCATTACATGTTTAAATCGAATAAAATTGCATGATATTTATGAAATTGAAGTTGGAAAATTCATGTATAATTATGTCCACGGTAGTTTGCCACATTCATTATCGGATATTTTTACATTTACCTATGACATTCACTTTTATAAAACAAGACAAACCTGTAATATACGTCCTATTATCAGTTCTACTCAAAGATCTTCGAACAGTTTGCTATGTAAAGGTCTGATGATGGGAATACAATTCCAACTGTTATACAAAATAAACCCAATTTAAATAGTTTTGTATTATCATTAAAGGCAAATGTTGTAAGGGGGTATGGTGTTCTAATTTCATTTCATTCCACCCCGAAACTTCTGACATATGTGGTTGATATAATGTTATTCTACTTAGGTGTTATGCCATTGCTGAAGCTTGGCATAACCACATGTTTTTATTCTCGCTACATACATACATACATACAGACTACTTATGTGAACATTTATCATCTAATATTAATGTTATTAAATTGACATATATGTTCTATTGATTATAGCAACGTAACCAACACACTACACGTGAAATCATTGTTAATAATAGTTATTTTGGGGATGACGGCGACTAGTGTAATCATTATCATCTTATATTGGAATAATTAAAACAAACTGGTTACAGCCTTAATTGGCACCGCTGTCAACCTGGAATTGTATATCATTTTGTCAATTGTTTTACGGATTGTTTATATTTGTATGTATAATTTATACAATTCCAAATAAAACCTACTACTACTACTACTACTACTACTACTACTAGCTGTAGCATTAAAAACAGTTTGTGAACGTACGAATCTCAGATTTTTATGTTTTGGTTCAAATAAGTGAGGAAACGGGGACTGGAATTTGGAAAGACAAGACACGTAGACACACATACCCAAATCCCAGATTTAGCCTTTAGGCAAACAAATTACATCCCCGACCAGGTTAATCATCTTGTTATGGTTGCATATACTGATATTTTAGTGTGCATTTTCGTTCACTGCATGTCAAATACCGGACAATGCAGTTTTACTAACTAGAAAGGCGAGACCCTTGCTTAAGCCTAAGGCTATGTTATTTACTGTAGTAGAGGCTCGACAACAAGTGCCAGTCCCAGCGCCGCGGCAGCTGACACCGACTGCATTCGTTCTAATTTTATTTAATCGAAACGTTACTCGGCTGACTGCATTGGGAAGCAGGATAAACAAACTATGCATACGCTTCCTACACTTATAAAAATAGCTGTCAATATACATATGTCTACAAATTGCTATTTTATAATGCCATTGTTTGAATCAACTCACCTCGAAATCAGACATGTTAACTGTGTGTGTGACATCAACGGTCTGTGTGTGTGGTTCACTGCGTGTGCATGAATATTCATTATACACGGGATGCAGAATTAATCATTACGTGGCAACAAGCTCAAAATGATTCGCGTAAACACAACTGTTTATTGGCTTTTTGCGAAGATAACACCCAAATTATGCATAAACACGCAAGACATAAGTAGCAGAGAAAGCACTTATGGGAAATTAATCAGTTTTGATACGGTACACCTGGAATGTATATTAGCTTATAAAGAATCCCTTTAACATTGTACCGAGAAATGTATTTAACATAAGTATATTTATATAAACACGCGCGCACACACATTAACAAACACACACACAGACACACACTCACACACTCACACACTCACACACACACACCCACGCACACACACACGCATGCAGGCACTCTTCTCTGTCGCACACACTCACTTTCCCACACGCACACATACACACGCGCGCGCGCGCGCACACACACACAAACACACCTCACACACTCACCCACTCACAAACTCACACACTCACACACTCACACACTCACACACTCACACACTCACACACCCACACACTCACAAACACATACTCACTCACTAATACAAACTTACACCAGCAAATAACTGTTTCGACAAACGCCTTACCAATAATCCTGATACTGTCCACATCAAACTGCTGCAGAGTGTGTAACATAATAAATAATCCGAGCTTCGCAACGTCTACGTCCATCGTTGTGTTGCGCCCACTGCAACTGCAGAATACCCGCAACAAGCTCGGTCGCTCCGTGTCCACACGCTGCGGACTTTCAGCAAACCACCTTGAAATATCCTGTTAACTGTTGACCGAATGCGTGTTTAGTGCGTGTTTATTTAATGTCCTACGTCGAAGCACTTCTCGTTATGTGTTCTACGTTGTGAGTACATAGCAACAGTGACGTACCTATGTCATAACACTATATGCTGGGTAAGCCAGAATGATGACGCTTTGCGACAGTATTTTAATTTTAATCACCACTCCTAATTATTATGAAAGCAACATTATGTAATCCGTTTAAGATGTTAGACTGTTTTTTTTTTATACTGCAGCATTGCTTCTCCTCGTGTGTGTGTATGTGTGTGTGTGTGTGTGTGTGTGTGTGTGTGTGTGGTGTGTGTGTACGTGTGTGAGTGTGTACGAGTGTGTGTTTGTATGTACGTATGTGTGTGCTTGCGTGCGTGCGTTCGTGCGTACGTATGTGTGAGCGTGTACGTGGGTGAGAGAGAGTGTGCGTGCGTGTATATGTGCGTGTGTGTGTCAGTGTGTGTGTGTGTCTGTGTGAGTGTTTTAGCGTGTGTGTATATATGTGTGTGCGTGAGTGTCTGTGCGTTCGTGCGTGTGTAGGAACGTGTGTCTGTGTTTGTGTTTGTAGGTGTGTGTTTGTAAGTGCGTGTGCATGCGTGCGAGCGTGCGTGCGTGTCTTGTGTGTGTCGTATAGTTGGACCTAATATAATTACAATCGAGCTAGCAAATGTATGTATTTCAAGAACTACACTTTCAGGAGTTCATCTACTATCCCTCGAAAGAAAGATAACTCTTTTATGTTTTTGACATTCCCTGTGGGTTAAGTGTTCTCAGTTAAAGGTTCCTACCGGAGGTGAGATATTTGTTCACAACGCCATGCGTGTACTGACTATTGTCTGAACTTTCTTCAACCGATCTGGTGAGGTAATTTACGCAACAATCTTTGAAAATAAGAAAACCTGTTTATTTTGTTATATTAATGGCTACATAAACGTCAGATGGGAATACTTCGGGAAATCGTGTTCTGAGTATGTGTGTACTTTGTGTTATTTGGAGAAAGGGCATGTTAACTAGTAAGTACACGTTCATACAAAAATCAGGTAAATCTAACTCTAATCGAGCTAGCGTATATATGGAGGCATATGTGAATGTGCGTATGTATGTTTAATTGTATGTGTGTATGTACGTATGTGTGTATGTGGTACGTGTGTGTGTGTGTATGTTTGCGTAATTATGTATGTATGTATGCATGCATGCATATATGCATGCATGCATTCATGTATATCTGTCTGTCCCTCTGTATGTTTGTTTTTGTGTGTGTGTCTCTCTGAATGTATATAATATATGTGTGTGTATGAGAGTGTGTATATGTATGCATTTATGTACGTATGTATGTATGTATGTTTGTATGTATATATGTATTTATGTATGCATGTATGTATGTATGTATGTATGTATGTACGTATGTACGTATGTACGTCTGTATGTATGTACGTATGTACGTAAGTACGTATGTATGTATGTATGTATGTATGTATGTATGTATGTATGTATGTATGTATGTATGTATGTATTTATTTATGTATGTATTTATGTATGTACGTATGTATGTATGTACGTATGTACGTCTGTACGTATGTAATTATGTACGTATGTACGTATGTACGTATGTACGTATTTACGTATGTACGTATGTACGTATGTACGTATGTATGTATGTATGTATGTATGTATGCATGTATGTATGTATGTATGTATGTATGTATGTATGCATGGATGCATGTATGTATGTATGTATGTATGATTGTATGTATGTATGCATGTATGAATGGATTTATGCATGTATGTGTGTGTACGTATGTGTGTATATACGCGTATATGTATGTATGTTTGCATGCATGATAAGATTTTAATCTTCGACACACTGCTTCTCGGGCGCCAAATGTCAATGGATCATTTACAAACCATCAGAAGAAAGGTATCATTTTTATTTATTTTAAGATTTCATGTACCGGAAATATGTGCAAGTATTACAAATAGCAACATTGGTATTTACGTGCCTTCTAACCTCCATTGTATGTATGCATGCACATCTTGTATGCAACCCTGTTATGGTCCTTTGCGCACAGTTGATAGGAAATTATATTATATAGACGTCTAACATGTAAACCAGTTCTCATTCATGGAATGGTCTATCGTAAGTGCATTGTCACTATAGAAGTGTAACCAGTCCTCATTTCTCACACTTTTCTCCGTTGAATCATAAAGGTACGCTTATTTTGAAGCGGGACTCATGGACTTCTCGACGACGTGAATGTAGAAGGCCGGTCTCTCAATACGACCGAGTGCCTGGAAGTCGCCGAACACCGAATGTTTCGCTTCCTCTCCGAACACGCCCTTCAGAAGTTTCGAAAACTCCGCCAACCGATGCGGGTAGTAAGACAAGCGAAACTTGTGTTTTCTACAATAAAAATAAGCATTAGTCATTCGATGTTTAAAAGTTGTTTTCATATTTTGTATTATTTGGAATTATTGCAACCGAATAACTGGTTCGATATGTCCTTAGCCAATCAGTATGTAACATTCTAGGTCAACGGAGTAATCGCCACATGATTTTTTACTGTGGCTGATCTTTCCATAGCAACCAAATTAATTTATTTTCAAAGTTAACAAATGTGCAACTATTTATAAATCAATATGTATCACAGCAGTGTGGCTTTCCAACGTGTGTTTCTTTCGACCGCACCGCAGTTGCACCAAAATCAAGTCAAAACATAATATTAATTTCCAAAACAACAACAGTACAACACAATAATATTGTATAACGAATTAAATACATCACAGGCATGTACGTTTATGATACCATGCTTGCAAGTTATTACTATGATAGCGCGATTTGAAGTAGAAACCTTTAATTGTGCTATAAGTAAAGGCGTTGTTGCAAGTAGTTCGATAATTATATAATAATAACAACAACAATAACAAGATAGATAAACAGTTACATGCTTTATGTTGCTAATATTTGTAAGGAGAGACGCCAATGGGTACCTTAACAGTAGACCATTGTATGTTGCATGATTGCACATTGATGAACGGCTCAACGTTACGCCATTCTTTTATATTGATATTGAATATGACAATTTATATTTGCTTTGAGATTTTACTCAGGCAACATGATGATCTAATGCGTGTTGCTATTCTCGATGTGAGGTAGCAGATTTGTATACCCGGAGACACAAGCAGAAACCAAAAATTGCATCTCAGCTGCATGACAGCGCAATGTCAGAGATGTATGTACATCATACGATTAATTTTTAGTCTCAGAAATTGCTGTCAGACGATACGTCACATCACAGTGCTAGCTTCTGGTCATGTGTTCCTGTCAACGAAGCTCTGCCTCAGTACGTTTTCAAATTTCAAAATGGACGCTGGCGCATTGAGGAAAACAATTGGTAGGCTGGTGTTGGCATAGCAACGCCATTGCTTTTTCACGACAATTCAATTTAAATTGCATACACTTGTGTACAGTGTATGTTTAAATAATAACGTTTGTTTATGTTTGAAACTGTGTTATGTTACACAAGTTCACAGTTGAAATAGCATAAACAATAACGACGTTGCTAAGCCCATACATCGATTATACGACTCTGTCAGCCTCGCCCCTCAGCATTTTGAATCGATATTCAAGTTGTATCAGTGGCGTATCTAACACAGTGGCGCCTCTGTCGCTTGCTACACTGGGTAACAACATACGTGTATATATAAGTAAAGCATGCTATTTTTGAGAAATCATCACAACGTAGATGAATCGAGCTGAGGGCGGTACCAACTCTCACATGTCTACGACAACTTCCTGAAGAACCATCCGGGTCGTGGCCGGGGGCCCAAACACGTGACAACATTGCACAGAATCAATACCGCGGCGACATCCAGCGGGAGTCAATTTGAAGAAGACCGCCGGAAGCTGTCAAAAAGTAATAAAGGAAAAAAAGGATAATTTGCTGTGAAATATTATGTTAAAAGAGAACTAACAACGGAGACGTTCCCCAGTTAGCATTAGCATTTCTGCTATTTATATATCTTTTTAGAATCTTATTTCATAGTTATTTTGTTAAAGTGGAAGAGTCTGGCTGGTGCCCAAACAATCATAATCAGAGCAGATTGTGTTACGCAACAATTTGTGTACGAGTTCAGGACCACTCAGTGGAGCGCGGTTATAATTAACTCGTTATTTGTTCCGTTTCTTCAGTCCGATAACTGTTGACATTTGGTGTAGTCAAAAGATGCCGTCTGGATCTGGTCCATTTATCCTACTACCAAAAGCCGATCCGAAATAACGTCCACTATAGCGATTAGCGAAAAGCAGGTAGTGTCATTGCTATTCTGGATTACTCTCCTAAGGCTTTTAAAATGTGATTATGTCCAACTCCCAGTCTTCGTTGAGCCCTTTACCAAAATAATCGATCTTTCTGCTTCCGCTGATGGTTATCGGTGTTGTTCTGGTCCTTCAACAGGCGTTGTGAAGACTATGTTCTGATACCTGGCTTGCTGGCTTTCTTTCATATGTTCTCCTTATGGTTCGATGAGCATTTAGTGGTGATTGCAAAACCAATCATATTTGCTGATGTCATCTTGTATAATGTTTGGTCTTCTCCTTCTGTATGCGATATTCAGTAAGTTTCTGTCTTCATTGTCTACATTCTTGATTTATGGCACCGTACAGAAAATTGAAAGATAGTAATTTCGTTTTAAAGTTTTAAATTTAGAAGGCTATTGTATGTATGTATGTATACAATTATAACACATTATCAACATATCAATATATATATATACAATATCGATGGGCCATTATCAGATTTCGGTATATCTTCAGGATTTAACATTTAAAAATAATTGCCAGAATGCACTGTTTTTCCTGTTTTTTTCATATTGGCTGACATTTTCATTTTTAGATTGTCCATTTTTTACCCAAAAAATTATAGTTATTCAATAAGCCCCATACACTATACAAATTATATAACTATGCTCAACTCCATATAAACTGCTATCACATAATATGCAATTGTAATATACAACGGTGCAAAAGACCAAATATTATATCTACGTTCTATGCGTTTATTATGCCACTGGTCGGATTTGGCGACCAGTGGCATAATAAACGCATAGAACGTGGATATAATATTTGGCGACGTGTAATTTTGAAGAAAAAAACATAGTTTATCATACGTATCAAATATACCAAATGCTAAAGTGACCTAACACGCAATTGTCGGTATGTGTGGCCTCCTAATTTCAATTATCAGAATAAATAATTATTAAGTAAGATATCACAATTGATACTTTTATAATACATTTGTATATGTCGTTCGCAACTTGTATGTAAACACTGTTTTATTGTGTTCATTTCCGTGGCAACGAGAGCAGAGCAAATTTTTGAACATCGAAAGTGTACGACAATCTAATAATGACCCAAATGCCAAAACGTTTATCCGGATTATTTGGCAAACATCCAGGTTTTCGCGGGTTTCCGTCGCAATTGGAAATGCTCAGCGACATCAGGCGAATGCTTCAGGAACTAACAATGACGTCCTCTCATAGAGCCTGGCTAACCGAGGCCAACGCTTCACCTACCCTTCATTGGGAATGCTGTCTCCTGTTTGGTTCTTAGCAGTCGGAATGTCGAGGGTGTAGTCGAACGTTGTGAGGGTTGGACGGCTGTTCGTGTACTTGATGGACACCTGAATGTCCATGGTGCAGTTAGTCTGTAAAAGAAAAACTTCATAGACTACGATAATGAGTTTTAAATAATTTAATATGACAATTGTACTGGTATTGCTGGAGTATAACTTTGATTTTGATCGGCTGTCAAACAGCGCTTACATGAGAGTACGGCACAAACATTACTCAATTTACTGAATTAATCATGCCATATTATGACAGTTTCATAACAAATTGTCCTGCCTGTGGTGAAGCTAACATTTTATGTAATTTTGCTCAGACGTTTAATGTTTGACATAGTGTTGGTTTTAGTCAATAACAATATGCTGACCTATAAACTATCAAATAATAACATATATTTCGAGTAGTAAATATACAACATTATCCATTATACGCACAATGAAATGCATATTCTTAACCGGAGCGCGTTCGTTGGATAGTACTTCATCGAAGTTACGATGATCTATGACAAGTATTCCGCCCGGCTTGATCATGCCCCAGAAGTTGGCCAGCGCCACCTTTTGGTTTCGTAGTGCACCTTCGAAGTCGGGCATATGGGCGAATGAATTGCCCATGCAGAGGACAGCGTCAAACCCACCCTCGGGCACCCCTTGAACGTCTCTGAGGTCGTCAGAGAGGGACACCCAGTTCGCTTCTTCAATCACTGTAACAACAAGCGTGTATAAAGTAAAGGTAAGTTCTTATTCTAGCGTGATGACAAGTCCTTGTGACTGCTGAAAACGATTTACACTTTATTTATTTTACCAGATAGATCACTTCAAACGAGAACCATCCCGAATTACATGGGAAGGTTCAGCCACGCTACAATTAATGCGCGAAGGTCATTCGTGTAAAAAGAACCACCATTGTATGTAGCCAGGTACTCATTCACACAGCTGATTGAACTGGAGTATCGTGGAGTGAACGAACTTGTCCAATGTTCGAAACGGCAGAAAAAGGATTCGTACCCGCAATCGCTTGATAGAAAGTATGATGCCCTATTCACTACGACACCGCGATCCACAAAATGTATAATAAATCATGCATTACATTATCGTTTTTAAAGGATCCATTTTGTTGAACTGTTCTACTGTTGCATTGTTCATTACTACGCTAACGTGTGGGCAGTGTGCATGCATTTCCTCCCAGGTGCCTCTTCCAACATCCATTCGCTTATTTGGACCTTTGAACTATCATTTTATATTAACCAAAAACAAAGGTAGTTATTTTTGGTTATTTACTTACGTATACCTGTTGGAGAACAATGCAACCGGGTGACAGTGGATTTGCGTTCTTGGTCAACAACAGGAATTAATAGTCAGTTTGAACGAGGTGTAGAATAAATTACGTAAATAGCTATATCGTTTGAAAATATCGCATTTGCATTTAAATATGTGTTATGTAGTATAGACCACTGTCCTGCATTTGGCATTTGAAAACAACAGTTGTATTTTTGTATTTGAATCAAACCTGTTTACATTTAAATAAAACACGTTCGCATTTTATGTATTTTTATTTGCAAAAAAACAGTGTTTTATATTGTCGTCTGGTTTGCTGATTATGTGGTGACTAGTTGTCAAATTACTCGTTGATGCATTCCAATGTATTGATCTCGTTTGGCGGCAAGTTGCTAGCTCCAGATGTTTATTTCAGATACATTTGTAGAAGGCATGATTCGCCATCATCTTAACTCCATTCACGTTTACTGTCAAAGACCTTCAATTCCTTCCTGCCGGAATGATCAATCGATCCCAATTGGTAGGGTTTATGTACTACGACATGTTGTGGGCTTCGGTAAAGTACAATCAGTGAAGTTTAATTAGCCTTTTCAAGGCAAATCTGTGTAACATGACATACTAAGTGGTGATAATGTACGGACACCCTCCGAGTGCAAGGCAATCAGAAATAGTTAATACTGATGTGTTAATATTGCTAACAGTATTGTACGTGTTCATAGAACAAAACTCCAACAACTTATCAAAGAACGTGAGCATTGTCTTACGGAAATATTAATACAAAGTTGTCAGTGAAATGTCGTTGTATGTTAATTAGTGTTTCTGTTTCATTATAATAATTGAGGGGATCGGTGCAGTATAGTGCTAATCCACACTTTTTTAAAATAAGATAGATGCACCAACACGGTGCTAAACCACATATCTACAAACCCACAAAGTTAGAAGTTACAACGTGTACAGACGGCGCCACAATACTCGCATTTTCTTGCCCCTAAGCACAGGCAGTGAAGCCATCAAACTTAAAAACATGAATATATCAGAGTCAGCATGTTGTGGGTTAGCACTATACTGCACCGACCCCCTCAAATATGTCACTACACTCTTTCTTGCAATAATGTCCACGTGCCTGCTAACACACTGTAAAGTCGAAGTCTGTGCTATTATGTAAATATGTTAGCACACTCAAACCTTATCCCATTATAGTCTTCAACGACGAAGGTTTATTTACATAGCTTGGTGAATTATGGGCAGCTGGTTTCAGGTTCCTTTGTTAGACAGAGAACGCTTATTCACTCGTTCCAAAAAACCACTTGTTTATGCAGTGCAAAGGTTCCGTTATCAGAACAGGCCATTGACAAGTCTCTGGACCTTTGTACGAGTTATTTACACAATCGTACGTAGACATTAAAAATGATACGTCTAAGGAAATAGTCATTAACACTGGTGTCCCTCAAGGTTCAATTTTAAGGCCACTCTTATTTATTATATATATAAATGACATAGCACTTTCTAGTGACCTTTTCAAATTCATAACGTATGCTGACGACACCACCCTTACTAGTAAACTAAACACATTTAACGATTCAGAAAGCCAAATGCGAAGTGACTCTATTAACAAAGAATTAACAAAGATTAGCAATTGGTTGAAAGCCAACAAACTGTCACTAAATGCCAAAAAGACTAAATTGATGATTTTTCATACGCCTCAAAAGAAAGTAGAATAATTTTTAGACTTCACAATAAATATTTAAATTGGCGGAGTCATACAAACAAAATAGCAAATAAAACATATAAAACAATAGGCATACTAAATAAACTTACACTTTTTACCACCTAGTACATTATATATTATGTACAATGCTCTTATTCCCCCTCATATATATTATTGCATACTTTTATGGGGTAATCAAGCACATCGAATTTTCTAATTACAGAACAAAGCAATACGAATAATATCCTTAAGTAAATACAATGCTCACAAAAGTTCTATTTTTAAAAGACTTCATTTGCTAAAGTTGGATGACATTTATAAAATCCAAGAATTAAAATTTTACTATAAATTAATTAACAATCTTTTATCCTACTACTTCAATGTTTCTCCAAGCACACACATTTATTATTTTCATCAGCACTGCACACCTGAAAGAAATAATCTGTATATGTCCAGATTCAAACATGAATTTGAGAAAAAATGCATTGGACACAACGTAGTAGAAACAGTTAACAATAAACCAGGTAGTATCTTTAATACAATTTACACCAACAGTCTATATGGTTTTTCAATATACATATATGTTTTTTTTTTTTATTATTAATCCACTTGTCGTATCCATAATTGCTGTATTTGTAATTCGTAATACATATTAGAATGTATACCTAAGTATCAATATGTACGGCAATGTGTACACAAATACATATAATCAGTCCTTGTATTATGTATGCATGTTAACACATTGAGTAATTATCAACTATACAAACAAGTCATATGCTATTCTGATTTGTCATGTAAATTTTATTGTTGTTTATATATATGGAGTGGCTCCTGTGCTAGCGATATTATATATATCTTAATGGGAGTCTCCCGACTTTATCTATTACTTGCGTTATTCGTTGTATATGTACAAGAGAGAGAGAGAGAGAGAGAGAGAGAGACACACAGAGAGAGAGAGAGAGAGAGAGAGAGAGAGAGAGAGAGAGAGAGAGACAGAGAGAGAGAGAGAGAGAGAGAGAGAGAGACAGAGAGAGAGAGAGAGAGAGAGAGAGAGAGAGAGAGAGAGAGAGAGAGAGAGAGAGAGAGAGAGAGAGAGAGAGAGAGAGAGAGAGAGAGAGAGAGAGAGAGAGAGAGAGAGAGAGAGAGAGAGAGAGAGAGAGAGAGAGAGAGAGAGAGAGAGAGAGAGAGAGAGAGAGAACGAGAGAGAGTTTGAAAGGGAGAGAGAGATATAGTGAGTTTGTGCGTGTGTGTGGGCGTGGTAGAGTGTGGGTGTATATTAGCGAGTTCGTATGTATTTGTGTATTGTGTGTTTTCGTGTCAATCACCCACTTTTTAATCCAGTGGAGTATGCCATCAACTATGCAACGGACACGTGATCCGCTACATGTCACCATGCATGAAAACGTTGGCGATTTGCTTGGGATTGTATCTGTCCTTTGTGTGTGATTTTGATATAACTTTGTTCGTAAGTGCCTAGAAACTGTGATTATTGAACTTGTGCATCTGGACCTTCAACCCATTACAGTCTATTGGTGAGTTTTTGATACTGCATGGATACTGCAGTCGTGTGCACTCAGTGAATTTATGTTAACTCCAATTAATGAAGAGGTAATCGGAGTTGTAGAACTATGGGAAAGTAAAACATCAACTGATTATGAAGATATAAGTATGAATTTAATAAAAAAAGGTTATTAATTGTATTACAAAACAATTGCTTGTATTTGTAACCTTTCTCTCATCTTTCAGCACTGGAATATTCTCGGGAAAAAAATGAAAATTGCAAACGTTGTCCAACTTTTCAAGTCTAGGGATAAGTATGCCTGTACTAACTATAGACCTATTTTATTGCTGCAATAATTTTCAAACATTTTAGAAACATTATTTAATTCTCCTTTAGATAGTTTTATTACTAAACACATTTTGTCAAGCTCAAGTCAAGCTCATGTCAAGCTTTAATTGATGGAATAAGCCAATAACTAGATGAAAAAAATATGCTGTAGGTGTCTTCATATATTTAAAAAAGCATTCGACACGGTTGATCACCAATTAATATATAACAATATTGAATTAATCGGTATCTGCGGAGTTGCACGTAAGTGGTGTAACAGTTAAGTAGAAAAGGTATATGCCGCAAGTTTCGATTTTAGGCCCCAAGCTATTTATACTGTACGCTAAAGATAAGTGCAACATCTCTAAGCTTGTAAAAGATATCCTGTTTGCAGATGATACGAACATTTTGTGTCCTGATAGCTTAGTCAAAAGACTGAGTGATACAATGTGTAGCGTTCTGGTCAAATTGTCTACTTGGTTAAGTTAAGTTACAAAACATGCTGCCTGTGGGTTTTTTCTGTTGACCTTTTAAATTATTATTGGCATTTAATATTATTATAATAAAACGGTATTTAAAACGGAATCATGGTGCAGTTGAGTTGTGAACCATAAGTGTAAGACATTGCCATTGAGTGATTGACACTGCCGTCAGTTTCTGCCTATCTAAGGCTACGGCTGAGTGAATTTTAATAAATATAAATATTTCTCCCTCCCTTAATAGGACTGTAAGTCTCAATTTAGTTACCGGAGTTGGCTCCGTTTCAATATTTTCTAATTAAATAAAGTAGGCTTTATTGTTAAAATTGAGACTACTGATTTTGTAAATATAATTTACTTTTTGACTTATGCCTTATTCTTAGCTCTGGGCTTAACATTCTTTCCTATTTATTATTTATATGATATAATTATAATTATATGGTTTTGGTCTATTAATTTCTACTAAATATGATAATAGTCTAACATAATTAATTCACCATTATTCTTATTGGGTGTTTTCCGTTTGTCTTGCTCTGTTGCTGTAAGGGATAATGATTTTGTGTTATGCAAACCATTAACATCTAATCATTTTAATGAACTTTTTCCTAATCACACTAGATCCTGACATTCTGTTTCAATGTTGCATTGCCTGCCTTGTCTTCATGTTTGTTATAATAGACAGTTACTGCCAATCCCCCGCTCTACGCCAACATTTAAATTAGCAATAATGTTATTACTAGCAGGAGATGTAAGTCTCAATTCTGGGCCAGCTGTTAGACGAAACATTCGCGTGGCCACTACAAATGTTCGATCTGTACGAGATAAGACAGCCTCACATTGTCATTTATTAATTTCAAAGAAACTAACATTCTTGCTGTAACTGAGACCTGGCTCAGACCGCATGATACACCTATATACATTGCTGACGTTTTCCCTTCTGGTTACACCTTTCATCATCGACCAAGTTTAGTCGACCGTGGAGGTGGTGTTGGCTTTCTTATATCACAGAGGTTCAAAGTTAAATTACATTCTAACCCTGAATACTAAATTTTTGAGTCCATATGTGCTGAAATGTCAGGTTCTTCTGTCTCCGCATACTTTGTTTGGATCTATCGCCTTCCAGGACATCCGGCAAATTTCTTTGAAGATTTTCAGGATATATTGGAAAATCTGGCAATTATTCATTCATAATTTTACATTTTGTGTGTGATTTAGGCAACATTTGGATACACCTTCTACAACTACAACAACGTTTGATGATATTCTGGTATCATTTGATTTGAAACAATATGCTACCTTTTCGACACATATACATGGCCATTGGCTTGACCTCTTGATTACCCGTTCAACTTGTAATCATATATATCCAAGCACCTACTGTTTCAGATGGGTTATCAGACCCCCATACTGTCATTGATAATGTTAACGATTCTATAACCCCATTAGAGTCGAAACACAATGTGTCTTACAGAGCCATTCATAGGATTGACATTACAGCTTTAATGGCTGATATCCTTATATCCGACCTTATCACACACAAAAACATATATCTGACTTATATAAACAGTACTGTCAAATACTCAATGCATTACTTGACAAACATGCACCTATAAAATCTAAACGTGTGTCAGAAAGGCCACCGGCTCCATGGATGACTTCCGGAATTATACTATCTAAAAGGCGTCGTCGTTAATTAGAGCGTCTATGGCGCAAATCGCGCTCGCAATTAGAGAGGTAGCGCTATTCTAAGCAATGCCACCTCTGTTTCAGATAAATGGCCAAAGCTAAATCAGGTTATTATACAAATAATATATGGTCATAAATAAGTCTGATAACCTGCGTCAGTTACGGAACTGCATCAATAACATTCTACACAGATGGTCTACTCCATCACTATCTGATCATCTGTCAATTAAGTATATATGTGATTCGTTCTCTAGTCACTTTAAGAATACAATTAGTATTATTCGTTCTGCATTCCCACGTCATAATTTAAGTAATGTCAGTGTGGACTTTCCACAAGTACGTTTTGTACTTGTATAATTTGAACATGCAACAGTTGATGAAATAAATCTTGTGCACTTGATCCATTTCCAACAATACTGCTAAAACCAAGTCTCGATACAATAATTGGACCTATAACAAATATTATAAATGCATCACTTTGCTCTGGCTGTTTTCCTGATGTTTTCAAATACGCCCATGTCATACCACTTCTTCAGAAGTCATCTCTGCCTAAACAAGATCTAAGCAGTTATAGACCTATTTCTAACCTTCAATGGGAAATCAAATCGCTGGATTAATTAGGCGAAATATAGCGTATAAGGAAAAGGAATTAATAATACCGCTGTACAAAACAATAGTGAGGCCTCATTTAGAATATTGTATACAAGCATGGAGGGCATATCGCAAGAAGGACATAGATATGCTAGAAAGAGTACAGAGGAGAGCGACTAAAATAATACCAAAACTGAGGGATCTTTGTTATGAAATTCGCCTAAAAGAATGTGGTTTAACAACACTAGAGACCAGGAGATTAAGAGGAGATCAGATAGAAGTGTTTAAAATAATAAATGGTTATGAAAATATTGATATAAATATTTTTTATCAGTTAAGAAATATAGAAGGACTAGAGGACATGAAGTGATATTAGCAAAGGAGCAGTGTAGATTAGATATAAGAAAGTTCTCATTTTCACAAAGGACTGTAAATGAATGGAACATATTATCTGCTGATTGTGTGGGTGCTAGTAGCGTGAATATGTTTAAAAATAAAATCGACACATACTTCAGAAGGGCGGGATACACATATATAAAAGGGTTGGACTCTCGATAAGCCAAAGGGCTTCCTTGTCCACCTGCAACCAAGAGTTAATTCTTTCGGTGGCAATCTTGTTAAATCTTGTTCAATCTAGATCTCTCTGCCCCTTTTGACACGATTGATAACGACATTCTCATTGAACGCTTATTAAAGTGGTATGGCATAGTTGGCGCAGCAATAAGCTGGATTTCTTCATATCTTACTGATAGATACCAAACTATAAAGATTAGGAACTTCTTTTCAGCTGCACTGCCGGCTTTATTTGGTGTTCCTCTGGGTTCTGTTCTTGGGCCTTTGTTTTTAGTCTTTACACCACGCCACTACGCTTTGTTATACAAAGACATAAGTTGGATCATCATCTTTATGCTGATGATACTCAGATCTACATTTCGTTGGCTATCCCGGATACAGATCGCTCCCTTAACCTACTTAGTGATTGCCTTCAAGATATCTTCCACTGGATGACTGACAGCAAGTTGAAATTAAATGCAAATAAAACTGAATTGATCGTTATTGGTACTCCAATGCAGCGTAGTAAAGTGGATGTTTTTTTCTACGCGTATTTTGAATCAGTATGTCACGCCATCAACCTAGGTGCGGAATCTAGGAGTGATCTTTGCTAGTAACTTCAATTTCCGACAACACATATCTCAAACATGTCGCTGCTGTTTTCATCATATTCGTGATCTTCGTCGTATTCGCCGGTATATGTAATTTTCTGTTGCTAAGACTATTGCAACAGCGCTTGTTAGCAGCAGACTTGACTATTGCAATTCCCTCCTTTATAATATCGCGAGAGTAGTTACAAGATCTCCTCGTTTCTCTCGCTCTGTACCACTTTTGTAGTCTTTGTATTTGCTTCCTGTACGATATAGTATAATATTTAAGATATATACCATTAAATACCAGGCACTGTCCAATAATCAACCATCTTATTTGGTTTCCAAGGATTTACCCGCAATATAAATTATTTTATTATTATTATTATTATTAGTCTTAGTAGGAGTATCCCGTCCCTTATATGACATAATCTTTTATTTCTCTATCATACATTATATTCTTACCTCTTTGATTTTTTAATCATTGCCATACACTGTATGGTATTTTGTTTTCTATGACGATTATTTTGTTGTATTATGCATTTGGGACAACAACAAATTCCTGTTCCTGTTCCTGTTCCTGTTCCATTGAGAGGGTGCATAACATATATTGCTTATAGTGTGTGAAAAAGGAAAAACGTACAAGTGTAGGAAACCTAACACTTTTACCTTAATATGATTATCAGGGGTAAGTTTTTATATAAAAGTCACTGACTTCATGTTTGCCCCTTTCAAACAGTGTGTACATGATTGCATATCATATTTTGTAAATTACGTATAATTATATCGCATCAAATAAAAAATTTATATATGGTTGTTGAAAGCCTTCTGATTATCTAATTAGGCAATATTTATTGGTGATTGCTCGTTTTTTCCATTTAGTGATGTCGTCCAGAATCAAAACATAGTTGTTAACTAACTTCCCTTTTAGGAATCCACGTTGAGATTGGCATATTAATCCATGCTTAACAAGGAAATCTATCGTGTGTTCTTTAATTAACCATTCTAAAAAATTCGCTACCTGATGTCAACTCCTATCATAATAATAATAATGATAATAATAATAATGTCATGGTCCTTGCAAACACCAATCAATTAATTAGCTATAGTACCACTGGTTGCGATTACTCAAAACAACATAATAAAACACTTCTACTGCGCTAAAATCCTCAAGAACCCAAGCTGACATGTCGAAACAATAGGATTAGACTGTGCCTAATTGGTTCGAAAGCACAATTCGTGAAAGGGTATATCGGTTCGCGAACGAATTAAGGGGGATAAGCGAAGTCACCAGGTGCGTTTTAGGTTTTATACATCGTTGCGGAAGCTCGGTGGTGCGCATAGGTGAACCTTTTAAACGATTACATTGCATTGCCACCCAAACCAGCCAGTTACATATAGTTTAGTACAAAGCATTGTCATGATTGAAATCACCCAGTGCTCAGTATCCAGATACCTACATATATCGAAGCGATGGCGTAAACATTTTGTTCAAACATATAGTTTAACTAGCGAATGTTATGTCGAACATATAATGGGCAATATTCTAATCAATTCATTTTAAAGTCAGCGTGTTTAACGATGTCTGCAAACGATGGTGACATTTACCCCATTTATCAAACGCCTCCTCTTTCCGCCGGAGCCAGCGTTCTTTCAATGCGTATTTGAGCATCTTGTCACTGCCATCCGTACTGGTGACATTGAAGCCTTCTTCAAGCAGAATGATGGAGTCAATCCTGCAACCGGTCACAGTAGGACAGCACCAAGACTGATACAACAAGACAAGTGGAGGCGATAACAGGACAGCCATGTGATAGAAGATTGTTCGGAACATTATTCGTGTGTTTACGAGTGTCCGAATTTATGTTAAAGCGATTCTTTTAGAATTTTAATATCTTTGTAATGTACGCAATTATTAAATAACCCTGTTGATATGATTATTTCATGTAATCATATGCCTTTATTTCATTACAATTAGGTTTTATTAATCACTAACGACCCTAACAATATATCGAAAAAATTACTTTGCCCCACCATCACGATCCATATAAGGCATGATCATGAATATCCGTCAGACTTCGATTAGCTACGCCGAGTTAACAGATACAAGAAAAACGTCATCAACAAGTGTGTATTTGGATTAGCCACCGCCATTGCTAATAAGTCGTGACCGATAAAATTATCAAAACGAAACGTGGACGAGCTGCTGTTTATGTCAAAGATTCAGCAAAAAAAGAAGAACATGTAATGGAATGAACGGAGAATGAACATAGCGACAGCTCATGACAGACGGATTGATTTAAAAGAAAAATACCACATTTCCATGCATGAAGCCACCAATGGCAACCCCGATGACACAATAAATGATTGGCATTGCTTTTGTTGGAATACAAAAACTATGGTACTATCATGTTCCTTTTTTCACTAGGTACATCTGGCTATACATTTTAAAATTTAGTTTCTTAATGAAACGTTTAGATAACGGAAACTTACTGAAGCCGAGAAACATTAAATAATGAAACAAATTTGTTTGCACCATAAATCCAGCTGATATTTCCATAAGCAGTATAAATACATTACACATTACAGAAGTAATATAATAGGTGGTTATGTACTTTCCTATCTACAAAAACGTTTATTTTAATTTTAAAAATGTAGATCTATAAAGAGTAAAATAACATTATTGTCGACAAAATATTAAAATATATTGCATTAGTGTAAAAACGTTGTTTTATTTTGTACTGGGAGTGCAATAATTATTTGTCAGCACATAATTTAGAGTAAAGTATGTTGAATTTGTTTCTGTCGAACTCCTGTTTCGATGACAAATAAAATGGCCATTGTATGATGGAAATAAGTTATAAAATTACAGAACTTTAAAAGTAACGCATATTTTAAAACACTGTTCAGTCACCATTGGTGTATTTAACTCAAGAAGATTCCTAAAAATGTTGAATGTTGTTGAACATTTATATTTTATGAATTTTCAAAATTATTGTAAAAGCAACTTTGTTGACACCTATTTACACACTACTCCCAGTATTGTTCACTTAACAGAAACTTGTTTCAACAAATGTTGAAGAATACCCTGTAGAATCCAAAGATGATTAGCATAAGAAAGCATCAATTTTATTATGTTGTCCTATTTTGCAGCATGACGGGATAATGTGCATTTGGATGCACAAATCGACCGATTGCACACATCCATTTGAAACATGTAGTGATGCACATATTCCCAGCAGAAGCCACACGGAACTAATGTAGCAGAACAAAGTCAGACATCTTCTTCACTACCGTGTCAGTTAACATATTGTCCTATTAATAGCACTGCTATGCATTTTGATGCATAACTATCAGATTCACAAATCCATTTGAAACTCGAATTGGCTATATTCTAATCAATTCATTTTGAAGCCAGCGTTTTTAACGAATTGAGGTGCAACTTCCCAGTAGATGTTACACAGAACAGAATGGGGCAGAACAAAGTCAGGCACCATCTTATGTCAGGTGATCCAATGTCCAATTAATGGCACTGTTAAGTAGAGCTCTTCAGTTTCCTCTTCCCATCAGCTCAGCTAATTCCAATGTTCCTGCAAATAAACAAAGTTGTTTAGGAAACTGAGCCTAAATATGAGTTAACTAATTCAATACTGTGCACATTAACTCAGTTTATATATTAGATTATGGGACTTATCACCATGTGTACAGCTGGCTAAATGGAAAAGAAATACAATATAACCTTGTTATGCTGATTCAGTCAGACTAAAATCCCAATCTATTACTTTGGCCAACTTTTAATTTGCTTCTACATAATTACCTGTATGTATTGGTGATATACACTGCATTCCAGATAACTCGAACTCACATAAGTGAATTTTTACTAAGTTAAGTCAATCTTTTCTTCGGCCGTAGGCAAAGGTCTCAATAAGGGGACCTTTTGATAACTTTCTATTTATCAGAAATTCTACTTTTTTTATTAGTATTGTCATGGGTCCCTGGAGGTTCGACCTTATCCAGAATGCACTGTACGTTTTCAGTAACGGTAAAGTAACATGTTAAAAGTAAATGTTTAATTTGTTTTTAGCGAGTGCTATTATTATCAAATGTGCTAATGTACATGAAGCAGTACAACTTAATCTGATCTACTATTAGATTTAAAAATATATCCATGGATAAAAACGTATGTATACTAGAGTGCAGATTTGCTGGTGTCCAAAATTCCTGCATCGCAAAATTCCTTGGCAACACGGTATTGTGTACTTTTTAACAGACCTTAAACGTTTACATTGAATGATGACATGCCAGCCAAGTTTACTAACAATCGTAGCTGTAGCATTAGAAACAGTCTGTGAACGTACGAATCTCACATTTTCATGTTTCGGTTCAAATAAGTGGGGAAACGGGGACCTTCTAAAAACGGCTGACTGGAATTTGGAAAGGCAAGAGCCAAGACCCGTAGGCGTCAGACACACTGACCCAAATCCCAGATTTAGGCAAACAAATAAAATCCACGACCACGTTACTCCTCTTGCTATGATTGCACATAATTATATTTTAGTGTGCATTTTCGTTCACTGCATGTCAAATACTGGACAGTGCAGTTTTACTAACTAGAAAGGCGAGACCCTTGCCTAGGGCTAGGCTAGTTACTGTAGTAGAGGCTCGGCAGACTCAATGACAGTCCCAGCGGCAGCTGACACCGACTGCAGCCGTCCGCATTGGCGGAAGTTGTAATTCTACTTAATCGAAACGTTTCTCGGCTGACGGCATTGGGAAGCGGAATAAATAAACAATGCATATGCTTCCTACACTTATAAAAATAGCTGTCAATATACATATGTCGATAAATTTCTTATTTACCATGCCATTGCTTGAATCAACTTACCTCGGATTGTTGGCTATGTGTGTGACGTCAACGGTTTGTTTGTGTGTGGTTCACTGCGCGTGCATGAATATTCATTATACTCGGGCTGCAGAATTATTCATCCACGTGGCAGCAAGCTCAAAATGATTCGCGTAAACACAATTATTTATCGGCTTCTTGCGCATACAACACCCAAATTATGCATAAACATGCGAGACATAAATAGCAGAGAAAGTACTTATGGGAAATTATCACGTTTTGATGCAGGATAGCTCGGATGTATATTAGCTTACAAAGAATCGCTTTAGCCGTTCTTCTGTCCGTTGGGGACGTTTTGCGCAACTTGCAACATTCGTAGAAAGCACGCGAAACGTTGTGAAAGAATTAAATAAAATGCACCCGTCATAATTAGAACTACATTTCCAATGCTGATGTCCTTATTTTGCAATATACATATTTAATTTAACACATAACAGCATGGTGTGATGATAATGATGGTGATGCTGTGATGCTGCTGCTGATGGTGCTGCTGCTGCAGCTGCAACGCTGCTGCTGCTGCTGCTGCTGCTGCTGCTGCTCTAGGACAACGACCACGACGACAACGATGATGCTGCTGCTGATGATGATTGCACACAAACAATAAGAAGATTCGATATGTGGAATAGGTAATTCGCGGTTTATCACCAGCCTAACCTTACCCTAACCCTAACCAAAACCCTAACCCTAACCCTATCCCTAACCCTGACTCTAACCTTAACCCTGACCCTAACTTTAAACCTAACCGTGAGTAAATCATGCAAAGTATAGCCGCTGTACGAATTGCTCAAACATGTAATAAGAATTTCGAAGAACATAATAAGTCCTGTCTTAGAGATAACTTATTATTGATTTGCAATAAACGATGTAGTCCCTTTGCGACTTACCCGTCGCCGCAGGCTACGTCGAGAAGATTCTGACAGGAATGTTCTCGCAGTATCGCCATCAACCACTCTTTAAACTCCGGTGTTCTCGCTCCAACGTAAAGCTTCCATACGCGGGCAGCCTCCCCGTCCGCATACTGGTCCCGTAGCCACTTGGCCGGCATCTCCTCCGACCTCGTCTGATACACCGTGTCGGCCATCGTCTCGTTGTATAGTGATTTGTGAGATATGCGACGCGAGGGTATTTATACTGGTCGGCGAAGCAGCGGTGGGGTCTTGTTGCGCGAGAATATTTAGAGCGATTTTCACTTCACAGCGCGGGGTGTATGGTATGTTGATCGGATATAAAGAGACTAGCTTACACCCATCCGTGGAACAATAAGCCACTGGCTTACAATAGCCCGCTCTGTTGAATCGATTACCACTCAATTGTCTCAAATAGGAAAAGTCCCTAGAGAAAAGTGAACAGATGGAAAAACTTTGAAGTAAATAATTGTGAATAATTACCTATGTGTTTTCTGAAATACAACGCCAATTAGTAAGATTGGTAGGGCGGGTAGAACCATGGGTTGGGGTAGGTTGGAATGGTAGGGCGGACAGAACCATGGCTTGGGGAAGGTTAGGTTGGTAGGGTGGCTAGAACCATGGGTCGGCGTAGGTTGGGTTTGGTAGGGCGGTTGAACCATGGGTTGGGTTGGGAAGGCGCGTAGAACCATGGGTTGGTATAGGGCTAGTTGGCAGGGCGGGTAAAACCATGGATTGGGTAAGTTGGTTTGGTAGGGCGGTACATCCATGGGTTGGGGTAAGTTGGCTTGGTAGGGCGGTAGAACAATTGGTCGGAGTAGGTTTGGTTGGTAGGGCGGGTAGAACCATGGGTTGGCGTAGGTTGGTTTGGTAGGGCGAGTAGAATCATTGGGTGGGGTATGTTGGGTTTGGTAGGCGGTAGAACCTCGGGTTGGGGGTAGGGCTGGTTGGTAGGGCGAATATACCCATGGGATAGATTGGATTTGTTAGGGCGGTAGAACCTTGGGTTGGGGTAAGTTGGTTTGGTAGGGCGGTAAAACCACGGGTTGATGTTGGCCTGGTTGATAGGGCGGGTAGAACCATAGGTTGGGGTAGGTTGGTTGGTAAGACTGGTTTAACCATGAGTTTCGGTAAGTTGGTTTGGTAGGGCGGGTAGAACCATTGGTTTGGGGTAGGTTGGCTGGTATGGCGAGTAGAACCATGGGTTGGGGTAAGCTTAGTTCGTAGGGCATGTAGAACCATTCTTTGGGGTAGATTGGTTAGTACGGCAGGTATAATAATTGGTTATGGTAGGTTGGTTGGTATGGTGGGTAAAACAATGGGTTGGGGTAGGTCTGGTATAGACACAAATCTCAGAATAAGATAGGGAATTTCAAATTGAGGACCATGGGTGTTACCTAGAAAACCCCATATTAATATAACTTGACTATATGATTTGATTTCTGATGAGTGTTGACACGTTAATATCACTACGATATATCTGGTGGCCAGGAGCCAAGGAAGGTGACAGAGTGCGCCGGATACGGCAGTGGCGATTCAGACCAGAGATGTCTGAACATGTTTTTGGCCAGTGTCCCTACGACCAGTGCAATCGGAATCGTGTCAAAGCTGTGCGGGTGACATAAACTCAAGTGCTTTCGGTACATTCATTTGCATTTAGGCTATCCCGATGTGTATTTATTTATGGCTTAGTCATTTGTTTATCATTTGTGGGGGTTTCTCATTTATTGCCTTTTATGAATACTATGCTGTACAGCTTTAGTTAGAACATGTATATGATCATGGTCTCTACTGCATAGTGGGTCATATATTTTAACGTTGTCAACAAATCCACTTTGTGAACACGCCACTAATTAATAACTCAGTTGCAAATACTATGATTTATATATATATATATACACATGTATATATACGATATATATATATATATGATATATATACATATATATATGTGTATATATATACATATACGTGTGTGTGTATGTGTGTATGTGTGTGTGTGTGTCCCACTAAACAAATAAATAAGATACGGGTCCAAGAGTTGGACGACCCTTGTTCATGTTTCGAATAGAGTACCAGTGATTAATGAACACTCGGGGAGAAGATTCACGTGTCAGTGACGTGCTTGGAAATTCCCGTGAATTATTTTGCAATGGAAATCTTCCTCCCTCCCTCACTTTATTGATGCCTCACTCCCTATCTGTTTCCTTCCTCCCTCCCTTCCCCCCTCTCTCCCTTCCTCTCTATCCCCTTCCTCCCTTCCTCTCTCCTTCCTTCCCCTCCTTCCCTCCCGCTCTCATTCCGCATCCCTCCTTTCCTCACTCTCCCTTCCTCCTCCCACCCTCCCGCCCTCTTTCCTTCCTGCACATTTCCTTCCTCCCTCTCTCCTTCCACATATATCTCTTCCCCTCTCTCTTCTTCCTCATTCCTCCCTTTCTCCCTCTTTCCCTCCTCCTCCATCCCTTCCTCCCTCTAACCTTCCGTATCCCCCCTCTCTCCCTTCCCCCTCTCTCCTTCCTCCTCCTGTGTGTGTGTGTGAGTGTGTGAGTGTGTGTGTGCGTGTGTGTGTGTGTGTGTGTGTGTGTGTGTGTGTGCGTGAGTGTGTGAAATCCGAGAATATGAAAGAACAGGATGTAGATAATTTTGAAAGATGCATCTACTTTTCCCATTAATATCATCATTGAACGTACACGGAGCATTAGCTAGCCTTTTCTTTTCCATCAACTTTGTACCCATTTAGATTGCTGAGAAGGGAATCCCACTAAACAAAAAAATAAGATACAGGTCCAAGAGTCGGACGACGCTTGTTCAAGTTTCAAATAGAAATGAACTCTGTGCCAGTGATTAGTGAACATTCGGGGAGGTGACGTGCTTGGAAATTCCCCGTGAATTTATCTTACATTGGAAATCTTCCTCCCTCCCTCACTTTATTGATGCCTCACTTCCTATCTCTTTCCTCCTCCCTCCCGTCCTCCCTTTCTCTTCTCCCTCCCTCTCTCTATTTCTTCTTTCTCGTCCCTCCCTCCCTCTCTCTCTCCTTCCTATTCCCTTCCTCCCTCTCTCCTTCCTCCTCCCTCACTTCCTCATTCTCTCCTTCCTCCTCCCTATCTCCCTCTCTCTCCTTCCTCCTAAATCCCTTCTTCCCTCTCTCCTTCCTGATACCTCCCTCTCTCTACTTCCTCCTCCATCCCGTCCTCCCTCTCTCTTTCCTCCTCCCTCCCTTCATCCCTGTCTCCTTCCTCCTCCCTTCCCCCCTCTCTCCTTCCGCCTCACTCCCTTCCTCCCTCTCTCATTCCTCCTCCCTCCCTCCTTCTTTCATTGCCTCCCTCCGTCTCTCCCTTCCTCCGTTCCTCTCACCCTTCCTCCCTCTCTCCTTCCTTCTCCCTCCCTTCCTATCCCCTTCCTCGTCCCTCCCTCCCTCTCTCCTTCCTCCCCCTCCCTTCCGCCCACTCTCCTTCCTCCTACCTCCCTCTCGCCTTTCTTTTCCTCCCTCCCATCCTCCTTCTCTCCTTTCTCCTCCTCCCTTCTTCCTTCTCTCCTTTCTCCTCCTCCCTTCCTCCTTCTCTACTTCCTTCTCCCTCTCTTCTTCCCTTCCTCCCTCTCTCCTCTTCCTCTTCCCTCCTTCCCTCCCTCTCTCTTTCCTCCTCCCCCCTTCATCCCTGTCTCCTTCCACCTCCCACTCTTCCTCTTTCTCCTTCCTCGTCCCTTCCTCCCTCTCTCCTTCCGCCTCACTCCTTTCCTCCCTCTCTCCTTCCTCCTCCCTCCCCCTCCCTCTCTCTTTCATTGCCTCCTTCCGTCTCTCCCTTCCTCCGTTCCTCTCACCCTTTCTCCCTCTCTCCTTCCTTCTCACTCCCTTCCTATCCCCTTCCTCGTCCCTCCCTCACTCTCTCCTTCCTCGTCCCTCCCTCCCTCTCTCCTTCCTCGTCCCTCCCTCCCCCTCCCTTCCGCCCACTCTCCTTCCTCCTACCTCCCTTCCTCCCTCTCGCCTTTCTTTTTCTCCCTCCCTTCCTCCTCCCTCCCTTCCTCCATCCTTCACCTTCCCTCCCTCTCTCCTTCCTCCTCACTCCATTCCTTCCTCTCTCCTTTCTTTTCATCCCTTCCTCCTTCTCTCTTTCCTCTTCCTCCCTTCCTCCTTCTCTACTTCCTCATCCCTCTCTTCTTTCCTTCCTCTCTATCTCCTTCCGCCTCATTTCCTTCCTCTCTCTTCTTCCTCCTCCCTCCCCTTTTCCCTATCTCCTTCCTCCTCCCTCCCTTCCTCCCTCTCTCCTTCATCCTCCCTCCCCCTCTCTACCCTCCCTCCCTCTTTCATTGCCTCCCTCCATCGCTCCCTTCCTCCTTTCCTACCTCTCTTTCTCCCTCTCTCCTTCCTCCTCCCTCCCTTCATATTTCCTGCTTGTCCCTCCCTTCCTTCTTCCGCATCCTTCCCTTCCTCCCTCCCTTTCCGCTCTCTATCTCCTTCCTCCTCCATCCCTTCCTCCCTCTCTCCTTGCTCTTTCCTACCTTCCTGCTTCTCCCCTTTCTCCTCCCTCTCTCCATCCTCCTCCCTCCCTTCTTCCTTTCCTACCTCTCTCCTTCCACCTGACTCACTTCCTCCCTATCTCCTTCCTCCTCCATCCCTTTCTCCCTCTCCCCTTCCTCCTCCCTCTTTCCTTCCTCCTCGCTCCCTCTCTCCTTCCCCATCCCTCCCTTCCTCCCTCTCACCTACATCCTCCCCCCGTCCGCCCTCTCTCCTTCCTCCTCTCCCTCCACTCTCCTTCCTCCTCCCTCCCTCCTCTCCTTCCCCATCCCTCCCTTCCCCCTCTCACCTACCTCCCTTCCGCCCTCTCTCCTTCCTACTTTCCCTCCACTCTCCTTCCTCCTCCATCCCGCTCTCCTTCCTCTTCCCTCCCTCCCTCTCTACTTCCTCCTCCCACCATTACTCTCTCTCTCCTTCCTCCCTCTCTCCTTTCTCCTCCCTCCCTTCCTCCCAGTCTCCTTCATCCTCCCTCTCTCCTTCCTCCTGTCCTCCTTCTTTCCTTCCTCTTCCCCCCTTCCTCTCACTCACCTCCCTCCCTCCCCCACTTCTTCCCCGTCCCTCCCTCTCCTCCCTCCCTCTTTCATTGCTTCCATCCATCTCCCCCTTCCTCCATTCCCACATAGGTTTATTCATTAAGTAAGAAGTATATTAACTGCATATCTAATCTGTGTGTATTAAGAGTTGTCAACACTGTTGAATACTAGTGGAAATAAATGTGCAACGTGCCTATATATTGGCGTATGTATTGTACAATGTATAATATAATGTTATTATAATAAGAAACGTCAGACTCCCGAAAAGTAATCTTCAGGGCACAATGGAGGGCAACCCCCTCCGCCGAAGTGCTTACTACCATATCTCGAGAATTGCTCGTGTAGGAGAGGCAATGACGATCAGTGTATACAAATGTATTGTCCATGCATTTGTGACGTCCATAATTGAGTATGGAAATGCGATGCTGTTTGGCAGCCGCTGAGAGAATTGCAGATAGCTACAACGCTGCTGCAGCCCGGTGTGCAGATCAACCAGTTTTTATCGCAGGAGATTTTAACCAGTATGATCTTGCTTCTCATCTTCCAACCCTCCTGCAGTATGTGTTGTGCCCCACCCGTCTCAATCGGACTATTGACTTGTGCTTTGGAAATATAGAGAACGCTTATAAGTGTGTGTGTAGGCCACCACTTGGCCGCTCTGATCATAACGTTGTGCATTTGCTGCCGAAGTACAGACAAAAAACCTAGAACTCGTGTTTCTCAACTCTGGACACCTGAAAGCATGGAGGAATTACGTGGTTGTTTTGAAGCAACAGAGTGGGATGTGTTTTACGGACTGCTGCTCTGACCCCTCTGAACTTGCGGACACTGTGTCGTCGTATGTCAAATTCTGTGAAGTGTCAGTCATCAAAACCAGGACAGTGCGCGTGTACCCGAACAACAAGCCCTGAATAACGTAGGACCTTAAAGTGCACCTGAATCAAAAGAAACTTGCCTTTCTGCAGGGAAAGAAGGATGAATATCGTGAAAAAGAAAAGGAATTTAGGCTTGCTAGGATTGCCAAACTTGAATTCAAGAACAAAGTTGAGGGGAAATTTCGGACTGGTAATGCTAGGGAGGCATGGAATGGACTCAAAACTATGATGGGTAAGCAACAAATCAAGCAGCCTGTGTACCATACTAGTGATCCTGTTGCTGCAGCAAATGAACTTAACCGTTTTTATGCTCGGTTTGATGTTAATGATTTTCGTGGTCAATGTACATCTCTGTGCCAGACTGTTGTACCATAACACATTGAACTCTCTGAGGATGAGGTTGTGAAAGCTTCAGGCCCTGATGGAGTGAAAAACAAAGTCTTAAAGACGTGTGCGGCTCAGCTGGGGAGGATTTTCACTACCATATTCCAGGCTCTGCTAGACTCTGACACTGTACCCCTGGCATGGAAAACCTCTATGATTATCCCTGTACCAAAGAAACATGGTGCCAGCCATTTAAATGACTTTCGTCCAGTAGCACTTACCTCCACCTTAGCTAAATGAATGGAGAAGATTGTACTTAGTCGTTTGTTGTCAGATGTGTCTACACATCTTGATCCTCTCCAGTTTGCTTATAAAGCCTGTAGGGGTGCTGAAGATGCTTCTCTCTTGTTGTTTAATCTGATTTCATAGCATCTTGAAGATTCCAAAGCCTACATCAGAGTGATGTTCATAGATTTTTCGAGTGCGTTTAATACCATCGAAACTTATGTTCTTATGAAGCGCTTGTTTGATCTTGATGTAAGCCCAAATATTGTTCTTTGGGTGAATGATTTTTTGAAAGACCGTCCACAGCGTGTTAGTATTCAGGGTTGTATGTCGGATGAGAGTATTGTAAATTCCGGCGTACCCCAGGGCTGTGTCCTCTCGCCGACACTTTTTTTAATATACACATATCACATGAGGTGTCATACCTCCTCTAACTGGCTACTGAAATTTGTAGTTGGCCTCTTGAAAAAAGAAGATTCTCTGACAGAATATTTTTTACAAATCTCTGTTTTGGAGAAATGGTGCGCTGACAGCTTTCTTCACCTTAATGTTGGCAAAACGAAAGAACTTGTGATCGACAACAGGAAAGTCTGTGAAGTTTTGCTCCTGCCAAGATTAGTATTGAACCTGTTGAAGTTGTGTCCAGTTATAAATATCTTGGCACTTTTTATGACAACAAGCTGTATTTCACTGATAACACTGATCACATTATAAAAAAGGCAAACCAGCGCCTCTACCTTCTAAGGAAATTGAGATCTTTTGATGTGAGCCAAGAAATTTTGGAAATGGTGTATAGGGGTTTAATAGAGACTGTTTCGATCTTCAATGGTGTTGTATGGTTTGGTAATCTGAACATGAAAGACAAAGGTAGGCTGTCTCGCATTGTCAAAGTCGCAGGAAAAATTATTTGGTCAGGGCTGTACCCGCTGGAAGACTTGTACAATGGCGCTGTCAGAAGGAAAGCTATTGTTTGCGACCCCACCCATCCTCTTTTTGGTAAGTTCCAGCAGCTTCCGTCAGGCCGACGATATATGATGCCCCTTGCTCGGAAGAATCTCTTTAAAAAATCTGTTATACCAATTGCAGTGTCCATTCTCAACTGTAAGTGAATGTATTCTGTAGCAGTATTTTGATTGCATTTAGGTTTTTTATGTCATTATATTGTGCTGTTTGTGCCTTAGTGTCCTGCAGTGTATATGTCATTGTGTTGTTTGTGCCTTAGTGTCCTGCAGTGTATATGTCATTGTGCTATTTGTGCCTTAGTGTCCTTCAGTGTATATGTCATTGTGCTGTTTGTGTCTTAGTGTCCTTCAGTGTATATGTCGTGGCTCCACAGTTTTTTTAACTTGTAATGCCGGCGCCAGATGTCATGGTAACGCCATTCTTCTTTTATTTGGATTATTATTTAACTTAAGGACTGAATGCTCATGATAAAAGAGTGCATGTGTGTAAATGAATCTTAGCTATTTAGGCATGATTATGACCTCATGATACTCTTTTGAAATATATATATAATGTGTTTAATTGAATAATTATAATCTGTGATAGTGTGCTTACCATTTTACAATGTTTACCATTTTATAATGTATTTACCCTGACCCCATATATTAGCCTGATTATTTACAGTACTACTTGTATGATAGACATTCTCCTCCAGTGGTTTACCTGTTTACCTGTTTACTTATTTAATTTTCTATTGTGATTTACTTATCTACGTGTATATGATCTATCACTATTTCCTATTATGCATGTGATATGAATAGTATGTGATAATCTCGCTCTTAGTACTTATCTTAACCTTGTATACATACATTTGTAAGATTTTATATGAACAAGCCTAAAGGAAATTTTCTGTAACCCAACAGACAATAAAGTGATTGTATTGTACTGTATTGTATACCTGACCGTCTGCTGCACCATCTAGGGAGAGTTCAACGGTCAGTCGCTCGTGTTGTGATGCAACTTCGACGGCGATCTATCACTGTGGTAATACATCAGCTACATTGGCTCCCAGAGAGAAAGTGCATCAAGTTATTCATGGTTGTACAAACGACACTGTATGCAGGCACGCCAGTGTATATCGCGTCACTGCTACGTCGTCACTCGCCACGCAGGACCCTACGCGCTGGCGGTCATCTGCGTCTGGACGTTCCACGCGTGAACCTAGAACGATATGGTCGCCGTGTAACAGACCTACAGTGACTAATTTAGTTAATTACTACTATTATTAGTTATCAGAGAAAGACTAGAACAGAAAATCCAGATTCGCATTATGCAAAAGCATTATTTAAATAAAAGAATGCTGCACAAAGCAAGCATATGGTCGCCGTCACTGTGGGCGCGTTTCTAAAGCAACAAGGTTTGAACGATTTGTTTATTTTCGCGTCTGTAGGCGTAGTTCTTGGTGTCTACCGGAACAGAATGTAGTTGACAGTTAAGAGTCATGACTGGAATTTGGTATAGCCATTGGCCTGATCTTAGATTCACTTCGTGACCATGTCCTGGTTTTAAGATCGAATCGGAAAGATGAAGTTATGCAAATAAATACAGATCCCTCACGTGAGTGAGCATCCTCATCCCCATAGTATGACGACATAAAACACGCATGCGTACAGCCATAATTCTACAAATTTCATACTATGCGTGTCGATCCTTTACGGTTTAAAGACAATTCCCGGATTTGGCTTGAGGCCAAGCCAGTATGTTTAAAAGGGAACTATATTTGGAATTACGAGGGGGCGGAAATTGACACACATAAGGAGAGACGGTTGACGCTCTCCACGGGGCAACTAGGAAAATGTTTCCCACAGTTTAGACTTCTCAAAATTTCGGCAAATATAAACCACGGTGGTTTATATATTGCTTTATCTTTCGATCTTCAAAAATCACGGACACTTTAAATGTAAAATAGAGTTGGATTGCCGGTGCACATGAATACATATTACAACGCCAGCTAAATCCGGATAGAGGAACTGACTTGCTCCCTTTAAATAGTCGTTCAAATATATTACACAGTGTGATTACGAAGAAGAAGAATTTGTTTTATTTGACCGAGACATTTCAAATAATACGTACAATACATCCATGTCAAAAAATTAAAATAATACAAATTTATAACCTCATGGTAAATATGGTATAATGTATGATAAATTACAAAAAGTAGGGTCAGGAGACTCCTCTAAGACTATGGTAGTCGCTATCGAGGAGCCACCTCTAGCTGAGTAACCGAAACCGCTTGGGGAAAAAGGCTGTTGCTTGCACTCTCTTGAAATTGTGACTCCCCGAGACCCCACCGCCCTAGACGAATTTAGAAAAAAATCTAAATGTATGATCGAACCACCCCAATGGACCCTCTATATAGATAGCACAAACAATTTCAGTCCCATACATGCAAAACTGATGGAGATAAGTGCCATTTAAAAATAATGATCTCCCAAGCGGGCGGGCGGGCGGGCGGGCGGGCGGGCGGACAGACAGACAGACAGACACAGAGAACATTTACAATATAGATTTTTGACCACAAAAAACACAATGTATATGCATGTATTTGTTGCAATAATTTATTTGTATGTATTTGTTGCAATAAAACGAACCTAGTTATTATTTTGTATCAGAGACAGGTGTTATTTTACATAAGAAAAAGAACATAGTGTATTAATATGGCTTTCTCCAGCAATATTAATCGTGTATTAATTATAACCACTAGGAGAGAGTCATATTGATTTCGTGGGAATCCACAAATTTATATCTATGGCCTACCACAGAATGGCAAGTTCAATAGCAAGGCCAGGGGGCATTTCATTTATGAAAGATATTACTAAGAGCGAGTCATGGTCAAATACCTTGTTGGTCTTTCTCCCTCCTCTGTGAGGTGCAAACTTCAACGTTTCAGCGATCACTTCGTCAATGTAATTAACTTTTGAAATGTTGTGAATGCGTGTACACGCTTCTGAAATCAATGAGAAAAACGAAATGAGGTAACACATTTCAGACTAAAATATATTGAAGGGAAACAAAAGGCAACTTTTGTGGCTATGCACCTGGGGGGTTTGTTTATCCATTTCCTGACGTTGCAGCCTTGATGGATTGTTTATAGACAGCTCTTTCGTTTGCCAGTCTCCCCACTCGCCAGACGTCGGCTCCCATCCATTCCTCTATGTCCTTACTCCATTGTCTCCCATTGCCTCCTAGGTCTTCCTCTGCTTCTTCTGCCTTCCACTTTTCCTTCCATTGTTAGTCTCTCTAGAGACTGATGCCGTTTCGCATGGCCGAAATAACTTAATTTCTGTTTCTTTACAAAGTTCAAATAAAGTCCCGGGTATAACATCAAGCTCATCTGCGCTGGATTCGTTAATTCTGCGTTCAGTCCACGAAACTCGTAATATCATCATAAATTATAATATAGACAAAATTAAATTTACATTTGTAAAATACTGTATACATACATACTGGTCTAGAATACGAAGTAGTAACATTGATGACGACTCAGTATCCTCAACTAACCGTTTTACACAAGTGCGCCAAATCGCCTGTGACTAATGTAAACAACCGTAATATTTCAATTTATCGGGCGAAATTGTAAGTAACTTTTACACTAATCACCACAGGAAAGTTAACGAACAGACCATGGTGTTTATACATGCAGTGAATGCGTTGCGTGTTGTCGCATAGTGAAGATTTTGAACACGATTAGGCAAAAACCGGGTGCTTCCGTTTCGCGCGTGAAGTGATTAATCGTCTTAGAGTTAGACTTACGAATGTAGTAAGCATTTCACAAAAGCAGCTTATTTGACGCTTTGCTTGCACGCCATTGATGAAATAAGTGGTTCTGATGAATAATACTGATACGTTGCTGAACGATTTCAAAAAGTGTTGGTGAAAACTACATATTTGTTATGGTTGCGTAAGGCAGAAATTAACCGTTACTAGGCATCGGCATCATTATTCGTTAGTGGTCTGCTATGAAAGTAGGCCACACTCACACTGGCTACGCCACACTAACATTTTGTGTGGCGTGTTCATTTAATGACAGGAAACATTCTAAACCATAAATGTGTTTAGGAATTAAGTAATTACTGCTGGGGGAGGGATAGTTGTTGGGGCATTGACAAATATTGAACTCAGTCCGGTCCCGCACCCTCCGGGTGAAGGTTGACAGGTCGTGTCCCGGATGTTTCGGCCCATGACAGGTTCGGCCCACACTCATACACAGACTCACGCATAGCATACATTGCAACTGTCAGTTAGGATGGTGTATTTTTTACAGTTTACTATTTTCATTGTTATGAAATATGTGAAAACTTTGGAGGAAAAGTTAAGCATTTATATTTAATTAAGGCATGTAAATTAAGCAGTAATGTTTCAAATTAAAGGGTGTGTGAAATGTTTGAACAACTATTGCCCAAACATAAAAACGTACCATTTACAGAATGTGTGACCATGATTTGATAAGGATGGAGCCACGATATATTTTTTTTGATTTTACAAACTTGGACATCATCGCCACTGGGCGCCGCCATATTACTCTCCATCGGCATTTAGTTAGACTAGCTCCTATCTATAATCAATGCAACTTTTTGATTTGTTTTCATTTTGCTTCATTAATAGATATTTCTGCAAGAAAACTAGAATATGGAGCAGAACACAAATAATTATTTAAACAAGCATTGCAATTCCATATATACCTACACTACTTCGTGTTATCACATTCAATTCCAATTTACCAAATATGCAGGATACATATTCTGTGGCTTATTAAATGGTTGTTTTCAAGTGTCAGTCTCTAAGGAATATGCCCCACACCCTACCCAGCCAACCCCGTAGGGTGATTAATTAGGGGGACATTAGTGGCCACTGGGCAGTTTCTGATACTGACTGCTTAACTTCATTCATAGAATACATTGTTGCTAAATGCCTAATATGACATAATAACCCAATAGCGTAGATTAAGCATCACAGTACAGAACACAGTATCTGACTAAACATGATTAACACTGTATACTCTGCAAGTTATATGACCAGCATGATGCAAACATTCTAAAACTCATTAAGGCCATTACTGTTTACAGGCAGCCAGTGGGGGTCAACTGCAGCATCACAGGGTGCTTGCTCAAAGCAATTCTCCATATAGTAAAAACCCTTATATATAACTAAATAATTGCTTTTAACATCCAACCAAGATTATATCAAATAATGGACAGACTTCCACTTAACAATGTGGTCTAATTACAAAAGGGAAATAATACTTTAAGAGTACTATTGAACAGGTTGACACTCACCAACATTTAATGTCACCTCCTTGTTGTGTGAAACCCGAGCCAGCCTAGCAAACAACTGCTGTACCCTGGGGATAGTTTATCTCATACTGTTCAAGTAATTGGTTAATCATAGTAATTAATTACTTAAATATATTATAAATATAAAGAATGCTATAATATCCATCATCTATACTTAGCATTATATAGCATATGCTATCGTGGCTGATACTGAAATTAGAATGGAAATTAAGATGTGTGCCATCTCTTAATTAGCATCAACAGCCAATTAAATTGATTTCCTAGTTTTTGAAAAATTGCCCTTCTGGTTGCCCACTTTAGAGGGTTGTGCACTGCTTTCCATTGTAATCAGGTGGCTACTTTTCAACACAAATCCTCACACCAAAGAGTATTGAAATTAAATTATGAGTGCACACTTATTTATTATTAAGCAATTTATGTGACATCGCTTATTGATAGCAGAACTGGTAACGTTGGCCATCCCACTCCACTTTATATTCATATCCATATCCATACATTCTTGACAAGAAAAACCCAAACCGTGAAATTGTACCTGTTGGTCTGTTGAATTCATGCTCAAATATCAAAGAGATATCCATAAATTGCAGTAACACTCGTTTGTTCTTGACATCGTGATCCTGACTGGCCATCTTGGATTTGACTGTTCATTTAATATTTTTTTCCATGCCCCTATTGAATTGAATTTCACATTATTTTACCCCTCCCCACTGTGGTCCTATATTTAAATGCAATAGGGCCCAAGCTATTCCCTGTAGAAGAACATATGTGGTGGAATTTTATTTAGATTTGTGTTTGTCCTTATAAATGGATTCTCAGAGTTTGGAAATTATGACATGGATCTATAGAGTACACATTTATTGAAGATGGCTCGACACTATTGACTAACTTATTCCATCATTTAATTCGAGGGGTATTCCATTAAAATAATTTTCCTCGCCTCCAGTCATCTGAAATGGTAAAATATAATTATGTCATATTTAGATATCCCTCAAATTTCTGCCCTCCCAACTAGTTTTAAATGGTAATTACTTTTACGCAGCCATGTTTTTTCCAACATGGCTGCGCCTATGTGGCTGCACCATATAAGTGCTCCATGAGAATTTGATTTTGTAGGAGTTATAACTGTCTAACACCGCTACTATTTGACAGGAGACATTGCAAGCACATTTGGATTGCTGTTCAACGGACGATTTTATATATATATGCAGCATATCTGTGAGTTTCAAATGTGTTTATGAACTGTCATTTTACTTGATATGCTGTGCCAGTGATTACTCGTGCGTGACAACAATAGGCGACATTACTACGGGATCATGCGCATGCGTCAGGTGTAGTCGAATCCGTTTTATCGCTCCAATATTTACCGATATTATTTACGATTTCCAAACGTTTCTCTCGTTCATAAATGAATAAGGCACTCGTATAACTACATCGGAATACAATCCCACGGTTGTAGTTGCAATCTGACATACCTAAACCAAGTTTTTGACAAATTAGCTTCCCTAACAACCAGCCTAAAACCTACAAAACAAGATGGCGAACTAGTAAACAACGGGTATAAAGCGCGCGAAACCCAAACCACCCCCAAATCAAATCATAAATCGGTGCATTCTCCTAGTGACAAAGTAAAACCTATGTTATTATCATTACTAGTTCTGTTTATATACTATCAGAAATCAAGCTGAAATAAACAGTAAACACAATAAACTGTATACCAATAAGTGAGTGCATAGACCATTCCATAGTCAGACTGCACACACGGAAGTGTCGTGTTAGTTGGGTTTTCAGTTTGACTCATGAACCAGTGTGAGCTGGTTCAACATACACACATGTAAATATATACTTTCACATAAAACTTACGTATCATACTATTACAAATCCGGATTGTAGGCTGTCGAAAAACAGCAACAACTAGTCACTAAACCGTTTACACGGACAGATATTTTATAATTATTTTATATTTACTTAGTTGGGTTTTCAGTTTGACTCATGAACCAGTGTGAGCTGGTTCAACATACACACATGTAAATATATACTTTCACATAAAGCTTACGTATCATACTATTACAAATCCGGATTGTAGGCTGTCAAAAAACAGCAACAACAACAACTAGTCACTAAACCGTTTAGACGGACAGATATTTTATAATTATTTATCTTTTATTTTTTAGTATTATCTCAGTACACGTTTTAAGTGTGGGTGTGTTTCTTAATAACTACTTGACCGTTTTATCAACTCTAAACCACTACCACTCGAGTTGGTGACATGGCAGGCTCCGTACGACATACCTCTACAAGATGCACTTTTAGATGTACCCTGTTCATGATTTTATGTCTGCAGATAACTTTTAGGTTTTTAAATGATCCCAATTTAAAAAAATTGGAGAGTTTCCAGAGCAACACAAACGAGACCTATGTCAACGCCAAAGCTAGACAAGACATCCATTCTGTCACGTCCTACTACATTTATAGTCCCATATGGAAAACCATAGCCCAATTGAAATGTCTCAAATCCAGCACCTCCACTGGATTACTGATCACTCCTCTACCGTATAAACCCAGGACAACAACAAAATTCTCCATTCTTCTATGCATCATGCTCTCAGGAGATGTTCAACTAAATCCAGGCCCCTCTAAATGTCACTCATGTAAGAAATCACTAAGGTCTAATGCACTCATCCTAACTTGTAATGATTGTAATAAATCCACACACATCAAATGCGCCAGGATATCCAGACAAGAATTTAACAACACTTACAGAAACCAAAATGTACCATGGCACTGTTCAAATTGCTCAGCACCGTGTGGCATTTGCCATGGAGATGTCCTAAATGACCATAAAGCAATTCAGTGCGACCACTGCCTAAACTGGATCCACTCACAATGCTGTGCAATAGATGACAATGAATACAAACGATTAATAAATTCCTCATGTTCGTGGGCCTGCCCCGAATGCAACAACTTCAACTTCACAAATTCTTTCTTCAGAGATACAGAAATCCCAACGGCAAATCCCTTTTATCCACTGGACAGTAACTGTCATAACCTAAACGAAACCACCAACAACAATACAACTAATAGCAAGAAAGCATATAGACCAAAAAAGAGACCAAACTTCAGATGCATCCTCATAAACTGCCAAAGCGTTAAAAAGAAAGCCTCAGACATCGAAGCACTAAACAATCTGCATAACCCAGACATCATCTGTGGCACTGAATCATGGTTAGATCCCTCAATAAAAAATGGAGAAATATTCCCAAGCAACTTTAACGTCTTTAGAAAGGACAGAGAAACAGACACTACTGGAGGGGGGGTATTTCAAATATCAAAAGATGACCTCATAACAAGCCACCTACCAGACCTAGACACTAACAGTGAGAGCATTTGGACTGAAACCCAGATAACAGGAATGAAACCAATAATCATGTGTACCCTCTATCGTCCCCCAAATGACTCTCATGGAACTCAAATCGAAGAACTAGACCTAGCCCTTTCTAAATTAGGTAACAAGATCAACACACATAATGTCATCATTACTGGCGATTTCAACCTCCCTAACATCAATTGGGAAATTCACCAAGTCACAACTAACAATGGATACAGTACAGCTGCTGCCAATAAATTACTCTCTCTTACAGAGGAACATGGTCTGATCCAACATGTCAAGGAACCCACGCACAGACAGGGAAATGCCAACAATATTTTAGATCTTGTCTTCACCAATAGACCTGGGTTAATAAAGAAGATAAATGTAGTAGACGGAATAGCAGACCATAGCACAGTCATTATTGATGTAAACATTTCGCCCAAACGCAAACATCGTCCAAAACGTAAAGTCTTCATTAGAAATAAAGCCGACAATATTAACATCCAGAAATCTCTTGAAAACTTTACACATGAATACTTCTCTCAAAACCAAAACATGACTGTCAATGACAAGTGGAATCTTGTTTCCACGAAAATCATCAACATTATGAACCAATATGTACCGCACCGACTTACTACTTCAAGACACAATCTTCCCTGGTTCAATAAAGATTTAAAGAAAATGTGCAAAATAAAGAAACAGCTATATAACAAAGCAAAAAGAACTAGAAATCCAGAAGACTGGAAAGAATTCTGTGACATCAGGAGAAACATGCATAAACACCTTCGTTCTGCTAGACTATCCTACATAAGTCAATTCCTGACAACAACAATAACAGAGAAACCTAAATCATTTTGGAGCTTCATTTCTAAACTTAGACAGGATAACCAGGGTATTGGGGACCTTAACATTGCTGGTAACATCATTAGCGACGACAAACATAAAGCAGAAGCCTTAAACAATCAGTTCCAAAGTGTCTTCACACACGAAGGAAATTCCACCCTACCAGATATGGCCAGAAGTCCACATGGAGAAATCCCCAAACTAACAATTACACTTAAAGGAGTACTTGATCAACTTTCCAAAATTAACATTTCTAAATCGCAAGGACCAGATGGCATTCCACCATGGTTCTTAAACAGATATGCCTCTCATCTAGCACCAGTAATACATGACATTTTCCAATCATCTGTTGACTCTGGACAAGTCCCCAATACCTGGAAAGAAGCCAATGTAACAGCAATTTTTAAGAAAGGAAGTAGAGCAGAAACATCTAACTACAGACCAATATCCTTAACACCTGTGGTTTCTAAACTTCTTGAACACATCATACATAGTCACATTATGAAACATCTTGAACAGCACCACATTCTAACTGACCACCAACATGGCTTCCGTGCCAAAAGATCAACTGAAACACAATTAATTCAAACAATCCATGACATAAGCAAATCACTTGATGAGAAGAAATCTGTAGACATGGCCATCCTTGACTTCACCAAAGCATTCGATAAAGTTCCACATAAAAGATTAATCCACAAACTCAAACACTATGGCATCACAGGCCCAATATCATCATGGATAAATAGCTTCCTTACAGGAAGAACTCAACAGGTCGTTATAAATGGATCTAAGTCAACATCAACTCAAGTCATTTCTGGGGTACCACAGGGCACAGTACTGGGGCCCCTACTTTTCCTACTTTACATAAATGACCTGCCAGACAATCTTTCCTCAACTGTTCGCCTTTTTGCAGACGACTGCCTGTTATATTCACCGATTAAAACTGACCAAGACACATCTGTCCTCCAAAACGATCTGCTCAAACTTGAGAAATGGCAACACACGTGGCTTATGAAATTCAACCCCACTAAATGTTATACAATGACAATAGCCTCAAGAAAACCGACACCAAATCTCTACACATTCTGCGGACAACAACTTAAATCTGTTGAATCACACTGTTATCTTGGCATACATATATCAAATACATTAAATTGGACAATACAAAGCAACTCGGTCACAAAAAAAGCACAACAGACATTGGGAATGATTAGAAGAAATTTAAATAAATGCCCAACCCAAATCAAGTCCATAGCCTACACAACCCTTGTCCGCCCCATACTTGAATATGCGTCAGCATCATGGGATCCACATTGCCTAAGAAATATCAAACTCATAGAAAGAACCCAGAGACAAGCCGCCAGATTTTGTAAGAACAACTATTCTAGAGAGCCTGGAACGGTAACACAACTCCTTAAAGATCTCCAGTGGGACACCCTCCAATCACGAAGAAAAACCCAAAGACTTAGCATATTATATAAAATGGAACATAACCTCATAGATATCCCACTAGATCAATACACCAAACGCAACACCAGATGCTCACGTAAACATAATAAACAGTTAGTACAAATCAGGCACTCGACAAACATATTTGGAAACAGCTTTTTCCCAGTCACAATAAAAGAGTGGAATTCTCTACCTCCAAGCATTGTATCAAGTACGTCACTGAATTCATTCCAGATTAGCCTAGCCCAACATGTAAAAAATTAATCCATAAGAGCCACCATGCGCACTGGCGTGATGTGTCCATAGGACATTTTGCCAGTCAAAATACAGATACAGATACTAACGAGCCTGCAGAACCAGTGTGCAGCTCTTCCGTCACGCTTCAGTGATTGCTACCCACTATGACCACGCCTGACCAAGCCTGCTACACATACACAGCTTGTCAGCTGTATCAACTGGCTCAAGGGGCATGTTCCAATTCTTCACGCTTGAGTGCCAGTGCTTGGAACATTTTATTTGAACTTGGCATTGCGTCAAGACGACCAACGAAGCGTGGATGCCGAGGTGGAAGTAATCAACTACCTATCTCCACAGTGATCGGTTATCGACCACCCATCAACTACGTGCGCACATCTTCACAAATACATGACAACCTGATTTCCGTGACTCTTTCCCCAAATCCACTATGCTGTCCGACTACACAAGCTTCCTTATGCCTTATCAATTCAAGATCTGTTCGCAACAAAACGATCGACATTTTAGACCACGTTTACGTACACGATCTCGACGTTGTGGCCATTACCGAAACTTGGCTTTCTAACAAAGATTTCGAGGTCCCGGTAACCAGGGCTCTCACACCACCTGGTTATAAACTCATTCACCACCCTAGATTCTGTCGTCGTGGTGGCGGCATTGCGATACTGCATAAAGATTCGATCAAAACAACATCAGTGAAAACTTTCAATAACATTCGGTCCTTCGAAGCGATGAGCGCGAAATTAACATCACACGGAAAAAGTATAATCTTGCTTGTTGTCTATCGCCCACCACCAACTAAGAAGAACGGATTATCGGTTGTCGATTTCTTCAATGACTTCGCAGATATTCTCGACACGTATGCGACACTACCTGATGAACTTGTTATAGTTGGCGACTTTAATTTTCATTTTGACGTTAACACTGACGTTCACGTGAAACGTTTCCGTTTCCATGACATGACGCAGTATGTCCAACAACCAATGCATCAAGAATGCCATATTTTAGACCTTGTGATAGCCCGTACTAACTCCTGTGTCGCTGACACGGTGGTCGCCGAGCCTATTTCTGATCACCACGCTGTGCACTGCCGTCTTGCAATGCGCAAGCCTCCATTTCGGAGAGAAAAGAAGACTTACCGCAAGATAAAGGCGATCAATCTCACATCGTTCTCGTCGGATATTGTGAACTCCACATTACACACTAAGCGTGAACAATCATTAGACGACATTGTAGCTCAATACAACAATGTCTTGAGCGAGCTGCTTGACAAACACGCACCACTGAAAACGAAATGGCTCACCATCCGACCTGATGCGCCGTGGGTCGATGACGACATTCTATCAGCCAGGAAGGAGAGGCGCCGGAAGGAGCGAAGATGGAAATTGTCCAGATTGACCATCGACAGAGAAATCTTCATCAACCAGAGAGAACGAGTGAAGAAGATGTTGTACACTGCCAGAGCCACTTTTTATACCAACAAAATCAACGAACAGGCTGGCAACCCCAAAACTCTGTATCGGATAGTTGGTTCTCTGCTGCATGCAAAAGACCTGCCAGCACTGCCCGACATCCACCTTGGACAATTGCTAGACAACTTCAGCAACTATTTCACGGACAAAATTGACATTACCAGACGCGATCTTGATACCTACAACAAACATACATTGCTGCACCCGGACGAGCCCTGCGTTGTCCTGTCACATCTATCATCGTTCCTGCCGACCACGACACACGAGATCACCAAATTGGTCGGCAAGTCGGCTTGTAAATCGTGCAAGTTGGATCCGATTCCGACGCATCTGCTGAAGGCCAACATATCCACTTTGGCACCAGTCATCACCGACATTGTGAACTTATCTATTATGACAGGAGTCTTTCCTTCTGCCTTTTAAAAGGCTGTCGTAACTCCTCTTTTGAAGAAAGCAACACTGAACCCAAATGACCTAAAGAACTATCGTCCAGTGTCGAACTTGTCTTTTGTGTCAAAAATTGCAGAGAAGGTCGTTGCCGCCCGTTTCTCCAAACACCTATCTGACAACGAACTCTATGAGCAAATGCAATCTGCTTATCGTCCGCACCACAGCACTGAGACAGCATTGCTGAGAGTATGCAATGATTTGCTTTGTACACTGGATGAGCGCAAGGCTGCCATACTTGTGCTATTAGATCTCTCAGCAGCATTCGACACAATTCAAGTGCACGGAAGAGAATCAGCGGAAAATCCAGTGATGTTCGGAGTCCCGCAAGGTTCCGTTCTCGGCCCGCTCATGTTCATTTGTTACACGGCACCACTCGGAGACATCGCCCGTCGGCATGGAATCAACATGCATCTATATGCTGATGATATCCAACTCTACATCGCCTTCAGTCCTCTCTCGGAGGAAGACACAACCCAAGCTGTGAAACGCATACAAGCATGTGTCGCTGAAATACAAGCTTGGATGCGCATGAATAAACTCAAACTCAATGCTGAAAAAACAGAGGCTATCGTGATATGTTCGCCGCACATCAAGAACAAACTTTCTATGCCGCACATAGAACTTGCAATAACATCGTGTCTACTTCCACTGTGGCCAGGAACATTGGTGTTTTCTTCGATGATGCCCTAAACATGAACAGCCATGTACACTACATGTGTCGTGTAGCATATTTCCATCTACACAGTATTGGAAGAATTCGAAATCTCCTAGATAGGAAAACGACAGAGATGATGGTGCATACCTACGTGACGTCTCGTCTTGACAATGGAAATGGCCTGCTTTACGGGATTTCTGACCATCTCCTCACCAGACTCCAGAGAGTGCAAAATGCTGCAGCCCGTCTCATAACAAGAACTAAGAAGCACGGCCACATCACTCCTGCTCTAATTGCGCTTCATTGGTTGCCGATTAAACAGCGCATCGAGTACAAACTACTCCTGCTTACGTTCCGCAGTTTGCACGGCATGACTGCGTCATACCTGGCGGACCTGCTAACACGACACCAGCCCACTCGCACGTTACGCTCCGCCGACGCTCACCTGCTCGAGGTCCCGCGCAGCAAGCTTTGTACTCAAGGCGACAAAGCTTTTTCACGCGCCGCGCCACGCCTCTGGAACAATCTGCCCCCTGCCATGCATGCTACAGACTGCCTCATCGTGTTCAAGAAGCAACTGAAGACACTTCTTTTTAAACGTGCTTTTTCTCTTTAAGTTATATGTGTGGACAGTGGCGAACTCTGGACTTTTTAATACCTACCTTTAAATAGTATTATTGTTATTATTCTCTCTTAATTTGTCGTTTTAATTAGTATTAGTATTATTACTATCCTCATATATTTACTATTGATATGTATGTGTATGTATATTTTAATGCTTTGATTTATTTAATTAATTAATTTATTTTATTTATTTATATATTTAATTTAATTTAATAATCTTAATACCTACATGCCATGTTTTTAGGATTGTAATGCGCCTCTGAATGGTAGTAACTGCCAGATTTGTGGCGCAGAGAAATGCTGTAAATTATTATTATTTATTATTATTATTACTTGTTAATGTATTAAACTAATCATAAAGCCTAATTTGCAGAATCGTGCCACAGAAAGCGCTGTGCCAACAGGATCACGAATGACAGTCACAACACTGTCATCAGACGAAGATCGGCGACTCGCAGAATCAAAGAGACTTGCATTGCTAAAGAAACCCAATGGAGACGGGGACGATAATTAAATATTGATTTATGTATAACTTCAGTAAAAATAAATTTATTTTCAAATGAAATTGACTGTCTCATGTAATTCATATTCTGAAAAGGAATTACTACAAAGGGCGTAGGTGTCTGAAAAGGGGGTGGAGTGGTCGGGCAAAAGTTGCTGGAAGGTTCCAAAAAGTTTGTGGAAAGGTCACCAATAGGTTGTGTATTGGTTGCTAGAAGGTCACTTCAAACGTCATTTCACAACGTTGTCGCAACTTCGATGGGAGTCCACACAATTACGTTGTAGCAACGTCGTTTCACAACGTCATCATAACCAAAACGTGACGTTGTGACAACGTCGTCACAACGTAATTTTGTTTGCTGGGTGCAGGGGTTGGTAACAGGTCAATTTACCCCTTTGGGAGAGATCTACACTGGATAATACAGCTTTGTTTACATTACTTAGTATATATTAAGGGTCTCTGTGTACGTATCTTACTGATTGTTATAATAGTGTTATGTAATATTTAATTGCATATCACTCTTATGAACATACATTAGTAGTTTACACTATTATTATCGTCCAAATGTGTGACTAAATTAGAGTAGGAAGACAACATTGGATCAACCAGGTAATCTGTCCCACAACATTGAGATGGCAGATTCACCACATCCCACTCTTCCCTGTCACTGTTAGCGAGTCACTCAACTGGAATTGGAAATACTAGTTTAGTTTTCGATGCTCAGTTAACCAGTATAATTTATTTCGGCCGACTATTTGTTTATAGGCCACAATATTACCTCGATTTCGCCGTGATAACTTGAGTTTTGCCTACATTTTATACATCAGAGCGTTAGTTCCACCATGCAATATCATCCCAGGCATAGTTATATTACGAAAATATTGTGTCTTAGCGCACTTTTGAAGCCCAAATAGCGACCCGGTTTGCACTATTCTGCACCGCTGCGGTCGTGCGTTACCGCATCCCGCTCATAAAATGAGCGATATAGTGGCGTATGTTGATGCAAATCGGGGCACTATTTATGCCTCAAAAGTGCACTAAGACGCAATATTCGTAAACGTAAATATGCGTGGGATAGGGTTGAATAATTTAACTAACGCACTGATGTATCACAGTTAGGAAAAACTCAAGTTACAACGGCGAAATCGAGGTGGGTCAGGATTCTACGCAAGTGCCCATATGTAAATTACATTTCCTAAGTAGTTCTTGCGTCGCGCAATTCCGTGACAATGCGATATCACTGAACTAGACAATGGACAAATTTAGTCACATATCTAGTTAGAACAGCAACGATATAAATGTATGTAGATAGCATAGTACATACCTATCAATTCAAACAATGTGTTCCCTTCGCTTCCCTAGTTCCCTTTCACAAATGCCTTCGTCTTTCAGACCAGATTACCGGTAGTTTGGGCGTTGAACATGTGGCATATCGCATGTACACGGCAGCCCAGCGCTTTAGCGTCTATGAAAAATTAGCTGCCAACAATAATGTGGTTGAAGACGGTTGGTATGTGGCTGGTCAGTGTTAAAACGATGTCCTTGGCTAGACGAATGACGGAACCATGCACTTTATCAGTGCCACTGCTGTGCCTTCATCTCGCCAATACTCGCCAGTGCTTAGTCCTGATTCTAATTTCAGAGATAAACCACTCTATCTTGTGTTGTGTATATAAATCTGGTTTGATTTGGTTTTAAAACTACAAATGTGAAACACATAGGCCTACACACCACAAGTTATAACATTGTTGGATTGCAACAAAAATTAGCATTGTCACCATTGAACGAATATCCCGTTTACACTTCAACAAACGTGCCCAGCGGACTACTTTTTAATTTTTGTATATAGATTACATGAAGATCTGCATATCCAGCGCCCCACAGACATATATATATATATATATCATAAAGACATTTTTATAATTGCTTAATGACATCCTCAATATGTTATTGGTCCTCCGTAATTTTAAAGTCAACAATGTCGGCCCGGCAATTGGTTTTGGTTAGTTACAGGTCAGATGTAATAATTATAGACAAAGTCAATACTTTTGACAAGTTAAACAAATAAGTGCACTTTTTATTAAATTGACTATGGGTAATTGTCATAAATTATTCACACATTACCTACTTTGGCGATGAAAGAAGATAACAGTTATGGATATGTTTTATAATATAAATATTGTTTTAGCCGAAATGTCATTGTACTACGAATACACTTTATTATAAAAAGCGAAATATGTTTATGTGAACAACAGCGAGAGTATAAGTATTGTTTGAATGGTATACATATATGTTGTACAAAAGTGAACGGAATCATTCTCCCACCAAAATATAATAGCTCGGTTGAAAATCCCGACCCATATTTTCCATAATTCCCCGCGAAGTATTGACCATTTCCTGACGAATCCCACTTGAAAGTTACACTGGCGCGCCTGCGCATATGTCACTTGCGTGTGCGGGACGTGATCTTTATTTCGCGGGGGACGTTGTGTCAATGGTTGGTGGATGCAATAGATGCAGTTTTTAAACCTAGGGTTCGCAGATAACCTCTAGGGTTTCGTTTTTTGACCCAGTGGACCAATCGACACGAAACCAACGCCAGTGGCTAGAATTCGTTTCTTGTGTGAACAAAATGACCTTACTGGTCGTGTGCTTGTACTGGGTTTCTGCCGGGACAGTTTTCAATTTGACTGATTAGCAGATTTTGCGCAGATTTTAACATGGTATTGATGATACACTCAGTGTTTACAAGGGTGAAACATGTTTATCGATCATGTAGTGTTTGGATCATTATCATCATAATAATCTGACCTTCATTTCATCTTCTTCGTTGTCGTCTTCTTCTGAATCATCATCTTCATATGCATCACAGTTATAGATCTCTTCTTCATGTTCATTGTCAATACCATCAATCATCATCACCATTCTGCATCATCACCATCATAAGTATTGATAATCATGGTTTTCATCACCTTATTCGTCTTTGTGTGTGAGTATGCGCACGCGCGCGTGTGTGTGTGTGGTCGCGTGTATGTGGGTGTGTGTTTGAGAGTCTAATCATGTATGTAAACAAGTAAGTTCTTATATAGCGCAGTATCCAGTCCTCAGGACTGCTCAAAGCGCTTTACACTTTACTGCCTGGCAGACCTGTTCAATCGAACACCATCTCGACTTCTCTGGGAAGCATTCAGCCAGTTAATGCGCGAAGACTATTTGTACACAAATATCCACCGCTGTCTATTGCCAGGTATTCATTCATACAGCTGAGTGAACTGAAGCAATGTAGAGTAAACGAACTTGCCCATGGTTCGACACCGCCGCAGGATTCGAACCCACGTTCTCTCTGTCGAGAGTCCGGAGCTTTTACCGCTGCGCTACTCCGCTCCACGTGACCTACGCTCAAATCCACCACATCCTATATATATATATATATATATACATATATATATATATAGCTCGTACGTATATGTTAGTGTGCGACATAATGCTTAAAGTGTCGAGCGCCAACCGGACCTGTAGCCTAAAATGTTGAGGCCCCGTCAATGACAACTCAATATTCAAACCTGAATTTCAACAGAATGTACAACAGAATGTCCGACAGCTGCTAATGTTCGGCACCAACTTTGAAGGCTTGACGGACCTTAGTTGTTGCTAGGTCAATGGAATGACAGTCGATTTTATATCACGATGAGATGGGAAAAGGTAATCTAGCTGTTCACTGTAATTTTCGTATAAATAAAACTAAGTATAACATATGTCAATTCGCCCGTATGACTTTGCTGCCAACAAAAAAACATTTCTAATAGACCCCATATTGATGTCACTAAAAATATGTCTAACATATGTGCTTTTATACGCCATTGTGATATGTCATCTGGAAATACAAAAATACCATTAAATATGTGTAAGAACGTCGTGTACCTGCCCGCTGGGATGAGCCAACATTCGCACGACAAATAGGAAGATAAGAACGGGACAATAAATGTCATCCTTGAATATGAGGAGACGTCCAACGATGATATTATGATTATAAAAGATAATATGAAATATTACATATGTATGTATATATATAATATAATAGTCAAATTAAAGCTTAACCCTATGTACGTGCCCGACAGAACATGGATTCACTGACTGGCAGTATTGTTGAACGTGTATAGTCTACTGCTGGGATGGGAACCACCCCAAGATTAATCTGTTTTCCAAACAACCTCTCACCCGGAATGGCCATTAGTTGCACGGAGGTTGTTAAACTCCCATCAATCTAGGATTCGCGGGCTTCGCTAGTCAAGATAACTGAAAGAATACCAACTACGTAAATGAAAACATATTTATAATGTGTTCTGTTTTTTTACAGTTTCTGAATTTGTCACTTTTTTATATTTATAATATGACCTTATAAGTGCAGATCGAGGTTCATTAGACTGGATGGTTCAAACGAGTGATCTTTTTACTATTGTTACACAATCAATTTACCTTTTCACCGTTACGTATGTGTGAGAGTCCGTACCATAAGTTGACCTTATTTCACGTTATCCGTTTAATGTTCATGCTAATTATTAAAGTTACAAAATTGATCAGTGCAGGAGTGCCAATGAATAAACACGTTTTCCTAGTTCCGCACATGAATGAACACGTGCATTCACGTGAATACACGTACGTCTAGGACCGTACCAATTAATTTCTACAGTTCTGCACGCGAACAAAAAACACGAATACACGTGAATATGCGTACGGGTAAAACAGTGCCATTTTCTCCAGTTCCACATCTGAAAAAAATAAGTGAATTATTCCCCTGAATACACGTGCTGCTAGAATCGTATAGGTTTCCCCAGTTCGACACGTGACATTTTAAAACATGAGAATTAACGTGAATACACGTTCCACTACAACCATACCAGTTTCTCCAGTTTTATCCGTGACTTGATGAAGATGCACGTGCATTCACGTGAATTAATTATACACGTATTGGTGGAGCCGTACCAGTTAGAAAGACACTTATCAAACTGGTTCAAAATTGGTTCCTTGTTTACTGAGTAGTCTGGAGGGGGGAATAAAACCTCCAAATGCACCCCCTTAATTGAAGCTTGCCAAAAAACCTCAAATGGCGTCGGAACGAAATTAATTAAATGTAAAGTGCCAGTGTCGCAGAACGTTTTTACAACTTCAGCAATACATCTTACGACTGAATACTCATTTGAAACTAATCGACCATGGTATCCCCATGTCTTGGCCGAAAATGACTGGGCATATAGCATAGTACACCATTAACTTACTTGCGTTTTATAATGAAAAGTACATTGTGTCAGAACGCTCTAGTAACGTTCTCATAACGTTATTGAAGCATTATGTTCCAAGAACGTTCTTCGAACATTGTGTCAGAACGTTCTCATGACGTTATTGAAGCGTTACGTTCCACGAACGTTCTGCGAACGTTCCTGCTATTATCAGATGCAGATATTAAAAAAACACAGTCCACGGTATCCCCATGTCTTGACCGGCATATAGTATACACCATTTAGGTAATTACATTTTGTAATAATATGTACATTGTGTCAGAACGTTCAAGTAACGTTCTCATAACGTTATTGAAACATTACGTTCCACGAACATTCTGCGAACGTTCCTGCTATTAGTAGATGCTATTAGCAGATAAAAAAACACAGTCCGTGGTATCCCCATGTATTGACCGAAAATGATTGGGCATATAGTATTCACCATTTACCACTTACGTTTTGTAATAAAATGTACATTGTGTCAGAACGTTCCAGTAACGTTCTCATAAGGTTATTGAAGCGTTACGTTCCCCTAACGTTCCTGCGATTAGCAGGTGCAGATATTAAAAAAAAAAACAGTCCACGATATCCCCATGTATTGATCGAAAATGATCGGGTATATAGTATACGCCATTAATTTTATTTACGTTTTGTAATAAAATGTACATTGTGTCAGAACGTTCTAGTAACGTTCTCAGTACGTTATTGAAGCGTTACGTTCTACGAACGTTCTTCAAACATTGTGTCAGAACGTTCTAGTAACGTTCTCATAACGTTATAAGCGTTACGTTCCACGAATGTTCTGCGAACGTTCCTAGACTATTAGCACATGCAATTTTTTTTAAACATGCTGTTTATTTCCTATTACGGGGTTTATATCTTAACACTGATGATGTAGAAAACCTGTTTACCACCGTGAAACGTCATATATGAAAAACAAAATTCCGTAACCTAAATATAACATTGTGCTAACGTTAGCAGAGCGTTATGTATTTGCTGGGCAGCTGAAAGTAAAGGATGGGCGATTCCTGACAGCCTTTATCTCACGACTGGATCCTAGGTCACTGTCGATGACATGTCTTTGTATGTGAAGTATGTGCATAAGCTCGATGCCAAATGTGTCAAACTAAAACTAGGCATGAGAGTTATGCCTCATTCAAGGTTGATGTTATATGCAATGACGCATCTAAGTTTTATGACCCGGACAACTGGCCATCTGGTGTACACTTGAGGAAATTCTTTAACACCAAGAACTAAGTTATGGAAATTAACATCACATCTTTTAATTGTAATGGATTTAAAGGTTTTATGCCCTTCTTAATTAGATCTTAGTTACGAAATACGCCTAAAAAATGCGGTTTAACAACACTAGAGACCAGGAGATTGAGAGGAGATCAGATAGAAGTGTTTAAAATATTGAATGGTTATGAAAATATTTATAGAATTTTGTTCAGTTAAGAAAGATAGAAGGACTAGAGGACTTGAAGTTACATTAGCAAAGGAGCAGAGTAGATTATATATAAGAAAGTTTTCATTTTCACAAAGGACTGTAAATGAATGGAACATATTATCTGCTGATTGTGTGGGTGCTAGTAGCATGAATATTTTTAAAAATAAATTCGACACATACCTCAGACGGGCGAGATACACATAGATAAAAGGGTCGGACTCTCGATAAGCCAAAGGGCTTCCTTGTCCACCTGCCACCTAGAGTTAATTCTCTGGGTGGCAATCTTGTTAAATCTTGTTAAATCTTAAATGTTAATGGAATGTGATATACTGTGCCTACAAGAGCTTAAGTTCACTAAACAAGATTGCCATATACTAAACACCTGTCACGATGGTTATGTGGGATATGGTGTTTCTCCTGTAGATGCATATTGTGGTATTTTAACTGGGACGCCGTATGGTGGTGTAGGTTTTTTATGTAAACATTCCTTTGATCAATACATCACCATTCTTGACCAATGCTATGACTGGCTATGCGGCATAAGAATTTGTTGGGGTAACAAGGAGTATTATCTACTAAACGTATATTTACCTTATGAATGCGAGGGACAAGTTCAATTATTATATGTTCAAAATTGCTGTATATGTTAATAATATTAATAGCTCTTGCATCACTATTCCAAGAAATCAGTTTTTGGGAATATCTTACTTAATTTCTGTAAAGAATTTACTCTGGCTATATGTGATCAAGATATTCTCCCAATAGACACATATACATACGTTAGTTCTGCCTGGGGAACTACATCATGGCTAGACCATATCATATGTACCACTGATGCGAAGGATTGCCTATCTAACATGTCCATACTTTATGACGTTATTTATTCTGATCACCACCCGATATCGTTCAGCGTAGACAGTGATATTGTACCAGAATGCGTTAGTGGTAGTGGCAATACTAATGAGATTAAGCAAGGCTTACAGTGGGACAGATTAAACCCACAAGATATTGACGCATATAGAGAATGCACGAACGTTGAATTGAGCAAACTGAATGTTCCACCGGGTGTTAGATGCAATGATCCAAATTGTCATAACTGTAATCATCATGATGATCTCGATGACTTTTACAATTCTATCGTGATTACATTGAAGAGGTGTGGTCACACATTCCGGTCAAATCGCAAAGGTGCTTATATGTATAATGTTGTACCAGGTTGGAACGAGCGAGTGAAAGAGCTTCATTGTGCAGCCTGTGATGCTTACTGTATATGGAAAGAGACTGGCAAACCTAGACAAGGTGACATTTTTAATGTTATGAAATTATCCAGAAAGAAATTCAAGCAGGCGATCAGAAAATGTAAAAGGGAGAAAGAAACTATCATTGCTGATAACATTGCAGAATAGTTGTGTCAGAAAGACCACCGCAAATTCTGAAAAGAAATTAAGCACTGTACGAACAGTAAAGTAAAACTTCCGACAAACATTGATAATATACACGGTGACGTAAACATCGGGTCAATGTGGAAGCATCATTATGAACATTTATTTAATGATGTGGAGGATAGTCGATGTCATAAAGTTTGCTATGATTGTTGCACTGGCAATAAAAGAATGACTGTTGGTGCAGTTGAACTGATGGATATTATTAATGGACTCTCAAAAAATAATTCACCAGGTCTGGACGGTATCAATGCAGAACATATTATGTTCGCTGATTATCAACTCGCTGTGCTTTTGTCTATCCTTGTGTCTGCGATTCTGGTGCATCTTTATTTACCAAAAGAAATTTCACAGTCTGTTGTTGTACCAATTATTAAAGACAAGAATAGACGAGTAAACGACAAAGGGAATTATAGGCCAATATGTATACTGTTCTTTTTAACAGAATGGAAATGTACTTGGAAACCACTCCTAATCAATTTGGCTTTAAGCCTAAACATGGAACGGAGTTATGCGTGTTTGCATTTAAGGAATTATTAAGGTTCTACACTGAACATGGTTCAGTTATGCACGTCGCGTTTTTAGATGCATCAAAGGCATTTGATCGTGTCAACCAATGTAAACTTTTAACGAAACTAGAACAACGAAATGTACCAAACTATATCTTAAGAGTACTCAGCAATGAATTCAATAATCTATGTGTATGCATACGATGGGGAAATACCTACTCGGACTTCTTATCGATAGGCAATGGTGTTAAGCAAGGTGGGAAGGTATTCCCTTTGCTTTTTAACATTTATATGGATAATCTGAGTATACAACTGCACAAAAAAACAAATCGGTTGTAGTCTTGGTAACATGGTTGTTAATCACCTTATATACGCCGATGATCTACTTCTGTTTGTACCTTCTGCTAAAAGACTACAAACACTACTTGACATGTGTTACTCATATGGATGTGAGCATGTTAGCACACTCAAACCTTATCCCATTATAGTCTTCAACGACGAAGGTTTATTTCCATAGCTTGGTGAATTATGGGCAGCAGGTTTCAGATTCCTTTGTTAGACAGATTGTCTGAAATAAATACATTATTATTATTATTACTATTATTGTTTATGTTTCATTTTAATAATTGAGGGATCGGTCAGTATAATGATAACCCACACTTTTGTTGTAAATTAGATAGACGCACCAACATAGTGCTAATTAAGCCACATATCAACAAACCTACGAAGTTAGAAGTTACAACGTTTACCACAGAGGGCGCCATAACAATTGCATATTCTTGCCCCTAAGCATAGACAGTGAAACCATCAAACTTAAAAACATGATTATCTCAAAACCAACATGTTGTGGGTTGGCACTATACTGCACCGATCCCCTCAAATATTTCACTACACTCTTTCTTGCAATAATTTCCACGGCTCTGCTAATACACTGTAAAGTCAATGTCAGAGCGATTATGTAAATATATCTCAAACCTTATCTCATTATTGTCTTCAACGAAGAAGATTTATGTACATGTCTTGGTCAATTAAGGGCAAGTGGTTTCATGTTCCTTTGTTAGATAGAGAGTGCTTCTCCACTCGTGGAAAAAAACACTTGTTTATTCAGTACAAAGGTTCCGTAAACAGAACATGACACCTGTACAGTGCTGTTTTCCCTTTGCATACAGTGTCATTCCAATTTTCCTAACGAAAATAGCAGTTGTACATTACATTTAGTGAACAATCGATGATAAGACAACTGTTTTAAACAGGGAATACTGTAAAAAACACTGATATTTATATTGAGATATCAAAGAGGTTTATGTAATTCTAAATAATATATTACGTTCTTGAGAAGGATATTGATGAACGAATCTAATCATATGTTACACTAATATAAATTGAACGAGAAATTAGTGCTGTCCATATACAGTACATTCCAGCTCTGAGTAGAATAAGAACGTTGAACTTGGTAACTATTGATATGTTAATTGTTTCTTATATTCTTTATTTGCGTTATCAAAACAAGTTAATCAATATACAGATTATGCCACTACGTAATTTCGAACACTTGTATTTGTGTTTATATAGGTGCTCCACCATTAGTATATATGCTAACTCACATCTGAATCTAAATCCAACTCCAACCACAAATCATCTTGCTGATCTCTTTTAGTACGTCTTTGGCAAGCACATAGAGTAAAAAATATGGACATTAGAACAACTTATCAAACACATTGTACAGACGTGTTCTGTTTATGTTTCATGGAAAATAGATTTTGTCTAGTCAGGAAAGACACCAGTTTATATAACCAAACGTAATTTTATTATAATCGTTGTTGTTTAATTATTTTAGAAAGTAAACAATCTTGCATATTTGAAGCTAGGCATGTTTATCATATATATATATATATATATATATATACACCTTCAGCATATTTTTGTCATCTAATGATTGGCTTATTCCATCAATTAAATCTACAAATGCATGACATGTTGATTTATTTTGACATATATATATATATTTATTGTTGCAGCAAAGAAATACTGCAATACATATATATATATCTGTGTGTGTGTGTGTGTGTGTGTGTGTGTGTGTGTGTGTGTGTGTGTGTGTGTGTGTGTGTGTGTGTGTGTGTGTGTGTGTGTGTGTATTGCAGTCGTGTGCAATCAGTGAATTTATGTTAACGCCAGTTAATGAAGAGGAGGTAATCGGAGTTGTAAAACTATGGGAAAGTAAAACATAAACTGATTATGAAGACATAAGTATGAATTTGATCAAAAAAGGTTATTAATTGTATTGCAAAACAATTGCTTGTATTTGTAAACTATCTTTCAGCACTGGAATATTCCCGGAAAAAAAAATACAAAAGTTGTCCCACTTTTTAAGTCTGGGGATAAGTATGCCTGTACTAACTATAGACCTATTTCTTTACTGCAACAATTTTCAAAAATTTGTGAAACATTATTTAATTTTCCCTTAGTTACTTTTATTACTAAACTCATTTTGTCAAGCCCAAGTCAATATAAATTTCGTCAAAATATATCAACATGTCATGCATTTGTAGATTTAATTGATGGAATAAGCCAATCATTAGATGACAAAAATATCTGTAGGTGTCTTCATACCTTCGGTATCCGCGGAGTGGCATGCAAATGGTTAAACAATTATGTAGAAAAGGTCTATGCCGAAAGGTTCGATTTTAGGCCCCAAGCTATTTATATTGTACGTTAATGATATGTACAACATATCTAAGCTTGTAAATACATCCTCTTTGCACAAGATACGAATATTTTGTGTGAAGATAGCTATATAAAAATACTGAGTGATACATTATGTAGCGTACTGGTCAAAATTTCTACTTGGTTTGCAGTAAATAGGTTAATATTAAACATTTGTAAAACCAATTATATGTTATTTTGAAATCGTACGCTTAATAGCGATGTCGTTATAAGTGTAAGGAATACTAATATTGAAAGAGTTTGAGTTGTAACATTTTCCGGGGTGTATGTTGATGACTTACATAATTGGAATGTTCATATTTAAATACGTAAAATCAAAGCTTTCCAAAAGTACAGCTATAACGTATAGATGTAGTTATCTGCTTAATAAAAATAGTATGGATATTCTATATTGTTCACTGTTTTAGCCTTATTTAATATACAGTGAAGAAATATGAGGTAATACTTATCCGATAAATATCGATGGTATTTTCTTACAGCAAAAAAAGTTATCCGCATTGTGTATGGTGCCAAGCCTTTGGATCACACGAATGCACTTTTTCAACTAATACAAGTCTTAAAACTTCTAGATGAATAATGGTTGAAATTATTTCGTAGAGTGGCACTTAAGAGAATGACTATAATTACTCTTAATGGGAGTATCCTTTCCCTTATATGACATAATCTATTATTTCCCTATCACACATTATATACTTACTACTGTTTTTTTACTTATGGCGACTCGATTAAAATATATTGTATGGTCTTTTGTTTTTATAACGATTATTTTGTTGTACTATGTTTTTGGAAAAAAGTCCTATTCCTGTTCCTGTTCCATTGAGAGAGTGCATAACATGTATTGATTATAGTGTATGACAAATGCAAAACGTACACGTAAACGTTTACCTTACTAATGATTGTTAGGTGCAAACTTACATAGGAATCATTGACTTCGTGTTTACCCCCTTGAAACATTGTATACATACCTGGGTGTGTATGTGTTGTTTTGTAGATTATGTACAATTATATCGCATCAAATAAAACAATGTATATATGGTTATGTATGTATATATACACACACACAATACCTTTGTGACATATATATATATATATATATATATGTCACAAAAGTGTTGTTGACGGGATGGTGCTGCCATCTTTAATATGTATTGTCGCTGGGGTATGTGTTGGCGCCCTCTGGCTATTAAGGCGTGTAACGTTTTAACTACCGACGAGTTAGATTTAACTAGTTTCATTGGTAGCGTTCACTACTAATCTTACGGTTAGGTATACCAAATTTGGTATCAGTAGAAATTATTTAACGTGACTGGTAATATGATGACCTTGCAAACTACTTATGTTGTTGTTATAAGAAGATTATATTATGAACTTATAGTTGTTTACAGAAATGTAGGTGTGAAAAACACTGGGGTCACACCTAGCTTATGAATAAAGTAGGTGTTTTATTAAAATTATGGATTAATTCGTGAGAGTTGGAATGTACGATGAACATTATGGTATCCGGCTCGATACAGGGAATCCAGTGACATTAATTTTATAAATAATTTACGTAAATTAAAGATTATATGTGTACCGATATAGCCAGGCGTTTAGCTACCAAAATCTATTTTAAACTCAGCGAGTTGAATGGATTGGTTTGAAGTGTGAAAGGTTTCGGAAGTAGATTTATGGGATGACATTGGTTTGTGTCAAGTGTCGTGGTTGGTTAGACTGGCTTCCGGTCATAGGGCGATATAGGGAGCGAACGGCCATTCGGGGCCAGACGAACATTGAGTAGAAGAAAGTGTTGCACAGAAAACAATCGTCTCCAGGAATTGGGCCAAAATGTGTGTCTGCCCAACGCCTGGGGTAAAATATATTCTTCTACGATTTGATTAGTACTGATTTGATGTGAGTCGCTGCATTTCTCACATTTGAAGAAGACTGAGCGTTAATTGTCTGCGACTCCGTTTCGACGTTACCTTCCTCGAATGACAGCCGTCTCGTCTAATGGCGACTGTCAACGAAGCGTAGCCATTCCGCTGGGCTATCGACAGGACCCTCTCGACATCAACGACAACGACGTCGCGACATCGTTTCCGTGTAGTTGCCCGATGTTTCGCGTGGAATCGACAAGGCAAATCTACCGTCAACGAAAGAAAGCTATGCAATCGATGTAATGACAATGTTAATGTTAGCATGTAAGCATGGTCCACTCCTCTCACGTGTCAAGCAATTGTCCTCCAAATATACAGGTTTACAAAGAGCAGATCATATTAAAATAGTCTAGTATAAGGCATTGTCTTGCTTGAAATCACCCAGTCTCCCGTATCCATATACCTACGTATATCGAAGCGACGGCGTAAATATTCGGTTTAAAGCTATAGTATAACTAGCGGATGTTATGTCGAACATATAATTGGCTATATTCTATTCAATTCATGTTGTAGCCAGCGTGTTTAGCGATATCTACAAACGATGGTGATATTTACCCCACTTATCAAACGCCTCCTCTTTCCGTCGGCGCCAGCGTTCTTTCAACGCGTTTTTGAGCATCTTGTCACTGGCATCTGTACTGGTGACATTGATGCCTTCTGCTAGCAGAAAGATGGAGTCAACCCTGCAACCAGTGACAGTAGGACAGCAGCAACACTGATATTACAATACATGTACAGATGATAACAGGACAACCGTGTGTTAGAATATCGATCGGAATATTATGCGTGTGTTTACGAGTGTTCGAATTTATGTTAATCGTTCTTCTGTCCGTTGGGGACGATTTACGTAACTTGCAACATTCGTAGGAAGCACGCGAAACGTTGTGAAATAATTAAATCAAATGCACCCGCCATAATTAGAACTATGTCAATGATGATGTCCTTATTTTGCAATATACATATTTAATTTAACACATAACAGCAGGGTGTGATGATAATGATGGCGATGATATGATGCTGCTGCTGCAGCTGGAGGACAACGACGACGCCGCCGACGACGACGATGATGTTGTTGCTGGTGATGATGATGATTGCATACACACAATAAGAAGATTCAGCATGTAGCATAGGTAATTCACCGTTTAACACCAGCCTAACCCTAACCCTAACCCTCCAACTTGAGTAAATCAAGCAAAGTGAAGTGTAGCCGCTGTACGTATTGTTCAATTAAGTAATAAGAATGTCGAAGAGCATAAGCCCTGTCTTAGAGATAACTTATTGTTGATTTGAAATAAACGATGTAGTCTCTTGGCGACTTACCCGTCGCCGCATGCTACGTCGAGAAGATTCTGACAGGAGTGTTCTTGCAGTAGGGCGGGAAGAACCATGGTTTGGGGTAGGTTGGAATGCTAGGACGGACAGAACCATGGATTGGGTAGGTTAGTTTGGTAGGGTGGCTAGAGCCATGGGTTGGCGTTGGTTGGGTTTGGTAGGGCGGTTGAACCCTGGGTTTGGATAGATTGGGTTGGTAGGGCGGTATAACCATGGGTTGGGATAAGTTGTTTTGGTAGGGCGGTAGAAAAATGGATTAGGGTAGGCTGGGTTGGTAGGGCGGGTAGAACTAAATGGTGGGATTGGTTGGGTTTGGCAGGCGGTAGAACTTCGGGTTGGGGTAGGGATGGTCGTTAGGGCGAGTAGAATCACGGGTTGGGGTAGGTTACGTTTGGTGGGGCGGTAGAACCTTTGGTTGGGGTAAGTTGGTTTTGTAGGGCGATAGAACCACGGGTTTATGTAGGGCTGGTTGGTAGGGCGGGTAGACCATAGTTTGGGTAGGTTAGTTGGTTGGGGGGCAGAACCTTAGGTTAGACTAGGTTAGTTGGTAAGACGGGTTGAACCATAGGTTGGTTTGGTTGTGTTGGTATGTCGGGTAGAACCATGGGTTGGGGGTATGTTGGGTTGGTGTATCGGGTAGAACTATGAGTTGAGGTATGTTTAGTTCGTAGGGTGGGTAGAACCATTGGTGGGGTAGATTGATTGGTATGGCGGGTAGAACCATGGGTTGGGGTAGGTTGGGTTGGTAAGGCGGGTAGAACCATTGGTTGGGAAAGGTCTGGTGTAAAGGCACATATCTCAGAATAAGATCGGAAATTTCAAGATACACATTGAAGGTCATTTGCGTTATTTAGAAATCCCCAGATTACTATAGCGTGACTATACGATTTGACTTCTGAACAATTTTGAAACGTGAATATCACTTCGATTCTACTTTCGTGGCCAGGAGCCAAGGAAGGTGACAGAGTGCGCCGGATACGGTGTCGCGCTTACATTTATCCGGGCGTTAAATTTTTCCGGGTTATGTTTATGTGCATATGTAAGGCATAATATTTGGCACCAGTAGATCACGTAGTGATAAATAATATCCAGTAGTTAAATATGTTTCGTTTGTTATTGTAATACGAGCGTTATAGTTAGAGTATATAATTATAATTTGCTGTTTCAGATTTGTGACCAAGTATAAGAGTAAGTCACATGACGTGTGCGTGGAGAGGAAACAGTTTTACGACAGAAATTTTTTATGTCTGTGGGAAGCAAACATTTTATAATTTAAGTATATACATATATGTAATTTTATATATATATATATATATATACATATAAACATACATAACGCCCGGATAAATGAAAACGCGACAGTCGTAGCTGGTGCTAAATACATTCCCCTAGATACGCGCACGCGTAGAAACGTCACCCGGGTATTATTTAACGCCCGGATAAATGTAAGCGCGACAAAGGCCGTGGCGATTCAGACCAGAGTTGTTTGAACTTGTTTTGGCCAGTGTCCCTACGACCAGGACAATCGGAATCGTGTCAAAGCTGTGCGGGTGACATAAACTAAAGTGCTTTCGGAACATTAATTTGCATTTAGGTTATTCCTTGGTATGCTTATTTAACGCTTAGTCATTTTTTTTATCATTTGTCGTCGTTTCTCATTTATTGCCTTGTATGATTACTATCCTGTATTGCTTTAATTAGAACATGTATTTGGTCATGGTATAGTAGGTCATATATTTTAACATTCTCAACGAATTAAGTTTGTGAAGACACCACTAATTAACAACTCAGTTTCAAGTACTATGATATATATATATATGTATATATATATATATATATTTACATATATATATATATATGATTAATTTATATATATATATATATATATATATATATACACACATATTAATTCGACCATCCAGCGACACCGACTATTCGACGACAATTTGAAATTCATTTTATATATATACATAATTGCATAACGAGGTGTGATATTGTAGTTGTAGGCAATATTTGTTATTTGAAATTAATTTGTGTCCATATGATGACTTTAATACAACTTTTGTATCTTTCTGGTGTCGCTGTATAGTCACCCGTCAAAGTGTATGCAAAATACCGACCATATAGCGACACGGTCTGTATCACTAAATGCGACTGTGGAGCGACTTCTGAATTTCACTTGCTATTTAAACGGCTTCGAAATGTCCTGATTAACCTATAGTAGTTAGGAAAACATGAATACGCTTTTATAACAATAACGATAAGTGATTTTAGAACACGTTTACTTTTCATGCGCTGTATCAGTTCTGCCTGCTGGCACAAATGAGGCGAATGAGGCGCGCATGCGCAGTTTTCTACCAGCGGCCATGTTTATAATTGCGTTATAAATTTACAACCGAAGTATGAATGAATTTTTCTACTTCTTCCAAAATATTATGTTAACCTCATCATGCTGAGGGTTGTAACACAGAGTTAACTTTGACAGAAGCCAATTAGCATCACGCGAAAGCGGTAACATAATTATATTTAAATTTGGTTGTCATCTAGACTAAAAACATATCTTCAATCTTGGCGCGACTATAGAGTTATTACCTATCCACCTTACGCTTAACTCCGACTCTGTGTCATCTCATCTGTTTCGCAATGTACACCGATCTTAAAAATGCCTAATCTTGCATTATGTTGCGTCACTCATCGCAGTCTCAGCATTCCGAGGATATTGGCGCTATGTAGAATAAATTACAGCCTATTACATGAATTCGATATTATTATGCACCTGTCTGTATTTATCAAAATAAAAACTATATCTCTGCTTAGTAATTTCAGCGTGCCTTACTTGTACCTCTACGGTCTAATCTAATACTAGTAGTAGTACACGTAACTTGTGTACGTTTTTTTTTAAGCAGTACTAACAACGTTGTCGGTGTCATGCAACCTAGAAAATTTGTATTCAGTTCAAACGACATGAACAGTTATATTACAACGTCAGTGATGTACATAAAAAGAAGATGTCATGAAATGCAGCAATACTAAACAATTTGCTTATTTATTTTACACCAAAATCATAACATTAAATTCAATAACATTGTAAGTTTATTCTGGAATATTATATCCACATAAAACATGCAAAGTCGTAACATATATAGACTAGACGACTAACAACTAGATACCGGTATATACATTTTTGCCAGTAACGACACAGCGGTTATGTGCATAATGTATCACCGTTCATAATACTATGTAATGCATTACCCGCTTTAGCTACACACATAAAACGATAAAAATTTTACCTGATCAACTTTTTGCAGGTGGGTATTCCTTCTACACAGTAATGCACAATGTGATTAGAATAGACTGCACAATAGCTTCAGTACGCCTAGATAGAAGTTTAAATTCAGTACACCTATCATTTTAAAATGAAGGCAAACATTCTCTTGTGCTGCCTAGGCATATGTCATATCATTGTCACTGAGGTGGTCAGTGATAATATGTCCAAGATATTTACGTTTATTAGTCTTGGCAATGTTTGACCATTTACAACTAAGTTTTTGTCCACACCTCGTCTTCTTGCCTCCCGATTACACTTTACAGCTTCAGTACACCTATATAATTTTCAAATGAAGGCATAAATTCACTTGACCTGCCTAAGCATATCTCATAAAACTGTACACATTTTCCTGATCAAACGTTTGCAGGTGGGTACTTCTCGTGACACAAACATAACTAAACACTACAGTTTCTAGGTTCATTGCACAACATCCTAAATACATTATTGTATAGAATTAATTATTTACATACCCTCCCCACTGCCAATCAATCCCTAGATGGAATGTACCACCTAGCCTGATTAGTTTTATTGCATCTTCCGGTGCAACTCCGATGGTACCCAGAACAGCCTTCATCGCTCTACAGGAGGCTGCTGACAGCCAGTCCGATTAGATCTTGACTCTCGGCGTTAACTGACTGCTATTCACATAAGCCACAGTTCTTGTTCTGTCGGTCGTGCGCAGTCAAGAGTTACCCATTCCACAAAGCGCGCGGTATTCTTTGATGTTGTAGTGGCCGCGCGCTTTGGCCAATGCGCGTTATGGGGTATGCACATATGAAACTTCTTTGGCAAAAGTTGAAAATGCGTTAGCAAAATAATCATTGAATGCGCTCGCATAAAACACTTTTGCTTTCAGACACCAATTGTGTTTTTTTTACCAGAAACTCTTGTTTTATCTTTTGTTTAAAATTACTATTGTCTGAAAACATAACACAGATAGGAGATACATTCGACAGCAATTGGTTGGCAGTTCACCAGCGGGCACACTGTCCAAAAATCGGGAGTTAGAGTTTTAGATAAAGTGGATAGTAAACATTTGACTTCATCAATCTGGGTCACTGTAGCCAACAGTATGCTATGAACATAATTCAGCTTAAAATGTCATGTACCTAACGAATTTATGGTAGACACAATGGGTTTAAATATATCAATACAACGATTACCAATTATGAACATATCATGACATAAACGTCATTACATCATTCTTGTAATGTTGACTGTATCCAATCTATTCATTGACTATATAATTTTTAAATATAAAGCAAAAGTAGTAGGCCCGATTGGAGTTGGAATCGGAATCGAAAGGTTTGTTGGAATCGGAATCAAACCGACTCCAGCACAACTTTTGGTCAAGTTGAATCAAAAGTTGTGTTGGAGTTGGAACTGGAATTAAACTGAGACAATCGGTGTTGGAATCGGAATCAGAATTGAAAAGGTCTCTATTTCCAGCTCGTGGTTGAGCAGACTATCTTTGGGCATTGTCTTCTCATTATATGTAATTTCTATGTATTCAATACACTGGTCCTTATCATTACCTGAAATATCTACCTATTTTATATTTACATACTTTCTAGCTATTGTTGTTCTACTTCTAGCTCGTGCTTGAAGCACTGGCTAAATACGTTCTGTCAGCTATGTGAGCACTTAATTCTCGCTTGAAATCCCCGAATGGAATCTAACAGCTGATTTTAATATTTTGGTCCTTCTCATTACGTATATTGTCTACTTGTTCCTGACACATTTTACTTTATATAATTATATTATGTCTTCTACCTATATTTGACAGTTTATCCTCTACGTCCAGCTTGTACGTGCTTGAGATCCAAACTGTTTTTGTCAGCTAGATGTATATTGATTCCACCCTTGAAGTCTTCGTGTGGAATTTCACAGCTAACAAACTATGATCCTTCCATTTGTGTGTACATTCTACACCTGTGTGTGTACTTGTACTAATTGAATGATGATATCTCTTTAGATGGAAATAATGTTGATGTGCATACGGTATCTCTTCCTAACGCTACTTGTGGTGTGACATCATCAAACAACTGTGTCAATATGCGGACATCTGATTAAGTGTGACGTTTTTGTAACTCCATCAGTATATGCATTTAAACAGTGTATGTTGTCTGCTTATAACTTACATCTGAATATGATTTAACCCGTTGAAATATCAAGTTATTAAAAGTGGAAATGTTCTTTATTGCCCATTATACTTTGTTTATGTACGAATTTAAAATTTGCTCAAAAATTAATAGGAAATGCCAGAACAACATTGACCTTCGCGATGCGACAAAACAAACATGGCAATCAACGCCGACGTCAACGCGAGTTTCAGTGAGCATATCATAAAAATAAATATAATTTTATAATAATACATACATCTAAACCATGTAGTTTGCATGTACTCCATTTTTCACAGAAAGGCTGCGTACAAAAGTTGTCGAATACAACAGAGATGTGATGTTTGACCGAAGTCCCCAGTTCCAGTGTGTGAATGTGTGGGTGATACGAGGTCCCCAGTTGCGGTCTTCAGAGGCGCATTTCTAACTTCATTTATGTGGCTTAATTTGAACACAAATAGGAAATGTGCTTACCGTACGCGCTATTTGTCAAATAAACCACCATACGGTTAAACAGTGAGCTGGCCAACTCATGTATTTTATAGGTCCCCACTTACCACTTACCACTACCAATTGGGCCTCTATACTCACATGTGTGTGTGTGTGTGCGTGCGTGTGTGTGTTGTAACAGATTACTGTAATGAGAGTCCACGAGGACTAGCTATATACTGTGTATTTATATTATGGGAGTTATTCTTAAATAACACTTGGCGCCTAGTGTTTGGTCGAGTAATGGTATAATCCACCTTAGAAAGGAAGTGAAATTTGATAATTGAAAGATTCAGTGTCATTGTTTATTATGTTCTATTAAGATTTGGTTACAGGATTTCTTTATTCTGTTTATTTTTGTTAATCGAGATATTTACCAAAAGGAAGATATCTTATATAGTAAAGTTTATTAAATTGTCCTCGTTCTTTGTTGCTTGTTCACGATAACTGTTCTTTCTCATATGCGTTGACCTTGATATGTAAGAACCCTACTAGACTGAGCCATCTAGTATACGGAGACCTCGCTAATCCGTGACAATAATGTCCATACGCTATTATTATTGTGCTTTGTATTGTTTATGTATTGCAACGTAATAAACCTTTCATTTCTAAAAAAAACTGTCTTCTCATACATTACTTGCTCGATCATAGGCATTGATTGTTAGAGTCGTCACCAACATAAATAAATCCAATCAATAATAAGCCCTATAATGGAATGGCAATAGTCGTTATTATAATGCATAACAACAATATTTACATGTTCATGTTGTTACATGTATACTTAATGTGTACCTGCATACTTACACAGTGTGTCCTTTTCGATTTCTTTTCAATGGTAAATCTTTGTGACTCTGATAATCAATCGCTGCCAGAAGGATCGTGTCCGGTATACCGAGAAGCTGCAATAAGTAATTTCATCTGATAAATTTCTGATTCATGTTGCTTCCCTGTGCGTTTTAATCTATATTATTCGATGGTGACCAACCAAGACTTTGCAATCACTATAACTTACGTAATTCACCACAACCACCATTTTTTTTCAAACAACAATAAACATGCAGGATGTGTTTTTGTGTCTCTTCTTTCTTCATGGGCCTAAGACACAGGCCAAATGGTATCAACAGGAACTGTCCAAAAAGAAGCTGGTTATGGAGTAAATATAGCGTAAGTAACATAACTGACGACCAATAACGACCATCGCGTGTGCCGACATGAGCCCATCGACTGATGTTATTTTCCATGAACCGATGATGTCACGACACTCTGTGACATGCGCTGACATCACACGGATTAATTCCATTTTGCATTCAGCCATCCGAAAGTAATTACAGAAGGAATCTGCTTCCGATATTACGGTACCTTTCTTCACTGCGTTTTCTGCCATCTTTTTACCGCACCGCCGACGCCGTCACAGGGTCCTTTTCCGTGGCCCGCCTCCAGCAACTGATCTCGCTTCTCTTGGGTCTGTTTAAGCTTACGTTTGAGGCTGCGCACACTACTTGGTACAGCAACGACCAGTCGTTGGCTTGGATTGACTTGTTGTCTTCGACGCTTGGGACTGAGGGCAATGTTTGGTGCAGGGATGTTGGCGAGGCGGTGTGACGCTTTCTGTGTTTGTTGTATATTTGACACCAGCTTCACCTGTCTAAGCCTGCCTCGACGTTTGTGGGTCGTTATGCCTTGCGAAAGCATTGGTGCGCGATTGCCTCCTTCTTTCTGTATTTCTGTGAAAAAAGGAAAAAACCCTACATTATCTAGTAGATAACTAACCATAGGACTACACTACACATTTGTAATTACACTGAAATGGCTGAAATAAATACAAAACATACACTGATTAAAATCATTTGTAGAATATACACATGTGAATAATTATCATAATTAATGTGATGTTTATTTTTCACCACTGCTGATTACATATTTATAAAACACAATTACAGGCATAACTGTTCGCTCCGTCTCCTTCTTTCCATATTCCGGGTTCACCTGATGCTTCTTTTCCCGCCAACGTTTTGATGCAGCCGCACCCTTCTTCCTCTGCTCAGCAGTGGGCACTCGTTTTGGTGGCATCTTTAAGTGTATGGTGAAAATAAGCAATATGTATCAGAAAGACAGTGCCCTTGCAATATACTACACACAAATAGCTAGCGCACACTCAAAGCTTTAGGCTAGACATTAGGAAATGTGTATTTTCTTCTTCATCTAAACACACAGTTTCTTGTTAATTTTGCACCAATACAGAAACAATTGTGGGAAATGCTTAACGATATGAACTATAACAGCGGAGCAACTAAGTTGACCAACCTGACTTCAATCCGACCAGAGATGCAGGCACAAAGACAATTTCAGAAAAGCAGCTTGTATCCATACAACAAGATGTGATATCGAGTATCCATACAATAAGAGTCAATAATGTACACTATTTCACACACAAATTAATAATTCTGGCCACACGTATTACGTATGACTTGAGAATGTAGAATGTAGGCAATCATACATGCAAACAATTGCCATAGACAAGACAACATGTTTGAGTAACTCAAAATAACACGTAACTTTTGCGTTGTTTATAATTGAACATATCCCTCTAATTATAAACCATACGTAATTATCATTAATATAATACCTTTACATGTTACACAAAGTAATTATGAGGCCCACAGTTGCAACATTTTTACACAACCGAGTATCCATACAAAAATCATCTTCAGATCGGCATTGACGCAGGTATTGGTGAAGGTAGACTGGCTGTATTTACCGCTCACGCGAAGCATATTTGATTCAAAATAAGCCTGCATGCGATTAACGCCTAAACGCTTTGTATTTTATAATCCCGCATTACCTATAAGTAATACCTATCAAAATTACAAATTCATCTACGCAAAAAGTTGTCAAAAAATTATAAAAACTTCCTTCATACTGGTCGATTTCGTTCGATTCGCAGAACGTCTCTAACCACTCTACCAGTGTAGTTCAAGTCAACAACACCACATGGCATCACTATTCCTCATTCCCATTTTAATACCGTGCATGTTGTATGAATATTATTCGTATCGATATGGGAACATTTTCGAGTGGTTGTACATCGACCAAACCACACAATACCAAGAAAAACAATACATATCCATCTACCTTATACTATATGTCTACTGAATATGTTTCTCCAATGTACGTAACTGCTGACAGTGTTGATATTTTAAGAGTAGTCGTATGGATACGCATTTTTTACCACTTTATAAAAAATATGATGTGTTACCCATTCGCGGAGTTATCGTCCCAACAATAATGTTTTCCATTGTCAATGGTCTTTCATAAGATCAAGTGGAATGTGTCAGGTGTAATCAAATCTACTTATATATATATGTATTGTATGAAATCCTAGCTTACAAATTGCATGCTGTATGGATATTGTATATTTTTACATTACAAAAAAAACAAATATGTACACACTGCTTCTGAGCCTAGCCAAACAACGTTTACGGTCGTTGTAGCTAAAAATATCATACTTCATAATCAGTTTTGAGAAGATATGCCAGTCTATCATTAAACATACTACTCACGTTTTAAAAAAATAATTTGAAAAAGCCGACCTTTCGTGAGAATCGACCATATGTTCTTGAGATGGCCTATGCCAACTATATACAAAAGTTGTAGTTGGGACAACAACAGTTACGTCCAGAGAAACGTAACCACTGCCCATATCCACCGGATTCAACATGGTACATACCCACTAAACTGCCATATTCTGGTAGAAGGTACCAGTTTCATTATTTCAAAGTTGTGCAAGTTTTGTAATACTAGTAGATTGACTTGACATTGTATTATAAGGACTACGTGTAATGCACTCTCAACAACACATATTGAAAGTTGCAGTATTTATTGAACGTTTCACTATATGTTGTCAGGATGATCCAACAGTCCCTCATTGACATGGAGAACATGTTTGATCTTCTCAAGGAGAAACAGGAGGTGAGTGGACCACAGATACTCGTCTCTCACCCCCCCAGTCAAACAATGGGATGCAAAGTATAGCAACCTTGACAACTGTTGAAGTATGTTTTAAGAACTCTTGTAATATATTGACCTTATCGCTGGCAGAAACCACAAACACATTTTGTGTATCCTACAAATTATTTATTAACAGAGAACCTAATTATGGTTACATTTATTTGTTTATACACAATTTAAATGTTTTAATTATTTTTAATTTAATTTATTTATATGTTATATACAATTAAATGTTTTAGTAGTCTATTTATTTTTTTATTACATTATTATTATTCAACAATCTCCGTGGCATATCCACCAACCACACGTATACTTGGTAGTTGCGGCATTCTATTCTTGTTACTTGCTGTCAGTTCTAGGCTGCCTTGATGTGGGCCAGGGATTTTGAATCAGATATTGCTCTTTAATGTTGGAATCAAAACTACCAAACTGTACGTTGCCAGGTGACGGATGTTCCGAATGCGAGAGAACTACAGCTGAGCAAGGGCATGATTGAGTTCAACAATGTTTCCTTCCACTATGACCCCAGGTAAACACTCACACTGTCTACTTACACAGACGTTTATCATGTTGGTTTAGTAATGGAATAAATAATTCTTAAGTTGCTGTAATTTTTACAAGTTTCCCATATCAACAATGTGGTCCTTCCTCTGGTTGGAGTCGCGTCATTTGCCCAACGGTCATTTGCCTAGCTGACATTTTCCCAATGGCCATTTGTCCAACGGATGTTTGCCCAGTTGTTTATTTCATTTATTACAATTTATTTAAAAACTATCATTAAGACAGTTTTGAAATAAATTGTAATAAACGAAATAAAAGTTGCACATTTGTTCTATTGTTTAGTTGGTAACAGAATAGTTACAAACAACGAAACAAATTACAGTTATCATTGCTCAAACTGGGGAAACAATATAGATCGTGTCGGTCACTAACGTCCAGCATACAGTTGAAGGCATAAGTAATTGAGTACAGGACAGGTAGAACCTAGGGGTGGTACAGCGGGCAGAAATAAATGACATATTAAGACTTGATGTGTGACAATACATGAAACTATCGCTGCGTTGCAATAGTCAGTGTGACTGTATCTTTGGGGCAGTGTCATAGGTCTCCTCCCTGGCTCCTAGCTCCACTCAACTCAGTCTGTGTTCACTAATTTCCTTGCACTACCAATTGGCAGTGCATTTAAAATAAATACACAGGTAGTTTATTTCAAGTTATTTATTTACAAAGTTACATGTAACTTACTTTTCTACCTATCATAGAAATATGTAAACAGTGGGCGAATTGGATGGCCAGAGGGTGCCTCGGTGGCTTTAGGTTCACTTTACTTTCACCATAATTAACTACAGCAGAAATCACAAAACAACCAGAAACAAGTTAAAGATCGAAATACTGTCAGTGGCGATAACTTCTGCTGTTGATTCGTTACAATATGAGTGGGCGAACGTTACATGCAGTGGTAATGTAAGGTAACCGTATTAACCGGCTGGCGAACGTGTGTTTTGCAGCAAGGCGATACTGAAGAATGTGACATTTGTCGTCCCACCTGGCCGGACCTTGGCCATAGTGGGACCTTCAGGCAGTGGCAAGAGCACCATCATCAGACTTCTCTTCCGATTCTACGATGTCCAGTCGGGGGTCATTAAATTTGACGGCAAAGACATTGCTCAGGTGGGTAAGACAGCCTCTGTGTAACCCTTGACTCGTTACTGGTCCTCATTTTGTGATCTATCACAACAAAGAGTGTATTAAGTCACAGAGTTGTGAAGTGGAGTATTGCACATTAGTTGGATTCCACCGATCATGAGCTTCAAAACGATACCTCATTTGTTGAAGAGTCTTCAGTTGTTTTTGATTTATTTCTCAAATTAAAGCAGACTTTAAAACAGTGGTATTTTGAGAAGCGAGGTCATTTAGAATCATATCGTCCATTGTTTGCTGATATATGGTTTTCTAAATGTATTTTGTTAGTTTTGGAAGGAACACAAACTCGACGTTGAAAGATGATATTGTAAGGTGTGCTTTTCTGCAATAATGGAACATGACGTAGACAGCTATTATTGGCCCGTTTGCAGAATAGGCCTGTGGGACTTTATACCCGGTTCACTGTGGAAGGTGACATGTTTGTTCCCCTTCTTTGTCACATGCGTGCCAACATTACATGCAAGCATTAGATACCACTCTTAACAAAATCGAAAACACGACAGTCATTGTTCACTAAATCGTTCCCGAAAGTGTTCACAAACGTCTTCGTGGGTACGTCTCGACTTCGGTGCAGCAATACACGACACAGTATTGTCCATACACATTAGACAGCGGGCTCTGAAGCGTTCTCTTGTTGAAAGTCCAAGTCACGCAGTTGCTCTGTAGAAAATCCACTAATTCGACGTGTCGAGGTGACAAAGCGTAGGCGTCGAAGTATTCTCCACGTCCGTCTTTTGCAATAAACATACAGTTTCAATGTTGACCCGGTTCATCGCTCGAATGAGTGTTGCACACGAAAGCTGCCGGATAGGTCGTCATATGAGTAGTGGGTAACCCGTCTTTAGGTAGTACGCCTCGACCAAAGGTCCTAGTGTAAGCATCCGCCGCAAGGAGTCTTTCTATCTGTGACGTATCCATCAGTAATCTTAGACGACGTTTCTGTTGCGGTCAATCTCCAAAACAGTCTCGAATTCTCCGTAGACGACGACGTTGATCGTTTGGTCGAGAGGTTCATTAAAGTGCATCTCGACTCGTAGGTTGCCTTTATGTACCAAATTGAAATGGGGACCGTCACAACAATCTGGTGTGATGTCAAACGCAAACAGGGTGTATCCTTTGCCAAACACGTCCCGACTGATGTTGTTTCCCTCGTCTTGAAACGTCTTTCCCGTTCCAGTAAATAGATTACTGTAAATTCTCACGGAACCATCGTTGAAATTAGGCTGGAGTGGTTTCGCCGGAACTTGTTGCCCGTCGACGTACAATGCAAGAAAGTTCAAGTTGTTGTGCTTTACGTGGAACGGGTTCTTGGCGAATGTTCCATTGTAAGCGTCGTTGTCTACACAGCACAAGACTAATCTCTTGGGTAAGACACCCAAATAAACATTTTCGTGAGTGTGCGACATGGCATCGCGTGGTATGGAAAATACCTTGCAATCGACTCTTCGCAACGGATACTTGGCTTTTGTAGCGCTTTGACGTGACCCATCTGTACGGCAGGATTCAGTTTGGCTTTTCGTGCAAACAAAATTGCTTCGACTATGCGTACCTTGTAATCGGCATTGTCACCACCAGCAGCCATGAGTGCAAAAGCATCCTTGCTCTGAACTAGTCGAATTTTCACGTCGACGCCGTTTAATAGATAGCGGTCTTGGAAGAAGAGGTCGACGTGTAGACGACCCATCATGTCGATGATTCGACTACAAGAAATATAGGTCTTTCTTTTTTCAGACCCTTGTTTGCGTCGTCGGTGGCATCCATGTGTTCAGCCGTGTCTTTGTACCACAAGGCAGTAGTCAGTTGACTCTTCTTCGCTTCTGCTCCGTGACTCAGTAACGTTTCTATGTACGCTCGATAAGGATAGGTATTCGTTGAAGGTGTGACGAGGGTACCGTTCAAAATCACGTCGACTTGACTAAACAGAGAATGCATCCAGTTGTTTACTGGTCCAACAGGTGCAGCTTGATCGATGTCGTCCCCGTTTCCTTTTACTACACGTGCTCGCACCAACAGGTAAGTATTGGCCACGTCCAGGTAATCGTCTCCCGATCCGGGCAATAAGAATTCGATAGGACCACCCGTACCTATCGAGGCGACAGGTCGATGCTCGACCCATTGTGCGTGTTCGATACTCGTTTGTGTCGTCGGTAACCTAAACAGATCCAACTCGCTTTTGACTCACTCACACGACAACTGGTGGACAAAAGACATGACTAGCCGAATATGTCGTCTCGACGCGTCTTCTGTCGTCTGCGTCTCTTGGCGACACTGGCTATGGTTCTCGTCGGCTTGCGTTTTATAGTGCGAGGTGCGTTGCGTATGCCAGGAGGCCCACTGCTTCCCAAAACTCTACTGATCATGTCCTTTCCTGTTTCTTTCACACGCCTCTTTGCAGATTCTTTAATGCTCTGTCCAGACAACACGTCGCCGGCCACACCCAAACCTGTTTTTAACGCTAAGTTAGTTAAGTTATTAAATAATTTCTGATCGGGATATGGCGCCTTGCAAGCGGCAAGTCAAGGCAAAGCGACACTTGGTGTGCGATCACTGCCACAGCTGGGTAGATTTTGCATTGTCCGGCTGTGGGAAGTCATGGGCAGAAACCATGGAGGAAGGATTCACCTTTCAGTGCATTGGGTGTTGGAAGGTGGAGTGTCTGCAGAAGGAGATAGTTAGGTTGACAGATATTGTGAAGGGAATGGAGATGGGAATTAGCAAGGAGGCAGGTCGAATGGAGAGAGACGACAGGGAGAGAGGTGAGAATACTGCAAGACTGAAGGAGAATAGCAGTGGCAAGAAAACTGAGGAAAGGAGATTGAGAGGAGGGAAGGTGATTGGAGGAGAAGAAATTGGAAAATCGACAACAGAAAACGTGACAAGCGTGAAGGTGACAGGGAAGAAAGTGACCGTAGAGAAGGAGGGAGGGAAGATGGGAAGGGAGAGGAGAGAGGAAAACGAGATGGGACGAACGAAGAAGGGACGAAAGGAAGTGAGAGAAAATGTGATAGAAGAGAAGTCGATAAAAGGGAAGGTGACAAGAGAAAAAGCGACAGGAAAGAATGGATCGGAAGAGAATGTGACAGGAGAGAAGACGACAGGGGGGAAAGACAACAAGCAGACAGATGCAAACCGAAGAAGGAGCTATTCTAAGGCAGTGATAGAGGGGGCAATGAGGAAAGAGAGGGTGTTTATGGGCGACTCCATTATGAGAAAGACGGACAAGGCACTGAGCGAGGGGAAGGACATCGTTGTTTGTTTACCGGGGGCTAGGATTGAACATGTAACTGACAGGGTAGAGAAGGTATTGGGACATGGCAAGGGGGGGTCTATACTGGTACATGTAGGAACAAATAATGCAGACAGGGAGGGAACAACTGCGATAGTACAGAAGTATAGACAGTTAGTGAGGAAGCTACAGAAGACGAGAGTTGAACAGGTTATTCTGTCAGGAATTTTGCCAGTAATGGGAGGAAGGGGGGCAACGTATAGAAACTGTAAGAGGATGGCGATCAACGTACTAGTTGAGCAGATGTGTGACGAAGAGGGGGTGGGATTCACAGATTTATGGGGATACTTTGTTGGGAGGGAAGATATGTACATGAGAGATGGCCTCCATCTTAGTGGAAAGGGGGCAGCAGTTTTCTCAGAGAACCTGCTGCGATCTGTTGACAGTGGGACAGGTTGTATCTATTTAAACTAGATTCGCAGGGGGGACTCACAGAAAAGCCTGAAAATGGAGGCATAGATAAAGACAGCACAAATAAATCAGCAAATAACAGTCTTCTGAAGCTGGATATAAATGTGTTTGTTTAAATGCAAGGAGTATAGTAAACAAAAGAAATGAACTAAACATTATGGTAGAAGATATTGACCCTCATATAATAGGTATAACCGAATCCTGGACCACCACCGATATATCAGATGCTGAATTGGGACTGACAGGATATGTAATGTTTAGAAAAGATAGAATAGGAAGAAAGGGAGGTGGAGTTATTTTATATATTAAAGAATCTATTCAGGCTTATGAAATAAAATTAGAAAGAGAAGCAGATTGCGAAGAAGCTGTTTGGTGTAACATAGTTACAGGAAACTCAACGTTAACAGTTGGGTTAGTTTATCGAAGTCCAAACATAAGCATAGAAGAGAATGAAAAAATACAAAACGCTATAAGGGAAGTAAGCAAACGGGACTGTATTATTATGGGGGATTTTAACCACGGGCATATACAATGGAAATCTCTACAGAGTATGGGGAGTGAGGACCACAAGTTTTTAGTTTTAGTTCAAGATACTTTCCTTTCTCAACATGTGCTAGAACCAACCAGGGGTGAGAATGTGTTAGACATAGTTTTGTCCTCACAGAATGAATTAGTTGACAATGTCAAGATATGTGAGCCACTGGGGAGTAGCGATCACAACCAGATACATTTTATCATCAAAGTAAAATCAGAAAGGAATAGTAAAAAGCAGTATAGGAGAAATTTCCACAAAGGAAGGTATAAGGACATGAGGAAATATTTAGCAAAGATAGACTGGAATAACATACTGAAAAATAAGACGGCAACAGAATGCTGGAATGTATTAAAGAGTGAAATTAAGTGCATAGTCGATAAATTTGTACCCTTCAAAAAACAAGGAAAACGGTCCAAAAAGAAACACTTATCGAAAGAAGCCATTAGAAAAATTAAGTACAAACAAATGATGTGGAAGTCATACAGATGTACTGGAAATGATGAAGACTACAACAGTTATAAAGAAGCACTTAACCAAGCTACAGCTGAAATTAGAAATTCAAAGAGAAGCTATGAACAACAATTAGCTAGTAATATAAAACATGACAGCAAGAGTTTTTATGCGTATGTTCGAAGCAAACAGAAAGTTCAAGATAAAGTCGGTCCTCTAGAAGATAGTGCTGGAAATATAATATCAGAGGGATTCTTAATGGCAGAAGACCTGAATGAGTACTTTAGTTCAGTGTTTACCAGGGAAGATATTAGTTCACTGCCAGTACCAGAGGCTAAGTTCAAGGGGGCAGATTCAGACTACTTAGGACAATTAATTGTAACCCCGGAAATGGTAGGTAAGAAAATAAGGGCTATGAAGGATAATAAATCACCTGGAGTGGATGGTATTCCACCCAAACTACTATTGGAAATTGTAGAACAAATTAGCATACCGCTTGCAACAGTTTTTAATTTGTCATTAGAAGAGGGAGTGGTTCCTTTAGAATGGAAAGAAGCAAACATTATACCGTTATTCAAAAAAGGTTCGAGAAACAAGTCAGAGAACTATAGACCAGTGAGTTTAACATCAGTGATTTGTAAATTGTTAGAAAGACTAATTAAAGATCACATGGTGGATTTTCTTGTTAAACAAAACTTGATAAACCCATCTCAACATGGTTTTTTTAAAGCGAGGTCATGCTTAACAAATATGTTATGTTTTTTGGAAGACATCACTAAGTGGGTAGATGAGGGATCACCAGTAGATATCGTCTACTTAGATTTTCAAAAAGCTTTCGACAAAGTACCACATCAAAGATTACTGCTTAAACTAAAGGCCCATGGCATAGGAAATGGTATAATAAACTGGATAGAACAATGGTTGATTGACAGAAGACAACGTGTAGTAGTTGATGGGGAGGCTTCAAACTGGAAATCAGTATTGAGTGGGGTACCACAGGGATCAGTATTAGGTCCTATATTATTCTTAATATATATCTACGATTTGGATGATGAAATAATAAGCAAGGTGTTGAAATTTGCGGATGATACAAAAGTGTTTAGAAGGATTAAAAGTGATGGAGATAGACAGCATTTACAAGATGATCTTGACAGGTTGATCAAATGGTCTGAAAAGTGGCAAATGCTGTTCAATTTTGGGAAATGTAAATGCCTCCACACAGGACATGGGAACGAAGAAGTAGAATATACAATGGGGGGTACTGTACTAAGTACTACTGTAAAAGAAAAGGACTTAGGGTTAACCATTAGTGCTGATATGAAGGTTTCAGAGCAGTGCGGAATTGCAGCTTCAAAGGGAAATCAAATCCTTGGATTAATTAGGCGAAACATAACGTATAAGGAAAAAGAGCTAATAATACCGCTGTACAAAACAATAGTTAGGCCTCATTTAGAATATTGTATTCAAGCGTGGAGGCCATATCGCAGGAAGGACATAGATATGCTAGAAAGAGTGCAGAGGAGAGCAACTAAAATGATACCAAAACTGAGGGATCTTAGTTACGAAATACGCCTAAAAAATGCGGTTTAACAACACTAGAGACCAGGAGATTGAGAGGAGATCAGATAGAAGTGTTTAAAATATTGAAGGGTTATGAAAATATTGATAGAAATATTTTTTTCTCAGTTAAGAAAGATAGAAGGACTAGAGGACATGAACTTACATTGGCAAAGGAGCAGAGTAGATTGGATATAAGAAAGTTTTCATTTTCACAAAGGACTGTAAATGAATGGAACAGATTACCTGCTGATTGTGTGGGTGCTAGTAGCGTGAATATGTTTAAAAATAAAATCGACACATACCTCAGACGGGCGGGATACACATAGATAAAAGGGTCGGACTCTCGATAAGCCAAAGGGCTTCCTTGTCCACCTGCCACCTAGAGTTAATTCTCTGGGTGGCAATCTTGTTAAATCTTGTTAAACGCTCCTTTTTACAAAGCGAGTGCCCCTCTTTTTATGAGTGGCGTAGCACTTCGAATGAGGCCACCAAACAAACTACCTAGACCGTGACCTCGTTGCACTCTTGCCCCAACAAACACGGGCAATCAGTTGCCGACTTGTCTGACGTAGTAGTCTTCGTAGGAATGATTACGACTCATGTTTAAAAAATGATGGTTTGCGTTGTCGAAAGTGAAGTGTTGCCGTCACTCTACCTCGCTCGAATGGTACGCGACGTCCCGTGTCGTCTCTTATATCGATCTCGATGGTCGTAAATTCTTTGTGCAAGATGGGAATGTATTGTACATTGTCAAAACTTTTTGACACCACGTTTCCGTGTTTTCCTTCTATGGGTACAACCCTCAACAGAGGGACGACGGCATCCCCGACCACACGTGGTTCCACAACGTCGGTGTAGACGTACATCGAGTAAAAACCCTGCGCCATATCTACCACAGATTCGGTTTTTTAACGTAATAATAATCTAGTCCTTTTTCTTCGGGTGTGGTGTAAACATCCTGGCTTACACCAAGCAAACGTTGAAGTTTCAACGAGTACACTGAGAATGACATGTTTTCTACCATGTGTATAGTCACTTTTTGTGTGATGTCACTGTAGCTCAGTTTTATTTTATTTTATTTTATCAGTGACTTTATGATTCTGTTGCTTGCACGAGTGAGCGCTTGGGGACTACCGTAGTGGCCTGCCTCGATATTCACCACATAAGGCGTACCATCAACATTCACGGCAAAATAAGTGTCCTCTTCTTTCACGTTGTACCAACTTTGCGGGTATTGAATCTCCACCAGTCCGTACTCTCACTGACCGACTAAACTGATGCGTTGCGGCAAAGCCGTGACATAGTGTTGTCGGGATTTAACTACATAGACGCGTTGCTGGGCAATATCAGGTAAAAATCAGACGACATGTTCACCGCGTTTCATAGACGGATTAGGTAACAGGTATCCCAGGCAACTGCTCAACAAAGCCGTCCACAGATTAGAGTTTCCGTCTACTTTAGTCAGGTTGTAGATACTGACCAATATAACGGTGTACTGTATGACGATTTGGCAGAAGAAGACGATTTCCGATTTCGGGCACGTATTTCCAAACAACACCCAACGTCTGCTGTTACTTCCGGTATCTTCGAGCTCAGTGTTCTCGAATCGAACGTTCGTCGTATCTTCCATGACACGAATGACGGCTCGATCGGTGTGCATTAACCTTTATACGCGACGAACGACGCTTTATCCAACCAGCTGTTAAAGGAGTCGGGATACCCTACCCACTTAACCAGGACCTGTGTCTTTTTTCCTCGCTTGCGCTGCTACAACACTTTCTCGATACGATAGAGTTTTTCCTTGGCCACAACCACTTTCTGTAGTTCTTGTTCGTAAATCGTTCCCTCTATCGGCGAATCTTGATCATCGATTAAACGATAAACAGGCGGATCGGAGCGATGAACTGTTTTGACGGTAAATATCTCATCACTCCAGTTGGGTAAGTAACCTTTTTTGAATTGTCTCTTGACTTTGCTGATACGCACGTGGTCGCACACTTTTAAAACCGGTTTTTCACTTTTCCGTGTCCTCATTTCCGTATAACCTTTGCCAAACCTCTTCTTGATTGATCACGTTCACTTTAGACGGCGCCATTCCAATACTTCAATGATAACTGTCGTTGTACGAATCGACTAGGTGGTGTAATACGTCCAAGTACTTTAACGTCTGGTTTTTCGTGAAATATCTCCACATACGTGTCTTCAGAGTACGATTGAAACGTTCCACGATACACGCCTTGGTCTCTTCGTTGTGTGTCGTAAAATGGTGGATACCTTTCTCTTTCAGAAACTCTTGCAGTTGACTATTCAGAAACTCTTTTCCTTTATCCTTTGCAATGACAGTGGGCCATCATTGTCCTTTAACCACCGACGAAACGCCGTCGTGAGTGACGGCCCCGATTTGTTCTTCAAAGGAACAGACCACGCTTTCTTGGAGAACACGTCTATCACGGTGATAATGAAAGTGTGACCGTCGTTGTACCGTTTCAAACGTGACATGTCTACCAGATCGGCCAGCTATTGTTGATTTATACCACCCACTACGACATGTCTACGCTTGAAACGATATGTCACTGGTTTGTGTAGAGTGTAAGTGTCTTGTTCCGACAACCACCGTTTCACCTCTTTCGGCGATGCACGTGAAGCATGTGAAGCACGACACAGGGCATCGACGCCTCCGTATCTTCCGGTTAGTTTCGTGTCATAGTAAATACTTTTCAATGCATCGTGTGAACGCTTCGTCTTCTTACATACGCAAGGAGACATGTCGTAATAATGCTGGTGTCGTGTCGTGCAAGAATATTAATACGATTCCCAACGCAAGTGTTGCAATGGTGTGGCCGAATGAGCTGCGCGCCGTGACGACACCGGACGTCTTCGATTCTGATGACGAGCCCTGTCAAACGGAATGCTTTTTTCCTTTGATATATCGTCGTCCTCTGACGCTGTCTGCATGTAAGTCCAACGATCGGGATTACCCACTAAATCCATGGGCGTGTTCACATCCTTGAGACTACGAGCGAAGGTTTTCCATCCCACCGGTTCAAAAGACTTCCGCTTTCTCAACACGTCATTGACGAGGTCCACGATGTTACTTCCCGGAATCGTTACATTTCTGTACATCATCTCGCCGCGATCGTTCCACCTTACGGCACCTTTCATTTTATTGATGAGTCGTCGTGCTTTCTGTTTCGTAGCTTTCGGCACGCTGTCAACGATTTCATTTTCGATGTTCTCCTTTTCGACGATTTCATTTTCGGTGGTTGAAGTTTGTATTCGACTTTGCTGGACAATTTATTGATGGCTACACGCAGCGGTTCCTGCATACGCTTGTCAGAAAGATCGTTGTATCTACTAAACACCTCGTTATACAACACGACCTTCTCCCTCTCGTCCATATCGCTTTGTTCTAATATGTAACACCTTTTGTCATCGAGTCGTCGCAAAACACTCCCTATAGGATTGCTCGAAGGAGGTTGCAATTGAACGTTATCCAAAATACGTGGATCGACCAGCGCCATCTTCTTTGTGTGCTCCATAGTCGTGTAGTTACGACTGCAACAACGTCGTCACCAACGGGGCTAGAAGGGACGTAGCCAAGGGAGCTAGTAGGGCCGCAAGGAAACTACCTTTCTGTAGGATACGTTTCTTCTTATGAAGACCGGTTTTCCTGATGACCAAGGTTCTGAGGTCCTTCTTGTACCGACGCAGTTTAGTCTTGTGAGCTTTCTTTAGTGGTACGTTCCCTTTTAATATGTTCTGTGCACACTCGCACAGACTGTGTACCAGATCGGGATTTCCCTTGTCGATGATGGCTCTGGCTAAAGCAGGATCCGCTTTAGCGAGGAGACAAAGGCACAACGCGTTTCTCTTCACTCGCGCCGACATGACGAATGACGAGTTTCACGGCGTTTTTCTATTTATATCTTCCGAAGGTAGGCGTACTGAAATTTGTTTGGTTCCTTAACGATATTAGTACGCAGGCGCAAGTGTTCCCGTGTGGCCTGTTTGAGGTGAACGAACAAATACCTGTGTGGTACGGACGTCGCGTCTCTGAAAGCTTCTTGCATGTACTTTATTCGACCCGGATACATCTGTTTGGCCAAGTTGACCACTTGTGTATTGTCGCGAGGGTTCTTGAAGAGTACCATGTACTGTGCGTTTATACTTATAGTGCGACTCTCTTTCCCTTTGGGAAATAAATTTTGCACTAAATATATTACGGACGTGTTGCAATGATGACTCTTCAATGATGTAAACAGTTTGGTGACCCTCTCGTCCTTTTCCGACATGAGATTGTCGATAACTACCAAGTTTCTCGTTTTAGGATCGAAAGACGACACATCGGGAAGACCTTTGAGAAATTCTATGTTCGGATGTATCGTAGAGAGCGTGAAATACAACGCCTGCCTTTCACCGTACACCACGTGATCTTTTCGGGCGGTGATTTTACGAGTGTGGCAGAATGACGTAGTAAAAAGATAACAAACGTCGTTTTACCACAGCCCGTCGCCCAGCAACGATACAAGTAAAAGGATGAACTAACCTCGTGTCCATACTTTACGCAACTGATGATAGAGACTAAGATGCGCGGTACTTATACTACTTATACTTCGAAAAATGACACAATATAAGGTTTGGACATTTTATTCGTGTACAACACAAACGTATTTACAGGTCGCGCTCCATTCACATCAGTTGAATTTATGTCACCAAAGGCCTCATAAAACAACAAGACAGATTTATTTACAGATCATCCTCCATTACAGCCAGAACAATTTGCTTTAATTTGTTTCGCCCCTCCTCTGAAAACGGTTCTTGCAACCAACTCCCGATAGTACACAAGTGATCGGACGTCAGGTCGGATAGCTTCAAACCTGCGTCTAACAAAACACTCAACCAGTCTTTCATCACTACAGTTGATTTAATGGCCTCCACAGCCTCGTCAAAGTGCATGTAAATTAGAATGTCATCGGGTAACATACAATCGTGGTGAAATTGACTAGGATCGTCTATCTCGCAAGCCAGACACTGTCGTCTTGAGAGTTCAACGACGGCACATGCTATGTGACAGACAATCGTCTTCTTCATTTCGGTCGCCGGAAACTCAAGCGTAAAGTTCGGACCAGTGGCGACAGGAGCGGCAGTTGTCACATTGGTTGCGTGAGTAGAAATTGTGACATCGTCAGGAGCGGAAGTTGTCACATCGGCTGTGTCTGCGGAAGTTGTCACATCGGCAGGGATGACAGCAGAGAGAGAGGCTGAAACAGGGTAGGGAGCCTATTGTATCACCTCCACGTGAGTGATGTTGAAGTTTGTGTAAGTATCTCGTCGAATTATCTTTATGGTGAGAGACACACGAGTTCCCGTCAGTGAGTTCAGTTGGTGAGTCTGCATCGTTTCGTCCATAACATCAAACGTCTCGGCATTCACGTCTAGGAGACACTAGTCGAATAAAATCAGCCATATAGATCGACCCGTCGCTGTCTCGACAAAACACATGCGCACCACGAAATGAATGTCAGAAGCAACGTAACCGTGTCGTTCGCATTGCAAATGTCCCCTATCGTCGACAATCATACGCTTCTTGCAGTATCTGCACCCGATGTAGAAGGGAGTATGCTGGCGTACTTTGTCGATGAGGAGACCTCTGATCTTGATAACGGCGTAGGCGCTTACCGTTGTTTCTAGAGCTGAGATGTCCACGACCTCTGGATCCCACGCCCCGGAAGAACGGTTGGTCACCGGCACGATGGGTCGGCTCGTCGGCTCGTCCTCGTCGCTCGAGTCTGCCGCATTGCGAGGTCGGTAGTAGGGTGTCTTCATGATGATGTTAGCCGTGCTGTCGTCGTGATACGATTGACGGTCCGATTGCCAAAACACCGCGCTTATATAGTTAGTAAATGTGCCGAAAGGTCACGTGGGCGTGCCGAAAGATCACGGACTGTAGAGTAGAACATTCAAAACCACGGACTGCAGAGTAGAATGTACACACGCGCGGACTGCAGAGTAGTTATTTAGTTCACCACTTATCTAACAGGGCTGCTTTCAATTGATGATATATCCACCAGGAGTAAGCACTTGACAAACATAAGAAGCACGAATTTAGGCAGTATCGATATTTGGTTCACTGGCATCCGTCAGGGGGAGTTATTTGTACTTCTCTTTCAGTTCGTAACCTTTCCATCAAGGGGCGCCAATTTTCATAAATAAGACGCACCAATTTAGGCAAGAGCCATATTTAGTTCACGATTTATCCGTCAGGGAAAATGTAGTTCATGATCTATCTTTACCTTGACATTTGACCTTGACCCATATCAATGTATTTTGACCTTGATATTTGACTTTGACCTACATCCAGGTATTTGACCTTGACCTACATCCATGTATTTACCGTTGACCTTTGACCTTGACCTACATCCGGGTACTTGACCTTCCACTTCCACCGCGCCGCTCCAGTCACCCGTCGTAAGTATATTACTACTTCAGTCTTGTCTCAATTTGGGATTGATAAGAATTTACTGAGGACGACAAGCACACTGGCAGTGACTACATTCAGTGTCAGCATAGAAATGTCTATTTGGCGACAATGTTCCAAAAGGGCTGACTAGTTGAATGAAACGTAATAAGACCATAGCATTCTTATCACAATATACACATACTAATCAGTTAATAGAACGTTTCCGACGGCTGGAAACATCTATAACAACTAGAATTCATATATAGCTGTGCCCGAAATCTGGAATGAACTTCCCATCACTTTACAATCATCTGAAACAGACCAACCTAATTGTTTGACTGCAGCTCTGAGCTTAGGTTCCACGTGTTTAGGTGCAATATCATAATATTACTATTATTATTTTATAGCCACTAAATGTCAAACTATGTTGGATGTTGCAAAAACAGTAATTAGCTTGTGTATGAATCATTTTTGGATACTTATTATATACAGTCGTATCTCAGTTATAAGTGTAATATTTAGTGTTAATTACATGTCAGTGACTTTGAACAGCCATAGTGACTGGATACTGTGCTATATAAGAACATACCTTTATTTTTATATATGTTTGTGAGATGTGTTGATAACAATGTTCTGCTCATGTACTATTTGCATACATGTCTCACTGTACAAGTGTCCGTGTGTTGTGTGTGCACATATGCTCATATGGGTTATGACATGCATGCATGTTCCAGGTACAACATTCGTTACGGACGTTTGACGGCGAATGACAAAGAGGTAGAAGATGCAGCCAGAGCGGCCGACATCCACGAGCGCATAGTCACATTCAGTGATGGTCAGTACATATAACAGCCTTGACCACATTGTAACTTTCATATCTATGACAACATGTGGGCTGTTTGATCTCCAGGGAGAGGCTATTTTCACAGCCAAACATGTACCCACATTCCCATAATCTACAGACCGACACAGACAGACGCAGGCAAGCAAAGCTGATTACGTGATATAAACGCAAATAATATAAATATGATTGTATAGTTTGTTCAGTTTCAAAATCGTTTCCCAACCAGCCATTGTTTTTAATAGCAATACTATGTTATCCTTATCGAAGAAGTAGTATATTTATAATCTATTTTGGCCAACCGCATTAACATGAACAACCAGGAATTAAATTGGAATGTTTCAGTTTCTACTGAACATTAGCCATGGGTTCTTCGCCACTCAAAGGTGATCGTTGAATTGTGTTATTCATTTCAAATGTCATATTTACATTGTTTAAAGTGCTTTGAGCATTCCTGAGATCAGGGTAGTGCGCTTTAAAAGATGTTACCTTACCTTTATGTTACAAATAAAATCTACACTAATTGTGTAACGCATTACGAAAACAGTTGGAAGTCATTGAGCGTAATTCCCTGTAAACACGTCAAAATGGTAGATATGCTTCCTCTGGTCTGTTTTGAGGCTTTACTTCTAAGTCTCAGTTAAAATCGTTATGCGCTCCCGGAAGGGTTTCTTTATTTTCAAAGTCGTTGCACTTTTTTGTGTTTTTACAAACTCGATCAAAATCTCGTTTTCGTGTGTTTTTTTTATTGTTGCTCCCTATTTCGCAATCGCTTGTATCCATGAATCGGTATTCTTCTTATAGCCACATGTGGCAAATCGATAAAATGCTATTTTAAGCACGTATTCCCAAGCGGCAATTCGCATGAATACAATGAAAGTGGTTTGTTTGTGCATTGAAAGTTCATTAGAGTTCACGTGTGTTGTCTTCGGAAAGTTGCAGTTGGATTGGAGCTTTGTTGGTTATCGAAAACTGGATATTGCCGCAGTTTATATGTGATATATAAGCGAGAACTTTGTTTTGAGTTTAGTGCTGTGTTTGGGTTTTACAAAAAAATCCAAGATGGCACCCTCTTTTGCGGATTCTAACGTAGCCGATGTTGCTGGATGTTTGAACGCGCTGACTTCGTTCGATATGAGGACGTGCAGTGAACAACAACAATAACGGCTCTGTTGATAGCCATGCAGGCACAAACTGCTCTTTTCAGAGTTAACCACATATTTGTGAAAGAGTGCTAACATTAAGGTGTTTGTTTCATATGGGCAGTGCAAATTAATAATTTCCTGCAATCTTTCTTGTCAATTATAAAGTAGTCCTTTCACACTGACTACAATTTCTCACCAGTAAGATGCTTAGGATGTCCCATAATTTTCCTCGTCTGTTTTAAAACTTACATTTCTAGTTGATAAACATAATATTTTTGTAAAAAAAAGTGGTTGAAATCTGCCATGGTGTCAACTTGAAACAAATAGATTTGTCGTCAATTTTTTTTTACAGTTACCCTTAGAATATTTGAATAATTTAAAATAATGTAAACTAATTTGGATTGAGAAATGGTCTTGCTTCCCCAAAAGACTGATTAAAAATGGTGTTCACAATCTTCGCCTAAAAAAGATTGCCAACTTTAAAAGTGATTTTCTCCTTAACTAGTTTTTGACGGGTACCCTGTTTAATGTGTTGTATCTTCAGTTCTACTTGGAATATTTGGATAATGTAAACTGCGTTGGATTTAGAAATTGTGCTGTTTCAACAATAAACAACACTGCAATTTGTTGGCCATATAACTGGTTTTTCCAAGACCACCACACAATTATCAATAACTCCCGAAATTACAACCAATTAAATCACATTTTGATCACTGTCAGAAGCAGTCCATTTCTTCAATAGTTGAACAGTTTTCATTGTAAAAACGTTAAAGAATGCCACAATCCATCCATGAATATTGTTTGAATATCACTAAATTGTCATTTAAACATTCCAACCACATGAAAAGTTTTATTTTCATAACGAAACTTTCTTTGTGGGTGTCTTCACATTTGAATCAGGTACACACCTGTGCTACCATTGAGTGGTAGAACCAGGATAGTCACATTTAAAAGTAAATGTCATGAGCCCCTTATATTAACACACACTATTAATAAAAAAACTAAAACAAACTATGTTGTATAACGTATTCATCTTTAAAGAAGCAGTAATGGTTATGTTGTGTAAATAATGAGATTATGTTCAAATACTCTTGTAGAAACTGCACATTCTTTCCGAACTACCATTTGTCTGGAGTGCATCCTGTATTTAATCATGTATTTTGTCATGCCAGGTTATGAGACAATGGTGGGGGAGCGAGGATTAAAGCTGAGCGGTGGAGAGAAACAAAGGGTGGCCATAGCACGCACCATTCTCAAGTCACCACAGTTTGTCTTACTGGACGAGGTCAGTTCAAAGGTCATTTCCTCTCAACCGCGACATGTATTTCCTGTTCTGTTCTTGAAAATTGTGATAAATAAAAATACATTGCAAATCCCATTCTTTTATGTACTGATATGTAATGTATGAATAGTTTTAATAATATCTTCAATCGGTTTAAATAAATTAATAAAAAACTATTTAAGGAGGCATGTATAACATTTCTAACAATAACTAATGTGGCTACTGTTGACATCAGGCGACATCAGCACTCGACACGCAAACAGAACGTCACATCCAAAAGTCTCTGGCGAAAATCTGTGACAACCGAACTACAATCATCGGACCAGATGATGGTCCTTAGAGACGGCGAGATTGTGGACCGTGGAACGTAAGTAAATGTCCCTTGTCTTCTCACATGCTGTGTTAAATTGTATTATTTAATATATTAACATACACACACACGCTCTCTCGCGTTCTCTCTCTCTCTCGCTCTCTCTCTCTCATTCTCTCTTGCTCTCTTTTGCTCCCTCTTACTTCTCTCTCTGCCCTCTCGCTCTCTCACACTCTTTCTCTCGCTCGTTCTCTCTCTGCCCTCTCGCTCTATCACTCTTTTATCTCGCTCTCTCACTCTCACTCTCTCTCTCTCTCTCTCTCTCTCTCTCTCTCTCTCTCTCTCTCTCTCTCTCTCTCTCTCTCTCTCTCTCTCTCTCTCTCTCTCTCTGTCTCCGTCTCTCCCTCCCTCCCTCCCTCCCTCCCTCCGTCCCTCCCTCCCTGTGGAAGCAGCAACTGAGGAAAGGAGCCGAAACAGAGACAGAGATATCTAGTGTTGACGAGAATGCAGACGAAGATGACACTAAAGAATCTGACAGCCGAGGTCACTAGCTACAGCGTGCAGCTTCCAGTGTGGCAATTTTAATTACAGAGTCGTCATCAATATTACAACGAAGACATTGAGCTGGACTTGAACTGAGATCAACATTTGTAAATAAAGAGAACATATTTGGATGCACTGAACAAAATAGTGTGAATGTTTTCTGTAGCAGTCTTTGTGTAGAGTTGGGTATGCTGACGGATGCAGAAGTCAGCAAATGACAGTGTTTTTTCAATAATTTACGTCCATTTTTATTACAACTGTGTATGGCTAATTTGAAGATTACGGAAATGATGTTAAACGATTTGTTGTATTTTGTAAAGTTCATATGCCACCACATAGTTTTCTCATTGCAGTATTTTGTCTATGAAAAGTTGCACAGTTCAATTGTTTAATGCTTGTTTAAAGGGGGCTGTATATAATTTATTCCTCCACGTGGCGCTGTGATTTAACCAAAATTTAATTACAAATACGGTCGCTGTGGACATGAGGTGCCAGGCGTTTCCCCGGAAGTAAACATAAAGCACGTGGTTGCCATGGGATCACAGTTACAATGGAAGACAGACCCAAATCACAGAGGAAACGCGCAAACAACAACGAAAGAAGGTTGCAGAAGCTAAACGGAAGAAGAATTATGACAGCAGAAGCATTTCTATGGGGCATGTTTTGGATGAATGGGAGCGACAACGACGTTTGGATGGACAAACCCACTCGACATTTGCTGAACATCTGCTGCCTGTGCACTCCCAGCACTGTGTCCACGCCGGAAGTACAGATTATTTCGAAGCTGACAGGTCACTGACGTGATAATGGTCAATGTATGAACATGATGGGCAGCTGGTAGGGAGGGATGTATCAGCATGTGGAAAGTGGAGGTAAAAATAAGGAATATAAAAAAGTGGAGATAAAAAAATTGAAAATTAGGGGACGGATGTAAAATGAAAAAAGGGGCCCTTATATTTATACCCCGCTGGCGCTGATAATTTTGTGTAACAAGTAGGCCTACATAAATTGTAATTATTTCTCTATGTAAAATACATCTAGATCTAGGTCAACATAGGCTCAGGTTTTATATATACTTTATAATAAATTATTATATACTCACTATACTTATACAGTGAGTGTGAAAGTCGTAACAGTGTACGAAAACAGATCCTGAGGCCCCCCACAGACCATGTCATTCAGGCTCATACAACAATAGTTTTCTTTTGCAAGCCATTTGGCATACACAACACATGCATAGGTCCCCCCTGGGTGGGGGGTACTGCAATAAATGATGAGTTTGGAGAGGGAGGGTTCCTTGTGTTGTGTCCTCCTAGGAGATACTTATTATATGCGGTTGCGGGCAACAAACGTTTTAGTTTTCTTCTATTTTTTACAATGAAATTCAAATTTTTTCAGTAATAGAACTCCTGTTTTTGAGAGCTACCCACCACTTGATGACTTGAATGGCACAATATTTACAATAAAAATTAGGCAAATTTAAGGTAATACTTGCATTTATCATTATGATTTACAAGAGCTATTGCTTTACAAATTTATGAGGAAAATATTTTTAATTTACGATGATAATAAATGGCCATTTACAGTTTGTGATAATGAATATACCTATTTGACCTCACAACAATAAAACAAATCTGGAATTAATGTGAAACAGTTTACATTTTTAGTATTTTGTTAGTATTCCCATGACGTACTTTGGGCCATTGAAGAACTTTGAAATGTATAAATATTGAATGCGACACATGAGAGATATGTGTACTGTTATTTTGTTTTCAGCAGTGATGACACAAGTTTGGAGATACCTCTTGTGAATGATGAAGTAGTATATGCAATGCCACAGAAAAAAAAAAAAAATTATTTGAAACATAAATGTCAGAAATATATTTTCTTATGTTTCCATTATTATGTAGTAATTGCAAGATTAAAGCATGTAATGTAACGCATATAGATGTACATTAGAGTAGAATATGATATTCACCCAGAACAACAAATTTACCACAGTAACTGAGAAATTGTTATATAATTTCACAAGACAAATAAGAAATACAATTACAATTTCATTATTATAATATTTCTTCACTGCAGAACAACATCATAGGATAGCTACGCTTTTCAGTCCGGGTTTGAGAACTACTGAAGTAAGTCGTATTGTTTGAGGTCTGTTGTATTTTACTTCCAACTCCACCTCCTCTCCTCCTCCCTAGCCATGTCGATTGTAACATGCAATTGTGATTTATTCTTGTTTGCTATCAGTATGTCACTTGGGCGGGTAGCCCCCTCACCTTTGATGTCGTTGTATAGAGTAGCAGTGTCTTCACTGTATAGTTATCTACTGATTGTCATTGTGCATATGAATAACTTTGCATTGCATTGTCGTAGCAAACATTTATGTATGCAATGCTTTGTATGTGAATTACATACTTCTGGTAAGATTGAATTGCATACCAGTTGGCAATAAAAGTTGCCCGTTATCAACCTTCATTATATGTATCCATTGTTTCTTTATTACGACATAAAACAAGCTTTGGCCACATTAATAGTTGAATTTTTTACTCCTCCATGACAGATGACATATATATATATATATCTTTATTGTAATTGTTAACTTTGGCTTTTTTCTAAAAAAAATTGTTTCTTTTCATTGCAGAAAAAGATGACAAGTATATATATATATATATGAATATAAATATAAAATAAATGTATTTTATAAAGGTGTTATACACATGATAATGATAAACATCACAATGATATATTATCATTTCATAAACATCAAAATAATGTATTTTACATTATCAATTACCTCGGGAATGGGCACACATTTTAAAATGAACTGACTGTATCAGTTTGAGTGTATACACATTGTGTTGTTTACTCAATTAAACCAATTGGGCAACCTTAAAGCCTGTATACATACCATCAGGTGATGGAAACCTATCCCTTATAACCCATACAACACAACTGGGTATGACAACTATGTTACAACTTCCCAAGTGGTTAAACCACCATAAAACAAATTGTATGTAAGCTGTATGACGAAAGTTGTCATTTGTTGGCTGGAAATTGTATGCAAACAAGTCATTCACATCTCGTTTTTTGCAACTTGTTTTCGTTTCTTTGGTTTTATTGCTGGCTCCTCCTGTAATAATCAATAAACTGTTTAAAATGCATTCGTGCAACGAAATAGAGGAGTTATGAATAATGGGCACTAGGGTGGACAAAACAAATTTGAAACCAACCATGCATATGGGCTAAAAAGGTGAGGTTGGCTGACAAAACAACTATGTTAAAATTTCAGACAAAACCATTCAGAGGAAAAGACCTCTCAAAACACCCAATTTTTTTTTTATAAAATCGCAATATAGGGATACATTTAAGAACACCATATCTCAAAATCTACTGAACCTATTTTACTCAAATTATCACTGTGACCTATGAAAATTAGCTCAATACATAACTTTTTAGTAAAACAGATTTATTGCACTCCAGGATGAACATTTGAAATGTCTAGGCAGAGCATTTGTAATAAGGTAAACATACACACAATCCCACATATGAAAAGTGCATAGCAGAACAACTGTTATGCCTTATTAAATATCCATCATCCTCGTCGTTGTAGCCTGAGGCATCAGCCCTCGATGCGACTCTACGACTTGGGAGATGAGCTGGCGCTGCTCTTCGTCGTCTGTGAGAGCCAGGTTAAAATCCATCGCCCGTTTGACGGCTCTCTCTCTGCACAGTCATTTACAACACGCAAAGCAGAGACAGTCTTCACTGCGTTAAGATAGTCTTGGCTGCTGGGCCACGTCTCAGGCTTGCTGTTGAGAAAGCTACGTTCAATGTTGAGAGCAGTGAAGAAGTTGAGCTAACGTTGCGTGGCAAAATTGGCGAGGTGCACTTCACTGAAAGAGACTTCTTCTTCGCCTCGACCCGCCGTACGTCATTCTTCTTTGCAGGTCTCACAATTACAATTGCCGTCTTCTCGTCTGCATAGACACGGTCATTGAAGAGCGCCAGAGAGATTAGGTCTTCACTGAGGTACCAGAGATGGCTCCTCATCTTTACTGCTGCTGTTTGTGCAATAACACCATCCATGTAACAAAATCGAGTGTAAGTATTAATAAATTAATAAATTGGCGGTACCCGATTTGACATAGCAAGTTATAGGTTCAGGTGCACTAGGATTCGGAGTGAACGAAAGACATAACGTGACATCAGATATGTATGTACGAGAAGCCAACTGGCATTCCCATTTAATACATCAACAATAAACAAAAGCGGTTCAGTGATAGTTGGCCAACGGTTACTCTGCTATGACATTATATTTATAACACCATACATTATACTCGACGAGTATGCATCCAAATACGAAATTACATGGGAGACAATTTAAACAGCTGGTCACTTACATGAAGACGGGTATACACCGTTGTAAAGTCTATGAACTGTAACCAATGAATGTCTCGTGATGTGTGAATGTCAACGTTCGCATCGGTCGCGTTCGGCGAGATGTCAGGACGGAGTCGAAAGTCACTCGGCGTTCGGCGAACGGCGAAAGAATTCACGTAGATGAAAGCAGGCGACTCGGGCGATCAAGTAGACGGTAGATTTTCCTTGTCGATCCCACGCGAATCACCAGGCGACAACACGGAATCGATGTCACGACATCGGCGATGTCGAGAAGGTCTGTCACGGAGTCTGTGTTACGAGTGCTAGCAGACGAAACGGTGGTGGCCTCGCATTCGAAGATCTCGTCAAAACGGAACTGCAGTCGGTTATCGCTCAGTCTTCTTCAACGCGTCAGAAGTGCAGCGTCTCACAACTAATCAGTGCTGTTGAAATCGTAGAAGTATTTACTACAGGCGTTGGGCGGACACACGTTTCAGCACAATTCCTGGAGACGAGAGTGCATCACTTTCTTCTACTCAAATGTTCGTCTGGCCTCGAATGGCCGTCCGGCCCTTATATAGCTTGACGACCGGAAGTTAGTCTGACCAATTACAACACTTAATACAAATTAAAGTCGCTTCAAAAACTGGCTCCCGAAACCATTCACACTTCGAAGCAATCCATTTAACTCGCTGAATTTAAAATAGATTTTGCGAGTTAAACGTATGGCTATATAAGTGCTCATTCAATCTTTAACTTACGTGAATTACTTACATTTGGCAGCTGGCGCTCGTTTACATTAAATCTTGCAAGTTACCGCATTTTGCCACTTACAATTTTTTTTCGTTTGTATTTTTTAGTGGCCCCACTTTGTTGTTCCACGTACACCTAATGTGCGCCGCGTTTATTTGTATCGTATGTTATAATTACGCATGTCATATATGTCTAGTCACTCACGAATTTTGATGAAATGCATAGAAGAAACTATTTTGTGTACAGACTACATAAAAAAGGAAGACAGGCCTACAGTAACTACACTGATAACAGGAAGGAAACATAAAATGAAGACAGGCCTGCAGAAACTACACTGATAACAGGAAGGAAACATAAAATGAAGACAGGCCTGCAGTAACTATACTGATAACAGGAAGCAATATCATGATGCATATGTAGCAATGAACAAGGATATAACGGCCAAATGTAATCTAGCGAAAGAGGAATGGCTTAATGAACAATGCAAAGAAATTGAACAGAAGAGTAAGCACGACACAAAATCCATGCATGCAAGAATAAGATAAATAACAGGGAAAAGAACATGCTCTGCTGCAGGTTGCTTGAAATCTAAAGAAGGAAACATAATAATGGACAAAGACAAAATACTCGAGAGATGGTCAGAATATATTGGTGAACTGTACGATGATGAAAGGGGTGAAAGACCATCAATTAAGAAGAACTTTGATGGTCCTCGAGGCTATATTCGGCGGAGATAGATCGTAGAAATTGGTGGTGCAGAAAAGTTTATAAACAAGTGGAATTACTGATTGATAAGTATTATTCTTGCCTTAATATCATTCATAAAGTTGCAATAAACATATAGTGAGTAGCAGTTGTGCTTAAAGTTAGTTAGTTATAGTATTTTAGAATACCTTAGTATAGTGAGTGATAATAGGGTAACTCACTTAGGCTTCGATAATTTGAAAACAAGATTTAACAAACCTGATTATGTGGTAGAATATATAGGAGATAAAGTAACAACCATCAAACTACTTACATAAGATAATATTTGTGTAAGCTAGTACTTGCTAGATATTTTGATTAGGTAGCATTGTTGTTAAAATTAAGCAAGGGCGATAGTCGGGCGGCGTAACCTAAATAAATAAAGCAGCCTAACGTAACGTAATTGATTGTATTTAAATTAGGTCACTACCGGTAATGTTAGCGTTCGTGTCAGGATAAATAGTTGGCTGTGTAATTGAAATTTGTAACCTAAAGTGTGCTGTAGTACACAGGAAACAGTCTTTATAAAGACTAAGTTAGTTAAGTTATTAAATAATTTCTGATCGGGATATGGCGCCTTGCAAGCGGCAAGTCAAGGCAAAGCGACACTTGGTGTGCGATCACTGCCACAGCTGGGTAGATTTTGCATTGTCCGGCTGTGGGAAGTCATGGGCAGAAACCATGGAGGAAGGATTCACCTTTCAGTGCATTGGGTGTTGGAAGGTGGAGTGTCTGCAGAAGGAGATAGTTAGGTTGACAGATATTGTGAAGGGAATGGAGATGGGAATTAGCAAGGAGGCAGGTCGAATGAAGAGAGACGACAGGGAGAGAGGTGAGAATACTGCAAGACTGAAGGAGAATAGCAGTGGCAAGAAAACTGAGGAAAGGAGATTGAGAGGAGGGAAGGTGATTGGAGGAGAAGAAATTGGAAAATCGACAACAGAAAACGTGACAAGCGTGAAGGTGACAGGGAAGAAAGTGACCGTAGAGAAGGAGGGAGGGAAGATGGGAAGGGAGAGGAGAGAGGAAAACGAGATGGGACGAACGAAGAAAGGACGAAAGGAAGTGAGAGAAAATGTGATAGAAGAGAATTCGATAAAAGGGAAGGTGACAAGAGAAAAAGCGACAGGAAAGAATGGATCGGAAGAGAATGTGACAGGAGAGAAGACGACAGGGGGGAAAGACAACAAGCAGACAGATGCAAACCGAAGAAGGAGCTATTCTAAGGCAGTGATAGAGGGGGCAATGAGGAAAGAGAGGGTGTTTATGGGCGACTCCATTATGAGAAAGACGGACAAGGCACTGAGCGAGGGGAAGGACATCGTTGTTTGTTTACCGGGGGCTAGGATTGAACATGTAACTGACAGGGTAGAGAAGGTATTGGGACATGGCAAGGGGGGGTCTATACTGGTACATGTAGGAACAAATAATGCAGACAGGGAGGGAACAACTGCGATAGTACAGAAGTATAGACAGTTAGTGAGGAAGCTACAGAAGACGAGAGTTGAACAGGTTATTCTGTCAGGAATTTTGCCAGTAATGGGAGGAAGGGGGGCAACGTATAGAAACTGTAAGAGGATGGCGATCAACGTACTAGTTGAGCAGATGTGTGACGAAGAGGGGGTGGGATTCACAGATTTATGGGGATACTTTGTTGGGAGGAAAGATATGTACATGAAAGATGGCCTCCATCTTAGTGGAAAGGGGGCAGCAGTTTTCTCAGAGAACCTGCTGCGATCTGTTGACAGTGGGACAGGTTGTATCTATTTAAACTAGATTCGCAGGGGGACTCACAGAAAAGCCTGAAAATGGAGGCATAGATAAAGACAGCACAAATAAATCAGCAAATAACAGTGTGGAAAACTCTTCTGAAGCTGGATATAAATGTGTTTGTTTAAATGCAAGGAGTATAGTAAACAAAAGAAATGAACTAAACATTATGGTAGAAGATATTGACCCTCATATAATAGGTATAACCGAATCCTGGACCACCACCGATATATCAGATGCTGAATTGGGACTGACAGGATATGTAATGTTTAGAAAAGATAGAATAGGAAGAAAGGGAGGTGGAGTTATTTTATATATTAAAGAATCTATTCAGGCTTATGAAATAAAATTAGAAAGAGAAGCAGATTGCGAAGAAGCTGTTTGGTGTAACATAGTTACAGGAAACTCAACGTTAACAGTTGGGTTAGTTTATCGAAGTCCAAACATAAGCATAGAAGAGAATGAAAAATACAAAACGCTATAAGGGAAGTAAGCAAACGGGACTGTATTATTATGGGGGATTTTAACCACGGGCATATACAATGGAAATCTCTACAGAGTATGGGGAGTGAGGACCACAAGTTTTTAGTTTTAGTTCAAGATACATTCCTTTCTCAACATGTGCTAGAACCAACCAGGGGTGAGAATGTGTTAGACATAGTTTTGTCCTCACAGAATGAATTAGTTGACAATGTCAAGATATGTGAGCCACTGGGGAGTAGCGATCACAACCAGATACATTTTATCATCAAAGTAAAATCAGAAAGGAATAGTAAAAAGCAGTATAGGAGAAATTTCCACAAAGGAAGGTATAAGGACATGAGGAAATATTTAGCAAAGATAGACTGGAATAACACACTGAAAAATAAGACGGCAACAGAATGCTGGAATGTATTAAAGAGTGAAATTAAGTGCATAGTCGATAAATTTGTACCCTTCAAAAAACAAGGAAAACGGTCCAAAAAGAAACACTTATCGAAAGAAGCCATTAGAAAAATTAAGTACAAACAAATGATGTGGAAGTCATATAGATGTACTGGAAATGATGAAGACTACAACAGTTATAAAGAAGCACTTAACCAAGCTACAGCTGAAATTAGAAATTCAAAGAGAAGCTATGAACAACAATTAGCTAGTAATATAAAACATGACAGCAAGAGTTTTTATGCGTATGTTCGAAGCAAACAGAAAGTTCAAGATAAAGTCGGTCCTCTAGAAGATAGTGCTGGAAATATAATATCAGAGGGATTCTTAATGGCAGAAGACCTGAATGAGTACTTTAGTTCAGTGTTTACCAGGGAAGATATTAGTTCACTGCCAGTACCAGAGGCTAAGTTCAAGGGGGCAGATTCAGACTATTTAGGACAATTAATTGTAACCCCGGAAATGGTAGGTAAGAAAATAAGGGCTATGAAGGATAATAAATCACCTGGAGTGGATGGTATTCCACCCAAACTACTATTGGAAATTGTAGAACAAATTAGCATACCGCTTGCAACAGTTTTCAATTTGTCATTAGAAGAGGGAGTGGTTCCTTTAGAATGGAAAGAAGCAAACATTATACCGTTATTCAAAAAAGGTTCGAGAAACAAGTCAGAGAACTATAGACCAGTGAGTTTAACATCAGTGATTTGTAAATTGTTAGAAAGACTAATTAAAGATCACATGGTGGATTTTCTTGTTAAACAAAACTTGATAAACCCATCTCAACATGGTTTTTTAAAGCGAGGTCATGCTTAACAAATATGTTATGTTTTTTGGAAGACATCACTAAGTGGGTAGATGAGGGATCACCAGTAGATATCGTCTACTTAGATTTTCAAAAAGCTTTCGACAAAGTACCACATCAAAGATTACTGCTTAAACTAAAGGCCCATGGCATAGGAAATGGTATAATAAACTGGATAGAACAATGGTTGATTGACAGAAGACAACGTGTAGTAGTTGATGGGGAGGCTTCAAACTGGAAATCAGTATTGAGTGGGGTACCACAGGGATCAGTATTAGGTCCTATATTATTCTTAATATATATCAACGATTTGGATGATGAAATAACAAGCAAGGTGTTGAAATTTGCGGATGATACAAAAGTGTTTAGAAGGATTAAAAGTGATGGAGATAGACAGCATTTACAAGATGATCTTGACAGGTTGATCAAATGGTCTGAAAAGTGGCAAATGCTGTTCAATTTTGGGAAATGTAAATGCCTCCTCACAGGACATGGGAACGAAGAAGTAGAATATACAATGGGGGGTACTGTACTAAGTACTACTGTAAAAGAAAAGGACTTAGGGTTAACCATTAGTGCTGATATGAAGGTTTCAGAGCAGTGCGGAATTGCAGCTTCAAAGGGAAATCAAATCCTTGGATTAATTAGGCGAAACATAACGTATAAGGAAAAAGAGCTAATAATACCGCTGTACAAAACAATAGTTAGGCCTCATTTAGAATATTGTATTCAAGCGTGGAGGCCATATCGCAGGAAGGACATAGATATGCTAGAAAGAGTGCAGAAGAGAGCAACTAAAATGATACCAAAACTGAGGGATCTTAGTTACGAAATACGCCTAAAAAAATGCGGTTTAACAACACTAGAGACCAGGAGATTGAGAGGAGATCAGATAGAAGTGTTTAAAATATTGAAGGGTTATGAAAATATTGATAGAAATATTTTTTTCTCAGTTAAGAAAGATAGAAGGACTAGAGGACATGAACTTACATTGGCAAAGGAGCAGAGTAGATTGGATATAAGAAAGTTTTCATTTTCACAAAGGACTGTAAATGAATGGAACAGATTACCTGCTGATTGTGTGGGTGCTAGTAGCATGAATATGTTTAAAAATAAAATCGACACATACCTCAGACGGGCGGGATACACATAGATAAAAGGGTCGGACTCTCGATAAGCCAAAGGGCTTCCTTGTCCACCTGCCACCTAGAGTTAATTATCTGGGTGGCAATCTTGTTAAATCTATTGAAGGACGAGGTTCGAAAAGCCATCAGATCAATAAAAACGGGAAAAGCTGCTGGACCAGATAATATTACCATTGAAATGATTGAATGTTTAGAGGAATTTGGTACTGATATGGTAGCAGACTTCTTGAACAAAATATATGACAGCGGACGAATCCCAACTTATTTATCCAGATCCATTTTTGTAGCAATACCAAAGAAACCAGGTGCGATTGAATGTGAACTACACCGTACAATTAGTCTCATGAGTCACTTCACCAAGATGTTGCTTAAAATTATTATGACCAGAATGAGAAACAAAATAAAGCCGGAAATTGCTGAAGAACAATGTGGATTTGTAGAAGCTAAAGGTACAAGTAATGCAATATACATCCTACGAACAACACTGATTGACAGAGCACTGGAAGTGCAGAAAGATCTGTATGTATGCTTTATTGATTACACAAAGGCATTTGACAGAGTTCACCATGAAGAAATCATAGCAATGCTGGAAAGTTTGAACATTGATGGGAAAGATCTGAGAGTTGTGAGAAATCTGTACTGCGAACAAACTGCAGTAATACGAATAGAAAATGACATTAGTAAATGTCAAGAAATAAAACGTGGTGTAAGACAAGGGTGTGTCCTATCACCCGATCTCTTTTCACTATACAGAGAGATTACCTTACGCACAATAGATGAAATGCCAGGCATTCAGGTAGGGGGATACAACATGAATTGTTTACAATATGCAGACGACACGGTACTGATTGCTGAGAACGAAAGAGATCTACAACAGATGCTAGATACAGTAATAAGGGAAAGTGAGAAAAAAGGTCTGTCTCTGAACAAAAAGAAAACAGAAATCATGGTCATCTCAAAGTAATATTACACTCCAACATGCAACATGGTAGCACATGGCACTGTTTTGAAGCAAGTCCGAACGTTTAACTATCTGGGATCACTAATAACATCCGACGGTCGATGCAACGATGAGATAAAGAGAAGAATTGCTCAAGCCAAAACAGCTTTTAACCACATGAAAAACATTTTAATAAATAAAAATATATCAATTGAAGTGAGAAAACGTGTACTGCAATGCTACATAGAGCCCATATTGCTATATGGATGTGAATCCTGGACAATAAAAAAAAAAACAACAACATAGAAGCCTCTGAAATGTGGTTCTTAAGAAGAATGCTGCGAGTGCCACGGACTGCAAAGCAAAGCAATGAAGTCATCCTTAAGGCAGCCAAATCAAAAAGAAAGATCATCAACAAAGTTAGAACACAACAACCACGATTTATAGGCCATGTCATGAGAAAGAAAAAGTTAGAACAAATAGTAACAACAGGAAAGATAGAAGGAAAAAGATCCAGAGGATGCCAGAGAATAAAAATAATAGATAATCTCTCAAGATGGTGTGGAAGGAGCACAACAGAACTGTTACAAACTACACACGACCGTGCGGTTTGGAGGGCCATGATCGCCAACGCCTGTGACAAACATGGCACATAGAAGAAGAAGAAGAACAGGAAGGAAACGTAAAATTAAGACAGGCCTACAGTAACTACACTGATAACAGGGAGGAAACATAAAATGAAGACAGGCCTACAGTAACTACACTGATAACAGGGAGGAAACATAAAATACATGTGTTAAAAATACCATCAAACATACCCGTCCTCTGACGAAATGGCTTTGTATATTATTATATACGTGTGCATGTATGTAAAGCGCCCGAGGGCAATTTTAATTGATTAGGCGCTATATAAGTACTTTTATTTATTTATTTATCATAAGTGATAGTCGTGCGCGTTGTTTAATCCGGGAATCAGCTCTATTAAAATGGTCCGAACATTGTTTTAATATATAAAGTAGTGTTCTTACTGCATTCCAACAGTATTTAACCTACTGACCCAAAAGCGTGAGTATCTTGTAAAATAAGTGTTTAAGTGTGCCGCTTTTAGAATATAGCCATTTTTTACCGCAAAATAGGCTCAGTCCAAAAAACGAAGTGACAATAGCTTTAATGGCAATACAGTTGTTTTGCCCCAGTTGCACATTGCTGCGAATTACAACTTTTATTCAGACACACCTCTGAACGTTACAACCGTGGGGTCGTAGATTAATCCTTGAAAATTTGGCGCCCGAAGTGCAAGCCGTCTGTGAGGAAAACGTTAACATACCCGCATACGTACATACCTATGCAAGCCCGATTATACTTAGATAACATTTGAACATTAAACTACTACTGGCGACCTAACAACAAAACAATATTACGATTTTTCAAAGAAGGTTAATATTTTTGCGTTTGCGAATTATTATTTCCAAAATTACTTATTGTAATATCGAAACTCATTCATATATCACGGCTGTTCTCAAATAAGTTCTTGTTTTATAAGAAACACTGTGGTATTTCCTTTCACTTAATTGTAATATGTGCCGACAAGCTGGACACTGCTAGGATAATGCACCCCACAGTTCCTGGGAACGCCCATGCATTTCGGGTCGCTGTGCGTAAGTTTCTGCAGCCGTCACTAATGCACAAAACCGATGTTAAATCAATAAACTAATTACCTGAAACAATCACATGCTACGGCAATGAATGGGGACAGTCACACGCTGGATACACCCAGAACCGAAGACGGTTGTAAACAGCACATGTTTGGCTTAGCGCGTTGATTCAAACAGTTGTAAAAGTGTCAGTGCTGCTTTAGGCGAACATGCAGTGACGACAGTCATTTTATCAGATTGTCGATGATTTTATAATAAAAATGGTGTTGCGCGCTTTCTTAGCAGGTAAATAAATGCTTGCAAATATAACTACTTAAATAGTCACAGTATTTGGCAATACCCCAGCTAAAAATACCATCTGATCACTTATTAATGTAGTAATAAAACATTTGAAAAGAATATTTAATTTCGTTACATACTTATTACGACGTGTATAATAATTCGGGCCCATGCATTCTGTCAACGGGCTTTGCAAGGTATACTATTCGTTATCAAGAAACTATGATGAATGTCGGTACATTTGGCACAGTTATTTTAATTGTTACATGCAAAGTTACATAATGAAATATAAACAACATTTCTAAAACGTTATAAATTCATGTAGATTTGTTATCAAAACGCTACGTATTGGTATATTGACCATTAGCCTTGGTTTATGAGAATGTATTCTTTGTGTTCAACGCACACTATATATGGCACATCAAATCAAACGTATTGCGCGTTATGAAAGGCATACACATGTTGACACCGTAATACGCACTTTTTATAATAAAGGGTGGAAACTGAGACGCGCACAACATTACACTTAATCGGGACTAATAAATAATTAGCCACTCATTTTATGTCGCTTACTGCTGATCATCTGATGAACCGCTGAACTCGACAACCATCTCGGCAGGCGTTTAAGTTACGCAGTCAGTCAACCCAAGCCCGCTTACGCCACTCCCTTTGATCTAGTCTTCGGTTTAGATTGTGCGAGCAACTCACACACAACTCCGCCATATAAACTTTGCAGTGTCCTGCAGAACAATTAAGAACTGATTTCGTTTGATGAAAATGTATGTACCATTATGTAACATTAAGCAACTGGACTTAAAATGGGCGTATATCACATACATTTTTTTAAATATTTTGTTAAGATACGATGAGTAATTTTTAAAGATATGACTATCATTACATACTAATTATATATACTATATATATATATATATAGTATGTGTCCACTTAATTTATTAATGAAAATATGTAAGTGATTTACTATACTGTTGCGCGCTTTAAAGTATTTAATTCATCACTTTGAAAGGGTATAACTTTGCTTTACTAGAGGAACATGACTTGAGTGCATTCCCGAGTTGTAGCTCCTATCCAGATAAACCCTCTCACAAATGTAACGCGAGCAAAAAAAATCTCAATTATCTTATCTGTCATGCGTTTACGTAATATATAAAACTGGTTGTTGAAACCATGAGAGTAACAGCATACTAACATCAAACATGGCAGTTTACATATAATAAATAATTATTGTAATACGGGTAACCAAAACATAAGTATATATATACATATATATATATATATCGCGAACCACCGACATTTCAATACAGTAAACCGGTACCAGTGCATGAATAACTGAGATAATTATTCAGACGTGCTAGGGCAATCCCTGGAAATCGACTTGTGTACCACATCCGCACGACTGATTCAGCACTGCTCACCATGACACTAAGTTCTCAACCCCAAATTAACGACATGCTGAAGTTATGGTGGGTGCGTGTGTTGTTGAATACAAAGATTCATTGTATCCACGAGAATTGACCAGCATAAATTTACAACAGATAGACTATCCGGTGTTATTGATGGCCAGCTGGACGCTACTAGAAATCACCAAGCCAGAGGGAGAGCATTTATTACATAGGAAATAACTTGGTTATGGCTCTAGCTAGATCAATCGGATCTTGCAAACCTGATATGGACATTTCATTATATATACTGTTTTGTAGAATATAGTGACTTTGAAGTTAAAGATTGGTGTTTCGCTGATTGAAGGAACTAAAAAATGAAATCACCTTAAGCACCGTTGCATTTACTGAGTCATTACTGTGATATGATTTTTAGTCTTTTTGGTAATTTCAAGCTATATGGCAGACGGAACACATCTATAAACTCTATAAACTTTGTACAACTATGAAAGAATATGGTATGTTAATGTGCTACGTGTGCACAATTGTGTCTGGAAATAAATCAAATCATTAGTGACGTAACAAAGTAATACCATCACTGCCTGGCCCCTTCACTCTAACCACCATAACCACCTAATTGCATCTGGAAAGAAATCAAAACATTAGTGACATAACAAAGTAACAGCACGACCACCTAGTCTCTCCACCCTAACCCCTCAACCATTTACACTCACTAACTATGTCTGCTAACTAAAACTGCATCTGGAAAGAAAACCAAACCTATATAAGAGTACATTAACTAGATTTAACAAGATTTAACAAGATTGCCATCCAGAAAATTAATCTGGATGGCAGGTGGACAAGGAAGCCTTTTGGCTTATCGAGAGTCCAATACTTTTTATCTACATGTATCCCGCCTTTTTTAGGTGTGTGTCGATTTTATTTTTAAACATATTCACGCTACTAGCACCAACACAATCAGGAGATAATCTGTTCCATTCATTTACAGTCCTTTGTGAGAATGAGAACTTTCTTATATCTAATCTACACTGCTCCTTTACTAATGTAGCTTCATGTCCTCTGGTCCTTCTATCTTTCTTAACTGAGAAAAAAATGTTTCTATCAATATTTTCATAACCATTCAATATTTTAAACACTTCTATGTGATCTCCTCTCAATCTCCTGGTCTCTAGTGTTGTTAAACCACATTCTTTTAGGCGTATTTCGTAACTAAGATCCCTCAGATTTGGTATCATTTTAGTCGCTCTCCTCTGTACTCTTTCTAGCATATCTATGTCCTTCTTGCGATATGGCCTCCATGCTTGTATACAATATTCTAAATGAGGCCTCACTATTGTTTTGTACAGCGGTACTATTAATTCTTTTTTCTTATACGCTATATTTCGCCTAATTAATCCAAGGATTTGATTTCCCTTTGACGCTGCAATTCCGCACTGCTCTGAAACCTTCATATCAGCACTAATGGTTAACCCCAAGTCCTTTTCTTTTACAGTAGTACTTAGAACAGTACCCCCCATTTTATATTTTACCTCTTCATTCCCATGACCTGTGTGGAGGCATTTACATTTCCCAAAATTGAACAGCATTTGCCACTTTTCAGACCATTTGATCAACCTATCAAGATCATCTTGTAAATGCTGTCTGTCTCCATCACTTTTAATCCTTCTAAACACTTTTGTATCATCCGCAAATTTTAACACCTTGCTTGTTATATCATCGTCCAAATCGTTGATATATATTAAGAATAATATAGGTCCTAGTACTGATCCCTGTGGTACCCCACTCAATACCGATTTCCAGTTTGAAGCCTCCCCATCAACTACTACACGTTGTCTTCTGTCATTCAGCCATTTTTCAATCCAGTTTATTATACCATTTCCTATGCCATGGGCCTTTAGCTTAAGGAGTAATCTTTGATGTGGTACTTTGTCGAAAGCTTTTTGAAAATCTAAATAGATGATATCTACTGGTGATCCCTCATCTACCCACCTAGTGATGTCTTCCAAAAAACATAACATATTTGTTAAGCATGACCTCGCTTTTAAAAACCCATGTTGAGATGGGTTTATCAAGTTATGTTTAACAAGAAAATCCACCATGTGATCTTTAATTAGTCTTTCTAATAATTTGCAAATCACTGATGTTAAACTCACTGGTCTATAGTTCTCTGACTTGTTTCTCGAACCTTTTTTAAATAACGGTATAATGTTTGCCTCTTTCCATTCTAAAGGAACCACTCCCTCTTCTAATGACAAATTGAAAACTGTTGCAAGCGGTACGCTAATTTGTTCTACAATTTCCAATAGTAGTTTGGGCGGAATCCCGTCCACTCCAGGTGATTTATTATCCTTCATAGCCCTTATTTTCTTAGCTACCATTTCCGAGGTTACAACTAACTGTCCTAAATAGTCTGAATCTGCCCCCTTGAACTTAGCCTCTGGTACTGGCAGTGAACTAATATCTTCCCTGGTAAACACTGAACTAAAATACTCATTCAGGTCTTCTGCCATTAAGAATCCCTCTGATATTGTATTTCCAGCACTATCTTCTAGAGGACCGACCTTATCCTGAACTTTCTGTTTGCTTCGAATATACGCATAAAAACTCTTACTGTCATGTTTTATATTACTAGCAAATTTTTTTTCATAGCTTCTCTTTGAATTTCTAATTTCAGCTGTAGCTTGATTAAGTGCTTCTTTATAAATGTTGTAGTCTTCATCATTTCCAGTACATCTATATGACTTCCACATCATTTGTTTATACTTAATTTTTCTAATGGCTTCTTTCGATAAGTGTTTCTTTTTAGACCGTTTCCCTTGTTTTTTGAAAGGTACAAATTTATCGACTATGCACTTAATGCAACTACTTTACATATAACTACATAGTTTTTTGTACTAATACATACACCCGAATGCACAACAACATGGCATTTTCTCTGGTTATCCGAACATGACGACCAGAAACACAGCCAAATTGTATGAATGCAGCAGTAGGACTGGTCATTAATGGTCTCAGTCAAGTTGCCAGAACTACTTCTGCTCCCCACAACCAGCCCAGTGATAATAGGCCGTCCGCTATCCAGTTATAAATAGAGGCCAGTTGGCTTGCTAGGTTGCTTGTAAGTTAGACGATGTTACGTTCCATCTGTCAAATCGTAATTGGGGACCTTCAGCTAAAATGTTTCTTATACTTTGCCAGGGTGATCTGAGTGGTTAAAAGTCGAAAAGGAACTGGGGACCTGAAACAGGTCCCCAGTTCATTTGCGGTCCCCACTTACAGATTTTGTGTTAGGTGGAAGTCCCCAGTTAGGCCTCCCCCCCACACACACACACACTCACACACAGACACACACACACACACACACACACACACACACACACACACACACACACACACACACACACACACACACACACACACACACACACACACACACACACACACACAAACACACACACAAACTCTCTCTTTCTCTCTCTCTCTCTCTCTCTCTCTCTCTCTCTCTCTCTCTCTCTCTCTCTCTCACACACACACACACACACACACACACACACAAACTCTCTCTCTCTCTCTCTCTCTCTCTCTCTCTCTCTCTCTCTCTCTCTCTCACACACACACACACACACACACACACACACACACACACACACACACACACACACACATTAATCGAGACCGTTTTCTGAAATGCACCGTGTGACTTTTTTATTACGTTAGGAAGATCAGAACCCGGATGATTTGGCAAGAGACATCTATTCCTTGTGGACATCAATATAGCATGTAATCAACACATCCCATTTTTAAGATTAAGAGTCACGATAAATCAGAAAGGATAGTCTCTGTAAATTAGATTTCCCATTAATGCTAAGGATCACAGAATAGAGTTCCTATGTCCTCAAACTAATATGACAATTACAAGTCCAGTCGGACTCGTCACGTCGTCGCACAGGTGAAGTCTTCACAGGCGAGGGCTGCGTTGCGACCTTATCGGCGTCGTCGTGGGTCCTTCAACCGCACCGTGTGGTTTGGGTGCCACATCGTCAATGACTTCCCACGATCGTGCGGTGCCGATTTCCTGGCGTATGTTTCGCGCCGATGTGGCATTCGAGTTCTCAGCTTTCTACCAAACAATAGCTCAGCTGGAGATTTCCAACAGTCTAGTGGTGAGGAGCGATACGCTAGCATGGCGAAATACGCGTCCTCTCTTCGGTCGGCAGCTTTACTGAGCAACCGCTTCACAATTTGTCACTGCATTTTCTGCAAGTCCGTTTGATTGCGGATAATACGGGCTCGACATCTTATGCTCGATGCCCCAATCTCTGGCGAATTGTCTGAACTCAGCACTAGCAAACTGTGGACCACCATCAGAGAAAATCTGTATCGAGAAAATAGCGACTTCAAGTGGATGATCACCTGTCGGCTCGATTCGCTCGACAAGAGTGCTATCTCAGGATAGTGCAAGTAATAGTCAACAGTCAGTAAGTACGGTACTTGCTTCAGGTAGAAGCTATCACATGCTACCTTCGCCAATGGTCGATCTGCTCGCTCATGCATCTGCAGTGATTGTTGTGGTTGTGCATATCTGTACTCCTGACACACGTCGCATCGTGAGACTGTGTCATAAACATCTTTATTCATGTTGGGCCAGTAGAGAATGTCTCGGGCTCGTCTCTTACACTTCTCGATGTCCAAGTGACCCTCGTGTATTAGCTGGAGCATCTCGCCTCTCATGTTCTCAGGCACAACTACACGCTGTCCTTTCAGTAAGACACCATCGACTATGGACAGTTCTTCTATGAACGTCATGTAAGGCTTTGTGCTAACTTCACTGCCATTTGACATGCCCCGAATCACGTGCTATAATTCTCGATCATTTTCAGTCGTTTCTGCTATCTCAGCCCATTTGCGCTCAGACACAGGCAGACTCGATTTCACTGTACAGACGTGTACGTGAACGTCGCTTTCTGTTGAGCTCGTCACCTCCTTCGCAGAGAACGATCTCGACAATGTGTCCGCCACCACGAGGAGTTTCCCTGGTGTCTACTCTAGCGTCAAGTCGTACTTATGAATGCGTAATAGGAGACGCTGCAATCTCGGCGGTGCAACTCCCAGCTGTTTCTCTGCTATCAGCGGCTGGTGGTCTGTCTCAACAGTAACTTTGCGACCATACATGTAGACGTGAAAACGCTCGCATGCGAATACAACGACCAGCTGTTCTTTTTTAATCTGTGCGTAATTTTTCTCTGCTGTCGTCATGAACCTCGAAGTGTACGCTACAGGCATCCACTCGCCGTTCGTCTCTTGTAGCAGCACGGCACCAATCCCGTCTTTGGATGCATCACCCGATACTTTGAGTGACTTGCTCTCATCATAGTACTGGAGCACTGGCTGCTTTGACAATGTCTCTTTGATACCATTCCACGCACTTCCAATCGCTGTTTTTCTCTAGCAGTAGTCTGAGTGGAGCGGTTCTGGCGGACAGATTCGGTATGTATCGGCCAAGGTACGTCACCAAGCCTAACACCCGCTGTAACTCGGTCACATCAGTCGGTGTTGGCATATCCCGGATCGCTTGGATTTGATCCGGATCAGGTTTCACACCATCATGGGTGATCACTTCGCCAAGATACGCGAGTTCAGGTTGGCGGAAGACACACTTTTCTATGTTCAAGACCAGCCCCACTTCCGAGAGTCGCAGCAACGTTTTCATGAGGCGCTTAGCATGTTCTTCTACCGTACCCCCCCCCCAGACGATGATGTCGTCCATGTAGACGCTCACGCCTTCGTGGTCTTCTACGAACTGATGCACCGTTTTGTGAAACACCTCAGGTGCAGAGCAGATACCCATTGGTAGCCTCAAGTATCGGTACCGGCCAAACGGGGTGTTAAAGGTTGTCAGTAACGATGACTGTCTATCCAATCGTATCTGATGGAAACCCGCGTCGCATCCATTTTCGAAAAACATGTTGCATTTGCCAGCTTTCCGAGAATATCATCCTTCGTTGGGATTTGAAAGTGCTCACGTTTGATCTCTTTATTTAAGTCCTTTGGGTCTATGCATAACCGCATTTTCCCGTTGGACTTCTCTGCTATCACGAGCGAGTTGACCCAGTCCGTTCGTTCATTGACCTATGCCAAGAACACCACCTCCACCTGCCGGTCAAGCTCTTGCTTCAGCTGTGGCCTCTTGGAAACAGCCACCCGGCGAGGAGCGTGGACGACACCCCTGGCGCCATCTTTGAGCACTATCGTGTGTACCCCAGGCAGAGTTCCACTCCCCTGGAATAACTGCGGATATGCCTTCTTGATTTCTGTTTTCATCGTCTCTTTTCCGTTTGACTCACTCTTCATGGTGTTGACACGCTTCACAAGTCCAAGCCTGTCACAGTCAGTTCCGCCTAGGAGTGCTGGTCTGCGTTCCCCTCGCACCACTTCCAAGTACATCGAGATCTGACGTTTCTTAAATCTCAACGTCACGCGGCACACCTCCAAGCTTGTAATGGTTGCCCCCCAGTACGATGTCATTACCGCTCGACTTTGGCCTAGTTTCGGTTTTGGTATAATGTTCTCATACTGCTTCTCGGAGGTGGTGTTGACATCTGACCCCGTGTCTAACTTGAATGCAATCGTGCTATTCTCAACTCTGAGTTTCTGTGTCCATTTTGTGTCAGTCTCAGCATCGGCGTGCTCAACCATGCCAACAAACATTTCTTCTATCCCGTCTGCGGGATCATTCCGGCTAACATAGCGCACTTTCCCCTCCTTGGGCTTTGTTCTACAAACTCGCGCGAAATATCCAACCTTACCACATTTATTACATGCCTTGCCATACGCTGGACAAGCGCGCAGTGCATGCGTTGTATCACAACATTTACACTTTGTGGCAGTCTTTCGTTGTTGTGGCTTCCATTGCTGGCGACGCCCCTTTTGGCAGTAATTGACTTGATTGGTCGATGCTACTTTGTCAGTACTCAGAGACTGAATTTGTCTTTCAGTTCCCTCTGCCGCCTGGCATATTTTGACTGCTTTATCAAGGTCTAAACTGTCTTCCCTTAGTAAGCGTTCGCGTACCCTTGAACTATGCTATTCCCAATACCAAACGGTCCCTGATCATACTGTCTTTGAGACTGTCAAACTGGCATGTCTGTGCCTTTAGTTTCAAGTCTGTCACAAATTGTTCAATTGGCTCTCCCTATACTTGTTTTCGACTATGAAACACGCATCGTTCATACGTTTCATTCTTTTTGGGGTTACAGTAGGCATTGAACTTCTCAACTACGCTCTCACAGTTCCCATCCTCTTCCTGAGTAACCGAAAACGTGTGGTAGACCTCGATGGCCTGCTTTCTAGCAACATGGAGCAACAGAGCTATTTTTTGCTTAGCCGGTTTTGTATCATGACCAGTTGCTACCATGTACAGTTCTTGCTTGAATTTGCGCCAATTTTCTGATATATTTCCTACCAAAACAAGTTCATCTGGCTGTCTGATTGAATCAGCCATGATTGTCTATACTGTTATTGATGGTCACATTATCGCCCTGCCAAGCGGCTTGTGCGCCATGACATTGACCTTAACAGCTTCGGTGATAAATGACAATTGTCAAAATTCCAACCAGCTGCGTATTTGTCGGTTTCGGCGTTTCGAATTCTGGCGTGTTGTCTCTGCTCCGTGTTTCTGACACCATGTAATGCTTCTCACTGTATGTTAATTATTAATTAACCTCGTCGTTATGCATCAAATCGTGACCGTTTTCTGAAATGCACCGTGTGACTTTATTACTACGCCAGGAAGAACAGAACCCGGGTGATTAGGCAAGAAACATCTATTCCTTATGGACATCAATATAGCATGTAATCAACACACCCATCACGCTTCATGACTTGACTTGCCATTCTCTTGGCAGCAGGGCAGCCTGTCTCGTTCAACACTGGATCTGTCCCAGTCCTTCGCCAGCGCCCAGATGGCGAAATGCGTACAACAGACGTTTATATAAGCGGACCTAATTACACATCATATGATAGGTTTCCATAATTTCTATTTGTTAATGCAATACACAATTCAAACTAGGCATTGTGGAACACCTTCTAAGATTACAGTGAAACCACCTGCTTGCCTAAAACCGTTAGCAATATAATACCACGCCCCAATGAGCGCATCTGCAACCGAGTTGTTGTAATTACGTAACTAAGACGGTTGGTCAACAATATGTCTATCTACTGGCTTGACCTACCTTATTTCCCAAATTAAACCTCAGGAAAGTAGATTTAAACATCCAGAAATAGCAGAAATGCTATATTACCCCCCGCTAAGAATCTACTTCCTGAACAAAAGTATTAAGGACTAAATTTAATACACTAATTTAATACAATAACTAACCTGGCGATCACTCGCCGAACTAGTAACTATCTAGTTGCACACAAAAATTCATGACACTTCAATTTGACGGAACCTACATCTATTCCAATCGGCTTAGGTAGTCTGCACCTATGTTATCTGTTCCAGGGATTTACTCTACCCGGAAACGATAGGGTTGGACTTTAAGAGCCCATCGCATAACGCGATTGTTTGTCAACTTCGCAGTGTTTACGAATTTCGGGGATCGTTGATCACACTGCACAATGAAACTTCGCCCATATAGGTATAAGTGAAATTTCTCGAGTCCCCAAACAATTGCCAGACATTCTCTTTCTACTACGGAATATCGCCTTTGCGTGGGATTGAGCTTCTTGCTCGCAAACGCGACTGGGAATAACACTCCGTTATTCTCTTGGAGTAACATTGCTCCGAGTCCGGTATCGGACGCATCTGTACGCAAGACAAAGGGTCTGTTTGTTATATAGGACATATCACGTGTTCCTGTTCCTGGTTAGAGAGTTGTTCCGGACTTCCGGTAATAAAATGTTTGTTCTTTTTGACTACGTCAATAGTTCTCTGTAAATGTCGTACCCAATACACGACATATTGGCGACGAACGATGGGATGAGTAACCACAACAAGACGAGCTCTAGCACCTAGACCGTCGCACGCAAGTAGAACTTTCGCTGACTACGTCATTGTGAAAAATGGAAAACACGGGTTTCGAGCCGTTCGCCATAACGCCCGCTGACAGCGCAAGTGCGCGATGGGAGCGGTGGATTCGCCGTTTCGACAATTTCGTCGTCGCGCGAGATATAGACGACGACAGGCGGAAGAAGGCGATGTTGTTACACTTCGCTGGTGAAGCTGTATTCGAGCTGAGTGAGTCTGTTGGTGTCGTCCACAGTGACAATTACGCTGAAACGAAAGACAAGCTTACGGCCTACTTCACACCGAAACGAAACGAAGAATATGAAGTGTTCGTCTTTCGCCAGTCACAACAGCACACTGGTGAGACACTGGACCAATTTCACGCTCGACTTCAACTGCTCTCTAAAAATTGCAATTTTCAAGACAAATCGCGTGAAATAAAATCGCAAATCATTCAGAAGTGCACGATGCCTAAGATTCGCGAAAAGGGACTGAGTGAGGCAACGAACAGTCTCGATCGTTTGCTGACGTACGGTCGTACGCTTGAGTCCACAATACATCAATCATCGGTCATGGGGACCAACGCCGCGTCAACGACGAACGTCAACGCAGTTTCCAGTGATCGTCATCACCACCCGCGTTCGAGGAAGCAAAACCGCGACTGGAATAGTCGTTCTGTTGGTCGCCAGGGTGCGCCACCGAAAACTGACAATGACCGAAAACCCCGTCGTGTGGCGCCACCGCGCTGCAGCGATACCGTTTCAAAATATGGCAATGCACAATCTTGTCCAGGCTGTGGAAAACCTCCGCACAATAGAACGGAATGTCCAGCTTTGGACAAAACATGTTACAAATGCGAAAAACCTAATCACTTCGCTAGAGTGTGTAGAGCTGTCTTGGCAAACACTAATTTGGTAAAGGACGTTCCACAACAATCAGACAATGCAGGTTTATGCAACGACACATACACATTAAATCTGTACAACTGCAACGCCACGCGCACGAACACTGTCGCACCATACATGTGTACAATTGACATTCAGAGTACACGAGTCAAGATGGAAATTGATGCTGGGGCTTCAGTTTCGTTGATAGCAGACAGAGACTGGGTTAGAATCAAAGAGGCTAATCCACAGCTGACACTCAGCACACGTGACGTGCCAAGTCTGCGAACGTATTCAGGCGACACAATTCAACCACTGTGGCAGGTGCTATTGAATGTACATCACAATCGCCAACATCATACGCTGAGTGCGCAGATCGTCCCAGGGGCTGGTCCGAATCTGCTCGGACGTGATTGGCTGTCGGTGCTACGTCTTAATTGGGCTGAACTGCATAAAATGGACCAATATTCGTTTCTTGAGCATTACCAAGCTGTCTTCACAGCAGGACTAGGCAAGCTCAAAGGAGTTACTGCCAAGTTGTACATTGATGAGTCTGTACAGCCACGGTACTGCAAACCACCTCCAGTGCCGCTCGCTCTTCGTGCAAAGGTAGAAGATGAACTAGAACGCCTACAGGCTGAGGGCGTCATTCATCCCGTTGAGTTCTCAGAATGGGCTGCTCCTATTGTACCAGTACTCAAGTCTTCAGGAGACATCCGGATTTGCGGAGACTACAAGGTCACGATAAACAAGGCAGTGAAGGTCGACAAATATCCCATTCCCAACATCAATGATCTGTTCGACAAAATAGCTGGTGGACAACTGTACACAACGCTCGATCTAAGCAACGCTTATCAACAAGTTGTCCTCGATCAGGAGTCGCGCAAGCTAACCACAATCAACACCTCCAAAGGTCTGTTCGAGTACGAACGCCTTCCGTTTGGCGTATCTTCTGCTCCTGGAATTTTCCAACGCATCATGGAGCAACTGCTGCAGAACATTCCTATGACCGTGGTATATCTGGACGACATCCTTGTTTCTGGAAGGACACCAGAGGAGCACGACAGCAACCTGCAAATGGTGCTCACGCGACTGCTCGATACTGGAATACGGTTGCAGAAGGAGAAGTGCACGTTTCGACAGACGTCTTGCAAGTACTTGGGCCATATCATCGACAGGGAGGGCATCCACCCGACGAACGACAAGGTGCTCGCCATACAGAGTGCGCGTGCCCCGCAAAACGTGCAGGAGTTGCGCAGCTACCTTGGTCTGATCCACTATTATCACAACTTTCTGCCGAACATCAGCAACCTCTTGGCACCGCTGCATGAGTTGACTCGATTGGACGCGAAGTGGAAATGGAGTGCGATTCACCAAGATGTATTTGAACGATCAAAGGCATTGGTGTCTTCTTCTACGGTGCTTGTGCACTACAACCCCCATTTACCCATCGTTGTGAGCAGTGACGCTTCTCCCTACGGCATCGGGAGCGTGTTGTCTCATCGCCTACCCGACGGCAGCGAAAAGCCAGTAGCGTTCGAGTCACGCACTCTATCTTCTGCTGAGAAGAAATATGCGCAACTAGAAAAGGAGGCGTTATCTCTTGTGTTCGGAATTACGAAGTTCCACAAGTACCTCTATGGTCGCGAGTTCGTACTGCAATCGGATCATAAGCCATTGTTGGTACTCTTGAAACAAGATCGACTCATATCGCCAATGTCCAGCGCACGAATACAACGTTGGGCGCTGACAATGAGCAACTACCAGTACAAATTTGAGTACAGGCCGGGGACCAGCATCAGCCACGCTGACTGCCTTAGTCGATTACCTCTGCCTGACACACCAGAGAAAGTACCGGTTCCACAAGAAGTAGTCCTGGCATTGTCAACCATGGACGAGAGCCCGGTCACATCGGACCAGATCGAAAAATGGACGGCTCTTGACCCCGTTCTTTCACAAGTACGTCACTTTGTGGAACACGGTTGGTCTAACCAAGCACCACGAGAGCTCGATGCATACTGTCAACGAAAAGACGAATTGAGCGTACAACAAGGAGTGTTGTTCTGGGGAGCCAGAGTGATCGTGCCGCCCAAGGGACGCGATGCGCTGCTGGATGAGTTGCATAACACAAACCCTGGCATCGTCAAGATGAAAGCGCTCGCCCGAAATTACATGTGGTGGCCTGGATTGGACATGGAGATCGAAAGATACGTGAAAGACTGCAATGTGTGTCAGCTGCACGGCAAGCAACCGCCTGTAGCACCACTACACTCGTGGGAGTGGCTAGGTCGCGCTTGGCACGGAATCCATATTGACTATGCTGGACCGTTTGAAGGTCGCATGCTGTTGATCATTGTGGACGCACACAGCAAATTCATCGATGCTCATGTGGTATCTACAGCAACCACGAGCATAACTCTCACCAAACTTAGGCAAACATTCGCATATATTGGACTGCCTAACACGATCGTCTCGGACAATGGAAGTTGTTTCACAAGCGAGGAGTTTGGACAATTCTGCAGAGCAAATGACATCAGACACATCAGATGTTCACCGTACCACCCATCAAGCAATGGTTTAGCTGAGAGAGCAGTGCAGACATTCAAGGCTGGTCTGAAGAAAACCAAAGGTAATCTGGAAGACAGATTATACACTCTACTAGCGAGGTACCGGATCACGCCACAGGGTACCACGGTTCGTACTCAAGACTTCACCTCGAACACGCCTGGATCTCATACGACCATCAGTTCAAGATCGCGTTCTGCAAAAACAAGCATACGACAAGCAACGTCAGGACGCTCATGCGGCTACACGTACGTTCCGAGCCGGAGACTGCGTCTGGGCCATGAATTTCCAAGGAAAACCTAAGTGGGTTTCGACAGTCATCGAGAACCAGCTGGGCCCACTCACGTTCACCGTACGTTTGAGTGACGGCCGCCTTTGGAAACGCCACCAAGACCATCTCAGAGAGAGACGACCCGATGAAACGGAGACGGTTGATGCAGAACAACAACAACAGCAGCAGCAGCAGCAGCAGCAGCAGCAACAATCGGTTGTTCATCTGCCAGAAGTACTACCTCCGTCGCCAGCTATCGACGCGGAGGCGATCGCGAGTACTCGACATTCAGTGTCTACAGAAGGTTCGGAATCGAACTTTCCCAACGTCACTGTGACGGAATCTGCAACACCAAGATTGGTGGCAAGTCCCGTGAGAAGATCTACCAGAGTAGTGAAAGCACCTATAAAGTTAAACTTGTGAACTATAACTACAAAGTTAGTGTAGTTATCAGTGTACGTTTTTATTTGCACATTTTCTACGAGCTGTAGAACACTCTGGACTGTTTTCTAATTTAGTTTATTTCATTCATAGAACAGTGAACTCTAATACAAGTTTGTATCCTAAAGAGGGAGGAATGTTATATAGGACATATCACGTGTTCCTGTTCCTGGTTAGAGAGTTGTTCCGGACTTCCGGTAAACACATTTATATCCAGCTTCAGAAGAGTTTTCCAGACTGTTATTTGCTGATTTATTTGTGCTGTCTTTATCTATGCCTGCATTTTCAGGCTTTTCTGTGAGTCCCCCCTGCGAACCTAGTTTAAATAGATGCAACCTGTCCCACTGTCAACAGATCGCAGCAGGTTCTCTGAGAAAACTGCTGCCCCCTTTCCACTAAGATGGAGGCCATCTCTCATGTACATGTCTTCCCTCCCGACAAAGTATCCCCATAAATCTGTGAATCCCAACCCCTCTTCTTCACACATCTGCTCAACTAGTGCCTTGATCGCCATCCTCTTGCAGTTTCTATACGTTGCACCCTTCCTCCCATTACTGGCAAAATTCCTGACAGAATAACCTGTTCAACTCTTGTCTTCTTTAGCTTCCTCACTAACTGTCTATACTTCTGTACTATCGCAGTTGTTCCCTCCCTGTCTGCATTATATGTTCCTACGTTCACCAGTATAGACCCCCCCCTTGCCATGTCCCAATACCTTCTCTACCCTGTCAGTCACATGTTCAATCCTAGCCCCCTCTTTCCTTATTGCCCCCTCAATCACTGCCTTAGAATAGCTCCTACTTCGGTTTGTATCTGTATGGTTGTTGTCTTTCCCCCCTGTCGTCTTCTCTCCTGTCACATTCTCTTCCGATCCATTCTTTCCTGTCGCTTTTTCTCTTGTCACCTTTCCTTCTGTCAGCGTCCCTTTTATCTCTTCTATCACATTTGCTCTCACTTCCTTTCGTCCCATCTCATTTTCTTCTCTCCTGTCCCGTCCCATCTTCCCTCCCTCCTTCTCTACGGTCACTTTCTACCCTGTCACCTTCACGCTTATCACGTTTTCTGTTGTCTTCCCCTCCAATCACCTTCCCTCCTCTCAATCTCCTTCCTCAGTTTTCTAGCCACTGCTACTCCCCTTCAGTCTTGCAGTATTCTCACCTCCCTCCCTGTCGTTTCTCTCCATTCGACCTGCCTCCTTGCTAATTCCCATCTCCATTCCCTTCACAATATCTGTCAACCTAATTATCTCCTTCTGCAGACACTCCACCTTCCAACACCCAATGCACTGAAAGGTGAATCCTTTCTCCATGGTTTCTGCCCATGACTTCCCACAGCCGGACAATGCAAAATCTACCCAGCTGTGGCAGTGATCGCACACCAAGTGTCGCTTTGCCTTGACTTGCCGCTTGCAAACGCGCCATATCCCGATTAGAATTTATTCAATAACTTAACTAACTTAGTCTTTATAAAGACTGTTTCCTGTGTACTACAGCACACTTTAGGTTACAAATTTCAATTACACAGCCGACTATTTATCCTGTCACGAATGCTAACATTACCGGTAGTGACCTAATTTAAATACAATAAAACACGTTACGTTAGGCTGCTTTATTTATTTAGGCTACGCCGCCCGACTATCGCCCTTGCTTAGTTTTAACAACAATGCTACCTAATCAAAATATCTAGCAAGTACTGCCTTACACAGATATTATCTTATGTAAGTAGTTTGATGGTTGTTACTTTATCTCCTATATATTCTGCCACATAATCAGGTTTGTTAAATCTTGTTTACAACTTATCGAAGGCTAAGTGAGTTACCCTATTATCACTCACTATACTAAGGTGTTCTAAAATACTTTAATTAACTAACTTTAAGCACAACTGCTACTCAATATATGTTTATTGCAACTTTATGAATGATATTAAGGCAAGAATAATACTTATCAATCTGTAATTCCACTTGTTTATCAACTTTTCTGCACCACCAATTTCTACGATCTATCTCCGCCAAATATAGCCTCGAACCTAAATAAAACATATGGGAAGTTTCCCGATGTTAGAAGATAGGGATGTTTCCCGATGTTAGAAGATAGGGATGTTTCCCCACGTTAAGCAAAAACTCAATTTATCGTACAGGTATACTACAACTTTTTGAGTTCGAGGTGCCAATTTACCCCTACTTTTTAGCCCTACAAATCCTTTGTTAAACGATAGGGACATTTTTGCATGTTAAAAGATAGGCTCCTGTGAGACAAAATATACTTAACAGTATTTGAACCTGTCACATACGAGACCGGTTGTCCCGCAGGCCGAGGCTCTGCCAAAGGACTGAGCCCTTGTATGTACATTTAGGACAATGTTATAGCAGGACCTAAAGCCTTGTTTTTTAACAGAGCGACCATTTTGTAATTAGACCTTTGGTATTATTTCCGTACGGTAGTGCTTAAATTCGTGCCTTTTATGTGGTTAACTTTAAAACTAAGTCATATACGTTATGAAATAGATCATAGATTAATGATAGTGGGCCTTCAATATAGTTCTTACAAATATTGGCTAACCAATTCACTGCCAATTTAATTAAATTACCACGCGTACCAATTTAATGACGTTATTGAACAAAACTACATACAGGTGCGCAAGATCAAAAATGGATACTAACATAATTACTATGATTTCGACCTAATTATCACGCGTACCGAATTACTACGCGTACCTATTTAATGACGTCATTTTCACCGAATCCTCGCCAATTTCATAAATTTCCTGCTGTTTTCCATTAAGCAATTAAAACTGTATCCAAATAGCCGTAAGTTTGACTGACAACTGCATGCAAATAGCCGTCAGTTTGACTGATTTACTACGCGCACCTACACAGATAGATGTTCCAATGTTATAATCATTATAAGCTATACGTAGGTTTTAGACATATATAGGGGTCAATCATCTGTGTAATTACCTATTCCATGACATGATTTATCTATTTCATAAAATATATGATTTATTTTTATAGTTCACCATACGAATTTAAGAACTACCGTACGGAAATAATACCAAAGGTCTCATTTCAAGATGGTCACTCTGTTAAAAAAGGAAGGCTTTAGGTTCTGCTGTAACATCGTCCTATATGTACATACAAGGGCTCAGTCCTTTGGCAGAGCCTCGGCCTACGGGCCAACCGGTCTCGTATATGACAGTTTCTAATATTGTTAAGTATATTTTGTCTCAAAGGAGCCTATCTTTTAATATGGGAACATCTCCCTATCTTTTAACATGGGATTTTTAGGGCGAAAAGTAGGGGTATATTGGCACCTCTAACTCAAAAAGCTGTTTGAAGACAGGTTTGGCAACACTGTTGTAGATGCATGGATTAAGAGGGTGACAGTAGGCCAGGTAATTTCCCCTAAGGACTGTGATAGCTTATGAGAGTTCGCAGACGAACTTAGAAATTGAGGTGAGACACTTAAGGCAATGGGGTACATTTCTGAGATCCGTTCTCAGAGAGAAATGGTCAAGAATGTTGAACGATTGCCGATGTACCTGCGTTCCAGATGGCTAAATGAAGTGCAGTCGACAAGAAAGAATGTCCACGTGTCGCCAGACATAGAGCGTCTTATCACCTTTGTAGAATAAGCTGCTACAGAGAGCAACGACCTGGTGTATGGTCAACTGATCCACGTACCGCATGACAGGAGACACCCCGCCTACGGTCAATCGATGTATGCACCACAGGAAGAAGGTACGACCGACGCCAGGGAAACGAGAAAGGGATTAGGAGCTATGGCACATCCACAGCGGCAGAATATGGCGACATGTGTCCTGCTTGCTCACAGGGTCACGCCTTATTCAATTTCGAACAATTCAAGAGTCTAAGGGTTGAGGACAGAATAAAGACAGAATAAAGACAGCAAGGAACAACAACTTATGCTACAACGTCCTGGACATTATACCGCAAACTGCAAGTTAACCCGCACTTGCTCCGTGCAGAGATGCGTTCGGAAGCACACACAATTCTTGCATGAGGTCAGTCCTTCACCAATCAAGCAGAGTAACGAACAGTACCAAAGTGTCGAAGACTATGTCAAACGAGCCGAGAAGGACGTCAGGTGTAACACCACTGGGGCCGACATCGTCAGGGTAGCCATACCCATAGTACCCGTTAGGGTAATGGCAAGTCATTCACTGAGATACCTTGAGACCTACGCTTTGCTGGACAGCGGGTCCACCAGCACCTTTTGCTCAGATAGACTAGCGGATGAGTTGCTGCTACGAGAAGAATCACGGGAGCTCACGTTGACGACACTTGACATGGAGGATAGAAGGGTGAGCAGTAGAGTCGTCAGCTTAGAGGTGGTGGCCATAGACGGCGACTATCACGGTCTGGAGCGCATGTTAACCAGACCAGCAATACCAATCAAGAGATCTAACATTGGACAACAGTGTGAGTTGAAACAATGACACCACCTCCGAGACATAGAGATACCGGAAGTAAACGCAACATCCGTGATGCTGCTGACAGGCCAGAATAATCCAGACATCCTGATGACACGAGAGGTACGAAACAGATTTAACAAGATTTAACAAGATTGCCATCCAGAAAATTACTCTGGATGGCAGGTGGACAAGGAAGCCTTTTGGCATATCGAGAGTCCAATACTTTTTATCTACATGTATCCCGCCTTTTTAAGGTGTGTGTCGATTTTATTTTTAAACATATTCACGCTACTAGCACCAACACAATCAGGAGATAATCTGTTCCATTCATTTACAGTCCTTTGTGAGAATGAGAACTTTCTTATATCTAATTTACACAGCTCCTTTACTAATGTAGCTTCATGTCCTCTGGTCCTTCTATTTTTCTTAACTCAGAAAAAAATGTTTCTATCAATATTTTCATAACCATTCAATATTTTAAACACTTCTATGTGATCTCCTCTCAATCTCCTGGTCTCTAATGTTGTTAAACCACATTCTTTTAGGCGTATTTCGTAACTAAGATCCCTCAGATTTGGTATCATTTTAGTAGCTCTCCTCTGTACTCTTTCTAGCATATCTATGTCCTTCTTGCGACATGGCCTCCATGCTTGTATACAATATTCTAAATGAGGCCTCACTATTGTTTTGTACAGCGGTACTATTAATTCTTTTTTCTTATACGCTATATTTCGCCTAATTAATCCAAGGATTTGATTTCCCTTTGACGCTGCAATTCCGCACTGCTCTGAAACCTTCATATCAGCACTAATGGTTAACCCCAAGTCCTTTTCTTTTACAGTAGTACTTAGAACAATACCCCCCATTTTATATTTTACCTCTTCATTCCCATGACCTGTGTGGAGGCATTTACATTTCCCAAAATTGAACAGCATTGCCACTTTTCAGCCCATTTGATCAACCTATCAAGATCATCTTGTAAATGCTGTCTGTCTCCATCACTTTTAATCCTTCCAAAACACTTTTGTATCATCCGCAAATTTTAACACCTTGCTTGTTATATCATCGTCCAAATCGTTGATATATATTAAGAATAATATAGGTCCTAGTACTGATCCCTGTGGTACCCCACTCAATACCGATTTCCAGTTTGAAGCCTCCCCATCAACTACTACACGTTGTCTTCTGTCATTCAGCCATTTTTCTATCCAGTTTATTATACCATTTCCTATGCCATGGGCCTTTAGCTTAAGGAGTAATCTTTGATGTGGTACTTTGTCGAAAGCTTTTTGAAAATCTAAATAGATGATATCTACTGGTGATCCCTCATCTACCCACCTAGTGATGTCTTCCAAAAAACATAACATATTTGTTAAGCATGACCTCGCTTTTAAAAACCCATGTTGAGATGGGTTTATCAAGTTATGTTTAACAAGAAAATCCACCATGTGATCTTTAATTAGTCTTTCTAATAATTTGCAAATCACTGATGTTAAACTCACTGGTCTATAGTTCTCTGACTTGTTTCTCGAACCTTTTTTAAATAACGGTATAATGTTTGCCTCTTTCCATTCTAAAGGAACCACTCCCTCTTCTAATGACAAATTGAAAACTGTTGCAAGCGGTACGCTAATTTGTTCTACAATTTCCAATAGTAGTTTGGGCGGAATCCCGTCCACTCCAGGTGATTTATTATCCTTCATAGCCCTTATTTTCTTAGCTACCATTTCCGAGGTTACAATTAACTGTCCTGAATAGTCTGAATCTGCCCTCTTGAACTTAGCCTCTGGTACTGGCAGTGAACTAATATCTTCCCTGGTAAACACTGAACTAAAATACTCATTCAGGTCTTCTGCCATTAAGAATCCCTCTGATACTGTATTTCCAGCACTATCTTCTAGAGGACCGACCTTATCCTGAACTTTCTGTTTGCTTCGAATATACGCATAAAAACTCTTACTGTCATGTTTTATATTACTAGCTAATTTTTTTTCATAGCTTCTCTTTGAATTTCTAATTTCAGCTGTAGCTTGATTAAGTGCTTCTTTATAAATGTTGTAGTCTTCATCATTTCCAGTACATCTATATGACTTCCACATCATTTGTTTATACTTAATTTTTCTAATGGCTTCTTTCGATAAGTGTTTCTTTTTAGACCGTTTCCTTTGTTTTTTGAAAGGTACAAATTTATCGACTATGCAATTAATTTCACTATTTAAGATATTCCAGCATTCGGTTGCTGTCTTATTCTTCAGTGTGTTATTCCAGTCTATCTTTGCTAAATATTTCCTCATGTCCTTATACCTTCCTTTGTGGAAATTTCTCCTATACTGCTTTTTACTATTCCTTTCTGATTTTACTTTGATGGTAAAATGTATCTGGTTGTGATCACTACTCCCCAGTGGCTCACATATCTTGACATTGTCAACTAATTCTTTCTGTGAGGACAAAACTAAGTCTAACACATTCTCTCCCCTGGTTGGTTCTAGCACATGTTGAGAAAGGAAACTATCTTGTACTAAAACTAAAAACTTGTGGTCCTCACTCCCCATACTCTGTAGAGATTTCCATTGTATATGCCCATGGTTAAAGTCCCCCATAATAATACAGTTCCGTTTGCTTACTTCCCTTATAGCGTTTTGTATTTTTTCATTCTCTTCTATGCTTATGTTTGGACTTCGATAAACTAACCCAACTGTTAACGTTGAGTTTCCTGTAACTATGTTACACCAAACAGCTTCTTCGCAATCTGCTTCTCTTTCTAATTTTATTTCATAAGCCTGGATAGATTCTTTAATATATAAAATAACTCCACCTCCTTTTCTTCCTATTCTATCTTTCCTAAACATTACATATCCTGTTAGTCCCAATTCGGCATCTGATATATCAGTGGTGGCCCACGATTCGGTTATACCTATTATGTGAGGGTTAATATCTTCTACCATAATGTTTAGTTCACTTCTTTTGTTTACTATGCTCCTTGCATTTAAACAAATGCATTTATATCCTGATTCAGAACAGTTTTCCAGGCTGTTCTTTGCCGATTTATTTCTGCTGTCTTTATCTATGCCTCCAGTTTCAGGCTTCTCCGTGAATCCCCCCTGCGAATCTAGTTTAAATAGATGCAGCCTGTCCCACTGTCAACAGATTGCAGCAAGTTCTCTGAGAAAACTGCTGCCCCCTTTCCACTTAGATGTAGGCCATCTCTCATGTACATATCTTCCCTCCCAACAAAGTATCCCCATAAATCTACGAATCCCACCCCCTCTTCTTTACACATCTGCTCAACTAGTGCGTTGATCGCCATCCTCTTGCAGTTTCTATATGTCGGCCCCCTTCCTCCCATTACTGGCAAAATTCCTGAGAGGATAATCTGTTCTACTCTTGTCTTCTTTAACTTCTTCACTAACTGTCTGTACTTCTGAACTATCCCAGTTGTTCCCTCCCTCTCTGCGTTATTTGTCCCTACATGTACTAGTATAGACCCTCCCTTGCCATGCCCCAGTACCTTCTCTACCCTTTCAGTTACATGTTCTATCCTAGCCCCCGGTAGACAAACAACGACGTCCTCCCCCTCGCTTAGAGTCTTATCTGTCTTTCTCATAATCGAATCGCCCATAAACACCCTCTCTTTCCTCATTGCCCCCTCAATCACTGCCTCAGTGTAGCTCTTTCTACGGTTTGCATCTGTCTGGTTGTAATCTTGTTCCCCTGTCTTCTGCTCTCCCGTCACAATCTCGTCCGTTCCATTCTTTCCTGACGCTGTTTCTCTTGTCACCTTTCTTCCTGTCATCGTCCCTCCCGACTTCTCTTCTGTCACATGTACTCTCACTTCCTTTCTTCCCGTCATCTTTCCTCCCATTGCATTTCCTTCTCTCCTCTCCCGTCTCTTTTTCCCTCCTACCTCTTTCTCTACGGTCACTTTCTCTCCTGCCACCTTCACACCTGTCACATTTCCTGCCGTCGATCCTCCACTTTCTTCCCCTCCGATCACCTTCCCTCCTCTCAGTCTCCTTTCCTCGGTCTTGTTGCCACTACTCTGCTCCTTCAGTTTCACAGTATTCCCAACTTTATCCCTGTCGTCTCTCTCCATTCCATCTGTCTCCTTGCTGATTCTCATCTCCATCCCCTTCACAATATCTACCAACCTAGCTACCTCTTTCTCCAGACATTTCACCTTCCAACACCCCACGCACTGAAAGGTGAATCCCTCTTCCTTGGTTTCTGTCCATGACTTCGTACAGCCGGATAAGGCAAAATCTACCCAACTGTGGCAGTCGTCGCACACCAAGTGTCTCTTTGCCTTGACTTGCCGCTTGCAAGGCGCCATATCAGAATTTATTTAATAATAATAATCTAATTAGCTATTTAAAATAGTTTTGTCAACTGTGTTTACACTATTCACTGTCTATGTAGTCTTTAAGAAGACTGTTTTCTGTGCACAAATGTTACACTTTACGTAAGATTGCGTACGCTAGACTGCCTTATTTATTTAGGTTATACAGCGCCCTAGCGAATAAGAGAGACACTAGCTACATAAACTTAGTTCGCCCGATTATCGCAAATGCTTAATTTTAACAACAAAGCTACCTTATCAAAATGTCTAGCAGGTACTGACTTACACATATATTATCTTATGTATGTAGTTTATGGTTGTTACTTTATCACCTATATATTCTACCACATAACGAGGTTTGTTAAATCTTGTTTACAAACTTATCGTAGCCGTAAGCTAACGTACCCTATTATCACTCACTAGACTAAAGTGTCCTAAAATACTTTATCTAACTAACTTTAAGCACAACTGCTACTCAATATATATTTACTGCTACTTTATGAATGATATTAAGGCAAGAATAATACTTATCAATCAGTAATTCCACTTGCTTATGAACTTTGATACACCACCAATTTCAACGATCTATCTCCGCCAAATATAGCCTCGCTCTCATGAAACGGTCACGTCGGTGATCCCTATGGGATAAGGACGCTGCTGGGATGGACCTTGAACGGTCCTATCGATACAGACCTAGGAAACCATTGCTCTGGAGAGAGCACAGTCACTTCGCATTTCCTTGCCACCGATGACAACTTAAACCAACATATGGAAAGGTTCTGAAAATTAGAAGAATGGGGCACACTGGTAAACGAGAAGCCGGATATGTCCATTAACGACAAGACAGCGCTATCAGTCTGGGAAGAAAGCATCACACAGAAGGACGACAGTCATTATGAGCTCGCTATTCCTTTCAAGCAAAACTCACCAGGCTTACCGAACAACCGTCAGCTTGCAGAAACACGGTTAAACGAGCTCAAAAGAAGGTTCAACCGAGATATCACTTTGAAGAAGGACTACAGCAGCTACATGCAGAACCTCATGGATAAAGGATATGCTGAACACGTAGACTACACAGGAGCCGTAGGTGTCACGTGGTATTTAACGCACCAGCCTATATATATATATATATATCACCCAAACTAATCCGGCAAACTCAGAGTGGTGGTCGACTGTGCTGCAAGATTCAATGGAGTGTCACTAAATGACCAAGTCTACAAGGACCCGACCTGACGAGCTCATTGCTTGGAGTGCTACTCTGGTTCAGGATAGAACTGGTGGCGCTAACTGCGGACATCGAGGCCATGTTCCATCAAGTGCGAGTTACCAAGAGCCACAGCGATGCATTGAGATATGTGGTGGGCTGATGGCGACACAAGCAAGAGCCCCGATGTGTACCGGACGAATGTTCACCTGTTTGGAGGAACGTGGAGCCCGAGTTGCTGTAACTTCGCTATACGAAGAACGGCCACTGACAAAGAATAGACATACCAGCCTAAAACGATACGCACTGTTCTGAGGAACCTTTACGTTGATGATTGCTTGCAGTCAGAAGAGGATGAAGAACAAGGGGTTCAGTTGATTGCCGAACTACGAGATCTGCTACAAAGTGATGGATTCCGACTGACTAAGTGGATGAGCACCAGTCGAAAGCATACCAGTAGCTGACAGAGCGAAGGAGGTTAAAGACGTAGATCTTAGTGCAGAAGAAAGTCCCAGCGAAATAGTTATAGGTGTATTCTGGGACGTGGAGAGAGACCAGTACGGATACAGCATATCCTTGCAGGATAAGCCACTCACAAGGAGAGGGATACTCAGTGTTCTTGACTCGGTTTATATGATCCAATGGGCTTCGCCGCACCGTACACACTGACAGCGAAGAAGAAAATGCAAGACATAGCGAGATTGAAGACTAGTTGGAACGATGAAATTCCAGAGACCTTACGACAAGGTTGGCTGCCCTGGTGTATGGACCTACAAAATATGTATCAAATCACAAGAAAGAGTGCAGAAATACCAGATGCATCATTTCAGCGACGCGTCAGAGATCGCATACGGTGCTGTCAGTTACATGCGCACCGTTGACATTGAAGGAGGAGTGTCATGCACATTGCTTGTGGCAAAGTCAAGACCGGCCCCCATCAGAACAATTCCAATTCCAAGGTTCGAACTGTCGGCTGCAGCCTTGTCGGTCAAGTTGGACAAGATGCTACGGAGAGAGCTCGATGTAGAAGTAGTCGAAACAGCCTTCTTGACTGACAGTATGATCGTGATAGATTACACAAGGAACGAAAACACACGGTTCCATACGTTCGTTGCTAACCGTATGTCTATCATCCACAGCGGATCCGAAGCCACACAATGGCGACACGTGAGTTTAGCACTGAACCAGGCAGACGACCTATCACGCGGTATGACTGCTGAAAGGTTGTTACAGAGTAGAAGATGGATATGCGGACCAAGCTTCTTAGCCGAAGAAGAAAGTAAATGGCTCGAGCACAAGAAAGTTAGATCCCTAACAGATGGAGACCCTGAAGTGAAAGGGCCGAGTGAAGCAAGAGTCTATACCGCCCAGACCAACGAGGCAACAGCCTTCATAGAACGCCTCGTTCTCAAACATTCGTTATGGTACCGGGCCAAAAGAAGCATTGCGTGGTTGGCGATAATAAAATCGGTGCTACTGGCAAAAATCAAGGGTGAACAATTCCGAGATGCAAGGGAAGGATATCGTTTGAAGAAATGCAACGGGCAGAAACAGTAATTGTGAAGCACGTTCCAAGGAAACATTTCAAGAAAGAAATCGAAACCTTGCAGATGAAGGGGAGTGATGCAGAACCCAAACAACAAGTCAGTAGAACCAGTGCGATACGTCGTCTCGATCCCGTGATGTCAGAAGACGGAGTACTCCGTATTGGTGGTCGCTTGAGAAACGCAGGAGGATCAGATGAGGCTAAGCACCCTATAATCCTACCGAGAAAGCACCCTGTCGTCGAAGCTATTATACGTGACTGTCACGAAGCATGTAGTCATTCGGGACGGGAACATGTGTCCCTGGTGCGTGACATTTTGGATCTTATGTGTTAGGTCTACGATTCGAAAAATACTGCGAGACTGCTTCATATTGGAGAAGTTGGCGCATTCTGCCAGTCAACTTACATCCGAGATTACAGCCACCAGGCAGGAATGGCACATTCATCATGTTTTCCCATTGCTCGGCTGCCCCGTCCGCAAAGTCAGATGCCTCATCTGGGAAAAGGCGCCTGACGATGCGCACACCATGCTCAACAAATGATCTCAGACTGTGTGACATCACTCCCTTCTTCATGTCTTTGTGCTCCGGGTGCATGCGTTCAGACAGGTATTCGTGCGATGCTTGTACGACCCCCAACCTGATTGCTCGTCTGTCGCCGCGGTTTGTACAAACGAACTGGTGATTACACTTTCGTTGCGTTATTGGTTGGACAATTCACTTTCTCCTCCCTTCTTCCCGGGAATGGTCCATCCCTCATTAGGTTCAACATCTTGATTGCCGCATCAGTCACAGTGAGAAGATCGCTGATGAACAAATCACTCCTTTGCAACTTTTTCTGGAGTGTTCAAATATATCCAGGATGTCGCCCATCAGTGCGGTGATCAAGGTTTGTTAGTGCTTCCAGATTCTCAGGAATCCTTTCGTTTCAGCCTTCTCCTTTCTGTTGCTGATACTTTCTGGCACCTGCATCTATTCCAACACCATAATGAAGACTGGTAGATTATTCAGCACGGCATCCACCAGCTGCCGCTCGTGCATGCCAAACCTGACATCGTAGTGCCGGGGAACTGTTTGACATTCCTGGCCTGCGCCGACATCTTCATGCGTCTCGGCGTCCGAAAGAATCGTACGAGTCCCAGTAGATTGGACTTCCAGATCCCCAACTCAGGTACGGTGCAGACGACCGACTCAATGGCTAAGTTAGGTCGGTGTGCAGCACACCAGAATTTTGCCAAACCTCACTGCATTCGGTCAGCAAGCAGACGCCATAGTCCACCTTGTCTGCCGGTGTTTGCCGCTTTGCCGTCAGTGGTGACACCAACCAGCTTCGTTTCTTTACCTCCTGTCAGATGGTCTGACTGGGGGGGAGGGCAAACGGAAGGGTTGGGGGGGTAATGCCCACTCACTTTGTACGTTAAAAAACGCCCTGGCTTAATGAACTCAACATTGGGCATCACATTAACAATCAGAACCTAACAATTCTAGCAATTTATTAATTTGTATACAAGCTATGGGTGACAGGATCTTACAATGTGTCATTCTGGTTCAGAACTGGTACGTCTCTACCGGTACGCGAATTCATGTGAATTCGCGAGTTCATTCACGCGTGAAACTGGGGAAACCGGTACGGTTCAAGCGGAACGAGTATTCACGTGAATTCACGTGTGGAACATCATAATTTTAATTCATAACTGTATGTGCGTGACACAGTAAAAGAAGGCAAGCCCAAAAATAAACTCCAATATGCCTCGTGGGCACACGGCGTCTTTTAGCTGTCGATTTTTCGGTCGTGTAAAAAACATCTCAAAATGACGTAAAACGACATCTGTTAGACGTTACATGTACGTAACTATAACGTAACAACATTACGCTATACTTGCATGTCGCGCCGTGGTGCAATGGATAGAGACTCTCAACCGAGAGAACCTGGTTTCAAATCCTGTGCGGCGGTGTCGAATCTTTAACAAGATTTAACAAGATTGCCATCCAGAGAATTAATTCTAGATGACAGGTGGACAAGGAAGCCCTTGGCTTATTGAGAGTCCAACCCTTTTATCTACATATATCCAGCCCTTCTGAGGTATGTGTCGATTTTATTTTTAAACATATTCACACTACTAGCACCCACAAAATCAACAGATAATCTGTTCCATTCATTCACAGTCCTTTGTGAAAATGAGAACTTTCTTACGTCTAATCTACACTGCTCCTTTACTAATGTAACTTCATGTCCTCTAGTCTTTCTTAACTGAAAAAAACATATTTCTATCAATATTTTCATAACCATTCAATATTTTAAACACTTCTATTTGATCTCCTCTTAATCTCCTGGTCTCTAGTGTTGTTAAACCACATTCTTTTAGGCGTTTTTCATAACCAAGATCCCTCAGTTTTGGTATCATTTCAGTCGCTCTCCTCTGTACTCTTGTCTCTGGCAATATTTATGCCCGCTGCATGTTGTAGCACTGGCGGGGTGACAAGGCGCATAGGTTGACTAAATCGCACATCTCCTTGTACACAGTAAATGAATGTCCAGTCAGGAAGAGGACGCTCGGTATCAACAAGTTACTCTCATAAATGTTAGCAATCTTGGGTTGCGAGTGCCACACGAACGAGTGGCCATCAATACATTCTGTGGTCACAACCACAGCAAACCCAGTCACTGTGATGCTAGGCTTTTATATAAGTGGTTTATTGCAGTTTGGTATTTTGCAGGTGCAGAAAAGTGAAATGAGGTTTTTCTCACAAATGACAAACTTTCTCTCTTTCCCATTAGTGTCAGAACCGCTTGAGTTATCATCAGTTATATCCCTGTCACCTGCTACCACATATTCTGCATCACTCGATTCAATGTTTCTCTTCTCACTGTTGCAGACAGAATCGTCTGAAGATGGCGATAGTGAGACTGGGTCATCCGAAAGGTCATCCATAGTGACAGAACTGCCATGGTTACTGTCAGGGTCAGTCGGAGAAGGCGCGCTGGACTGTAATGGCAGCTTCGCATACCCATAGTCATGGTGAATGTTAAATGGAACAACAATACCATCTATATTAACTGCTGCATCGACAAAGTGTCGCACTGGCGACACGACCACCGGCTTCCTTTGTGTTTCGACACTACAAGTCGATGGCATGGCAGCACTACAAGTGACATCCGTATTGCCATAAGGGACGATGTCATCTGGCGTGCTAACTCCTTCGCTGGATCCGTCAAAGCTCATGCTAATTATTTTATTGTTAGGCCTACATTCAAAAGTTGATAAATGATATACAATGTCCTTGTTATTAAAAGCATACATCGATGTTTGCAGTCAAGCAACCTATATTATGGAAAAACTTGGTATGATAGCGTCCTTGCTAAATTGTCGCCTCAAAACTGGAGCATCAATTCGGGATCCATTGTTACGAGCCAATATTTGAAACACATAAACTAGTATTAGGCCTACTTTAGTTGACTGGTGTGGACCTACTTACTATGCCAATAACTAATTTTATTCCCTGCTGATTCTCAATGGCAGAACCCTGAGCTCGTTTGCTATACAAATTAAACAAGAGTGGATGTAGTTGGTAAAGGTCTTTTAGTAATTGTACCAACAGGAATTAAATCACATACACGATGAGATAAAGCAGAACAAATCATATTCTCATCGGGGTACTACACAAACAATTATTAAATGACAATCAGATTAGCAAAGGTGGGGCGGCCATTCCCCCACCATGTACAATCTATAAATTGGACAACAGTATAAAGTACTATATTGGAATCACGGTAGATAATACATCAAAACCTACTTAAAAGATGCCTCTCAAACATTTCGACGACTAAAACGACTACTTATCAATCCTACTATATTTTCTGCCCTAAAAACCCTGCTTACACTTGCTGCTGTGTCATCAATGAGGAGGAAAAAGCCTTCAGGCAAAACCTCGGGTACAATATATATGAGCAGGGAAAAGCGTCACAGAAAAATTACCGGTACATGGACCGTATCACACAAAAAATGTACATTAAAAACAGAGTATAACACCGTGATTACATGTTATACAACATTAGCACAATGGTGGTAGAGAGGGGAGGAAGGTGGGATGAATTTAATCTTTCTTTATGTTGAAAAAAAATTCAAACACAAAGGGAACGGTCCCAGCTCGGCCTCGTTTTGAGTCCGGGTAAGTGTTTACGCAATCCGCACCGTTGTTAGACTATCATTGAATAAACGTTTATAGGTACCTTCGCCTCACATTGCATAAATTCAATTTTTACGTATGTAAAAATAATCATTTATACCCTGCTGATTCTCAATGGCAGAATCCTGAGCTCGTTTGCTATACAAATTAAACAAGAGTGGATGTAGTTAGTAAAGGTCATTTAATAATTGTACCAACAGGAATTAAATCACATACACGATGAGATAAAGCAGAACAAATCATATTCTCATCGGGGTACTACACAAACAATTATTAAATGACAATCAGATTAGCAAAGGTGGGGCGGCCATTTCCCCCACCGGCCTCCAGCAGTAGAGGCCCAACCCCCCACCACAGGGCTCTGCCAGTTTTGAAGAATCTAACAGTCAGTCATACTGAAACATCTGTACAATGTGCATGAGTTGGGTGCCAGGGTGATATCAGACGCGCTCCGTGTAGCCACGCTGAATGCAATGAATGCCAGAAAAGAAAAGAAAGATTATCTAAAACGCACTAAAGTATTATATCAACGAGAATATCACTGCACACAATGAATACCAGTCATACTGAAGCACCCACTGCCTCCAGTCGCAACCCAGACATATTCAAAATCTGGTCATATTCAGCATAGGGATGCGAATGTAACATTTAAATGCGGAGGACTTCCACCTGTCCATATATTGAATTTGTGTTTCACTCATCCCCATGTCAGCCGCCGTAGCAGCAGCCCCGATTCGAAAACTGTGGGCTTTATATTTACTGGGGTCCAGACCCGCCCACTGTAGCGCTTTAGTTAAGGATTGACAAAAGTAGTTACGGGAAACAGGGGTCGCATCAGCAAATGCATACAGTGGGCCCTGGAATGGACCTCACACCTTCAGAAATCGCGAAAGTGCTTGCACGGGACAATACTGCCCGTTCGTTTGCGAAATAGACAAGGTGACGGGACGCCCAGAGGTGTTGTGTTTAAAATGACACAAGACTAAAACTATGCGTAAAGCGGAAACGGTGATATCTGCCAACTGTATGACACATTCACTCCTAGATCGAGAATGTACCGTTATTTCTCCTATGCGCAAGAAAGCATGGAATGCCAAGAGAAACATGCTATACATAGCATGTTTCTCTTGGCATTCCATGCTGCGTAAATAGCCTGATGAGACCGTAAAGTGTGTCGCGTCGACAATCCTGCATAGGACTGTCGGAGTAATTTGGCGACGTGTGTCGGGTTTACCTGCCAGCCTCTGGGCTCCGGCTAAGAGTTTCTTTATAACAAAATGCTGAGTTGGATCAGGCAAATCAGGCAACTTATGGATATATAACAAAGCGGACATATATGTCAACAGAGTAGCTGGAGCATAGTGCTTGGAAAAGAGGCTTGCTATAAAGGTAGCTAAAGCACTTGTCGAGGCTGGAAAAACCGAAAAGGTAGGGAAATGTTTCTGACTGAACGCGGCATACGAGGCGATATACCGTTTATATGCATGTTTTGCACCCTCAGACAAGGATGCGTTAAGCATGTGCATCATCACTGCAGCCAGGGAAGAATCGTTGCAGGAATCTCTGTTGGACGTAGTTGAAGCCAAGATGCCATCTGTCGAGCTGCGGCCTACTGAAATCGGGACAGTTTGTCAGCAACGACAGTAGTAGGTAGGGCCATCTGGTGTATGATCCTGCGGTATCTTTGCACCCCCATGCCTCAAATATAAGATGGCGGCGCACACGTGACCAATATCCCCCTAGCGGAAAGTATAGTAAAGAGTGGCGCCACCTGCTGACTAGTGTTGTAGAGATGTATGAATGAGTGTTACTGTCTGTGGGGTAGTGTGTGAACGCGCGTGTATGCAAGAACCAACGAAACACAAGAGTATACGAGTGCACACAAATTTGATTGACGAAGCATACATGAAACCGTGGTTTATTAACCGAAGACGGTGACAAGACTTGTGGGTGAGCGAACACCGCGACAGAGGTCGTGAGCTTAGGGGTAATGACGACCACGCCAGTGACTCGTAGGATGGAAGTACGACTTACGGGTGAGCAAACACCGCAGCAGAGGCCGTGAACTTACGGGTGTGTGACCACCGCGCCATAGGCTCGAATCATATAATGAAGATGATGATGATCCGTTAATGAAACACGGTTAGTGCAGTTGTTTAAGCCAATCAAATACACGGCAGTCGTTAGTGACCAGATCAGTGCCGAAACCGTTTACGAATTCCTTCATGGCAAGTCCGCGACAACGAAACATGAGATAAGCAACACAGTATTGTCCACAAACGTTAGACACGAGACTCTGCAGTCTCTTCGAATTATGAGTCCACGTTACACAATGTTTATCCAAGAATCGTCGGAACTCGACGTGTCGTGGCGGCAAGCCGTCAGAGCAGAAGTATTCGCCACGAGCGTTGGCGACTACGTAGATCGCTATCCAATGTTCACCGGGTTTACCCAGGTCGTCCGTGTTGCACACGAAGGCAGCACGGTCTCGAACTCGGCGTAGGCGATGACTTTCACGGTGGTCGTCAGCGAGTCGCGGAAATGAATCTCGATGCGCAGGTTGCCATTTTGTACCAGATGGAAGCAGCAGTCGCCACAGGCATCAGGGGTGAGGGTAGAAAGACGGCACCAGCCAACGGTGCTAACAGAGCCGACAGGAAACCGCCCGGCAGTCCCGCTCCGACCTGGTTATTACGCTGTAGCAAGATGCGACGTCTCCTCGCCGCCGGTACGCCTCTCCGTGCCAAGGCGCGTAGGTTCGATTTGTACCTACGCAAATGGCGTCTCTGCGCGTCGGTCAAGGGAATGTTCCTCTTCAAGATGTTGTAGCCACACTCGGCTAGTGCCCACAACAGATGTTCGTCGGCGTTTCGGATGATGGCTCGTCTCAATTTAGTGCTCTTGTACCTGTTCAACGCCTGTATGCAGAGGAGGTGTCTCTTCATGAGCTCCGACATGCTGTGGTATGACCCTTCGCGATCTCTGACATGCTGCGACTGAAGAGACGAGGCGCGTGCGCGGGCGTCTTATACCTTGGGTTGGTACACGTACTGAACGCCGTCGTCGGGAAGGACGCTCGTGCGCAGTCGCATGTCGTCGGGCGTGTCCTGTTTCAGATCGATGAAACGATCGTAGCGTCTTTGAACGCGTCCTGTACAAATTTCAGGCTCTCCGGAAACATCTGTCGTGCGACTCTCCTTGTTTTTCGGAAACAGGTTCTGCACGAGGTACAGTACGGACGTGTTCTGGTGATGACTCTTTTTCGTGAACAAGGTCGTGACCCGTTCGTCCGTTTCCGACATCAGATCGTCGATGACCACGCATCGAACGCGCCGCTTGGCAAGCCTTCCTCGAAGCGTACCAGGTCGTTGTCGATGGACGCGTAGGCGTTCTGCCATTCTCCGTAACACCACGTGATCGTCTCGGATGGCGGATCGATCATCGTTGCGTGACGTAGCATGTGCGTCATGAACGTATTATTATCACAGCCCGTCGGACCCGCAACGATGCAGGTGAAGGTTTCCACCGCGTGTCCATCTAGTAGCCGTTCGACAATGTCGCGTTGTCCTCCGCTGTGACGTTAGAGACGACGACGCTATCGCACAACCACGAGAACGATCGAAGGAAGGGAACGTAACAACACAAGACGTACAAGACTCCGACTGTTACCACTAGTGCTACTCCTACGACTTCTCGCGTCCGTGACATGGTGTACTATGACTATCGATTGCATGCCATCTGTCTAAATAGTGTTATTTGTTGTTGTTGTTGATGTTCTGCCTACTAACCGCATAACAGCTAGAGGCACCTATAACCCCAACTGACGCAGGGGCGCAATTCCTCATCGTGTCAGCAGTGGTTCGGCATACACGCCAATCGATTACTACACGTCCACCGGACTCGTGCTGATTCCGTCGTCGTGGACCACGCGCTTGGCGTAGAAGTAGGTCAACGCCGCACGTTCCTGGATGTACGTCAGCACGGACGAGTGATTCACAAGGAACCCGCGGTTCGTTCCGCTTCCGCTCCGACGATTGGTCAGCACGTCTAGGAACGCCTGCTTGTCGATGGTGTTGAGTCGTTTGTTCGGTCCCTTGGTGCTGTACTTATCGACGGAACCCGAACAATAGTAGGTCTTGCTGCACAGACCCAGGAAACAGTCGTCGGACCATTCGACTTTGAAGAGCCCCGGTGTTCACTTGTCGTACGCCCTGCGCGCCTTGCAACACGGTTCGGTACCGCTCCACGGACGTCCGGCCAGTCGACAGCGCACGTACTCGTTCTGATGATCGACGCAACATTCGGATGGTAGCCATTCGGAGCGGTGACGAAAGTAGTGTTCGCGCAGTGACTGGGTCACGAGGTCGTCGAAGGACTCTCTGGCCAGAGCCAAATAGGCGCTGTCCGTATCGGTTTCGCAGTACTCGAACAGCGGACGGTCCACGTACCTGACCATGAAATCGTAGTAGAACTCCAACATGCGCAGTTTGGCCCACTGCAACACGAAGAATCCCACGTGCGTGGGCAGGGTGTATTTGACGGTGCGCTTGTGCATTTCGATCTCGTACACATCGTCGGTGACGACGTCGAGTTGACGGAAGCGACGATCGTTGATCGCGATCGACGCCCTCTTCTCCGTGCAGTAGGTGACTTCGCGGTGCTTATCGACGTTGGTGATGAATTTCCCGTAGGAAGAATTCCCCATGAGTTTGTTGGTGTCCGCTATCATGGTCTTGTCGGAGTGGACGTCTCCTTCGCGACGTGCAGTGGACACCGCCTCACCGAATCGTCGGAAACAGGCGACCGGTGTGTACTCGATGACCTGGTAGACGTGCGTCACCTCGAGTCCGTGCTCGAGGTACAATCGCAACAGAGGTGTGCCGAGCAAGATCTTATCCCCCCAATAACTCCCGACGAGCATGCGACGCGGGGTTGCCATGATGTTGTGTTCTTCGGCGTATCGACGCATAAACGGCCCCAGTTCATCGCGGGTCAGGTGTGTATTCTTGAAGATGGGCTGCATCTCGGCAAAGTGCGCGCGCAGTTCCTCCGGTACACGAATGTCGCACTGAATCATACCGAACACGCTACCGTTGGTACGCCCGTCAGTATATGTTGTGTCGTCATTTTCCAGCGCATTTATCGACGGCGACGACGAAAGGTCACGTCCAGAAAATGTTTCACGCACGGATCGCGTTTCGCAACCTTTCACTCGCATTCCCACATCTCGACGACCGTCACAAAGTGACGAAGGTAGGTCGTGTTCTTTCGCATTTCGGCGAGCAGGTCCGTCATAGGTTTCCCGTTGACCTCGTTGAACACTCGACCGGTGCAAGGACTGCCGTGGTAGAAGCATCCGTGAAACTGATAGGCCGTCTTTGTTTCGCTGCACCAACCGTCCACCAGCAGTTTACCGATGCGCATCTCTCGTCCGTTGGACTGGTGACGTATGGCGCGTTCCGTGCTTTCGGACTCCCACGTCAGCCATTCGGCGGCCATCTGACCTGTGGGCTGTGCCGGTTCGGGTCCGAACTCCTTCTCTTCCCGTCGTCGCGTGTACCATCCCGTCGGCATCTCTTGCGATAACGACCACAGATACCATGCGTTTGCATCGTAGATGACAATGGACTGACACGTTCGCGCTGCATCTCCGTAGTCGTTCCGACGTATCTTCGCGACCCCCTTCTCGTGATGTCGGGTGAAGATGAATGACGGACCTCCGACGATGTACTCTCTGACGAGCTGATGGATGTCCTTGTTCTTCTCGTTAAAGAGCGTGAAAAAGGTCTTCTCCGGCACGTAGTTGAACAGGTAGGTCAAAGTCAAACCGGGTATACTGATCCCTTGTTTGAACATGTCGAGACCGCGTTGCCGGTAGAAGTCGAACTGTTTGGCGATGGCGTCCAAGAACGGCACCACGTCCCTGTTGTTGTACCAGAAGAGAAAGTCCCGCAACGGCTCCATGTCGTTATCACGCCACGCCTCCCGACATCGTGTGTAGTCGTCGTCGGATATACCTTCGTTCTTCGGTCGACTGAAGAAGGCCTGTTTGGGAAGTAGAGCGGTGTCGTCGAGACTCTCCAAGCTGTCCATGTATTCGTACGGGAAGTGACCTTTCGTGACCTCGCAACCGTACGCTTTCAGGTACTTGTCGCACGAGAATTCGGGGGCGATATAATGAGTCATGTCGAGGAATTTCAGGTCGTCCGTCGATAGACACATAAACGTGTTGCCGCGTTTGATCACGCGAAACGTTCCGGCATCCTCCTCCTCCTCCTCCTCTCTATCTTCGTCCTCTGTTTCTTTCTTTGTGGACAGGAAGTAGGTCACCAGGAACTATTTGACAACGTTCAAATCGTACCTGCCCGAGTTGAAACCGATGACGGGCAACTGATGAAGGCAACCGTACAATTGAGCCAGGAGTGTTTTGTAGGGATTGGTCGGTTGTCGCCGTGACTCTTTGTCCCCCTCTGTGGCGTGTCCCTCCTGTTCGTCCCACGTCACGATAGCCTCCGCCAGTGTTTGGAGGACGCCCTCGTATTCGTCTATTATGGCTTCGTAGGCTGCTTCGTTCATAGACTGAACAATGGTCATCATGTCGGATACCAACTTATTGCTATCACCGTCCGTGATGAGACATTGCACCTGTTCGAATCCAGGTACGTTACTCGCCAGGGACACGCTCAACGGTACGTGACGAGCAACCCAGTGGACCTTGGTGCTGTCCGATAGAAGTTGTGACGTATCGAACCAGGACACGAAGTCGAAGGTGGCGCGATAGGGGTAGTAGCGGAACCACTCGGGAACGCAAATGTTTTCATCGTCCAACCGCTGGAAGACTGTCGGCGAAGGACGGTAGACGCCGCCGGGATAGATCTTTCTCACGCCTCCTGTGCACGTGCGCTCGTGTCTCTCTAGTTTGGATGCGCGTTTCCATAGCGAGTCGCCACACTTCCTACATCGATACGAGTGACAGTACATGTTCACGTCTTGTATATAGGAAAAGTGTGTCTCGTGGAGATTGACGTACAACGTTTCGGGATAGTGACACAACGAACGGCGTACGAGTTCGGCAGTCGCATTTCGCATTCTTCTTCCGGTTCTACGAGAGTGTAGACGCATACGTTGGTATTAAAGGTGGTCTCGATGCTATAGAGATCGTCCATCGTCACCCCGGCAAACTCTTTCATGGCCACTCCGTCTCGGTCGTACTTCACGTAGAGTGCCTTCGCAGTGGGTTCCCTGTTGCGTCGGTCGCATCCACGATGCAGAGCCAGGCACAGGAAGAGACACAGATTGTCGGTATACCTCTTGCTGTCGTGGAGTAGTTTTTCCAATCCGATGACGGCTTTGTTCCGTTTGATGTACCTCGGAAGTGTGACGTCCACACATCCTATCGGATGGTATACGATGTGGTTGACGAAGAAGGTGACATTCGTTACCACCTAGCATACCCATTGGCTGTCTGGGCGTTGATTGATAACCCACTGTAATACGTCTGTTTCTCGAATACTTTCCAGAAATGCATGAAAGTCTTCGGTGTTGGTAATCAGACATGGTGCATCGAGGTAACGACCGCAATAGTTACAGGACGAATGATAATATCTGTATCGGTTAGTGGTCTTGTTCCTCAACACAAATCCAAAACTAAGATTAATCTTAAACGCATGCGTCTGTTCGCGGAACATGAGTTTCAGTGATGGTTCTAGAACAGACGTGTCCGGTGTCGATACTCTATAATTGTACCTGGATTGTACGGGTCCTCTGGACGTGTGGGTTCGGATGGTCGACCAGTGATCTCGAACGACGTCTCGGAGTGGTAGTCGGGGCGGAGGACGTATGGGGTCGTCGTCATCGTTACGTGGTCGCACTACGCGTCTCGATCGCTTGGGTGGTGGCGGGTCGGTGACCTCTACACGTCTGCTGCATACCGACCTGACATGACGTAACAGACTATCATGTCTAGTGAACTCCCGTGCACACCTCTCGCAAAGGTGTGTATCGCTTTTCTGCGGTCTGAACGGCGTCCTCGTGTGACATACCAGGCCCTGTCGTCTCGTGAAGTCTCTTTCACATGTCGGAAAACGGTGCTTCGTGCTTCTCGGTAGTTCTTCAGATGGCGCCACTCGCGACGGAGGTTTGCTGTAGGCGTGATCGTCGTGGCCTCGCGGAGACTGGAATGTATGCATCCGGTCGATGTGAAGTTGTAAGTCGTCGTATGTAGCGACGACGTTTCCACAGTGGCGACATGTGTGTTGCTTCATCGTGTATCTGCCTACAACTGTCAGATGCGAGCTCCTTGCATGTTTCTATATATTGAGTGACGTCCTATGGACGGTGAGGGGCGTGGCTACGTATATAATTATCAGCTTGTGTGTGTGTGTGCGTGTGTGTGTTTGGGTGTGTGTGTGTGTGTACAGGTATATATCTATCAGCGTGTGTTCGACCGCAAAGTCACTCGTCTATATGAAAGAACAACAGACACCAGACCCCAGGATCTTTATTATACTAACGTACAAACAAATCGATCACTACTACTATACTATACTACTATACTACTACTACTACTGTGACATATAGAGGCACGTTTCCACAGTGGCGACATGAGTGTTGCTTCATCGTGTATCTACCTACAACTGTCAGATGCGAGGTCCTTGCATGTTTCTATATACTGAGTGACGTCCTATGGACGGTGAGGGGCGTGGCTACGTATTTAGTTATCAGCGTGAGTGATGGGTGTGGCTACGTATATTGTTATCAGCGTGTGTGTGTGTGTGTTTGTGTGTGTGTGTGTGTGTGTGTGTGTTTGTGTGTACAGGTACATATCTATCAGCGTGTGTTCGAGCGCAAAGTCACTCGTCTATATGAAAGAACAACAGACACCAGAACCCAGGATTACATGTATCTTTATTATACTAACGTACAAACAAATCGATCACTACTATTATACTATACTATTATACTACTACTGCTACTACTGTGACATAGAGAGGCGCTTCTGACCACAACTGACGTAGGGGCGCATTTCCTCTTTTATATGTCACCGGCTAGCTATGTTATATCAACGAGCTTTACAGTAAGCTATGTAGCATAGCATCATGTTTGTTACGGATAATTTTGGATATGTACTCCACGTGTTCATCGCGGATAATGTTACGCGCAACTTCATTGCATATCAGGCGTATAGCCTCATTCACGGTATACGTTGAGGTGGTCGCCAGCACTACACCGACTAAACGTTCGATTTCTATATCCATGTTGCGTACTCCTACGAACGGTTCTGCAGACACCCCAGGAAGAGAGGTAGACGTTCGTGACCAGATAAGATGACCGTGGGGGTCTAGGTCGAGCGTCGAAGTGTCGTTACGCAGGGCTGCGTACTCCGACGACGAGATGGTGATGTCATAATCGTCGTCGTCGTCGTCTTCATCGCATGTCATCTCGAGAGATGTGTCCGTTGTTACCGGTAACGTGACATTGTCACACGTCATATCTTGTGGTGATGATGACGTGTGACGCTGCTGTTGTTCATGTCGGTGTAGCAATAGAGCGCGACGTAACGACACGTCGACAAGGGATCGACGCGGTATCTTTTTCAGTGGCGCTGCCTGGAGGGGTACCTTGGGCCACGGTGGGTTGCTATAGGCGTCCCGTATACGACCTAGTCCGCTAGGAGCAGCACCGGCGTCCTGTTAACAACAACAACAACAATACTAAATTTCATAGTGTGACACTCTGTTTACTTATTGACACAATCTTCTTCTTATTATTTCAACAGAGCTATACCACGCATACGCAGGATGGCTTGCAAACGTGTTATGGAGTCACGTGTCCACTCCGGCGCATCCGTCTCATACCTGTAATGGTCTACTGATCACCTCACGCTGTCGTATATCAACTGACCGTTTATGCGGAACATGTCGTTTTGTTCACCTTCGAACGCACGACACAGTTCGTTGGACACGAAACGAACAACGGCATCGACTGCTGTTGTATGAAGGAACTTCCAGTCCCTCATTTCCTCCGTCATCGGTCCCTCTCGTCTCCTCATGGTCTTGTGCCCGTCTTCCGGCTCAGTCACTACGGTTATACCTCGACTACGCAGGCTCTCTTTCACCCGTGGTATAGTGTCGATAGCCCATCCCGGTGTGTGCGATGCACACGCCATTTCGGTCATTGTCATACGGAGACCATTATAAATATGTGACCGATCAACCATGTACAGCTCCTTATCGATACGTAAGGATCAATCATGTACAGCTCCTCCTGCCTGTCTGCATAGCGACGACACAGTGAGTTAGCTGTGTGGCGCACGCAGGCGGCGGTTAGAGTAGACAGAAATAGTTGCTCGTCTATCGTTTTCTCAGTGCACATGAATTACATGCACCTTCGCTTCCATCTCTTGTAATTCACTACTCACTTTCTCCGTACGCGTTTGGTTGGCGTGCACCGTCGCTTCCGTCTCCTGTATTTCACTACAGAGCTCTGTGACGTCATCATCATCATCATCTGTTATCTTCTCTACACGCGTTTGGATGGTGTTCACCTTCGCTTTCGTCTCCTGAAATTCACTATACATTTCCGCCGTATGCGTTCGTATGCTGTTCACCTACGCTTCCATTTCCTGTAAATCACTACGCCTACGGTCCTCCTCCTCCTCTTTCACTTTCACATCAACAACATCAACATCATCATACTCATCATCGCTCGACCACGTACAGTCCCCACACGCCAGAACTCTTGCCTCGTCGTCGTTGATTATATCATCAGAGTAAGTCAGACGACGTTTTACACTTCGAGACCCTTCCCGCGATGTATCCTGTGTCGCTTTCAACCACGCGGACACGTCTTCGTATACAACAAACGACGGTGGGGAGAACTACAACAACAACACGACAAAGGAAAATTACGACTACACTTCCGGCAACCATACAGTAGCGTCACTAGCGCCACCCGGTAACACCAGACAGACACTACCTCCTTCACTATTCACCAGGTGGCTGCACTGGACCGTCGGGACTAACGGATTGATAATTTCCAGGACCGTCACGGTGTAGTTTACGTACCCTGATTTTGTTGTTTTCCTGATTGTTACCCTACACTGTTTCCGCGTATGATACTCAATGCCTGGTAGCGTTCGTCCTCGCTTTTCAATGACATATAATCGGTTGCCGACAGTCCCCCTACGACCCGCTGGACTACACGATCGAACCCTGTCACCCACAATTCCGTGCCCTTGCGTTCAGCTAACAAGATACCGGTAGCATATTTGTATACTGGGGCCCCTTTCTGTCGCCCATGGACCGGACATGCACTGTGGTGTCCTTTCATTTCGACCAGTACTTTCCGGTTACAGCGCCGACACGCTGGATAACATATATATTTAGTTGACAGAGCGCTTGTTACGAGTGTGAGTGGGCGCTCGAATGCAAACAATCCGTCTCTTACTTTCTCGAGTGCTGCCAGGTCGAGTTGCTCAGGGCTTGCGTTAAGGTGACTAGGCGCCGCCATCTTGTCGTGCAGGAGTCGGTGTGAGTGAAGGTCTTCGAACAGCGACGATTCAGAGAGAGAGAGAGAGAGTGTTTGTTCTGCTAGATGTACGGTAGGTCTTATATACACAATCACTCCCTCCAGGCATCGACCACGTGACATGACATCATGCGTCCCTGGACTTTCCAGACGGGTGCTCTCTCCAGGCATCGACCACGTGCCATGATATCATGTGTCCCTGAACTTCCCAGACGCATTGTGTGACTGTCTGTTGTTGTTGTTTTTTACTGTGCGTCTTATTTAAGCCGTATGGAGCACCAATTTAAACACTGTTGATTGTATTATTAAAGCACTGTCTATTGAAGTCTCTCTCTCTGCTTCGTTACGCTTCGAACTCTTACCCCAATACCCTTCAGCACTAGGTACGTTTTCAATAAGACGCGCGTCACCTGTAGCAAGCAAGCGTTGACGTAGTTTAGACGCACGAAACTTCACAGATACTATCGCGTACATTACTGATCGGCGTTGTGCAAGCAACATAGCAGTCCGGTCTGACTTCCATTGAATGCGTTTACTCAGACATTTCGCCTGTATTCCACTCGCGCAGTCTGAATCTTCCTCGCTGTGACGTGATCATTAAAATGTATTGATTTTCGGAATTGATATGCTGCTTCTGCACAAGAAAAGTCTTCGCCCCATATATATATATCACACGGATAGAAATTTGATAGGTAGTGTCCGGCACCTCTGAATTGTATGTCCAAGCTACCGCTGAGCACCATATGTTCTCCCATAGTTAGCTATGACCGCGTGTACTTACAGCAGAGTTTTTATTGTGTAACCGCCTGCATAGTCAGCGTTCCGATAAGGTGCATTCCACAACATACATTGTCGTCTATGTTCTTTGGAAATCACGCGCTTATCGTCAGCTGTTTCCTATGACTGTTATATTGTTGTCTGTGTCCTTTGGAACATCACGCGCTTATCGTCGGCTGCTCCCTATGTCATATGAGTGTTATCGGTTTGTACTTTGAAACTTTCCACAGAATGTGTCTGCAAACTTTAAAACTTTGCACGTTGCCAGGGGGTTCCTACCTTTATACACAGTGTCTGCATATCTTTTACCCTATATATACATATATATATATATATATATATATATATATCTCTCTCGTTTCTTACATTCAAATCATTCCATTCCATTCACAACCAACAATGACGTCTTCTCCAATACCTTGGACCGACCTTCGAGCACAATGGCTCCTCCGTGATGCTTCCTGTGCGCTAATGTAAGTACTTTAATTCATTACAGTATATAGCTATGCATTTTTCTATCTTTGCTTTTATTCATTCGATTGATTTCATATGGATATTTATATAGTGTTCTTCACGCAAACTACCTGTGACGTGTGTATCTAACCCCTATTTCTGTAACGTCGTTACCTCTTCTTCTTCTTCTTCTGCATTTATATATATATATATATATATATATACAGCAATTGTCTATATCATATTGTAGGTCTGATTACGACAGTGCCAGCGACAGTGTCAGCGACAGTGCCAGTGACAGTACCAGCGAGAGTGAGTGGACGTATGTTTTCAACAATTATATACCTACTTTTATTAATACTAATATCACTATTTCATATTATTATTATTATTAATATTTATATATATATATAATAGGTGTAGTTTTAACGTCTTATTCCTACTGTTTAAAAGTTTTAATGTATGTTTCAGGGAGGAAGAGTTACGTGAGAATCATTCATTCCTATTTACAACTGTCTTGAGAGAGCTGCCGGCTACACGTCTCGTCATAGAACCGGCAAATCCGTGGTATGACCCGCCTTCTCCATCACCAATCGACACGGGGGATCGTGAAAACTGGCTGGATTGTTCTTCAGATTTCGAGGACGAAGGTTTCAACGATATGATTAATTAAAATATTTAAACTTTGAAAATATGTTGTTTTGTTGGTTTTTACCTTATACTCATTCTTTCTTACATACATACATGCATATATCACATTATCAATACATCATTCATTATACTTCTTTATGTATAATGTCCTGCCTTTCAACACCTTTTATGCTCGTTATACACGATACAAGATAGGAACACTTATTCTTATATACATACATATAACTTTCGTAATAGATGCTTCAGTATACTCCTTTATCTCTAATGACCCACCTTTCTACAACTTTTACACTTTCCTCTTTGATCTCTTTATGTCTAATGACCCACTTTTTAACACTTTCCTCTTTGTTCTTTCGTTTCTATCTTCCTTATACACGATGGGACGTCATTGGATACTCACTCCACTCTCTTCAGCCAGGGGGTCCCCTACATCCGGTCACGTGACTACACACACATACATACACGTATAGATACCCGACGAAAGGCGCCGCCATCTTAGATTTGATCCATGGGGTGCAAAGACACCGCAGGATCATACACCAGATGGCCTTACCTACTACTAACGACATTAGTCTTTCCTGGAATATGCTTTGATTTAAAGTAAACATTAAATTTCAAAGCAGAGACAACCAGGCGTTTAAGTAAGCATATCAGGTGAAGGTCCTTAGCCGACTGTTTATTGATGACGTCCACCACGGCTTAGTTATCAGTGAGGAACAAAACAGAGTGGTTGGCCATATACTGACCCCACAGCTCCAAAGCTGCTACGATAGGATAGAGTTCAAAGACACCAATATTATAACCATGCCAAATATCTGGGAAACGACCATTAAACCACCGGGAACCGAAAACTGCCGCGAATCCTTGCGTAGATGCGGCATCAGTATACAGCTTAATTGAATCCGAAGAAATCCAATTACTGTCAATGAGCATTGTGACCCCATTGAACGAAGAAAGAAAGCAATGCCAGGCCGCCAAGTCAGCACGTGACTCCGCTGTCAACCGGATGTGATTGTTAGGTCTAGAACAGCCTACTATGAGATTTATGAGGCGACGAATGAAACAGCGGCCAGGTGAAATAACACGGCTGGCGAATGACAACAAACCGATGACCGATTGGAGTTGGCGCAATGTCACGGAACGACACTTCCGCATAGCCGCAATGGATGTCCGGAGCTTCAGGACTTGATCCGGAGGGAGGAGAGCCTCCCAAGTGACCGTATCCAGTTCAATGCCATGTACAGTGATAAGTGTCGACGGAAGGCAGGTTTTTCGTGTTTGATCGGGATAGGAAGCTCATTTGCCAGTGTCACAAATTGATTGAGATCCTGCAGGCATCGAGCTGAATTGGGAGGGCCAATGAAGATAAAGTCATCCAATATATGGGACACGGCAATGACCCCCGTGCCTTCAGTACCCACTGCAGTGCACAAGTCAACCGTTCAAAAATGCGACATGATTCTGCACATCCCATTGGTAGGCAACGATCGTAGAAAAAGTGATCATCTCAGGTGAACCCAAACAAATGGTAGCATGACGGGTGTATGGGAATGATACGGAATGCATCCTCAATATCAGTCTTACCCAACAATGCACCTCGACCAAACTGACTGAGCAGAACTATAACATGGTTGAGGGTTTCATAGGAGACTGTGGTGAATTCCTTCGGAATATATTCATTAATAGAATGACCCTCTGGGTATTAAAGATCGTGAATTAGACGGAATGTGTTTGGCTCTCTCTTAGCTACTACCCCGAGTGGGTATGACTGATAGTCAGAAAACGGTGGTGACAAGAATGGGCCAGCAATACGTCCCAACGAAAGCTCCTTGGAGAGTTTCTTTGCGACTACGTTCTTATTGGCGGAAGCTGATGGGTGATTATGGGTAGAACTGAGGGTAGGTGTACCGAAGTAATTAATTTTGAACCCGTGAATGAAACCGTCCACCAAAAAATTTGTTTCTGTCTGGTCATAACCATGGAGGGCCTGACGTAACCGTTCAGGATTTATTGGAGTTGGGAGGGTTGTGTTGGCGACATGAACTGGATGGGTGAGGCGCGTTGCATTTGGCACACACGTGCTTGTACTTGTATATGCGAGCGTTGCATTTGCCACCTCGCTGGTACAGCCAGAAGTAGCCAGCTGGAAAGGACAGAGGGCGACGAAAGGATTGGTTTGTTGGATGAACTGGAGTGCGACCTGACATCCCCTGGACCTGTTTAGCGTACATGCATCGAAAAAACAGGTCCCACCTGGGTTGACCCCAGGGGAAACCCGCTATGTCCGACTCCCGGAATGATCGGAATTGCGCGTCATATTGCCGCCAGGCCAATGATGGGCCTGTCAGGGCAACATCCCGCACAACCTCACAGTACTTGAAAAGTCCCGGAGCTGCATCTGGGAATCGCTGGGTGTAGACTGCCCCAAACACCAAGAAGGCAGAAGTCCACTGATCAATGGTGGAAATCTGCCTTCCCCTGGCCCGAGGCAGCACAGAGACAATCTGGTGGGAATCACCAGACGAAACACACATATTTTGTGTCTGGGAATGGTGCACATGCAGGAGTTCGTAAAACTCAACAAATTCGTTGGCCCAAATTTTAGCCTTAATTCGGAGAGGAAGGACAGCCCCCAAAGCTGTGGAGTGCCATGGAGGAGTGTTTGGTGCGGGCTCACCCCTCTCGCTTGGCATCAAGGTGCCAATAGCGCCAGCGACCGCAAAGTCCATGAGAGTGGTGCGTGTGACGTTGGTTCCAGGTGGTGGTAACGCGACCTCCGGGATGGCATCCAACGATGGCACGTGCACAGTGGACGTGGTCACAGCGGGCGTGGCCACAGCGGCGGGCATAGCATCCCGGTCCTCCCGCAGCTGCTTTAGCACATCCCTAGTGACGGCGGCCACCATCTCGGCAGTGCTGCTAGACGTCCCAGGGACCCATTCAGATGCGGCCAGCAAGTCCTCTGGTCGTCCAGCAGCAGCTGCAGGAACTGGGCGACGTCGTCGGTTGGGTGGTGCTGGCATGGGTGGTACGGATTCGGCAGCCCGTTTCATCGCCGTGCGGCGTTGTGACGGCGGTCACAGTGTGACCTCCGCTGGTTACGGTGTACGTCCGCGTGGTGGCATACTGCAAAAAGGTAAGCAAAGGGACAGGAACGGCATCCGTTTGCAAAGTAAATAACTGACCCCACCGTAGAATGACCCCAAAATAACAAGGGCAGGGCACACATTGAGTTTAATTACATACTCGCAACAGCAACACTGACAATACTGGCAGACCTGTCGCCGCTAAGAAGGCTAATTGATGTCATAACACATGCAACATACATGAAAATATAGGGAGAATAAATACGAATGCCATAAAATAGGAACTTGAAGTAGATAGTGGGGCCATAAGAACCAGAGCAGCCCCCTGAATAACAGCATACCCACCAATATGGGGCAATAGCAACAAAGTAGCGGCGCTGTTTCACAGCACACCCACCAACGTGGGGCCACAACGCCATACAACTACACTGTATCACAGCACACCAATCAGTGTAGGGCCATAGCACCAGAGCAATAGCGCTGTTTCACAGCACACCCACCAACGTGGAACCATAGCGCCAGAACAACTACTCTGTATCACACAGCACACCCTCCAACATGGGGCCATAGCACCAGAGCAATAGCGCTGTTTCACAGCAGACCCACCAACGTGGTGCCACAGCGCTGTATCACGGCGCACCCACCAATGTGCTCCGTATCACGGCACACCCACCAATGTGTGACCAAAGCATCAGAGTAACTACTTTGTATGACAGAGCCTGAGAAACTACTATGTGGCACAGACCGTCAAATAGACATGGGTGTAACAATAAATCAACACAAAATCGTGAATATGGCAGTGAAGAAATGACTGTCGAAGAGAGCCGACTGACACATAAATTTGTATGTGTTACTATGTGGTGTGGCTGCATCGAGAAATTGCATGAAAGACAATCATACTGTAGCCTACATACAATTCATAGCATTAAACTTGGACCAGATGGAGTGACTTAAACGGATTCAATTTCCTGACATGTCAAACAGAGTAATTATAGCTACCCAGTTATAATATAATAATAGCATCGTAACAGTTAGGAAATGCAGAAGGGTGGGTAGAGACAGAAGACGTTTACCGCTGTTTGGCAGCAAATATGGCAGCCCCACGAACGGAGCGCACATATTTGCGTATCCCAAGTTCATTGAGGTGAACCCCAAATGTGTAAAAATATTGCTCCCAGTTAGTGTGCATGCCTCGGTGTCGCCAATAGTGACAATGTGGGAGGTTAGATGTTAAGTCATCTAAGGCGCGATTAACGACAAACCGCGCGTCGTTAAAATATGCGCGCGTAGTGTAGGCTACCGTTGGCGCCCGGTCGTGCGTTCGGCAACGCGCGGCATGACCTGGCACAAGAGCACCTCCCACACGGAATCGACTGCCAACACCAAGCTCACGAATCAGCGGCAACTCAGCCATCAAACCGCTCACTCGAAGGCCGCCCACTCAGTGATAAAAAAAAACACTGGCAAATTGTACAGAAACCCCTAAATCTGCCCCAACAACCTGTGTCGTACCCCCTGGATGAAATAACGACACCTGTAACCGCTTAACAAAACTATGGCCTATAACTAACAGATCCGGGGGGCTATCCATAGCGAACGTTAGAAAAAAATTAAAATGGCGGCGAACAAAGGAAAAAATTACGTGACGAAACAGCAAACATGAATTCACTCAAACCGAGGAATATCAAAGTAGCAATCAGCGAAACAGTGCGAATCACTCAGATATAGTGTAGATAGAAGTCTAAGCACAATATACACAACTTTGAACAATACGAACCTCGAAATCGCTGATGAATTTAATCTTCTTTTGTGTTGAAAAACAAAGACGTGTTACACAGTCGAATTCCAACACAAAGGGAACGGTCCCAGCTCGGCCTCGTTTTGAGTCCGGGTAAGTGTTTACGTAATCTTTGTTAGACTATCATTGAACAAAACGTTTATAGGCACCTTCGCCTCACATTTTTACGTATGTAAAAATAATCATATATCAGATATGACTGTAGTGTTTTGTTGTATGTTATTGACAGTATCATAAGTATTTTTGAGGATTTAAATACTTGTAATGTAACTTAGTTAAATGTGGTTAAATTTTTACAGTATTTGAGCAGTCCAACTCCAATAATATTTTTATTAAACTATTTCTTTTAAATTAATACCTCACAATGCCTACAATACATGATTGACAGGGCTTGGTCCGGACTGTGACTATGTTTACTAATATATGAAGACATTATTTCGCAAAACGTTATACTGGCTACGGGAGCTGGCATTTATTTTTGTTATTATTTTGAAGAAGGTTATTTCCCCCACCGGCAACTATGTCGATAACATAGACTTCTAGACGTAGCGGTATTCAGACGTAGCAACGCGCCGGCGTAGCCGTAGGGCCAGCACGAATTGCTGTAAACTAAATCGGCGGATTACAAACACTCATTATTCCCAATTAGATCATAGTATTCACACATATTTGTATTTTATTACATTCACATTTCTTATTACATTTCAATTTCGCATATGTCATATTTGTATATAAACAGACTTTGAAATACAACTGTGGGACTATATTGTAGTCGTAATGTTACTTGACTGAACTCGTGAGTGCCGAGTCACCTTGGCAAAAACAAGCTGGTTTCGGTTTGTCATTTCCTACGCGCCGCTTTACCCGCCAAATAAGGCAATAACTACCATGTTTCCAGGTCGATTTTGCTGAATTTTTTTTATCGGTGCATAGTTATATGTAAACAAATCTACCAAAGTAGGACCTGAGGCTTTGACCAAGAATTATGTTTTGACGTTAAATGTCATTTTATGCTCGTCACTTTGGTAGTTAGGCTTGCATTCGGCGTTCGAAAGAGACCACCGCAGACTTTTGCTAATCTTGCCCCCGGCGAACCCGCCAAATGCATAATCAATAACCTGTTTTTTTCTGTAGAAATCCTTCTGTGAAAGTATGTGAAAAGTTGTTTACTAACATTTATAGTATATCCAGTAGCTATGCAATGCATTAAAGGGTTTTGTTTTTATGTGTTTGTATGCATTCCGTCCGTTTTTCTATGCTGCGTCGCCTATCGAATTGCTGTATGCAGCTTTGGGAGACATCTCGCCAATCAATCTGGATGTACAACCACACGCCCCTGGTACATAATGGCGGCGCCCTGTACCGATAATAGCTAAGTTTGCGGATACTGGTTTGAAATTTCAGCCCGATACACACAAAATTAACGGAGATGTGGGTGCACAAACAAACAGAGAACGAACTGTTTTTATAACATAGTTATGTGGTATTCCTAGTTATTATCCATTATAACTTTTGACAGTCACCTTTTATTATACATTAACTTGATGGGCGATAATTTCGACGCTAAATGATACATAGATCCATATGTAGGAAATACATGAAATTAAAATTAGAGACACAAAGGATACACAATTTCCAAAGTTGTGACCCAAGGTTTTACAGCACACTACCCTTCTCTGATCAGGCTCTTGAACCCACATCTCCGCCATGCAAAGAGTTTGAACTGACTCCTTTACTACAACGTCCCTCAAAATAATCTGCTCATTGCGAAATCATGTCACTAAGACCGATCAAACGTGGTAATTTTGCGTGTCGCAAAGCATCCAGCCCATCAGACGTTGTTGACGTCACCACAGGCAATGCCTCTGAGCAAGCCCTATCCTTTAAGCACGGCGAGCGGCAATGCGGCTTGTAGTTTCAGACTGCAAATGAAATTGCAAACGCTGAATTTAACATTTTTGATATTTGATAATAATCTTATCTACAAAGTTGTCGGTTTTTGAGTTATTGCCGTTTGAACATCGGAAATGCTCAACTTTATCCGCTAAGCATTTGCGATGTTCAAACGGCAATAACTCAAAATCTAGAAATAAATCATGGGTACACCCAGCGGCATATTTATAGATACGATTATTATTTTTGCTGCGATATCAAACAAAATTAAGTCCCATTGCAAGTTTGAGTTTTCGCAATGTTCAAACGGCAATAACTCAAAATAGTAAACAAAATTCTTCTGTGCTTCCAGCGACACATTTAAAGAGAAGATTATAATTTTTACGGTGACATAAAATAGTATTAAATTGCGCGATTGCAATTTTAGGTACAGACTGAAACATAAACCCGCATAGATGCTAAATTCTAGCGGTACTACCTGCCGCTAGGTGTCGTAAGAAACTGTGTAGAAATGTGCAGAAAAGTGCGACGAAAAGGGGCTTGACCAGGGAGACGCAGGGGGTTAAACATTAGCTGGCTATGAGGACACCGTTTTAGTGTATATTTCATTTAGATTGGGAATAAAACGGTTCATTTCGCTTATTATTTAAGTCTGCTTGTTTTTATATGTGCCGTGTCTGTCGCTGGTGTTTCGATCATGGCGACCTCCAAACTTCTCAATTGTTTGTATTTTGTACCAGTTATACTGTTTCCAAACCCTGTTGACAGTCTATCTATTATTTGTATAATCTTACGTCCTCTGCAGTTCCCCTCGACCTTTCTTTCTTCTTCTGCCGTTAAGTGGTCACAATCAATATCTGATTATTCTGCCACCATTCTTGGGATATGGCATTTGCAAAGATAAACCTACCTCCTACAAAATACATAAAAAATACCCTACTAATAAACCCTAACTGCGGTGGAGCTGCCAGCAGGCTACGATCGTTCGCTCTCCACCTTTTATGCCAGAGGCTAGCCGGCCCTAACCCTGTATAAGGCAGTGTCAGGCCCAAGAGAACAAAACAAAACAGACAGAAAAAAAAACTACAAACATACTACTAATACTAATTTTCTACTGCTCTATAACAAAGACCCCAACAATTGAATGTCAGTTTGGAGATCCTTGACACAAAAGGGTCGACTGTGTTGGCCTCCACTACTGGAACTGGAAGGTCGTTCCATTTCTTGATGGTTCTGGGCAGAAACGAGTGCTGACGGTACTGAGAGCGACGCTGTGGCTGCGAGAACTGATGGCAGTGGTCGCTTCGTTGGCGTGGTGGTGGGGGCTTCAGCTTACTCTTCAGGCCAGTGGCACTGACGTGGTTGTTGTGGATTTTATACAGCATGGTCATTCTAGCTATTTGGCGGCGTTGTTGTAGAAAGGGACACTGCAGTTCCTCAAGCATGCCCTTGACGTTAGAGGTGTTGTGGTAGCGCCTAAGGACATACCTGGCAGCTCTTCGTTGTATAGCCTAAATTTTATTTATTGCGAGTTAGGTACCGTTGAGGCGTACTCTAGGATGGGCCTTACGAAGGACTTATAGGCTGTCTGCTTGAAGGAGGTCGACCCTATATTCAAGTTTCTCCGCAAGAAGCCTAAGGTCTTATTGGTTCTTGCACAGATGTTATCGATGCGGGTTATGTTACTATACATATTTTAACTTTCTGATCTTCCTTTTTGATTTGGCTAAGTACGTTTAAAGCTTGTTCGTCCACTATGTTCCCTGCATGCTGTACAGTGGTGAAAGTCAGGTACAATATTGTTGAATCACTCGTCCAGTTCTTTATTTCCATACTTTCCAAATAACAGTCCCTTCTCTCAATCTTTTGTCCTCCCAAATGTTTTCATAGTCCTCGTCACACAGCTGTGACTTTCCCCTTTTCATGCGACCATTATATTTTCCCGCCCCTGCTCTCATTTCTAGTCTGCCTGCATCCTATCTTATCTCTTGGCCTGCCCTTCCCATTAGGCTACTCGCCAATCTTCCCAGAGTCTCTACGTTAATATAGATCCGTATATTAAGACAATAAACCACAAGAAAACATGCATAATTGCCGTATATCTGAGGCGAAGAAAATATAAACAGTAATCAAAATATATTATTCTTTACATGCATATTATTATCATTCTCATTATTATTATTATATATCCTACATTATATATTGCCTATCCTTGTTAGATGAACACTACAAAGATAAACAAACTGGATTTAATAACGCAATGACTAAATATAAACTTCTGCCTTATTAAGATGCGTCGGTAAACGTTTGTATTGCTGGCAACGTAGCCATAAGAACAGGAAAAGATGTGCCTTTATGTAGCATACTAGAGAGGAGAGTTAACTGTGTACCTATGTGTGGCCGCAGCTTGTTTGATGCAACAATACCAACACATGACAACAGTTGTAAAGTTCGTAAAATGGCAAATTTTATTGCCGGATTACCACATGGTAACCAGAAATCATATAACTGGATCTATGCATTATAATAATAACAGCATATGAATTAAAGCCAGCATTAAAAATATTGATGTTTACATGCATCAAAGGTGAGGGGCCAACCGCCCATACCATACTGTCATCGAAGTATTACACAAACAAGTATTAAATGACAATCAGATTAGCAAAGATGGGGCGGCCATTCCCCCCACCACGACCAGAATAATCTGGTGAGTAATAAAATGCAAATATTCACAAACAAATGTGGGCCAGTCGAGGTCGTAAACATTACCTCATTTTTTTAGCCTGTACACTATAAATTGGACCACAGTATAAAGTACTCTATTGAAATTACGGTAGGTAATACATCAACACCTACTTAAAAGATGCCTCTCAAACATTTCGACGACTAAAACGACTACTTATCAATCCTACTTTATTTTCCGCCCTAAAAACCTTTCGTACAAAATATATAGACTAAACCACTGAAGAGCTGTGCCAGAAATCCCAAAATGTCTATGAAAGCGACCTAAAAGAATGGCGTGATCTATTGTATCAAAACTAGTTAATAGATAGAGTAAGGTGAGAGGGGTCAATCTGATATTATCCGTATTGCATTCAATATAATTGTGTATTGTAAGACGAGCCGTCTCAGTTGATTGAACTAGCTGCTGTGAATAAGTATGTTCATGGATTCGATTTGGAATAACCAATTCCAATACCTTCAATATAAACCTAAGACTAGAGATAGGAAGGTAAGTTTGAAGGTCATTTTTTTTGCACACAAGGTGTTTTTAATGAGAGGATCGGCAAGAGCGTGCTTCCATTCCTGTGGAACAACAATATCCTGCATTGACATATTTATAATATTTGCAATAGTTTAAATCAGTGGTCAATGCAACTGTTCTGGATAATGTTGGAAAAGGGTCAATACCACACGATTTGTTAGGATGGTTTTGTATGATAGTGTGAACTTTATTTGTAGTTGCAAGTAAACGTGTAATCAACGTCATTAATGACAAAACGTCATCGAATGTAAGCAATCTTATACGTGACGTATTTTGAAAACATGCTGCATAATGTATCCAATGAAGAAGAATCAGGCAATACTTTTGGTTTCTCCCGATGAAGCACACTATTGGTGGTTTTTCAGAATGTTTTGATATTAAATTCGTTTAACAGTCTGATTTTGCTTTTGACATCATGTCGTTGCATATATGTAATTGCTTAGTACAGCTGGGCCGATCAAGGGGTGAACGGGTACGTTGCCAAATTCTTTCAAGATATCGACGGCCACGTTTTGCTTCTGTGTCTAGTAACAGCCATGGTAACGGTGGACGAACTTTTGTTTTTTGCTTGTTTGGTGGGCATGTTTATCAAGAAGCCTACTTAATTACGTGTACAGTATTTATAATCCGGCCATCAATTATACATTACTACGAACAATTATACATTCTAATACGCGTGGTTCTCCATCTAGATAGCATGATGAACCAACTGATTTTATATGTGTGATAATGTGAGTTGAATTCTTAAATGTGACATAATTGTGTCAAGAACCGCCAGGTGAAATGGCCTTGCAAATAAATATCCGGGTTCTGGGGTATATCAGAAGGGAAGTAGTTATATACAATTAAAGAATTATCCAAATTGATTGACCCATCTTCCAAACAATAAAAAAAATACAGCTATTCTTCAAGTACGACTCGTCAGCCTCCCTAACCTCTTATCATACAAAGTCTTACGTACATACATCTCTATCATAACATTTGATAGGTACACATGGATTGACCAGTTCTTCAATCCTATGCTATTTCAACAAGATTCTGTAACATAATCGCCATATAGGCACAAAAGTTCAACACCCTACGGCTGCCTGCGTGGCACTCGCAATGTACAGATGAGAGAACATAATGTTTGTAATGATCGATACCACATTTTGTCATCACCGTCAACTTGAGGACCATTTGTCCCTCAGCAGTCGAGCGAAGTAGTTCTTACTCGGTTCGTCGGGAATTCCCGCTTCGGGTGTGAATTCTCAATTGTCGCGTAAGCGGTCTACTCTCGCACTGTTGTTACGCGAGGTGTTACTCGGCGTCATTCGCCCTCGGGTGCACTTTGTCAGACTTCACCCCGCCCCGACACTACAATAAATATTATAATCACAATATTTTTATTCCTTGGTGTGTAAGCTACACCATTCATATCATACGTTTTTTTTTCATCGATACCACATACAATCGTAGTACCTACACACAAACATGTGTAGCTAATGTTAGCCATATATATATATATATATATATATATCCGTACCCAATATCCCATTAGTAATAACAACCCCACCACCTTACATATTCTAAGTCCCAACAAACTATACACCAATAAGCATTATCTGTGACACAGTAATACAACCTATGTTCGCTTTTTGTTACTATCTAACATTCACATAACAGAGCGATGATTCGGCACCCTGCATAAATCTCGATATACCAGTATCATTACGCTGACCATATTTTGTTATTATTGACCACTCCCTTTTGCACAATTATAACAATGTAAAAACCAGATGTTTAAGCCAATACATGTAATCTAACATACAATCATAAAATATATATTCCACATACCTCCGGTATTTCGTATACTCTATATGTGCATTTTGTTATACCACTGGGTATAAAGACTTCGTGTTTGCCAACCGCACCGTAATGGTTTCCCTCATCAGAAGAGACCATATTACATGTCTTTGCTCTGTCGGGTTCTGGACTCGTCTGTTCTATCCTACCTTCAAACCTCAGTACCTCCACCCTATACCTTCATCAGTCATGTGATCCCTGCTGATGCTGACGTCATTGTAACAATTTCAACACCATCCAACAGGTGATACTCTAAATCAACCAGTATAAAATCTTCATTATAACGACATAACTATACGCCGTAATGTTATTCCATTTAACCTTACGTCCGTATCACCATATCTACTCATATGGAACGGCCAATCATGTTATAGATATTACACGTTGTATTCGACAATCCTCCCTGTCTACCCTAACTATAATTATATTTGCCCGGTTCTTTAAAATCTGACCTTAGGCCACCATTCCAGTTCCTTCATAGTATTGCATAGCCACTGGGCAGCCGTCAGTGGCCTACAGGACAACCCTAACACGAGTCAGCCAACCATAGCTTTACATTATAACCCTAAATGCAGTCTTTCACAGACGCTACCAACCTATGCTAAGTTCTAAAAATCACAATCTTGACAAATTGGTTTGTTGTTTTGAGAATAGTAAGTTGTTGTATGTACATTGTTTGATTGTGACATGGGAATACAGCACATATATTGACTATGTTATCCTATCAATGAATTACGAATGGGATTACTAAGGTTGGAATACTGGATGCTGAAAATACTTTGCTCATTTGTTTAGTTTATAATATTATACAGAACAAATCGTTTTTTAATCAAACACGTAATCAAACTATCGTACACTGCCGCCAGTGTAATATAATATAACAAATAAATGGCACGATTGCATTTAATTTAGTGTTTGTGTTACTTTGTTTAGAAGAGTATGGCAGATATTGCAGACGACTGCCAGACGGTTATAATTCGGTGCGATCATCGTAATTTTCAGTCTCCCAAACTGACGGTCGCTGTGGAGCAAAATAATGTGTCGCAATATAATTTCGTATCGGTTTGCATTTCCACATAATGAATCCGTTCGGTTACGTTTGCGTTACGAGTATGTACTCAATAACTCCAGTATTGGCTTACGTACGTATGGCGTAACGGCGGTGATGCACCGTCATAAATGTAATGCAATATTGCATGCATTTTTTAAGCCGATGTTGGAACATTATTCATTTTGTGATTAAATCATGCGCGCGCGCGCACGTTTGTGTGTGTGTGTGTGTGTGTGTGTGTGATTTTCTGTGAGTGTGTATGCTTGTGTATTTGTGAGTAGATAGGAGGTACTGTTCGACCTCAAACTCCTACTTATAAAAAATTATTTAATGACCACTAAACGTTTTCCAGCACCTACTTATAAAAAAAGATCAAAGGCTTTTTGTTGACACTAATTAGTTTCGGAAACCTACTTATAAAAAACATGATTGATGAGCGATGTAATTTGATAATAATTGGATGATTGATTACCCCTACACTAGAGATGCCACCTAGCGGTGAGTACAGAGAGTATTTTAGTCCTAGCGATCAACGTCGTACCTAGAGCGTGCTGACGTAAGCAATAATGCGTTTATCGCGCTAATATAACCACGCTAAAACCATTATATGAACTACAACCATTGTATAAACGTCGACCTCCTAGCGATCAACGTCGTACCTAGAGCGTGCTGACGTAAGCAAGTAAAACCACTGTATTGACCTTAGGAGCCTAGGGGTCGAGTTTTTAGTCTAGTATATAAGCGGTGGCGGTAGCGGGTGATCGGTAGTCGGTATGATGTCGTCGCCTATAAGGTTTGGTGGATCGCGGTCGTTCTTGTCGAATATGTATATGCGTATGTATATGCGTCGCGTGTCGGCGTTCGGTCGGGGCTTTCGATCCGTCGAGCACGCCTATCAGTATAGGAAAGCGATATTCTACGACGACGTGGAATGTGCCGAAGAAATCAAAAGTTCGCTACGCTCTTATGCAGCGAAACGACGCGGTTACGACATTCGAAAAAAGAGAATGGAAACCAAATGGACCGACGTTAGGGTGAGATGTATGAAGATGTTGTTGAGGAGGAAGTTTGACGGATCGAACGATTTGAAAGCTGCACTGTTGGCGACCGGGGACGCCGAATTGGTGGAATGGGTAGCGAGTAGGGAGGGTTTCTGGGGTAGCGGAATCGCGGGCGATGTGGGGAAGAACACGCTCGGTAAACTGTTGATGGAGTTGCGCGATGGTTATAAAGACGCGTAAAAAAGTGTTCGTCGTTCAGTCGTGAAAAATGAACGGACCGTCGTTGAAGCATCCTTTTACATGTATAGTAGCCGGTCCTAGGGGATGCGGTAAGACGACGTTCGTCGAGCGTTTGATACGTTACGACACTATGATCGATCCGCCGCCGGAGAAAATCCTGTGGTGTTACGGACAGTGGCAAAGCGGCTACGCATCTATGTCTTCGACAATAGAGTTCGTAGACGGCCTGCCGGATCCGAAAGGTTTAGACGGTAAAGCGAGAACGCTTCTAGTACTCGACGACCTCATGGAGGAGACCGATAGCCGGGTGACGGTACTATTTACTAAAAAAAGTCATCATTGTAATACGTCGGTCGTACAATTGCGACAGAACATGTTTCCGAAAGGGAAAGAAAACCGTACAATCAGCCTGAACGCTCAATACATAGTGCTATTCAAGAGCCCTCGAGACGCCGTTCAAGTAGGTCACCTAGCGAAACAGATGTACCCTGGAAAGGTCAACTACATGATAGAGGCTTTCAAAGAAGCGACGTCGTCGGCGTACGGCTATCTATTCGTGGATCTGAAACAGGAAACGGAAGAGGACATGCGTCTGCGTACGTGCATATTTCCGGACGATCGCCTTCAGTACGTGTACGTACGGAAGGGTGGTGGTGGTGGTGGCGGCGGTGGCGTCGGCGGACTATAAGAAGAGAGGGACGACGACGCGTCCGTTTATTAGTCGCTATGACGGGGCGCGCGGTGGCAGCGAAGAGACGACCGAAGGTGGGGGATCGACGAATCAAATAAAGAGACACATCGTTGCCCTGCAGCTGTTGGAGAGACATAGACGGAACATCGCTCTGCGAAAAGCCCTACTCGCCCACGCGGACACCGGTCTCATTTGTAGTCTGTGCGATTGCGCGTACAACATTCTGAAAGGGAACGTGAAGTTGTCGCCGAAACAGAAACGCGTATTGTCGAAATACCGGGATCACCTGCGTAAACTCGTCGACAAACACGTTACGCGTAAGCAGAAGCGTGTTATCTTGCAAAAGGGTGCGGGTGGTTTTCTGACGGCCCTGCTAGCGCCGTTAGCGAGTACCGTTATCCTGCCGCTGCTCAGACAGGTGTTCGGCGGCAGCGGAGGGTGATTGATGCAGTACGCGAAGAAGATGGCGTTGGTCGATCCACGATTGGTGGAAAGCCTTCTGCCACGTGTCGATCAGTCGTCGAGCACGCCCCGATCACGTGTGCTGAATAGCCTTGACAGCGACATGAAGGACATTCTAGAACGTTCGGATTTATCGGAACGCGAAAAGGTAGCGTCGTACAATCAACTGCTGAGTCGGTACAATACGATAGAGGCGGCTCGAGTGGCGCAACCTGTACGCGTGTCGGTGGTCAACAGCGGCGAGACGCCCGCGGTGGCGGCGGCGGCGGCGGCGGCGGCGGCGCCACCATCGTCGGAGGTGATAGAGCGCGAAATCGTAGCCAGTATGCCGAAAATGTTGAAAGGGAAGGCGGGACTGCTTATCGAAAAAATGAAAGCCGATCCGTTGTCGCGATGGAACGATCGCGGTGAATTCGTGTACGACGGTAAAACGATCACGGGGAGTAATATGGTCGATCTAGTAAACGATCTCATGCGAACGAGATCGAAGACGACGGCGCCCGTAGCATGGCGGGAGTTCGGATTGCACATGAAGGATATGAATATCCCTATGGAATTCGTAGGCAACCCGCGCTAACGATCGTACATGGAGCGACGACAGAAGCACCTACTAGAAGAGGCGATGATGATGCCGACGACGTCTAGTTCATCAGCGCCGACGGAGTGGAGACGTCGTCGGATGCGAGGCGAACCTAAACGCAGACAACGATCCTCTTCGTTGGGCGTCACGGCGTGGGATACGTTGTCGTGATGCCGTCACGACGCGCGATCATAATTGTCGTCGGCTTCACCATCGCGCTTATTGCACTCTATATAATAATCATCGTATTATCGTCGTCGTCGTCGTCGTCGTCATGGTGTCCGGGTGGAGTCGTCGTCGTCCAAAACGAAAGCCTCGACAGCAACGAAACGACGACGACGACGAGCTGAATAACGCGTACTTCGATCCGAAACGGGTGGGGAGTTACAGAGGCGTCGACGCGTTGCACCGGGCGTCGAAGCTCCGACGTCCAGCCGTCGAGAGGTGGCTAGCGTCGCAGGACGCCTATACCCTACACAAACCTGTTAGACGTCATTTCAAACGACGTCGCGTCATCGTGGGCGGTCGAAACCAGCAGTGGCAAGCCGATCTGGTCGACTTGACTAGACTGAAAACGCACAACGACGGTATAACATTCCTATTGACGGTGATCGATGTGTTTTCGAAGTGGGCGTGGTGCGTTCCGTTGAAGAATAAGTCCGGCGCGTCGCTCGTCGCGGCCTTCGAGCGCCTGCTGAGCGACGACGACGAGACGCCGAACACGCTGCAGACCGATAAGGGGAGCGAGTTTTTGAACCGACCCCTACAAACGTTGCTAAAAAGTCGCGGCGTTCATCATTTCGTGACGCATAACGAGGAGACCAAAGCGAGCGTCGTGGAACGGTTTAATCGAACTTTGAAGACGCGTATGTGGCGCTATTTTACGAAACACGAAACGCTGCGCTACGTAGAGGGTTTTACCGGATTTCGTGCGATCGTACAACAACGCCTACCACCGAAGCATCGGTAGGACGCCGGCGAGTGTCGACGCGACGAATCAGGAGGCCGTATGGCAACGACTGTACGGGGGTGGCGGCGACGATCAACGACGAAGACGAAAACCGAAACTATGCGTGGGATAGAGGGCACCTTCTACGAACCGGAACTACAACGCGTAGTCGTTCCGAAAGACAAACTATATCGCGTGGAGGCGGTTCTACGGCGTCGTCGGCGTCGTGGCGGCGGTTCGGAGGCGCTCGTAAAATGTAGCGGATATCCGGCCTCATTCAACAGCTGGATCGACGCCGAGTCGCTCGTGGACCTATAGGATGCATCGTTGGATGCGTCACACCGGCTGCTGGCGACTGCACGAGGTGGGAATATGCAACGGATCTTCGTTCTTACCGTATAAAGGTCCCTGCTGCATCGACAGCGCGCAGTGGCGCTACGATGTGCGACGACGACGACGAAACTACCTCGATTGGCGATCGTCGAACGAACGCCGACGCCGAGCAATCATCCGTCGTCGCCGAGCACGACGACGCGGACTCCATCGATGCTACAACCACAGCCGAACCCGTTCCATGGCGAATCTGCGGCAACGAATGCCCTAAGGCCGAAATCGTGTTCCTCTGTCAGGTCGTCGTCCTGTAATTCGTCATCGCCGTTAGTATATACAATCTGACGAAAGGTTAAGGTGACTCCAACCTGTGGACGGCGCTGTTGAGCAGCTGTCTCGGTTACCTGCTCCCGAGTCCGTCTATGAGTGTCGGCGGCGGCGAACGTCAACACGATGGAGGTCTCGTCTGACTTTTACCTGACGCTGCCGAGCAACGCGTCTACGAAACGTCACCCCGAAAAAACGTTGACGCAATACGTCACGACGTTGCCGCGACGTTTCGACCTGTCTGGGGAGTGGGAATGCGGCGCGGTGTCGGTACAGTATCCGCACACGTGGTACAACATGAGAGAGAAGTACGCCTACTTCTATCTGACTTGCGCGGCGGGCGAACCGGGTGTTTACACGCAGATAGACAAAGGCGGCTCGACCGTGCTGATATATCGTCAGACGTCGATTCCTCACGGTTTCTACAACAACGTTTATACGTTGTTGAACAGGATCAACGAGGCGCTAGATAAATTATGCACCAGGAAGGTCAAGGCCGTGCTAGAATACTGCGCCGTCTCTAACCGATTTACGCTACGTATGTCGGCGGGTGTCGAATTTATCATACCTCTTTCGAGCCGTCTGAGGCACGTGCTAGGTTTCCATAGCAACACGATCATGAGTTCGTCCGCGTTCGGCCCCGCGCCGGCGGTGAGGCCCGTCATCAGCACCTCGCCCGCCGCGTACACGTTCGAGTACGAAGTTCGCGATACGGTGAATATGTCGGCGGGCATCGAGAGTCTGTACGTGTACACGGATCTCGTGGAACCGCGCGTCGTCGGTGACGTGTACGCGCCGCTCCTTCGAAACATCGCCGTCCGCGGTGAGAACGGTGATGTTATTTCGGAAACGTTCGATCGCGTGCAATACGTGAAGCTGCTGCGGAGTCAATTCGACGAGGTCGAAGTGGATATAAGAGACGATCACGGCCAACCGATACCATTCGAGGAGGGGAAGGTGGTGACGACGCTTCACTTCAGACACTGTAAATCGAAATTGTTTTAATAACATGTCGCCGTCGAAGAACCCGTACGTGGACAATTACGTTCGTCAGGTCGGCGGACAGCTGCCGGTCTTCGTCGGTGCTCGGGGTCAACGAGGTCACGGTCTGGGTAATCTCTTCGGGAGTCTGTTTCGAAGCGCCATGCCGCTTATTAAGAGAGGCGCGTTGGCGTTGGGAAAACGCGCTCTCAACACCGGCATGCACGTGGCGCGCGACGTCGTCGCCGGCGGCAATCTGAAACAGTCGATAAAAAGGCGCGCGAAGGACGCCGCCGCCGATCTTTTCGACGGCCTATTGAATTCGCAGGCACCGCCAAAGAAGAAGCAGAAGAGAAAGAAACAAACGCAGCAGCAGCGCCGTCCCCGCGGTGGCGGCGTCGGCGTAAAGAGAGCGCGCTTAGCGGCGACGGCCGTCAGTAGGCGAAAAAGTCCGCGTCGAACGGACATATTCGAGGAGTAACGACTATGGACCCGTTCAGCGCGTCAGTGGACCGTCTACCAGCCGCTGACGACTCTCGACGCCGGCGGCCCTATCGAGTTCCCGGGTTCGGGCTATACGGATCTTCGAGTGTACGTGCGCTTCATAGTGACACGGGGAGGGGACGGTACCGATCTGGTGGCCGCCGCCGCGGTGGCGCCGGCCAACAGTTTCGTGCATACGATGTTCAGTCAACTCGACGCGTCGCTGAACAACGTCCTCGTGTCGGCGTCGACCAATACGTACGCGTATCGCGCCTACGGAAGAAAAAAACGCAGCAGCAGCAGCACCGCGGCGGCAGCGGCATAAAGAGAGCGCGCCTAGCGGCGACGATCGTCAGTAGGCGGAAGAGAGCGCATCGAACGGACATATTCGACGAGCGATGGCGTTCGTGAACGGCTCGACGTGCGAGGGCGTGAAGGCCGAACTGGAGCTGTTCAGCGGACCGGTGACGCAGACGAGCATCGAGAGTAGTCAGTGGACCGTCTACCAGCCACTGACGACTCTCGACGCCGGCGGCCCTATCGAGTTCCTCGTGCCGGGTTCGGGCGAAGACTATACGGACCTTGGGAGCGTTCAAATGTACGTGCGCTTCAAAGTGACGCAGGGGGACGGTACCGATCTGGCGGCCGCCGCCGTGGTGGCGCCGGTCAACAATTTCCTGCATTCGATGATCAGTCAAATCGACGTGTCGCTGAACAACACCCTCGTGACGCCGTCGACCAATACGTACGCGTACCGGGCCTACCTCGAGACGTTGCTAAGTTACGGTAGCGACGCGAAACTTTCGCATCTCACGTCGTCGTTGTGGTACCAAGACACCGCCGGACGGATGGACACGCTCGGCAACGCCAACGTCGGCTTCGAGCCGAGACGCGTCATGACGGCCGATAGCAATGAGATGGAGATGATGGGACGCATGCACATCGACGCGTTTATGCTAAACAGACACATACCGAACGGCGTCGACACGAAAGTGCGCATAGTGCGCTCGAAGGACGCCTTCGCGCTCATGGGCGCGCAAGCCGTACCGGGGTGGCGCATCGTGCTGCAGGCGATTCGACTGCACTTGCGAAAAGTGAAGTTGAACCCGGCCGTCCAGATGGGACATATCAAAGCGTGGGGGTTGGGAACGGTTAAGTTTCCGATGCGTCGATTAGACTGCAAATCGTTCTCGATAACGGCGGGTACGCTATAGCACACGCACGAGAACCTGTACATGGGTGCGATTCCGAAACGCCTCTTCCTGATGATGATCGATAACGTCGCCTACAACGGCGACTACACTAGAAATCCGTTCGACGCGCGTCACAACGACATAAACTTCCTCACGCTCATCGTCGACGGACGTCAGGTGCCGAGCAAGCCGCTGCAGCCGGACTTCCCGCACAACCGGTACGTGCGGAGCTACATGAATCTCTTCGAGGCGACCGGAAAGGCGTACGAGTTCGAGGGGAACGACGTATCGCGCACGGACTTCGGCGCCGGCTACACCATCTTCGGTTTCGACCTGACCCCCGACTGTTGCGACGGCGACCATTTCAACGTCGTGCGTCAGGGGAGCGTGGGCGTCGAAATGCACTTCGGAACGCAGCTACCGCTTCCGGTGAACGTCGTCGTGTACGCGGAATTCGGGACGGTGATGGAGATCGACCGGAACCGGAACGTCGTGTACGACTGGTAGTAACTATGGATACGTTTCAACTGATGCGTCGTCTGGAACGCGATACGTACGCTAAACGTATCGTCGTCGGCGTCCTGCCTAAAGACGCGCTACTTACCGCCGCCGCCGTCGCCGCCACCTTCCCGACGACCTTCGTGTGGAACACCGACGACGGCGGCGAACCGGGACAGCAATGGGTGGCCGTCTACGTGGACACCGACCGACGAGGCGAGTATTTCGATTCGTACGGTCTGCCGCCGCTGTACGCCGACTTCCGCGCCTTCCTGCGCCGCCACTACGGCGACGCGTGGACGTCAACGACAAGCGGCTGCAGAGCGTCATCTCTAACGTGTGCGGACAATATTGCGTCGCCTACCTTCTCCTCCGATGTCGCGGTATGCCGTTGACGACGTTCCAGAGCCTATTCAGCACCAATCGGGTGAACAATGACTGTCTCGTATACGATTTATTAAAACCTCATTAATTATGCCGCTTTTACGTGTATAGAATAAAAAAAAAAAAAGATCATGTACATGTTGATGTTTATTATTACCCTACCTACACATACATACAGAAACTACTCTTAGGGGGGGTGGTGGGGGTTAGGTTAGTAGTAGACGAGTTAGACGAGTTTACGAGTTAGACGAGTATCGGCGCCGTAGTGACGCCGTCATCGAGCACGCGGTGTTTAGCGTAGAAGTAGCTCAACGCCGCGCGCTCTTGAACGTACGTCAACACGGACGAGTCTTTCACTTGGAAACCGCGGTTCCAGCCGACGCCGTTGCGGCGGTCGCGCAGTACGGCGAGGAAGATGTGGTCGTCGATGTCGGCGTTCTGTCGCTTGCTCAGTCCCTTCGTGCTGTACTTCGGACCGGCGGCGCCGCCGAAGCAGTAGTAGGTCTTGCTGCACAGCGCCACGATTCCGTCGCCGCGCCACTCTTCTTTGAAGAGGCCCGGCGTTCGACGATCGAATAGGCGTCGGCGCGCGCAGCAGGCCGGCACGTCCGCCTCCCACGCTAGTCCGGCGACGCGCCGTCGTACGTAGGCGTCCACGTGCGCGTTGCAGCATTCGGCCGGAAACCAGAGCGAACAATTCCGGAAGTAGTGTTCGCGACGTTCTTCCGGTACGAGCGCGTCGACGTCACGTCCGGCTAGGGCGATGTACGCCGAGTCCGTGTCCATAGCGCAGTACTGGAAGAGCGGACGGGGAATGTAGGCGTCGACGAAATCGAAATAAAATTCCAGCATTCTCAATTTTGCGTACTGCAATACGAAATAGCCGATATGTATCGGCAGGCCGTAGACGATTTTGCGCTTATTCAGCGCCACCTCGTACAGCGCGTCGTCGACGACGACGTCGAGTTGCCGGAAGCGCCGATTGTTGACGAGCATCGACGCGCCGACCGGCGTGGCGTACTTGATTTCCCGGTGCCGATCGACGCGCGTAATCGTTTTCCCGTAGGAACTGTTGCCGAGAAGTTTAAATGTATCGGCGATGATCGATTTGTCGGATTCGATATCGCCCTCGCGTCGCGCCGTCGAAACCGCGTCGCCGAAGCGGCGAAAGCACGCGATCGGCGCGTACTCGACGATCTGGTAGACGCGCTAGACGAAGAGACCGTGCGCCAGATACCAGCGTAGGAGCGGCGTCGCGAGCACGATCGCCGCGCCGAAGTAGCTACCGACGAGCGTCCGTTGAGGTCGCGTGAGGAGATCGTGCGATTCGGCGTAGTCGCGCATGAACGGGCTGAGATCGTCGCGTACGATATCGACTTTCTTGAATACGGGCTGCATCTCGGCGAACTTGTCGCGCAGCGCTTCCGGCACGACGATATCGCACTGCACGTGGCCGAACAGAGAGACGTCGCGCACCGCCTCCAGTATCGTCGAGAGCGTAATGCTCGTCGGTTGCCATCGTGACTCGTCGGGCGGCGTCGGCACCGCCGGCGGTCGCACGGCGCGCCACTGGCACTCCCACATTTCGACGACTTCGTCGACGAAACGGCGCAGGTAGGCGCCCACGGCGATCGTCGCGGCGTGCAGCGTCGTCATCGGTTGACCGTTGACGGCGTTCGTCGTCACGTGCGCCTGACACGTCGGGCAGCCGTGAAAATAGCAGCCGTGAAATTTATACGCCGTTCGCGTGGCGGCGCACCAGCCGTCGACTCAGTGCTTTCCGATGCGCTTCTCGCGTCCGTTCAACTGGTGACGTATACGCGCGCCGGTTTCCGCCTCCACGCACGTCAACCACTCCACGGCCAGCCCGTCGGCATCTCCTGCATTATCGCCCATAGATAGAGGCCGTTTGCGTCGAAGCCTACTATCGATCGGCACGGCGCGTCGCCGCCTCGAATCGACGTCACGTCGGCCTCGTGGTGGCGCGCGAAGATGATCGACGGGCCGCCGACGATCTGCGCCTGCAGCAGACGGTGCAGATCTTTGTTCGGCTCTTTGAAGAGCGAGAAATGGATCGACGTCGGCAGGTCGTTGAACAGGTACAACAACGTCATCCCCGGTACGCTGATGACGTCCTTGAACATGTCGATACGTCGGCGCCGATAGAAGGCGAACTGGCGATCGACGGCCTCGAGAAACGGCGCCACATCACGATTGTTATACCACACAAGAAAATCGCGCATCGACGTCATGCCCTCGTCACGCCACGCCGTCGCGCAAATCTCGTACGCCTCCGCGGAGATTCCCTCGCGTTTCAGCTGGCTGTAGAAAGCTTCGCGCGACGGCAGGGCGGTTTCGTCCAGACGCGTCAACGCATCGATATGTTCGTACGGAAAGTAGCCCTTCGTTGCCGAGCAACCGTACGCTTTCAGAAAGCGATCGTAGCTAACGCCGGGCGCGAGGTAATTCGTTATGTCCAGGAACTTCAACGTCGTCGTAGACAGGCACATGTAATTGTTCTGACGTTTAATGGTAAACGCCGACGACGTGTGCTGCGTGTCGTCGGTTATGAGCAGGGGGGTCAAGTACTTTTTGACGACATTGAGGTCGTACTTACCCGAATTGAATCCCAATACGGGCATTTGACGAAGGTACGTCCACAGCCGGTCGGCGAGAGTGGCGTACGGTGACGCGTCGGCGTCGTCGTGTCGTCGTTGCATCGTCGCCGCCAGTCGGCGCCGAGCGCGTCCAGTGCCTCGAAGGTCGCGTCGTAGCGGGAACGTAGAATCGCGCACGCCGCCGCGCTCACCGCTTACAGGTCGTCGATGAGTTGACGCGCGAGTGCCGACGAATCGCCGGTCGTGACGTAACTCCGCGCCGCTTCTTGACCGGGCACGTCCGACGCGACGCTCACGCTGAGCAGTTCTTGTCGCGCGATCCAGCGGCATTTGCCGGTATCCGTCGGCAGATCGTTATCGGCGAAATAGCACTCGAAATCGAACATCGCGCGGTACGGGTAGTAGCGCAGGTCGTCGTCGCCGACGTCGATGCCTTCGTCGTCGAGCCGCTCGAATACGGACGGCGACGGTCGGTAGACGCCGCCGGGGAACACGTGACGAACGCCACCTTCGCACGTCGCTTCGTGATGTCGTAAATGGCACACGTCCCGCCAGAGGGAGCTGCCACATTTCCCGCACTTGTGCGTTTTTGTGTACGCGCGCGGATCGCTTATGTACGAGAAGTGCGACTCGTACAGGTTGACGTTCAGCGTCGTGGGATGCGCTTCGCGCGATCGACGGACTAGTTCGGCGACGTCGTTCGTCAGTCGACGATAGACGAGGACGTTGATGCCGAAAACCGTCTCCACGCGATCCAATTCGTTCAGGCGCACGCCGTTCGAGGCCGACGTGCGCGCGGTGCGACAATACTGCGCGTGCAGACGTTGATCGACTTTCATTAAACGGTTCGTATCGATGTGGCGGATACTTTCGCCTCGTCGGTGACCTTGCAGGTGGAGTCCGATGCATCGGAAGAGACACAGATGGTCGTCGTAGGGCGTGCCTCGATGATCTTTCGTCAACGTCACGATGGCCCTGTTGAGGCGCACGTAGGCGGGAAGCGTCGTCACGCCAACGCAGCCGATAGGATGAGTGATGATGACGTTCACGAAGTAGGTGGCGTTAGTTACGAGCTCGACGATCCATCCCGAATCGGCACGCTGCGCGATGGCGTACTGCAGTACGTCGGTCTTGCGCACGGCGTCGAGGAATCGTTCGAATGAACGGCTATCTGTAACTAGGGCGGGTGTTTCGAGGAGGCGTCCGCAACAGTTACACGAAGAATTAAAATATCGGTACCGACCCGACACCTTGTGGCGTAATACAAAACCATAGCTTACGTTAATTTTAAACGCGTACTTTTGCGCGCGAAACATTTCCCTCAGACGCGGTTCGAGCACGCGCGTACTCGTACAGGCGGTCATATGATAGTTGTAACGCGACTGTATGACGCCGCGCGCCACCGACGTCTCTATGCTACGCCGGTGCTCGTCCACGACACGCTGTAGATCGTCGGGTGACGGCGGCGCCCTAGCGGCTGCCGCCTCCGCCACTGATTCATTTCTACTACTACCAGGAGGTGGCGACGTCTGACACCACAGCTTCAGATGTCGTAGCATAGCGTGACGCGTGGTGTACATCGTGCCACATTTTGGACACTCTCGACGTTTTACGCAAAGCGCTTCGACGCCGCAACTTTTCGAACTCTTTACGTGTCGTTCTAACGTCGACTGTTTCACGAAATAGTTCCCGCATTTCGGACATTGCCATCTAGTAGGTGGTGGTGGCATTCTCTCTAATTATATTTTTTCGAGCACCGCTATTTATAACAGCGACGGTGACGGTGACGGTGGTGGTGGTGGTGGTGGTAGGTACACCCTAGCGGGAGGAATGTGGTGGCAGTCATTTTTATAACTAAGACTAGCGGTAATTTTTCTAACGGAGGAATGTGGTAGGGGCCATTTTTATAACTACGTCTAGCGGTAATTTTTCTAACGGTATCTAATGTGGTGGTACGACTAGCGGTAATTTTTCTAACGGAGGAATGTGGTAGCGGCCATTTTTATAACTACGACTAGCGGTAATTTTTCTAACAGTGTGCGGTATCTAATGTGGTGGCGGTCATTTTTATAACTGCGACTAGCGGTAATTTTTCTAACTAGGTAACTCGGAAACGGAAAGTACATTTTCAACGTTTTATTCGGTACTCTTACAACATTCAAACACAGCGTCGTGAAGCCTTGGTTTCAATAGCAAGCAAATATTAACAAAATGTTCTCTATTCTACTAGTGTTCGTTCATTCCAGTCCGCTACGGCGTTGCACTTACGTGTGCACGGCCGACTCGAGTTGCACGCGATTCATATAATCGCGCCAATTTGTCCCCAACAACCAGTTCGACACAAACTGCACCAAATACAATTCTCCTGCACGGCCCGTTTGCGGCTGCTGTTCACCGGAAGAAGTCGACACGGTTGTCTCGTGTAGAATATGCACTACTCTCGTGAAACAGAGGATGAGCGATCGACGCAGGAACGTTTCGATGACGCCGTTGAAACAGCGCGTCACAATACAGCCCGGCTTATCGAAACGTTGCATGTATACATGATTTGGCCGCCCCGCGCGATAGCCGGGCATGTGAACGTATGGACAGCCTTCATTCGGTTCACATACCCCGCAATGATCCCGCGCCTTCTCCAGAATCATTTCGCCGAGAGTCTCGGCGACGAGATCCATCGCCAGCCGTTCGTAACGCCCGACCAACTGACTCGGCTCGGCACGACCAGTTGCCGTTGACACGTCCCCAGCTCCTCCGATACGCTCCAGTACGGCGAGCACGTCGGTCCCATCGTCCCCAGGCTGTCGTTATACGTCGGTGGAGCGGAACGCATTCGGTTCGAGCCGCCGCCCAGCGCCTCCTCGATGATCGCCTCCAATACGTGGGCGTCACGCACTCCTCCACTACCCTACAGCACAAAGCAGTTCTACTCTTTACGAATCACCGTCAGGAACGCGTGTAGGAAGTCGCTCATACACTCACGTCTGGTGTGTTGCATCAGAGCGTCCTACAAACACATTATTATGATTAGTCCGCCTCCCTCTTGTTCTCTTCCTCGTCCATCTTTATCGACCCCTGCACACCCCGTTCCAACAACGTTCTTACGAACGAGGCAACCTCGTCGTACTGAGCTCGAATCCTTTCGTTGTTTGCAAGCATTTTTTCCAGTACGCAGCGTACTTCCTAAAGCATATAAAAGCACAACTGTTAGTACATCAAACTACTACAAAATAGGCTTGCTTCGTAGGCCAACCAAAACGCTCTTATATATTGCTCGGCCGACTCGGCTAATATTTCAAAGCTCTCTGCCCTTAGTTCCCGACCACGACGATCTCTCATTCGTTGTCGTTCGTTGGCGTGCGTCAATAAATCTACCAGTAGCGGCCAATTTTCCTCCTACAAACAACACAAGACAACAACACATTAGTCGTCGTCGACGATGACGTATCTTTTTAGTGTGCGGACTGTATACGAGGGGTCCCCGTTCCAACTCGTCTTCCGGACACTAATATCCACTTTAGTACCGGCTAACTCGAGCACGGTATCGCGGAGATCCTCCTCGTTCAATTCCGTCAAGTACTCAGCCGTGTACTCGACGAGATTATACATTTGGCTATCGAACAACGTAAGCCAAAGGTCGTCTTCCTCCTCCTCGCCGTCCTTCACCATCACACGCAACGCGAAGAATTATTTTGGTACAAACACTTCACCGTGCGTTCGACATATCAGGGTCCCGTCTTTGCTTGTCTGCAATTTCCGGGGACAACGGGAACATCCCAAATAGGTGGTGCCGGGCTCACCTTTGTACGAGACGGCGTCGATCGTAACGGGCGACAGGAGTTTATACACACCGTTGACAGCACACTTCAGATGTCTCAGACTCACCACTGTGGCGCGTGTCGACGCCGACGATTCACGCTCCATAGAACCGCTCCGCGACAGGACCGCAGGCTGCTCGGCCGTCTCGTCGGGCTCCAAGTGCGCCTCTTCAGCGCTTCGCTTTCGGCCGACAGTCAACGGGGCCGCGATGAGCGCGACGGGGCGCTTAACGGGTGGTGACGCCCTCGTTAGCAAGGCTGCAATCAGTGGCGAAGGTTGACTGCTGCTGCTGGCCGCCGCCGCCGCCTTCATCGACTGCTTCCGCGGTGCTTTCGGCTTTTTTGGTTGTTGTTGTTGTTGACTTTCATCCGCCATGTTGCGGAAGAACGTCTGCTGCTTGCTGCTCTGCTGTTGTAGAAAGAATACACGTTAGAACTTCAGCGCCATACAATATAGCTTTTTCTCAACCGTTTTGTACCTTTTCCAAATAACATGCATGCGCACTTCACGCTAATACGTCATCTTACTCAATTATCAGCGTGCGTGCCTCGTACATTTCAGACATTTTGTTTTCGGAAAAAAGTTTCCGGTCACGTCAGTACATTCGCCGTTAAATCTCTCCTTACATCGATTTTCTCTAATATCGATGAACCTCACGATTCCTGACCCCCCAGTGATCGTATACAACGTTTAATTTCGTGCTTTTAACGTTTCGTTTATCGTTTGTAAAAATCCTTTGTTCTCCGTTTACATGTCAATCAAAATAAGCCGTAGTGTCATGCGCCGCCGCCACCGCTGTTTGACGACGCGCACATTTCATACACACTTTTACAGACACGCGCGCACGACGCCTATACATCGCTCCACCACAATCTAACATGACCACGTCCACAACACCACGGTAAGACAGTAACTGCATTTTATTTAAATGCACGTTTTTACTACAGTAAGTACGCAACATGTATTACCGTTTAAACATGCATGCATTTTATTTAAACAATGCATGCACGTTTTTACTACAGTAAGTACGCAACATAAATTGCATGTATTACCGTTTAAACATGCATGCATTTTATTTAAACAATGCATGCACGTTTTTACTACAGTAGTACGCAATTGCATGTATTTTACCGTTTAAACATGCATGCATTTTATTTATAAATGCGTGCATATCTCTCATTTTACTACAGATGTATTTTACCGTTTAATGTCTCATTTTATTTCATCGTTTAATGTCTCATTTTATTTCATCGTTTAAACAATGTCTCATTTAAACAATGCATGGTCCTTTGTTTATTGTGGTTTTTATTTCAAAGACCGATCCAACTGCCCACAAGCAGCACATCGACTACTCGTAGACCGATCCAACTGCCCGACGTATCGACGACGTCGACCCAGGCAACATGCACGGTCGCTCCATCCATCCGCACGTTGCCGTCTCCTACGTGCGACGTCACGTCGACAGGCACTGACAGCTCTGACGACGACATCGCCGATCTGGCTCGAGTATTTCTCATCAAACAGCCCAATGGACTATGGAGAACAATCACTCCTCCCGAACTGTATCGTCGGGAAGGCTTCGGTTCACCGCCGGAGCAACCCGTTGGCCGAATGCTCGCCTATCATCCACAATAAATATTTCAGTCACTACTCACGTTTTCACGCGTCTGTTTCCAATGCATAAACACCCTACTGAACGTTAGTGTATTTATGCATTTGATTATCATTGTAATCCCACGAATAGATGTATTTAAACGCATTGGTTTCGTTTTAATCCTTCCACCAGAACAACGTTGTTTACCGTTAGCCAACTATGCTGTCATCCAGGGGTCAAAGTCCACTAGAGCAGCAGCCGGCGGCGGCGCCTTATCGCTGCAGCAGCAGCGGTCGTCGCTCTTGCTGTCAACATAGGTGCGCCATTCATAACGGGGGTCGACGTTTATACAATGGTTTTAGTTTATACAATGGTTTTAGCGTGGTTATATTAGCGCGATAAACGCATTATTGCTTACGTCAGCACGCTCTAGGCACGACGTTGATCGCTAGGACGTTAAAAGTACGAAACTAAACGTTGGATAATTATACATTGGTTTTAGCGTGGTTTATTTAGCGTGGTTAGAGCGATAAACGCATTATTGCTTACGTCAGCACGCTCTAGGTACGACGTTGATCGCTAGGACTAAAATACTCTCTGTACTCACCGCTAGGTGGCATCTCTAGTGTATGGGAAATCAATCATCCAATTAGTATCAAATTACATCGCTCATCAATCATGTTTTTTATAAGTAGGTTTCCGAAACTAATTAGTGTCAAAAAAAGCCTTTGATCTTTTTTTATAAGTAGGTGCTGGAAAACGTTTAGTGGTCATTAAATTCTTTTTTATAAGTAGGAGTTTGAGGTCGAACAGTACCTCCTATCTACTTTTGTGGATTTGTGTGTATATTAGGTTGTCTTTGTTTTGTATGTGAGGTGTGTGCGTGTATGTGCGTGTGAGTGGGCGGATGTTATTAGTAGGAGAATACGTATGTTATTTTTGTTTGTGTTATGTGTTTGTGTGTGATGTGGATTCTGTGTATTTGCGTGTGTTAATCAGCTTGAGTAAATGCGTATGTGCGTTCGTGCGTGTACATGGTACCATCGCTGTAGCATTTGTGCTATTTGTGGATGTTTAAATCTACTTTCCTTAGGTTTCATTTGGTAAATGAGGAAGGTACAGCCAGTAGATAGGCAGATTGTTGACCAACCGTAGATAAATTTGTTCCCTTCAAAAAACAAGGGAAACTGACAAGAAAGAAATACTTATCGAAAGAAGCCATTAGAAAAATTAAGTATAAACAAATGATGTGGAAGTCTTATAGACGTACTGGCAATGACGAAGACTACAACCTTTATAAAGAAGCACTAAACCAAGCTACAGCTGAAATTAGAAATTCAAAGAGAAGCTATGAACATAAATTAGCTTGTAATATAAAACATGACAGCAAGAGTTTTTATGCGTATGTTCGAAGCAAACAGAAAGTTCAGGATAAGGTCGGTCCTCTAGAAGATAGCGCTGGAAATATAATATCAGAAGGATTCTTAATGGCTGAAGACCTAAATGAGTATTTTAGTTCAGTGTTTACCAGAGAAGACACTAGTTCACTACCAGTACCAGAGGCTAAGTTCAAGGGGGCAGAATCAGACTATTTAAGACAGTTAATTGTAACCCCAGAAATGGTAGCTAAGAAAATTAGGGCTATGAAGGAAAATAAATCACCTGGAGTGGATGGTATTCCTCCCAAACTACTAGTGGAAATTGTAGAACAAATTAGCATACCGCTTGCAACAGTTTTCAACTTGTCATTAGAAGAGGGAGTGGTTCCTTTAGAATGGAAAGAAGCAAACATTATACCGTTATTTAAAAAAGGTTCGAGAAACAAGTCAAATAATTATAGACCAGTTAGTTTAACATCGGTGATTTGTAAATTATTAGAAAGACTAATTAAAGATCACATGGTGGATTTTCTTGTTAAACATAACTTGATAAACCCATCTCAACATGGGTTTCTAAAAGCGAGGTCATGCTTAACAAATATGTTATGTTTTTGGAAGATATCACTAAGTGGGTAGATGATGGATCACCAGTAGGTATCATCTACTTAGATTTTCAAAAAGCTTTCGACAAAGTGCCACATCAGAGATTACTGCTTAAACTAAAAGCCCATGGCATAGGAAATGGTATAATTAACTGGATAGAAAAATGGCTGATTGACAGAAGACAACAGGTAGTTGTTGATGGGGAGGCTTCAAACTGGAAATCAGTTTTGAGTGGGGTTCCACAGGGATCAGTACTGGGACCTATATTATTCTTAATATATATAAACGATTTGGACGATGATATAGCTAGCAAGGTGTTGAAATTTGCAGATGATACAAAAGTGTTTAGAAGGATTGAAAGTGATGGTGATAGACAGCATTTACAAGATGATCTTGACAGGTTGATCAAATGGTCTGAAAAGTGGCAAATGTTGTTCAATTTTGGGAAATGTAAATGCCTCCACACAGGACATGGGAACGAATATGTAGAATATACAATGGGGGGAACTGTACTATGTACTACTGTAAAAGAAAAAGACTTAGGGCTGACAATTAGTGCTGACATGAAGGTTTCAGAGCAGTGTGGAATTGCAGCTTCAAAGGGAAATCAAATCCTTGGATTGATTAGGCGAAATATAGCATATAAAGAAAAAGAACTAATAATACCACTGTACAAAACAATAGTTAGGCCTCATTTAGAATATTGTATACAAGCGTGGAGGCCATACCGCAAGAAGGACATAGATATGCTAGAAAGAGTACAGAGGAGAGCGACTAAAATGAAACCAAAACTGAGGGATCTTAGTTATGAAAAACGCCTAAAAGAATGTGGTTTAACAACACTAGAGACCAGGAGATTGAGAGGAGATCAGATAGAAGTGTTTAAAATATTGAATGGTTATGAAAATATTGATAGAAATATGTTTTTTTCAGTTAAGAAAGATAGAAAGACTAGAGGACATAAAGTTACATTAGTAAAGGAGCAGTGTAGATTAGACGTGAGAAAGTTCTCATTTTCACAAAGGACTGTAAATGAATGGAACAGATTATCTGATGATTGTGTGGGTGCTAGTAGTGTGAATATGTTTAAAAATAAAATCGACACATACCTCAGAAGGGCTGGATATATGTAGATAAAAGGGTTGGACTCTCGATAAGCCAAAGGGCTTCCTTGTCCACCTGCCATCTAGAGTTAATTCTCTGGATGGCAATCTTGTTAAATCTTGTTAAATCAACCGCCTTAGTTACGTAAGTACAACAACTCGGTTGCAGATGCGCTCAGTGGGGCGTGGTATTCTGTTGCTAGCGTTTCTAGGCAAGCATGTGGTTTAACAGTATATCAGAGGGTGTTCCACAATGCCTAGCTTCAATTGTATATTGTATTAGCCAATATAAATTATGGAAACCTGTCATATGATGTGTAAATAGGGCCGCTTATATAAACGTCTGTCGTACGCATTTCGCCATCTGGGCGCTGGCGAAGGATTGGGACAGAACCAGGGTTGAACAAGACAGGTTGCCCTGCTGCCAAGAGAATGGCAAATCAAGTCGTGAAGCGTGGTGGGAATCGTTAACGTGGGTTACGTTCCCAAGCTTGTGTGTAATATTCAGCGTCCAGAGTGACTGATCGATATTTGAAGAAGCCAAGCCGCCACGTCAGCTGTTTATTGAAACAACTTTCCGGTCGGCCCCAACGTATTTGCGTCGATGAGCAATAAGAGCGACGCGCTCACCCAGCTCTGGCCATCCTCGAACGGCGGTCTCACAGTGACATCGTCCGAAAGCTTGACCAAATGCGACTCGTAGCGGCCGGCGGTAAGCGTATACTGCCAGGCGTCGTCATTCGCGCGAACCCGTTCACCCGACTTCTCGATCGTTTGCGACAGGGCAAGACCTCTCGATCGAATAACCGAATGCGACTCGAGAATTCGTTGCGGCCGGCGGTAAGCGTCTACTGCCCGGCGTCGTCATTCAAGCGAACGTATTCAACTGACTTCGCAATCGTTTGCGACCGTGCGAGACAAGTCGATCATAGCACGGACGCGACTCGAGAATTCGCGGCGTAAGATGGCAATCGTTAATTGCCCGGCATCATCACTCGTGCGGCCGAGATACACCGTTCTGATTGTATTCTGAGCTCGGCGTGTTGACTTCAACAAACGTTCGTATAGATTCGAGATGGGACTAGCCCAGTGTAAATGTCTATTTTCTAATTGAAAGTATCGATTATTTGCTGTATTATGAATGGTAGTTATCTGAGGTTTTGAAGTGAGGTATTATTACCCTTGAATTATTCATATATATATATATATATATATATTTGTTGTAACAGATTACTGTAATGAGAGTCCGCGAGGACAAGCTATATGTTGTGTATTTATAGTATGGGAGTTATTCATAGTTAACACTTGGCGCCTAGTGTTTGATCGTTTAGTGGTATAATCCACCTTAGAAAGGAAGTGGAATTTAATAATTGAAATATTAATTGTATATTTATTTTCTTAGTTATATATATTCAAAAATTCAGTGTTATTCTTTATTATGTTCTATTAAGATTTGGTTACGGGATTTCTTTATTCTTTTTATTTTTGCTAATCGATATATTTACCAAAAGGAAGATATCTTGTAATAAAGTTTATAAAATTTTCCTCGTTCTTTGTTGCTTGTTCACGATAACCGTACTTTCTCATATGCGTTGACCTTGATATATAAGAACCCTATTAGACTGAGCCATCTAGTGTACGAAGGCCTCGCTAACCCGTGATAATTGCACACATCGAACATATGATTGCGTCGTTGCTCACCTAATCATTATATATACCTGCGGATGGGTTAAGTGGTACTGTACACACACACACACACACACACACACACACACACACACACACACACACACACACACACACACACACACACACACACACACACACACACACACACACACACACACACACACACACACACACACACACACACACACACACACACACACACACACATATATATATATACATATATATATATATTCAGAGTGTATTAACAATAATGTGGATTTCTAGATATGATCGATGTTGTGGTTTGGATGTCAATCGCTATTTGTGTAAACGAATCTCCATGGCACTCTTAATTCGTTTTATCTTAGTACAATTTAGTACATGTATCTACATTCTGGTTTTGTACACGTTCGTCACACGACAATATTCGACAGTGTATCAAATTATGATACATCAGACTATCATATCACGATACATCAGTGTATCTATTGATGAACGTTTATTGTGTAACACAAGTTTTTCCAGAGTTGATTTTATTGCAATGAAAGAGAAAGCATTACAGATTTGCAACCATCACCGTACGGTGACTATACATGAAGAAAGAAAAGAAGACTATAAATTTTCGTCGTAGAAACAAAGGGAGTTTCTAGAGAGCAACGGTTCGAACGTCAAACGTTTGCAGCGTCATAATTTTCCATGTCCTTTTGTATCAACGATATCCTACCATTTGTGGAAGCAGATCTGAAAGGAATAAAATAATATGTAAAATAACCGTTATATAAGCAACACAATCATATATTACTACAAATGCAACTTTTTTCTGTGAAAGTTCGCACTTCTGTTTGTCTTTGCTATGATCGTTCACATGCATCGTTGCGTATCCTATGTTCGTGGCTATGGTATCTAGTGTCATTTGCGAACTACCGAGTAATAAATGGTGCTCAGCGCCTCGTGCAGCTGACAATGCAGGCATTCCCATTGTAACATATTAACATATTAGGAGTTAACTGAATAATAATAATCGGCCGATAGTTATGTTGACCTTTCCATTTTCATTAGTCTGTCTATGATCGGCAATCCATTGATGATGTAAAACTATAAGACTAAGATCTAATTATGGTTTTGGCTATGTTTGCTTTCGTTTCTCGCAAGCAAACATATACTTGCTTGTCGGTAACGCCAAAACAAACGTTAGTGACATACAAATCAGCAAAGACGTATACAGAATAAGGCTTAATTAACCACTATACATAGCACTATCGAATTTGTTGAACGCCGACGGTGGCGATGTTGCGTAGTCGGGTGATATTTTTAATGATACTCAGTTCACATTACTCCAGTGGAGAAAGTTTGTGACGTACAATTGTTCGCCACGCCACGCTATGCCACGCGTCCTGTCTACAATTGTTCCAAGCTTCGTAAACTGTCGTAAACTTCAAGGTAAGTCGCTTAGATAAAGAGCTTATACACACTTTAAGAACACATCGTAATATTGTTTGATATGTTAATTATTCTGTGTTCGTTATTGTAAAAAGAATATGTGTGTCCTTTGGTATCGTGTCATTGCGTTGTGTTCTGTGAAAATTGTTATCAATTCATATTCGATTATCGAGACAACTCGAAATGTTGCAAGAATAGTATGAGTGGCTGACACATCTGCTACTTACATTGTCCATGTAGCCCTGGAAGTAGCTCTGTTGTCGTTCCTTGATGAAGGATCCGATCACCAGAGGGCAGTGGCTGTTGCGGATGGGACCTGCGAACACATAGTTCGACCGTAATTGATAACCAGTATAATTGATCCGGCCTAAATTCACATTCAGTCTATATTACATACATCGACGAGAGAGAGAGAGAGAGAGAGAGAGAGAGAGAGAGAGAGAGAGAGAGAGAGAGAGAGAGAGAGAGAGAGAGAGAGAGAGAGGGGGAGAGTGAGAGTACATATATACATACAAAACCCCATAGTCGGTAACTATTTTATCGAGGTACACAAGGTCAACCCATTATAAACATGCCTCATTCGTCTCCGCAACAGTTCTATATCTACCCGAATTGCATTAGAAAGAGTATTTTCAGTTAATCTTGAAATAACGTATTGCTTACCAAGAAATGGGCCTTCGTTTTTATCATTGGCGACCACCTCCAGAATACCGCCAACCCAGTTCATCTCCACGTACTCCCACTCGTCGAAGTCGGCTGCCTAAAATTGACAACAATCAAAATATGATTTACGCAGAACACAATTACCTTTGTGACACATAAATTGTTATGCCGTATGTCGTTGTTACTTCCATCAACAAAACGTATGATTGTGTATATTATTGGAATGAAAACACACCCTGACACACAAACACCTACGCACACACTCGAACATACACACACGCACGACCGCACGACCGCACGACAGCACGACCGCACGAACGCACGCACACACAAACGCACACACATACAAACCCAATCGTCATGCATACTATTCGAAAGAATATAGCGATATGTGAATTTAAAATACAACGCACAATTTAGTATCCTAAGCATATTAATGTTGTCACTCACTGCTTTGGTCAGAATTGTACTATTTATTTCCATATTCAACCAAAAATATCCTGACCTATACGATGCAAATCAAAATAGAGAACTGTTCACTGTTCTTACCGCTAATTCATTCGCGTCTGCGACGGATGCATTTGATGACTTGAGCCCAGCCTTGAATACGTCACCGGCACCACCTACTGAACAGTAGAGAGAGTTTCCAGGGGCGTTGGCAACATCCTTGTAGCAGTCATTACTGACGATGCCCTGGTCCACATCGCTTGTAGAAATCATCTTGTAGTGCAGAGTGATTCTCAAAGAATTCCAGTGTCCGTAGTTGTTGGAGAAGAAAGGTAATTCGAGAATGCTTTCGTTGAAGAAGCCGCATCTGTTGCCTTCGGGACACCCGAAGGAGGCGCCTTCAACGATGGTCACACCATCATTGAGCACCCACGGCTGATAAACGTCGTTCGTAACCAAGTCATCATCCTCGAAGTTGATGCAGAACATCAGTGGTTCTTCAACTATTAAACACATTCAAAGTGAAGGCTACGTTAAACTATCCTCCGTAATAATGTTGAATTTAATTCAAATAATTGTATACACACACACACCAATATATATATATATATATATATATATACATATATAGATATATATATATATATGATTTGTAGCTTTGTAAGGCAGATGTGTTATTTTTTAATATTTATCAATTTAATATTCTATTAACATTTTGGAACATGTCGTGTTTCCTATTTAAAATATTTGGAAGTGCAGGCAGTTATAATTTAAACACACCATCGTTTCATTTGTCGAATATTTTTCATAAATTGTACGTGGAATTGTTGCAGATGCTGGTGTTGACTATTGTGATAAGATACCATTATATAGCAAACAAATAAATATTTAGGGTGGCTTATTTCGTGTCAGCAGTCACTGCTGCTTGCAAACACATGCCTTGTTCAAACCAAAGTGATGCACATGTGTCGTCATGTGAAGTCATTGACAATGTAAAGGTTTACACATAGCGCCATGTTGAACAAAAACCACTACGATAATGAGGAAGATAATGGGGTAATGACGATAATGTAGATCGTGATTCTAATAATAGTGATGAAAAAGAGGCGATGAAGTTGACACTAGAAGAACAATAAAACGAATCCAACATACTCGGTGTGGTGAAGTTCAGTTCAGCGGTCACGTGTGTCTGAATACAATATTCAGAATGAAACCAGACTTGCACACACGTCAACAGTTCCTGATCCCAGAAGGAACAGATTGGACAGTCCATCTGGAAAGTATTGAAACCTCCCTCGCCGTTCGGCTCACACATGTAGAACTTGGCGCAATTGTCTGGGTCAGCCGCGAAGCCGGGTGTGCTCTTTGTTTTGTTGTAGCATAGATGGCACGCCTCTACATTGAGGTGAGACAATGCAAATACAATTTTTATTGTGTCACAACATTTTATTTTGGCTGCATTCACATGCCTTCACCTAAATGTGAGGATTGACAATGAATATAGTTTATATTGGCCACTACGTACAAGAACCAATAGCAAAATAATAATTATCGTAAAGTATATATTTATACATAGCATATGTACAGCAACGTGAAGATAGTCATGGTGTAATGTGTTAACAAATGAAAACTACTAAATAATATAACAGTCAATATTTAAATTTGTAGAACAAAAATAGTTGATACGATGTTATTGTTCTGACCAGGGATATTATCACTAAGGCCGCAAGGTCGCTATCGTGAGAGCCAGCCATAAATATCGCAGTGTTTAATTCATCAATAATTAATTAATTAATTAAAGAGTTAAATTCAAATATAATATTCATATTCATCGTTCTTATAAAAAACTGAGATAATGAAACGAAATGTAGAAAAGAAGGAGGGTTTGCCCGTACGTACGAGTTTGCATGTGTGGACGTACTGATGTAAAATAAAATAGACATCATATGGCAATTGGACCAACAATAAAATATAGTTTAACAAATTCATATATGCCATATATTTATCTTGCAGTTATTCATATATTCGCATACATCTTGAGGAGTTTTGTACACATCGAATGCACAGTAGGTACCGGGTTTTATCTATGAAACAACTGCCAATAAAATTTAAAGTGATTACTAATACATTATTATAGCAAAAACAATATATATTACATGTATAAGATGCATAATGAAATCTTACATCTAAAAAGTGAGGGAAACAAATCAGACGGTTTTATGTTTTTTTTATAAAGAAAATAAGTTTAAAGCGTAATTTAATTTAGCTTGAATGTACATATGTATAACAGTGCCTAATTATATTAATCATATTACCATCAGTCTGACTGAACGCTGTACGTAACAGTGTATGTAGCGTTGTACGCAAACAGTTCGGAATATACTAGCCGTGCCTGGTGTTTTCGTCAATATTGAATAATTGGTACTGGTTCTAGACATCGCAACTCAGTTGGATGTGGATCAGTTAGGTCACGTAAACTTTTTTGAGATTGCAACACATTGCCATTCGTGATTGATCGGATCATGTGTAACAGTGCTAGTGTATAAAACGGGTATTTATAAAATATTATTTGTTTCCATTATTTTTTTCACCGAATGCATGTAGAACGTCAGCATCTGATTTGACTAAAACACAACATATTATAATACATAAAATCGTGTGTCATTCTTGGAAATAAGATGTGAGGCAACACAGCACACATTGAATGTCGACTTCGTCGGTAATCAGGTTACATCATTGCTTTTCTACATATACCTACCACCTGCAATGATTGGCCACTGATGTAAATTTTAATTATATCACCACATATGAACATTTACGGGTGGCAGGTTCTTGTGAAACAATGTTAATACATAAAACATGGATGGATAAAAAATATATTTTCTTAAGGAATGCATAAAGTACGCCTGCAAATGATTTGTTAAAAAAATAACACCGTATTAAACAAACAATTCATACGTTTACGTTATTATAACATGTGAGGCATTAAAACATACCTTGAAGGTCGACAGGACCAGCCCCTCCTACAGAACAGCAATTTGGGTCAGCCATCGATGCAAACGGCTCTATCTCAACGACAATACCACCAGCGGGTAGAGGCCAGCCGATGGGAGGATTGTCGCAGGTGATGTCTAGAAGAACACACGTGTGATATTCCTTAATATGTATCACAATGTACCTACACATTATACGAAGCACAATAAATGCAACGCAAGTTTTATTTTACGGAAAGCATGTGTGTGCGTGCGTGCGTGCGTGTGAGTGTATGATGTAATTAATATGTAATTTGTACATTGAATAAAATTCACATTTAGCGCGTCATAGTAATCCACGCAAGGCAAGTTCATCACATCAGTGACCAACAGTTTCAACGATTTTTGAATTATACCAAACCAAATGTACCTAAACTACCATTATATTTATATACAGGTATATATATATATATATATATACATATATATATATATGTATATATATATATATTACAAGAATATGTTTGTCTTGTTATATATTATTAGTACATTATTTGCCAATGCATAATAATTTTTAGTTTTAATAGATCCCTTCAATATCAGTGATGATGTTAGCATAACAACACATTGTTTTAACATAGCTTACCCCCAGCAACGATCACGGCCAGAAAAAGAAGACCTAGTCCACATTGTAGCAGTGCCATCGTCTCTCTACCGAAGAAACAATGGCAAACATTATAAACTGAACTGTCAACCATGATGTTTAAGTGTCGTACATCTACTCAAGCAAACATATCAACGTAACATTTTAACATGTGTCTTATAATCGTAATCAACTGCTGTTACTGTTTAACAAATGCAATGTGCAGTGTACGCATTTCAGCCATGTTACAAAGTCAACGAACCCAACACAGTATTGTCGTAATTTGGCTGATACTACGTACCAACCGAGTTGCATTGCTGATCGTCAATTTCAGTTCATTACATGATGTATTATATACTCTTAACTTTAAAGCAATACAGTTAATACAATATATATATATAAACCGAAGAACAATTACATGTTACTACGATCGAGCACTTCTTTCCCTCGGACAATTCATAATCGTCTCACCTAAATCAGTTGTCGCTGACACACGCAGAAGATCTTGAGGTCGTCGACTCGTCTTGAGCTGGGTCGATGTGTGATTGTTGTCTGCCGCTCCGTCTTTTATAGCAGCCCAATTAGTAAATTGATACCTACGTCGGCGATTCGGATTTCGCGACGCGTTGTGTTGTTGCATCGACGAAGCAGAGTTTAAACTCAACCAACCAGTGGGAATGGCAGAGCCTGCCCCCGCACATACCTTTGATGAAGTGGGGTGGTGGGGCTACAACGCATCACCGCTTTCGTGTGTGTATTTTCGCAGTAAATCATTTTATGAATAGTCATGCTGAGCGTAGCTCAGAGATTTGATACAACGGGTGCATCACCAATAAGCTCACAACGAACTCACAGATGAACGCTGCGGCTCCGAGTGTACTGAAAAGGATGTTGGTACACTGATGTTCCACAGCTGTTGTGTTTTAAATACTTTATTGTCATACCATCATCGCAAGCCAGCGGTGGTGACTACGTACACTATCCCTGGCAGATATCCTTCGCATTGTATGGAAGTTAGTTGAATCAAATCAATGATTGACTTCGCCGTACCACCCGTGAGAACAGGTCAGGCACTCGACCGACTCGCGCATCAATTCCAAGGCAAAGCCCTCGAGTTCCAGGAATCGCAATATAATTACCCATTCGACCATTCTCACGAGCCGCTAAGCCGTATTGTGTTTTGAAATACCTAACTACGTCTACATCCCAAACCAACGGAACTTGCCGGCAAGCGATATTATTAGCTGAGCTTCTGTATATATATATATATATTTATATATATAAATATATATATATACATTGTATATATATATGTGTGTGTGTGTGTGTGTGTGTGTGTGTGTGTGTGTGTGTGTGTGTGTGTGTGTGTGTGTGTGTGTGTGTGTGTGTGTGTGTGTGTGTGTGTGTGTGTGTGTGTGTGTGTGTGTGTGTGTGTGTGTGTGTGTGTGTGTGTGTGAGTTATGTATATTTATTGTGTTATATTTATAAGTCGTTAATATAAATGACATAGTGATTTGTTGAAGCTATTAGCCCACGCAAAGTTAATTTATTTTGTAACAATACTCAACGCTTAATAAATACCAGAATATTCCAAATTTGTAGCGCCAATGGTTTTGCTACCTAACGCAGGGTCAGGACTTCAACGCACAACGTGTCCCTTTTGGTAGTACACAACACACAACTACTGCAGTACACCCTGGACAAGTTGACAACTTAAAGTTATATTATAGTAGCTTGGAGCACAAGGCCCATTTTTGGGGCATAACCCCACCACCTATCTAGATATATAGGGCTCGAAAATAAGAATATTGATATATCCATATGAAGCAGCCTGTAGTTTTAAAGTTCGGTTAAAGCAATATGAACGCAGCAAACGAAACACACACACAAACACAAACACAAACACAAACACACACACACACACACACACACACACACACACACACACATTGTGTGTTAAACAGTTTTTACTGTAAGAATTATAAAATAGTTCGCAACAAAAGTGATGTTATGGTGAATTACGACGTATTGGATTTACACATTAAACACACATGTTATAGATGTGTTGGGAATGTTGCGGGAGCTTAAAATAAAATAATGTGGAAGTAGTAATGTTTTGAACATTGAACTTATTGGGCAAAAAAGACCAAGTAGTAGAAGTTGCAAATCACACAGGGTCGTGAGTCTTATACTGCCTTGGATATACATATGAAACTGAGTAAAGTAATTGCAAAGTATGTATGTGCATAGGAGTATATATTAAATATGTAAAATCAATCGCACTTATTAAATATAAAATATAAGATTAATATAAGATATATGATTTATATTAAGATTATTGAGAAGATTTAAGAAAAGTAATATGAATGTAGTATGCAGTAATTGTTCGCTGTGCTTAATTGTACCGTCGTTTAGTAGCATGACATAAGTAAACAAATAACATATTGAGACTAATTAGTACACAAATCCCAATGGTGGGCGTTTTGCCGTACCGTTGGTGCAAAATGCCACTTTTAGGACCTCCGCTAAAACGGCGTTAATTTGTTTCTTTTTCTATGACATTGGACATTAAAAATGTTAACAGGTGGTATTTATCTATGATGATGAACTAGGTGATGCATCCAATACATCAGAATTATAGCCGAAAGATTTACACAGTAGACGATTTCCCTAAAAAAAGTGGGCGTTATATCCCAAGCTACTCTACTACTGTGTTCAAAGTACACAATTATAAAATTAATATGATCACATCTACAAGGCAACCAACAATATAACGCGGCATATTTTCTCATATTGCGAAATCCAAATACGTTTCCAAAGGGCAAGGTTGGATAGCCATTATGAACGATATTGGCAGAGGATCGCCATAGATGAAGACGATAAATCGAGAGGGGCTGAACAGTTTTTTGTGTGATATAACCCTCGTTCAGCACGTATTCCCGTGCAGAAATCAAAGATGAAGTACGTGTCATTGGCATCTGATATGTTAACGCATTGGCCTGATTGTGGAGCGTGATGTCAGCGTTGTGGTGTGATATTAGTATCCAATGACGGATTTAACTGCATATCTTTAGAATTTGCGAAATCAAATGAAGAGGTGCAAGAGACAATAAATAATTATAGCACGACATGTATCCAAACTGTATTACTACGTTGTTGTCCCTTCAATAAACTTACATGGTGTGATGACGTCGGTCGCTGTTGATACATTGTTCTATATATTTGTATCGTCAAGTATTTTTTGGTATAAACAAGTTCGTTTTATAAGTTATCGGAGCGTGGTGAAAATGTGGGGCTGATCTTCTGCCGGACTTGAAGTCGTTAGGCGTGGGGAGGGGGTGATCACTATTGGAGAATTTTCGCAGTGTCGATTGGTAGTGTCTGGGATTTTTTTCACATTTTGAGAACGATCAGTTTTTGACAGTTTCACTGTTCTAGGGAGGTGGAAGTGTTTGTGTCTTCGCGATTCGGGGGACGGTAGTGCTGAATATTTTTGGATTCTCGAACTGGACTTGGTCCCCTATGCTAATGATTGGGTGCTAAACCCAAGACCTCTGGTTTCGACGACGGTGTTGTTCATTCACTGAAACAACACTATTACCAACGAGCAAAAAAGTTATGCCGCCATTCAATATAGCACAGCCCAAATATCCACATCAACACTGGACCTCATTATTACATACTTTGAACAGGGTTACATAGTTGCACACCTCTTACATAGATTTTTGGGGCCCTCTAGAAATGCATATCTTACGTTATACTATGGCGAGTTTCACGTGTTGGGTGAAACTATGATCAATAGTAATTACCGAATATATGTATAAACATGTATTTGCCATAATAATATATTATAATAAATGTTCTTAGTGTTATTAAATCTGATAACTTTACAATGTAAGAATTCACGTAACACGTTATATATGTTATGACAATTGCGTACATTGCAGAAATCCTTAGTAAGTTGTCATGCAGCCTAGTAATGCGGTCAATAGTTGTTTTCAGATGTTTCGTCACATTGTATTTTTACCACAACACAACGCAAGGAATAGAGCAAATAAACCGAATAATACACACTCAATAAATATTATGAATTACGCATAATTGCAATATTTGTTCACATATTATGTAATACCACCCTGATAATGATATTTCCAGTTAAGCTTTCATGTAGGCACATAAATGTATGCATACGCTCACGCACGTGCTCGCGCAAGTACACACAAGTACACACACTTATGTAGTGTCAATATCATATATTATTTCAATTTTAGGTTTTAATACATTCAGCGGTAATATGTTAATTGCGAAACGCTTAAATGATTGACCATGTTTTGTACATTCAGTCAGTAAGTGCATCATATATTGTATATTATGGTCAATTCTCACGAAACCTGGACACATTGTTGACTTGGCGACTTCATTTATCGTTTTCATTTTCTAATATGATAAAGTAGACATATTGAAGATTTCAAAACAAAGCATGGGACATCTTAATATAGTTATTCCTGACAGTGAAAGGGGTTTGAATTTACGTGTCCGATTCGTGTGATACCACGCGAAAGATATAGACCGTCCGTCTTGCAACATCTCGTATCTCTATAATACTAGACTTTACGTATTTCTTATGGCTTTCTGGTACATAGAATATACAAACCGTCATGTGTAATGTAAATTATCCAGCTTTCAAAGCACGGTTAAGTAGTTTTCTTGCTGTTTAAGTTAATCATATTTATTTGTACTCCTTCCGCGTCATACATCACATCACGTCAAATGTTATAAGTTTACTTATGTTGTGCGTAGAAAATAATGATGTCACTTATGACAAAATATCAAAAGATGGCATTACTATGATGTCAAGGTTGTTTTTGTGGGATCATTAATAATATGGTGAATGCGGACTTAGAGAATGTGTTTTTGCGGGTATCGCTTATATTTGTAATAATTGGTTACCTGTCGAATAGATAATAACGTACTTATATTAATTTATTAAGAATACTTCATATCTAGCCTGACATGGAATATATGGTAAAACATATTTAGCAACATATTTTGATTTATAATGTTGTTTCTGACGTAATAACAACACAATTATCATGTTCTTAACAGTCCCACTGACATACATAGAAAAGCTGGTTAAAAATATGTTGTTTTACCGGAAAGTGTTTGGTGTACTAGCAATGAAACCACAACAATAAAATGTTTGAAATAAATTATGTACAACAGTTACAAAAACGTGTGCGTTTCGCCTGGTATTGCCTTTGATCCATGTATTGAAGAAGAGTTGGCACAATTCCATGACGCAATCGGGTAATTAACTTATGATTGGCCATTAAATGATAGCAATATGCTATCGATACAATTTTGCCACAAACGTTATAAATTGAACACATCTGACGCCTGAAGAATAACACCACTTATCGTTCAAATATACTATAATCACTCATAATGTCTTCTTGTTGGCTAGAATGTAGTACACACTGCTGACGGAGGTTTGTGATTTTACTTAGTATAACATTTCTCTTTCTTTATATACCGCTTTCCCTATTTGAACCAGCCTCGCGCTGGTATTTTTAATAAATATGGTGTCCTTTACAATCGCTACGTACCACTTGTTATCGTGATTTACTGCAATAAAGTCATTATCTATATACACTTTTTCTGCGTATTTGATGATACTTCACGTATGGGGGTGAACAGTAGCAGGATCGTTAGTAATATCTTTTTACGTGACATGGGTGGTGGTTATGTCATAAGTGATGGATGTGTTGTCAGTTGTGGCTGTGTCAGCAGTGAAGCTGCGCCAGCAGTAACATTATGAACCTTGAACATTATGAAGTGTTTTGCTGTCCTGCCCTGGCCTATATGCTGGAACGTATTTTAGCGACATCCAGACAAGCAAGGTATTGTATGTTTCGCATGTACATCTGGCCTCTACTTGGGACCATAGCGTGTGCGGTCATGATATATCTGAAGTGTTATGGTGTTCCATGAATTGATGATGCCACAGCTGGCTTTAACTGGTTTTCTTTGTAACGAAGCGGCTGTAGAAGTTTTGTTATCTCACAATGCAACTCCTTTCTTTACCGAAGTTTCCGCTAACTCTATATAGCATTCCACACCGCAATTTCCGCTAACTCTTTATAGCTCGGCATACACCTTCGGAAGACTTGTTCCATCGCCCGCTTCCAGCCATTGCCTTGAGTGTTCACCAAAGTACGCGAGGTCATCAGTGAATTATTAATACAACAAATCTATTGCAGAGCACACGTCGATGTGCATCACGTTCTTGGTGTGTTTCCACGCTATTGCAAGTTCTTTTCGTTTGTGAAAATTGGCGTCGTTAACAATACTAAACAAGAATACGTTGTTTGTGAAATAATTGATTCCCCGCGAAACGCATAGATACTGTATGAAAGAGAATGCATAGACAACACATGCTGTCATACATATATAATGACATGCATTAATGAGAAGGTCAGTACATTATGTTTTTATATACCAAAAAAACAAGTATATACCCACAGCAAAATAAAAATAACTAAAATCACTATTGTGTTTTTTAATGTAAAGGCACAATGAAACAAACACTTGATATGTAGTATATACGTATCCAAAGCATAGCATTTTGTTATTCACATTATACTATTACATTTAGTTCTTAACATATGTTAACAAATGCCTACTGAATGACTATTTTGAGAGACCGGTGATACCACGCAAAACCCATCTCCAACGTTACCACGCAAAACGAATAGTTTTAAGATTGGCTTATTCCATTCAACACCATATGGACATATGCACCAATCAGGTGTATTAACTTAGCATATATTTCCACAATGAATTATATGCAACATTCTCAAATTAATTATCATGTAATATCTACAGCACACCTTATAAAATATTATCAACATTGTTTTATGAATAATACCTCTACAAATATTAATCTTATTTTAAAATGTCAGTGTTGTCACCGTTATAATGACCTTGCATATACGTATCGATTTGAAGCTAACGGGTTTACTGTTATATGAAATTAGTGTGTTATTTCATGTCAATACAAACTGTGTTTCGTGTGGTATCATATTCGCGGGTGTCGTGTTCTGAATGCAATGCAGTCTACGCAGCTGACACTTGTTAATTCTGAACAGCAGCGAATTACAACCATCCAGTCTAGACGTTATATATGAATGGATGATTTTTTCGCCACCTCCTGGCGTAAGAAATTTGATGATTTTACCCACAGTTTGGATTTGTAGACCAGAAGATCTACAGATGGCACTGACTTGTTGATCAATTGTAAATCCAGCATCGAACATGACCCCACGATTTCTGACACATGTACTGGGGGTCACATTGGCATCTCCAACGCTGATCTTTGTTGTTTCAGGTATCTTTCTGCTCAGCGCCTCTGATCCCGTGAACAGAAATTCAGTTTTGTCACCATTTAACTGAAGTTTGTTTGCTGTCATTCAACCGTTGATGTCAGCAGTGCATGTTTCTACCTGAACTATGGCAACATATGTGTCGGGGATCTTGAATGTTGTGTAAAGCTGCGTATCGTCAGCGTACATTTGAAAATCCAAGCCATGTTGTCTGATTTTGCAAGCAAGTTCACCAGCCGTGTATATGGTGAACAGTGACGGTCCCATGATGTATTCTTGCTTTGTATTGTTAACAACGCCAGGTTTCACAAACGATAAGAACTGACGTGCAATACCGTGGAAACACACCAAGAACGTGAAGCACAATATATTTGTTGTATTGATAATTCACTGATGACCTCGCGTGTCTTGGTGAACACTCAAGGCAATGGCTGAAAGCGGGCGATGGAACAGGTCTTCCGAAGGTGTATGCCGAGCTATAAAGAGTAAGCGAAAATTGCGGTGTGGCATGCTATATAGAGTTAGCGGAAACTTCGGTAAAGAAAGGAGTTGCCTTGTAAGATAACAAAACTTCTACAACAGCTTCGTTACAAAGAAAACCAGTGATGTGACATCATCAATTCATAGAACACTATAACACTTCAGCAATCTCATGACCTGCTGACACAGCTACAACTGACAACACAGCCACCACATATGACACAACCACCACCCATGTCACTTTCGACAGGAAACTGAGATGATACATCGGTCGGTAGCTCGTAAGACATTCGGTATCCAGGGATGGCTTCTTAAGAAGCGGAGTCACAAGTGCAGCTTTCAAGTTAGCTGACTCATCTCCTGTGGCCAGCGAGATGTTCACAATCCTGGTAATGACAGGAACAAATCCGTCAAGGCAATTCTTCTGCATACGTGTCGACAGAGGATCGAGATTGCAGGATCGAGGAGTAGATGATGTAATGATGATTCTGATCTCATCCTCAGAGGCTGCCGACAGCCTGCCCAACGGATGACTTCCATCATGTTCATAAGTTGTGATTTGGGCATCACATTGTGGTCCCGCTCGGCGATCAAGTGCACAGCGAATGCTTGCAGTTTTCTCTTGGAAGTAATTTCGGAAAACTTCAGCCAGAGCTTCTGGAGAGGCATGTGTTGGCAGTGGCGGGTCCACCCGAGAGTGCATCAATGTTTGCACAATGCTGTAAAGTTTATTTTGGTTTGATCCAGCCTCGACAACCTTGTTGGAATAGTATCGATGTTTGGCTTGACGAAGACAGTTATTTGCGACCGTGCACTGGTTTCTGAACATCTGGCGATGAATTTCAAGTCCAGGTTTCCACCATAGACGTTCATATTTCCAACGTGTCTGTGTCTCCTTGCGTAACTCTTTGTTGTATCATTTCACATGGTCTTCTGCCTTACGGGAGCATGTTTATCCAACAAGCCGCGCAAGACCGAATCATACTGGCGAACGAGTCCATAAATACTGTATAGAACTGTACAACTACAAGACCAACGGAGACCCAGCGGTACTAAAGTGCACACAGACAACCGAAGAGGACGATTACCGCACTCTTCGTGAGGAAGTGGATGCTGCAATGAAAGGAAAGGAAAGTCAGCTGGAGTTGACTCCATACCAGCAGAACTCTTTCGAGCAGGGGGAGAAGCCTTCATCACCCTCACAAGAATCTGCAACAAAATTTGGCAGACAGGAGTATTGCCCACCCCATGGACCCCGTCACTGATCATCACGCTTACCAAGAAAGGCCATCTACAGCTGTACACAAATTATATAACGGCCTTATTAGGCACCCGAGCAAAGTCTTGCTGAAGATCATACTCAACAAACTCAAACCCTTGCAGAAAAGATCATAACAAAAGAGCAGGCGGAGTTTCGGACAGGACTGAGCACCAGTGAACAGATCTTCAACCTTAGAAACCTTTGTTAGAAACATCTTCAACGCCAACAAAGCTTGTACTTTGTCTTCATAGACTTTAAGAAGGCCTTTGATACGGCATGGCAAGGGAATGAGGAAGTACAACATTGACTCCAATCTTGTTCGAAATATTGAACACGTATATGACAAGGACACCAATGCAGTCATCCTTAATGGCAGCATAGGTGACTGGTTTCGAACATCAGTGGGAGTTCGACAAGGATGCCTACTTTCACCCACTCTCTTCAACATATTTCTGGAAAGGATCATGAAAACCATCAAGGCACTATCAGCATTGGGTGGAGGGCAATCATCAACCTTCTCTTCGCTGATGATATTGACGGCCTAGAAGGAGAAGAACAAAAACTAGTCAACTTGGTGGAGTGCCTGGACAAAACCTCTACAGCATACAGCATGGAGATCAGCGCCGGAAAGACCAAACTGATGACAAACAACACAAAAGGCATCAACATAGAGGTCAAAATTAACGGACAGAGACTTCAAGCAGTAACAAGCTTCAAGTAATTGGGATCAATCATCACAGAAGAGATATTTGCCAGGATTGCACAGTCAACAGCAGCACTTACAAGGTTGAAATTCATATGGAATGACAGTAACATCAATGTCAGTTCAACAATAAGGCTAATGCGCTCCCTTGTCATGTCCATCTTTCAATACGCTTGTGAAACATGGACCCTTTCAGCAGATCTACAGAAGAGGATACAAGCCATGAAAATGAGGTGCTTTCCGAAGATCTTGCGCATATCATACAAAGACCATGTAAATAACGAAGACATTCGAAACAAGATCAAACAAGCCGTCGGACCTTACGATGACCTCCTTACAACGGTCAAGAAGCGTAAACTGAAATGGAATGGCCACGTTTCACGATCATCTGGCCCTGCAAAGACCATTTTGCAAGGCACCGTGAGAGGGGGGAGAAGAAGAGGTAGACAGAAAAATATATGGGAAGACAACATCAAAGAGTCGACGGGACTGGAGCTCGCCGACTCCCAGCGGGTTGTGGATAACAGGAAAACGTTGGATAAGAAGTCATCAGTGGTGCTCCTACGATACTTGTCATCTCTATGGTTATAGGAAAGTGAAGTGAAGAAGAAAAATATTGTAAAATGGCGTGTTGTGATTCGTCGTGATTGATGCAACCTACCAGTAATTTGGTGCCATTAATTCAACACCATTATTTTTTATTCCACTAGCGTTGTCCACTAAGTGATGCAACCCAAAATAAACATCAAGTAACTTAATGTTTGTTGTTATTGATAAATTATAAAATATCACTGTTGAATCGTTGAGAAACATTGTTGCGTTACTGTTGTTTTAATTTGTTGGTTATCATACCTTGTAAATAACCACTGCATATATATCAGTTTGACTATGTTGTTCAATGTATGCAACTAGCAAATCCATTATTTCGTTTGCGCATGCACTCTAAATACTTATCACAGTTCTATAATTAGTATTTTAGTATATCGTTTACGTCAAATATATAGCATTATGATATAGCCTTGATTTCGTGAGATCTGTCAACGTACATGGTTACTCCGTCAACTCCCATATTCAGTCTTCCAATACTTTACAAGTCGTAACCGTCTGACTTAAATACGTTTTCCAGACATGTTTGTAATATTGCAATTATTTCAGTTGACATACATACAACATTGAAGGTTTAATTACACATTACAAATGCAATGCATTTTAGCAGGATATACCCAACGCTCAAGTTCTTACACATCCAATATTAGCTTCTCTTCTAGTGTTGTGGAAAATCCCTCGATAAATTTCAATGAAATGCAGTACTTGGACGTTGTGCATGTAAATTGGATTTATTGGCATTACATGGCGTTTAATTAACTATTAATTTAACTATCATGTATCTACACCAATACATCATTAAACTTAATGTGTTCATATCATACCCTAGCGGCACGAAACGATGTCGCTGCCAAGCAATAACCATCGCATAAATGTTGGCAGTTTAAATGAGGACAACTAAATAAAATGGACGCGTTAAAGTTAAGCACCCACTCGGTTTAAGCTGAGTTACACTCCTTGTTTTCACCTATACTATGACCATGTTGAAGATTCAGGTATTAATTTCTTAATTAAGGGATGTACTGTCTGTATTAATTGTAAATATCTAAATCCTTTGAACTCTAGATTGGACGTCTGAAAGGGCCTTGAGCTTCAATAAATCAGTTTTATATAACGCTTTCGTGTGATGTATGATGAACTCATGAATATCCCTGCATAGTGCATTTCCTGACAACCTGTTTTTTCGTTGGTGTCAACTCTTCACAATAACGTTTTAACAAACATATATCGTTGGCAACTTCCAATATTCCGGGCCCTTGTTATCTATAAATACAATTATTGATTCGGTTCCTGATGCAATACAGAATCCAACACGATTCGAAAGCGACATGTTAATGTTACACATAAACAGTTGTTATTTAAACAAAAATCATTGTTGTTTCTTGTTCAAGCTGTATAAAAAGAGATATATATATACATAACGTGATATATATTTATATATGTATATATACATATAACGTGATATATATATATATAACGTGATATATATATATATATATATAGTATTTTGTAGTATGATTGGCTGAAGAACCGAATCAAATTTGTAACTGAAAGTTTTGGTTGTCAATTATGTTAAACATAATTGAAAACAAAGAATGTCAGTGACACCTTCGTCGCTCTATGTACGGTTAGTTATGCATCTTAAAAGTATCGGCGTCTGCTAAATTCAGCGGTCATATATGTTGTCCACGGATACATAAATACAGATACAAAAGCATAATTTGGTTAATGCCCCATTGATCAGTTTGTAGACGTATTCACACACATACATTCAGACCCACATTACGTGCAATATATATATATATATATATATATATATATATGTGTGTGTGTGTGTGTGTGTGTGTGTGTGTGTGTGTGTGTGTGTGTGTGTGTGTGTGTGTGTGTGTGTGTGTGTGTGTGTGTGTGTGTGTGTGTATTGTACGTAATGTGTAAATATATGTATCAAATATATTTATAGTGTCAATATTTGCTATATTTTGGGACCAAAATAAACTTCTTGTTCTTCTTGATATTATTCCTCCTGTATTCATTTGTTAATATAAGTTAAGCACTGAAGTGTAATAGTATAACGATAAAAACACAATACTATGCCTCAAAAAGGCAGTTTTTTTTATTAAAACAACATATCATGGTGTTACTTCATTGTGTCTCGACATTTAACACAATAGTGAGTTTATCTATTGTGATTTTGAAATCGGGAATTTCTGAACATTAAGATGTGTTTTTAATGCACGAAACCGTAAGTTGTAGATTAATTTTATAGGCTGCTATGTGTTATGTATGCATTATCTGTCATGCAATATTGATGTGTTTCGCGGTTTTACAATTATTTCACAAACAATGTATACCTGCTTTATACTGTTAATAACATCGAGGTGAACTCTGCAATGGATCTGTTCTAAAAGGATTTCACTGACGACGTGCGAACCTTGGTGAACAATCAAGGCAGTTGCTGAAAGCGGACGATGAAAAAGTTCGTGCGAAGGTGTATGCAGTGCTATAAAAAAGTAGCGGAAATTGCGGTGAAGAAAGGAGTCGTACTGTGAGATAACAAAACTTCTACAACCGCTTCGTTACAAAGGAAACCAAGATGACGGTTGTTTGTGTATCTAATGACTCAGTTAAATCCAGCTGTGGTATCATCAATTCATGGAACACCACAACACTTCAGCAGTATCATGGCCGCTCACGCTATGGTCCGATGTCACATAAACCACCGATGTCACATAAACCGATATTACTGATGATCCTGCTACGTTTCAATCCCATACTTGAAAAATCATCAAATATGCATAAACACGTTATGTATGTAGACAATGACTTCATTGCAGTAAAGCTCGATAATATGTGGTACGTAGACAAAATAAAGGACACCATATTGTTTAAAGACAACAGCCCGAGGCTGATTCAAATCGGGAATGCGGGATATAGAGAATGTAGAATGTTATATCAAGTAACATCACAAATCTCCGTCGGCAGTGTGTACTACATTCTAGCCAGCGACACAACATTATGAGTGATGTTGATATATTTGAACAATAAGTGTTGTTATTCTTGAGGCGCCAGTTGTATTACGTTGATAACGAGTGTGGCTACTGAAATATGGATAGCATATGTTATCATTAAATGGTCAATCAAAAGTTAATTAAACGATTGCATCATGGAATTTTACCAACTCATGCGACTTTCGTAGCTGTTGTGCTAAGATGTATTTAAAGAAATATAATTGTTGTGGTTGCAGTGCTAGTACACCCGTCACTTACCGCTAAAGCAACATGTTTGTTAACCAGGTATTATATGTATGCCTTTGGGACTCTTCAGAACTTGTTATGTTAAGTGTGTTATGGTTAAGTTAGAAACAAAATTTTAACTCAAAATACATTGTTAAATATGCTTGAATATGTGTTCCCTGTCAAGCACGTTATGAAGTATTCTCAATGAAGCGAAGAAGTTACTATAAATAAGTTATTAGTTATTCGACACGTATCAAATTATAAAAAATATAAGCGATACATGCGAAAAACATCTTCTAAATCTGCAATCACAATATTAGTAATTATCCAACAAAAAACAAACTCGATACCTCAGCAATGCCATCTTTTTGTATTTCCTCATCAATTACAACACTATTTTCAACGCACAACATAAGTAACCTGATAACATTTGAAATGGTGTGATGTATGACGTGGAAGGACTGCAAGCAAATATTATCAACTTAACAACACGAAAACTGTTACACCGTGCAACGAAACCTGACGAATTTAAATCACACATGATGGTTTATATATTCTTTGTACCAGAATGACATAAATTATACGCAATATATAATATTATACAGACACGAGATGCTACAAGACGAACGGTCTTTGTGTTTCGCGTGGTATCACACGAATAGGACATGTAATTTCAAACTCCTCTCTTTGGCAGAAATAATCATACACACACACACACACATAATTTTTGCTGATGCCGTTGTGTTGATGCATAATGTAGTTTCACGTCAACGCTAGAGTTATGTGATGAATTGTAGATGTTTATGTATGCGGTGTCGTTATACACACACAAACACGAACACGAACACGAACACACTCATACAAACACACACACACGCACGCACGCACACACAGACAAACACACACACACACTTTTTATTTAAGCAGTTGCAGTTGTGTTGATGCATTATATAGTTTCATGTAAACGCTAGAGTTATATGATGAATTGTAGTTTATATATGTAAGATGGCATTACACACACATTGGTGTAGAGTTGGATATGTTCTTGGTTTGAGCGGTGGTTGTGTTGGATATTATCCATGATTCAATTACATGTTCTAAAATGTCCAGATATCATAGAACTGAAAACATCGTTATTTATGTACAAAGCTTACTACAGCTGTTTGCCATAAAATATTCAGTGTTTGTTTACTAGACGGGAAATAGCATACTCAATGCGAGCTAATCATGACCTAGAACGACAGAGAGTCTGTTCTACCATGCGATCAATGTATCTTTGTGTAAAGGGAGTGCAATTATGGAATTATATATGTGATCATTTAAAAACTACTAATACTATTACTGAATTTAAGCGTAAATGCAAGAACTTTTTATTTGAGAAATATCTGGTTGTGGAAACCTAAATAAAATCAAACACAAATGTAATCATGCCATTGAGGAAATTACAATATGTGTAAAGATATGTACTTATGGCATACTTTAAATTTTGAATATGCACATATTCCATTGCATATTTTCAATTATTGTAGCTAGATGGTTAGATGAATAGCAAATTCGAATAATATAATATTGATGTCTCAAAATACATGTATGTATGTATGTGAATATATGTATGTATATATGTGTGTATATGTGTGTATACATACATGTATATAATTATATATATAAATACATGTCAGGGGTAAATTTACACAAAAGTCAATGACTTCGTATTTACCCCCTTCAAACATTGTATATTCTCACTTGTATTATAGTTAAACTTGTTTGGTTGTCTTGTCTTGTATATATTGTTATCAATGTTCTGAATAAACGTTCATTCAATTCGAGAGAGGGTATTGGTGGAGATTGTTTATCGTTCGAGATGTTGTAGTGTTGGAGATTGTCCATGGTTACAGAGGGCGTAGTGTTGGGGATTGTTTATTGTTCGAGATGGGGTGGTGTTGGAGATTGTCCGAGGTTCGAAATGGGTGTACTTTTGGATTTTGTATTTATTTCAGCGGTGGTAGTGTTTGATTTTGTGCATGATTCGGGATGGGGTAATGTTGGATAGTGTGTATCGTTCAAGATGGGGTACTGTTGGAGAGTGTTTAGAATTCGAGAAGGGATAGTGTTGGAGATTGTTCAAGGTTCTAAGGGTGTAGTATTGGAGATGTGGTGGCAGGTTCAAACTGCATGACCCATGACGATGATTTATTCTTTTTGAGTTTTAACCGTGGAATTGGAGGGCCGGCCGCTGAGTTGGAAGAATCTTAGTATCCAGTGTTACGTTTTGCGTTCTGATATTCCTTTTTGGAAATTTAAAAACGTTCGATATGATGCTTCATGGAGACAAACGTTGAAAACCAACGTGCGCGGAGCAGTGGACGTTTTGACATAACGCTGTCGCCGTTAATTGAATTCATAGCGAGAACAGCAGCAAGTCAAGTATACCAGAGACACATGCTACTGCGGCGAAGACGATACGCGTATCAAAGATGCTAACCCTGTGTTTGTTGGTGTGTAAGGAAGCCTACAAATGAATCGCCTTTAGTGGTCGTTTTTTGTCGACTTCGCCGCGTCGTTACAAATTCGCTTATTATTCATACTGACGTTGTCGAAGTTGTCATACTCATATGGATATAACAAATTGCTTTGTTGCACTCTCTCTCAAAGACTATACAATTATATGGCGTTAACAGATAAATGTTTCATTGTGAAATTAAACTTCGTGTTTTATTTCGTCATTGTTTGGAACAGCGCACAAATAGTCACCACCTTTTGATTGAGCGATATATCGCAGTTACAAACGAAGAAACACACAATGAGCACAGTCACTATATCGTTTGAATGTTGGTTTGAGAATTGCTTTGTTCTCTCCGTGTAATAGTAGGCCTATTTCATAAAAGAATAGGCAGTGCCAACATTTTGTTCGGACATTATTTCTACATGTCGCTTAAATATAGTGGTATTTATTTCTTGTTTATGCGTGGTTAAGAGAAACACTGCACGCACTCTTTACGAGTACCTACGAACAAAGTTAATATTAAATAATTAAAACCTTTGGCCAGCAGATAAATAATTGGGAAAAGTCTGGCCCACTCCTAAAATGTTTGCGGAACCCTGTCCTAAGTCAATGCGTAGCACTGACTTGATGATGCCGCGTGTTCAGCCAAGACACTTTTGAAATGTTTTCGTTTATCATTAATTTTTTGTTATGCCTATTTATCTCTCCATTATTTACTTAATAATTTATCACACATTAACGACCCAAAAGGTTAAGAGCGGCTGACATACACATTGTCATCGACATGATAATGGACCAACAGCAACACAAGTCTTCACTCGGTATCAATTTAATGTTAGTTTGTTGAGTGGGCGAAACACATAACACGGCTTGGATACTTATAATGCTATAACTATTTATTGTATCTTGCATCCCTTAATTTAATACCGCTAACACCGAAGATGTGTCGATCAAGCCGTCATTGGAGACTAACATCACGCCATAAAAGAGTTATCACGTCGAACAATCAGGCCAATATGTACAACGATGTATCAGATGTGTTGTTCTTCCGATCATTCACTCTACACTTGCTGAGTAAATGTCACTGTCAAATTTGTTGGGGAACGTGGCATAGCTAACAAGAACACATACATTACAGAGCTATTGTGGTACGCTCCTGTGCAATATCTATACAATCAACTGATATTATTAGAAATACTAATTAAAGATTACATGGTGGATTTTCTTGTTAAACATAACTTGATAAACCCATCTCAACATGTGTTTTTTAAAGCGAGGTCATGCTTAACAAATATGTTATGTTTTTTGGAAGACATCACTAAGTGGGTGGATGAGGGATCACCAGTAGATATCGTCTAATTAGATTTTCAAAAAGCTTTCGACAAAGTACCACATCAAAGATTACTGTTTAAGCTAAAGGCCCATGGCATAGGAAATGGTATACTAAATTGGATAGAAAAATGGCTGGTTGACAGAAGACAACGTGTAGTAGTTGATGGGGAGGCTTCAAACTGGAAATCGGTATTGAGTGGGGTACCACAGGGATCAGTACTAGGACCTATATTATTCTTAATATATATCAACGATTTGGATGATGAAATTAAAAGCAAGGTGCTGAAATTTGCGGATGATACAAAAGTGTTTAGAAGGATTAAAAATTATGGAGATAGAGAACATTTAGAAGATGATCTTGACAAGGTGATCAAATGGTCTGAAAAAAGCAAATGCTATTCAATTTGGGAAATGTAAATGCCTCCACGCAGGACATGCGAACGACGAGGTAGGATATACAATGGAGGGTACTGTACTAAGTACTACTGTAAAAGAAAAGGACTTAGGGTTAACCATTAGTGCTGATATGAAGGTTTCAGAGCAGTGCGAAATTGCAGCTTAAAAGGGAAATCAAATCCTTGGATTAATTAGGCGAAACATAACGTATAAGGAAAAAGAACTAGTAATACCGCTGTACAAAACAATAGTTAGGCCTCATTTAGAATATTGTTTTTCAAGCGTGGAGGCCATATAGCAGGAAGGACATAGATATTCTAGAAAGAGTACAGTGGAGAGCAACTAAAACGATACCAAAACTGAGGGATCTTAGTTACGAAATACGCCTAAAAATGCGGCTTAACAACACTAGAGACCAGGAGATTAAGATGCGATCAGATAGAAGTGTTTAAAATAATGAATGGTTATGAAAATATTGATGGAAATATTTTTTTTAGTTAAAAAAGATAGAAGGACTAGAGGACATGAAGTTGCATTAGCAAAGGAGCAGTGGGGATTAGATATAAGATAGTTCTCATTTTCTCGTAATCGGCTGAGAACTGAAGCAAAGAATCAAGTTATTATTTAAGTACTTTGAGGATAGGTGACGAAAACCACCACGTTTCCCGGACTTCTGTGGTTTCACGTGTCCATTTCCTCTGGATTTGTGAAAGTTCCAGAGTGTTTGACGTCACCGCAAAATATGATTTTGATTGGTCGATGTTAAACAACCGTATGGAGAGAGTTTAAAATATGGGCAGTGTTCGGTAGTGGTGTAACTGAGAAGGTCGCGTCCGAGTTAGTAAAGATGTAGTTATGAAGTTAGCCGGGCAGATGGCCCTTGATAGTTTAAAAAAATGTTACAATTTATTTAGATAAAGTTTCGTTATGTTTATAGAGAGCGATGAATATGTCCAAAAGGACTTTTAATTAGTCAAATTTAGTGGTAAAACAGTCGTCATGAGATCAACGAAGTCAGCTTGAGCCTTGAGCCTCGACGTCGTCATCCCGGTGCGCGTCTCGCAAGAATATGAAACCTACCAATCTACAAACACATCGAATCCACTGAAATTCTACGAACATTCGTACGACTACAAATACGATTGAACATTTTAGTAATATATTACTACAGCGTTACTTTTAATGAACATTTAATTATATTAATGGTGGCTATTCTATTGTAAACATTGTATAAATTACTCGCCGTACTCGACGTAAAGTGTAAAGATTTGAAGTGTATAAAATTTGACTGTGTAACGGTGTGTTATCAGTCGTGATGTAATTCGCTTTAAGATTGTCAATAGTGTCGATCGACATGATTTGTATAAGGATGATTCATAATGATTAAATTGTGTTAAACTTATTCAGGTCGTTAGTCGTATTTTATTTATATATCTGCCAACAATAGGAATTATCAAACGAATCCGTAAATCACTATTCAGTTTCTCCTGTGTCGCCAACAGTACCCTTAGACAAAACGATCCGCGACACAGAAATTGTGAGAACAACAATTATTATTTTATTTGTAAATAACAGTCCACGAGCATTAGTTTTGACGACATTAATAGTAATAAGGTGATATTAACAGCACAGTTGCACTACACATTGAAGAAAATGTCGACAGTCCTAATGATTCCCCTGTGTGCTTTTGTCTAAAAATCTAGCCACCGAACTAGACAACCATTTTAATATGTGTAAAGTGATGGAACTTAATTAAAAAGGAGGTAACATGTGTGACTAGTTTTTCACTTATTTATTATTATAATGTTCTTAACACAATACTAACTATGCTGAGGGTATACTTCCCGCCAAATTATGTTTAGTAACCAGTAACAACATTTGCAATTTAGATGGTACGACCCCAGAGTATATTCAACACAGTTGATTTCCTTTTATTACGCCTGCTAATTTCGGGTAGCGGAACTGACCTTTAAGAGCGAAATAGTTCCGGTTTGACCAGTTGGGCTCGATTGACTCCGGCATAAAATACAAAATTCATTCAAATTTACTAGCAATTAGCAAGTAAGATCACCATGGCGGAAGGAGGAACTGGTACAGAATATACACGAAGCGGAAGAACAGTAAAACCCCCCAAAAATATAAAGAGTTTGATCATGAAGCAAACGGCCGCCCTGGCAGAGATCGGTTGCCCAGCGCAACAGGCAAAACATCGGCTAACAGGTCAAGGCCGGGGTCACGGCAATCATCACACCCCTTCCTCAACGAAACCTAAAGGTCAGTGTGTTCAATCCAATTGCATTTCTCAAAGACAATATGCCAGTAATTCGACACCGGCGGCAACGTCGCCGTTGTCGGCGACCACACCCGCCGTCTTCGGGCCCGACTCCGTCTCCAGTACCTGTCACAATAAGTGAAGTCTCGTCTCAAAGAAATTTGCCATGCAAAATAAACTATGCTGTTGGTCCACAATCTGCATATAGTGATAAAGACAGCCTGACATTTGATAGATCACAGGTACAGTCAAACAAACCAGAGACGTCGCCAAAGTGTGGGAAGACAACATCAAAGAGTCGACGGGACTGGAGCTCGCCGACTCCCAGCGGGTTGTGGATAATAGGAAAACGTTGGTTAAGAAGTCGTCAGTGGTGCTCCTATGATACTTGTCATCTCTATGATTATAGGAAAGTGAAGTGAAGAAGACAAATATTGTAAAATGGCGTGTTGTGATTCGTCGTGATTGGTGCAACCTACCAGTAATTTGGTGTCATTAATTCAACTCCATTATGTTTTATTTCACTAGCGTTGTCCACTAAGTGATGCAACCCAAAATAAACATCAAGTAAATTAATGTTTGTTATTATTGATAAATTATAAAATATCACTGTTGAATCGTTGAGAAACATTGTTGCGTTACTGTTGTTTTAATTTGTTGATTATCATACCTTGTAAATAACCATTGCATATATATCAGTTTGAATATGTTGTTCAATGTATGCAACTACCAAATCCATTATTTCGTTTGCGCATGCACTCTAAATACTACACACACACACACACACACACACACACACACACACACACACACACACACACACACACACACACACACACACACACACACACACACACACACACACACACACACACACACACACACACACACACACACACACACACACACACACACACACACACACACACACACACACACACACACACACACACACACACACACACACACACACACACACACACACACACACACACACACACACACACATATATACATATACATGATGATGATAAATATGCATATCTGCTGAGTTCATAATCGAACCAGAAACAATGACGTTAGTCCATAAAGACAGTCCCACCACTTCATCATTGCGAACGCTTGATTTCGTCAGAACCACAACTATACACAGCGACAATACCAGTAGTACCCACTGTTCATATGTGAAACGTTTTCTTTTGGCAATGGATGGTAAAATTGTTCGTCATCGTAGTGTGCGATGTTCACGTGAGACGTTAGCGTGCGCCTACCGATTTGCTACATATGTTGCCAGTGTAACTGTATGTGTTCCTTAATAAAACTAGCACAAAACGTCGTTATATATACATCCTATCGCGTTCGCAGATACCCGTTTTTGTTCAAAATGACGAAAGTCGGAGATAATACGAAGTTCTCGTCGATCGATAGGCTGTAGTCTTGATAGTGTGGCATTGTTAAATATTGCTATGCTATTGGCATTAGGATAGACATAAGCTTTACTGTGTCTGCGTCCACACCATTGCACCAAGCCAATGACGCAGGCGCCTTTTCACCGAAGTTTTTGCTGCGCGTGCGTGGTTCCAAGCTTTACTCGACATGACTCCATTACTCATTATTACATCTATGGATGTGAGCATGACGTTCAATATAATGCTGGTAAATCGCTGATCATGAACCTTTTTCTAGAAACTAAAATATTGCCAGGGAAATGCCATTAGGAGGAAACGATAATATTTTTTTTTTGGCCATGTTTTTTTAAATTCCATGGACGAGTTATTTGTAATGACTTATCCGTTGAAGTTGACATTCAAGTCAAAGTGATATTTTTGTATGCCAAGAGTAACATATTATGGCACACATTTCATTTTTACTCAACTACTATAAAACATAATCTGCTTGTAGTATATTTTAGTAATATTTGTTTGTGTGCTCTATGAGTAGATTATAAAAAACCTAATTTTCAGCAGTTTATTGTTGCCTGCAATAATTCATTTTGAATATTGAACAATCTGCCTATCAGATGTAGCGCTAGCCATATGTTTGTTATAGCAAATGTAACTTAATATAAAAGTATTATCAGAACAGCTATGTTTGGGTTAATGACTAGGAACAACATGTCTATGAATACCATTATGCAGAATATTCTTACCAGCCACATGTAGTGTACGTCGCAATTTCGGCATCAGTGGGTCCTGGCTAAATATATATATATATCTATATATTTAAAATATATTGTTTTTATTAATGTAATTATTTGTTATATGATTAATCTGTTTTTATTAAATGAACATACTGACTGTCTGAAATAAATACATCATTGCTATTGTTATAATTATAATTGTTATTATCATGAGTAGATGGAAACAGTCTGTTCGTCATATTAACATGCACGATAACGCGTTATTTCTAAACCTGTGAATTAACGCAAGGTAAAGGTAAGTTCTTACATAGCGCAGTGTCCTACTCCCTGGCAGACCCGTTCAATCGAACATCATCTCGACATCTCTGGAACGTATTCAGCCACGCTGCACTTAATGTGTGAAAACTATTCGTACACAAAAATCCACCACTGTCTATAGCCAGTACTCATTCATACAACATAGTGAACTGGAGCAACATAGAATAAACGAACTTGCCCAAGGTTCGACGCTGCAGCATATAATTCGAACCCGGGTTATCTCGGTGGAGAGTCAGAATTTCTACACTGCACCACTGCGCTCCACTAAACTCAAACAAACGTGCACATTTGCAAACATGGCACAGCAGACATACAAGCAGAACGAACAGGCATAATTACGTGAGCATGCATAAAATCAGTATGTATCAAATAATACACACTCAATGACTAAAATTGCATCCTGAACTGATCTAACAAGTCGTGAGTCCGTTTCTTTCTTGTCCAAATATGTAATGTGTGAATAGTGTATAACTAATATCCAATGTATAATAACATCGCCATTTCGCAATTCTAAGAATCGCTTAGATGAAATCCTGGGCTGGAACTGATTAAGCAGATATACGTTCTGATGATTTCGAACAAAAGAAGGACATTTGAACTAACGTACGTGTCATAGTGTAAACTACGAAGTTTTATATGTTCGAAAATTAATCTGAATTCAGACGACAGAAAACTGGATTTGCAGAAGCCTCTTTATTATGACCCATCCTCTCGCGCTGATTACATCGGTCTCACCTACCCCTGGCGGATCGCCACGCACAACTCTGAAAATAAGCTCAGCTAATAACATCGCTTGTCGGCATGTTCCGTTGGTTTGGGATGTAGACGGAGTTAGGTATTTGAAAACACAATACGGCTTAGCGGCTCGTGAGAGTGGTCGAATGGGTAATTATATTGCGATTCCTGGAACTCGAGACCTTTGTCATGAAACTGATGAGCGAGTCGGTCAGGTGCCTGACCTGTTCTCACAGGTGGTACAGCGAAGTCAATCATGAATTTGATTCAACTAACTTCCATACAATGCGAATATGATCTGCAAGTGATAGTGTACGTAGCCACCACCACTGGCTTGCGATGATGGTATGAATATAAAATGTGTAAAACACGACAGCTGTTGAACATCAGTGTACCAACATCCTTTTCCGTACACACGGAGCTGCAGCGTTCATCTTTGAGCCACGCTGATCATGAATATTTTTAAACCGATCTACTGCGAATGAATACATACGCGAAAGCGGTGATGCGTTGTAGCCCCACCACCCCACGTCATCAAAGGTACGTGCGGGGCAGGCGCTGCCATTCCTATTGTCCTATTGGTTGGTTGCGTCGCGAAATCCGAATCGCCGACGTAGGTATCAAATTAAGTTGGGCTGCTATAAAAGACGGAGGGATAGACGACAGTCACACATCGACCCAGCACAAGACGAGTCGTCGAACACAAGATAGTCTGCGTGTGTCAGCGACACCTGATTCAGGTGAGACGATTGTGAATTTCCCGAGGGAAAGAAATGCTCGTTCGTAATAACGTTTAATTGCGCTTCTGCTTATAAGTATTGTATTAACTGTATTGCTTTAAAGTTAAGAGTATACAATATATAATATATTGAACTGAAATTGACGATCAGCAATGCTATTCAGTTGGTATGTAGTATCAACCAAATCACGACAATACTGTGTTGGGTTCGTTGACATTGTAACATGGCTGAAATGTGTACACTGCACATTGCATGTGTTAAACAGTAACGACAGTTGATTACGATTATAAGACAAAGAAAATGTTACGTTGATATGTTTGCTTGAGTAGATGTACGACACGTAAACATCATGGTTGACAGTTCAGTTTGTAATGTTTGCCATTGTTTCTTCGGTAGAGAGACGATGGCACTGCTACAATGTGGACTAGGTCTTCTTTTTTTGGCCGTGAACGTTGCTGGGGGTAAGCTGTAATAACACAATGTTTTGTTTATGTTAATATCATCACTGATATTGAAGGAATCTATTAAAACTAAAAATTATTATGCATTGGCAAATAATGTATTAATATTATATAACAAGACAAACATATTCTTGTAATATATATATATATATATAACTATTATATATATATATATAAAATGGTAGTTTATGTATATTTGGTTTGGTTTAATTGAAAAGCTATTGAAACTGTTGAATACTGGTTTGATGAACTTACCTTGCGTGAGTTACGACGACGCACTATATGTGAATTTTATTATATGTACAAATTACATATAATTACATCATACTTTCACACGCACGAATGCACGAACGCACGAACGCACGAAAGCACGAACGCACGAACGCACGCACACACATGCTTACGATAAAATATAATTTGCGGTGCATTTATTATGCTTCGTATAATGTGTACGTACATTGTGATACATATTGAGGAATATCACACGTGTGCTCTTGTAGACATCACCTGCGAAAATCCTCCCATCGGCTGGCCTCTACCCGCTGGTGGTATTGTCGTTGAGGTAGAGCCGTTTGCATCGATGGGTGACCCAAATTGCTGTTCTGTAGGAGGGGCAGGTCCTGTCGACCTTCAAGGTATGTTATAATGCCTCAAATCTTATAATAACGTAAACGTATGAATTGTTTGTTTAACACTGTGTTATTAAAAAAAATCGTTTGCAGACGTACGTTATGCATTCCGTAAGAAAACATATTTTTATCCATCCATGTTTTATATATTAACACTGTTTCACAAGAACCTGCCACCCGTAAATGTTAATATGTGGTGATATAATTAAAATTTACATCAGTGGCCAATCATCGCAGGCGGAAGGCAACTGGAGAAAGCAACCAGGATAACCCATGGTTTGCATCGACGGTTGGCGATTATGTTTATTGATGTAACCTGATAACCGACGAAGTCGACATTCAATGTGTGCTGTGTTTAAGAAGATTTAACAAGATTGCCACCCAGAGAATAAACTCTAAGTGGCAGGTGGACAAGGAAGCCCTTTGGCTTATTGGGAGTCCAACCCTTTTATCTATATGTATCCCGCCCTTCTGAGGTATGTGTCGATGTTGCCTCACATCTTATTTCCAAAAATGACACACGATTTTATGTATTATAATATACTGTGTTTTAGTCAAATCAGATGCTGACGTTCTACATGCATTCGGTGAAAACATAATGGAAACAAATAATATTTTATAAATACACGTTTTATACACTACCACTGTTACACATGAACCAATCAATCACGAATGACAATGTGTTGCAAACTCAAAAAAGTTTACGTCACCAAACTGATCCATATCCAACTGAGTTGCGTTGTCTAGAACCGGTACCTTCACCATTTATTCAATATTGACGAAAACACCAGGCGCGGCTAGTATATTCCGAAATGTTCGCGTACAGCGCTATAGACACCGTTACGTACGTACAGCGCACAATCAGACTGATGGTAATATGATTAATATAATTAGACACTGTTGTACATATGTACATTCAAGCTAAATGAAATTACACTTGTACTTATTTTATTTACAAAAAAACCGTCTGATTTGTTTCCCTCACTTTTTAGATGTAAGATTTCATTATTAACCTTATACATGTAAGATATTTTGTGTTTGCTATCACAATGTACTAGTAATCACTTTCAATTGTACTCAGATAAAACCAGGTACCTACTGTGCATTCGATGTGTACAAAACTCATAAAGATGTATGTGAATATATGAATAACTGCAAGATAAATATATAGCTTATATGAATGTGTTAGACTATATTATATTGTTGCACCAATTGCCACATGATGTTTATTTTATTTTACATCCGTAAGTACACACATGCAAACTCGTACGTACGTGCAAACCGTCCTTCTTTTCTTCACTTAGTTTCAATATCTAAGTTTTTCATAAGAACGATCAATATATCAATATTATATTTGAATTGAACTCTTTAATTAATTAATTAATTATTGATGAATCAAATGCTGCGATATTTAAGGGTGGCTCTCACGATAGCGACCTTGCGGCCTTAGTGAGAATCTCCCTGGTCAGTACAATAACATCGTATCAACTAATTTTCTTTTCTACAAATGTAAGTATTGACTATTGTATTATTTAGTAGTTTTTATTTGATAAGAAATTACACTACGACTATCTTCACGTTGATGTATATATATTATGTATAAATATATATACTTTACGATGGTTATTATTTTGCTATTGGTTCTTGTACGTACTGACCAAAATAAACTATATTCATTGTCAATCCTCACATTTAGATGGAAGGCATGTGAATGCTGCCAACATAAAATGTTGTGACACAATAACAATTGTACTTGCATTGTCTCACCTCATTGCAGAGGCATGTCATCTATGCTACAAGAAAACAAAGAGCACTCCCGGCTTTGTAGCTGACCCAGACAATTGCGCCAAGTTCTACATGTGTGAGCCGAACGACGAGGGAGGTTTCAATACTTTCCACATGGACTGTCCAATCTGTTCCTTCTGGGATCAGGAACTGTTGACGTGTGTCCAAGTCTGGTTTAATTCTAGTTATTGTACTCAGACACACGTGACCGGTGAACTGAACTTCACCACACCGAGTATGTTGGATTCGTTTTCTTGTTCTTCTAGTATCAACTTCATCGTCTCTTTTTCATCACTATTATTAGAATCACGATCTACATCAACGTCATTACTCCCATTATCTTCCTCATTATCGTAGTGGTTTTTGTTCAACGTGGCGCTATGTGTAAACCTTTACATTGTCAATGACTCCACATGACGACACTGACACGAACTAAGCCACCCTAACTATGTATTTGTTTGCTATATAATGGTATCTTATCACAATAGTCAACACCAGCATTTGCAACAATTCCACATACAATTTATCCCTAAAAATTATTCGACAAATGAAACGATAGTGTGTCTAAATTATAAAACTCTACACATCCAAATATCAAATTTTGAATAGGAAACACGACATGCTCCAAAATGTTAAACGAATATTAAATTGACAAATATTAAATAAATATTCGTTTAACATTTTGGAGCATGTCGTGTTTCCTATTCAAAATATATATATACGTATGAATATGTATATATATATATATATATATATATTTGTGTGTGTTTGTATACAATTATTTTACTTAAATTCAACATTATTACGGAGGACAGTTTAACGTAGCCATCAATTGGAATGTGTTTAACAGTTGAAAAACCACTGTGTTTAATAGAGGAAGAAGAGTTGATGTTCTGCATCAACTTCGAGGATGACGACTTGGTTACGAACGACGTTTATCAACCGTGGGTGCTCAATGATGGTGTGACCATCGTTGAAGGCGCTTCCTTCGGGTGTCCCGAAGGCAACAGATGCGGATTCTTCAACGAAAGCATTCTCGAATTGCCTTTCTTCTCCAACAACTACGGACACTGGAATTCTTTGAGAATCACTCTGCACTACAAGATGATTTCTACAAGCGATGTGGACCAGGGTATTGTCAGTAATGACTGCTTCGAGGATGTTGCCAACGCCCCTGGAAACTCTCTCTACTGTTCAGTAGGTGGTGCCGGTGACGTATTCAAGGCTGGGCTCAAGTCATCAAATGCATCCCTAGACGCCAATGAATTAGCGGTGAGTAAGAACAGTGAACAGTTCTCTATTTTGATTTGCATCGTATAGGTCAGGATATTTTTGGTTGAATATGGAAATAAATAGTACAATTCTGACCAAAGCAGTGAGTGACAACATTAATATGCTCAGGATACTAAATTGTGCGTTGTATTTTAAATTCACATATCGCTATATTCTTTCGAATAGTATGCATGACGATTGGGTTTGTGTGTGTGTGCGTTTGTGTGTGCGTGCGTTCGTGCGGTCGTGCTGTGTGCGGTCGTGCGGTAGTGCGGTCGTGCGGTCGTGCGGTCGTGCGTGTGTGTACGTTCGAGTGTGTGCGTAGGTGTTTGTGTGTCAGGGTGTGTTTTCATTCCAATAATATACACAATCATACGTTTTGTTGATGGAAGCAACAACGACATACGGCATAACAATTGATGTATCACAAAGGTAATTGTGTTCTGCGTAAATCATATTTTGATTGTTGTCAATTTTAGGCAGCCGACTTCGACGAGTGGGAGTACGTGGAGATGAACTGGGTTGGCGGTATTCTGGAGGTGGTCGCCAACGATAAAAACGAAGGCCCATTTCTTGGTGAGCAATACGTTATTTTAAGAATAACTGAAAATACTCTTTCTAATGCAATTCGGGTAGATATAGAACTGTTCCGGAGACGAATGAGGCATGTTTGAAATGGGTTGACTTTGTGTACCTCGATAAAATACTTACCGACTATGGGGTTTTGTATGTATATATGTACTCTCACTCTCCCCCCTCTCTCTCTCTATCTCACTCTCTCTCTCTCTCTCTCTCTCTCTCTCTCTCTCTCTCTCTCTCTCTCTCTCTCTCTCTCTCTCCCTCTCTCTCTCTCTCTCTCTCTCTCTCTCTCTCTCTCGTCGATGTATGTAATATAGACTGATGTGAATTTAGGCCGGATCAATTATACTGGTTATCAATTACGGTCAAACTATGTGTTCGCAGGTCCCATCCGCAACAGCCACTGCCCTCTGGTGATCGGATCCTTCATCAAGGAACGACAACAGAGCTACTTCCAGGGCTACATGGACAATGTAAGTAGCAGACTTGTCAGCCACTCATACTATTCGTGCAAAATTTCGAGTTGTCTTGATACACGAATAAGAATTCATAAAAATTTCCCAGAACACAACGCAATGACACGAACAGGAACACACATGTTCTTTTCATAATAGCGAACATAGTATAATTATTTCCTCTTAACATATCAAACTATATTAAGATGTGTTCAACAAGTGTGTGCAAGTTCTTTATCTAAGCGACTTACCTTGAAGTTTACGACAGTTTACGAAGCTTGGAACAATTGTAGACAGGACGCGTGGCGTGGCGTGGCGTGGCGTAGCGAAAAAGTGTACGTCACAAACCGTCTCCACTGTAGTAATGTGAACTGAGTATCATTAAAAATATCACCTGACTACGTAACATCGCCACCATCGGCGTTTAACAAATTGGATAGTGCTATGTATAGTGGTTAATTAAGCCTTTTTCTGTATATGTTATTGCTGACTTGTATGTCACTAATGTTTGTTTTGGCGTTACCGACAAGAAAGGCTTTGTTTGCTTGCGAGAAACGAAAGCAAACATAGCCAAAACCATAATTAGATCTTAGTCTTATAGTTTGACATCATCAATGGATTGCCGATCATAGACAGAGCAATGCAAGTGGAAAGGTCAACATAACCATAGGCCGATTATTCTTATTCTGTTAACTCCTAATATGTTAATATGTTACGATGGGAATGACTGCATTATCAGCTCCACGAGGCGCTGAGCTGCATTTATTACTCGGTAGTTTGCAAATGACACTAAATACCATATCCACGAACATAGGATACGCAACGATGCATGTGAACATTCATAGCAAAGACAAACAGAAGTGCGAACTTTCACAGAAAAAAGTAGCATTTGTAGTAATATATGATTGTGTTGCTTATATAACGGTTATTTTACATATCATTTTATTCCTTTCAGATCTGCTTCTACAAATGGTAGGATATCGTTGATGCCAAAGGATATGGAAAATTATGACGCTGCAAACATTTGACGTTCGAACCGTTGCTCTCCTTTTTTCTTTGACGAAAATTTATAGTCTTCTTTTCTTTCGTCATGTACCGTCACCGTACGGTGATGGCTGCAAATCTGTAATGCTTTCTCTTTCATTGCAATAAAATCAACTCTGGAGAAACTTGTGTTACACAATAAATGTTCATCAATATATACACTGATGTATGGTGATATGATAGTATGATGTATCATAATTTGATACACTGTTGAATATTGTCATGTGACAAACGTGTACAAAACCAGAATGTAGATACATGTACTAACATGTACTGAGCTACTACGAATTAGGAGTGCCATAGGACAAATAACGCCATTACACAAATAACGATTGACATCCAAACCACAACATCGATCATGTCTAGAAATCCACATTATTGTTAATACACACTGAATATATATATATATATATATATATATATCTATATGTATATATATATATATATATATATAACAAACTTCCCATGAATATGGGCAACAACGGCAACCTCCCTCAATTTAATAAACAACTAAAGACATTATTCTTCTCCACTTAATGGGTTTACATGACTGACATTTTTCAATTTCACACATTTAGTATTACTTTTAACGAAGTTTTTAAATATATATTAAAAATAATTTACACACAGGAACATTCTACAGATTTAACATGTTTTATAGCCTATCGTTGATATAATGTTATTTTATTATTTACTTGGACTAATTATAATGTTAAGCTATTTAGTATTTTAATGCTTGTACACACCCGTGAACGGGGCAACCGCCCCGGATTTGACGATGTCAAAATAAAGTTTTATTATTTATTATTATATAATATATATATATATATGTGTGTGTGTGTGTGTGTGTGTGTGTGTCTGTGTGTCTCGGTGCTGTGTGTGTGTGTGTGTGTGTGTGTGTGTGTGTGTGTGCCTGTGAGTGTGAGTGTGTGTGTATATACACTACCACTTTACCCATCCTCAGGAGTATATAATGATTATGTGAGCAACGACGCAATCACATGTTCTTTGTGTGCGATGTTATCATGTACACGCACATTAACACAAGCAAATACACATAATCCACATCACACACAAACACATAACACAAACAAAAGTAACATAAGTACTCCCCCACAAATAACACACACCCATACACACACACGCACACGCACACACATCACATACAAAACAAACAACCTAATATACCCAGAAATACAAAAATACACAAATACACAAGTATACACACTCACAGAAAGACACACACACATAAACACGTACACACATCCGCGCGCACACACACACACACACACACACACACACACACAACACACGCATTCACACACCAGTCAATGTATTAATTAATATGTCTGAACTCAACACACTTTGCAACTTGGAAGGATTGTGAACAAAAAACAAAAAATCGCACGCAATAACCTGACGTCAGTGGACGACATCTGCTCTGGAATCTGTTCTGAAAGAGACAGATCAACCAGTGTCCAAGTTGTTCAAGTTTCTGCCATCGGGAAGGCGACTGCATGTTTTCAAGGCGAATACAAACCAAACGAGGATACACTTCGTGCATGCGGCCACAACAGCCAGTAGATTTTCTTTTCCATCAGTGGTACGGACACTGACAAGACAACTGAATACTTAAAATCCCCAAGACATGAATGTCACATTCCTTTATAAAAAGGGAAAGCAAACTGCATTAGCCTATTTACACACCTGTTTGTAACTATATTGATTTCATTGATAAATATTACACTATCCGCAGAGGGAAATGGTGAATTTCACGGCATACTGTGAAACTATAGCAGATACCTGCAGCCAATACAAGTGTAAAAACGAGGCAGTTTGTTCATTGTTTTTCATTAATACAAACCAAACGAGGATACACTTCGTGCATGCGGCCACAACAGCCAGTAGCTTTTCTTTTCCATCAGTGGTACGGACACAGACAGGACAATTGAATACTTAAAATCCCCATGACATGAATGTCACATTCCTTTATAAAAAAAGACAACAAACTGCAATAGCCTATTTACACACCTGTTTGTAACTATATTGATTTCATTGATCAATATTACCCTATCCGCAGAGGGAAATGGTGAATTTCACGGCATACTGTGAAACTATAGCAGATACCTGCAACCAATACAAGTGTAAAAACGAGGCAGTTTGTTCATTGTTTTTAATTAATTAATTAATTTATATGATGTTCACAATAACTAACTAGGTGGAAAGCATACTGCCCACCAAAGGGTGTTTAGTAAACCGTAACAACGGTTTAAATTTGAAGGTATGTACACGGGTACTAGTTCAAACAATAAACAGAACATCCATTTTATAGTCAAACTGTATTGACAAGAGAGCCGAGTCGGGCTAAGTTAGCTGCTATACATTTTGATGATGAATTTCTCCACGTTCAACACAGGGGACTTTCTGTTTCAAATTACTATGCCCGCCTAGTACGGTAGACGACAGACTATGTCACTTTAACTTCAGTGTTGTATTCCTGAACAATTGCGGCTTTTGAAACAAATGCATCTCGAAATTGTCCTATGTTCTATGACTGTACCAAAAACATCTGAATAGAGGCAAAGCCTCCCTTCCAATGTGACTTAATTTACGCCATGATCTGTTGGAGTCTGCCTTCGTGCACTCTTTGTAAATGTCCTGCCCATCTCATTCTGCTTTCGAATACTTTCATTTGTTGCCGTTTTTTCGTTCCAATTTCTTCGCTAACTTTCTTCATTTGTCTTTTGTATTCTCGGTAGTATTTTGTTTCACGTAATTTATGTGTATTTTTTAGAGTCAGTGTTCCCAAACCATATATATGCATGCTGATATCAAATAGGTTTTCTACAGTTTCCCTTTGACCTGTTTTTTTGTTAAACTGTCTGTCTCACATTACATCTTCCTCCTCCTCCACGTTGCCGCGCCTGCTATGACATTCCCATTTATTTCCGTCAACAACAACATGCAGATTTAGCTCCTGTTCACCTGTCCACATTACGCCAGTCTTCTCTAGATAAGTTGCAGGCCATGTTTTCTAAAGGTGTTACTTTATTTTGCTCTGCATGGGATAGCTCTCTTTGTTACCAACCACAACTGATAGGTCTTCGGCATACAGTACCGTCTTAAGTTCGTTCTCTTCTTATACCATTTCCAGTGATCGTTTGCCATTCTGGAAAATTAAGAACGTGAGACTATATGTGCAGCAAACAAGCAAGGTGTTGAAATTTGTGGATGATACAAAAGTGTTTAGAAGGATTAAAAGTTATGGAGATTGACAACAGTTACAAGATGATCTTGACGGGTTGATCAAATGGTCTGAAAAGTGGCAAATGCTGTTCAATTTTGGGAAATGTAAATGCCTCCACACAGGACATGGGAACGAAGAGGAAGAATATACAATGGGGGGGGGTACTGTACTAAGTACTACTGTAAAAGAAAAGGACTTAGGGTAAACCATTAGTGCTGATATGAAGGTTTCAGAGAAGTGCGGAATTGTAGCTTCAAAGGGAAATCAAATCCTTGGATTAATTAGGCGAAACAGAACGTATAAGGAAAAAGAATTTCATAATACCGCTGTACAAAACACTAGTTAGACCTCATTTAGAATATTGTATTCAAGCGTGGAGCCCATATCGCAGGAAGGATATATATATGCTAGACAGAGTGCAGAGGAGAGCAACTAAAATGGTACTAAAACTGAGGGATCTTAGTTAAGAAATACGCCTAAAAAATGCGGTTTAACAACACTAGAGACCAGGAGATTGAGAGGAGATATGATAGAAGTGTTTAAAAAATTGAATGGTTATGAAAATATTGATATAATTTTTTTTTTCAGTTAAGAAAGATAGAAGGAGTAGAGGATATGAAGTTACATTAGCAAAGGAGCAGAGTAGATTATACATAAGAAAGTTTTCATTTTCACAGAGGACTGTAAATGAATGGAACAGATGATCTGCTGATTGTGTGGGTGCTAGTAGCGTGAATATGTTTAAAAATAAAATCGACACATACCTCAGACGGGCGGAATACACATAAATAAAAGGGTTGGACTCTCAATAAGCCAAAGGGCTTCCTTGTCCACCTGCCACCTAGAGTTAATTCTCTGGGTGGCAATATTGTTAAATCTTGTTAAATCTTGTTACTAGCAGGAGATTTAAGTCTGAATCCTGGGCCAGCTGTTAGAAGAAACATCCGGGTGGTTAAGTGCTGCAAGCATTCGATCTGGTCTCGATATATGACAGCCTCACTTTGTGATTAGTTACTTTCAAAGAAAATAGCCACCCTTGCTATAACTGAGACCTGGCTCAAACCACACGGTACATCTGCATGCATTGCTGACGTTTCTCCTTCTGGCTACAGTCGTACCAGATCCCTGGGCAAACAGCTGTTTCCTTGTTTCATCCTGCTAAATGCAAAAGTCTTAATGTAAATTCGGCAACTAACCTCTGTATCTCGTCGACATGAGTCGACTTTTTATGATTGTGATGAGAGGGCGAGGAAGATATCTGAAACAGTTCGTGCTAACCATGCAAACTTCTTCCCTCGACCAAGGAAACTGGAGACTATGTCACATATCAACTCATAGTCATAGCTTAGAAGAAGAAGAAGAATTTGTTTTATTTGACCAAGACGTTTCAAATAATACATACAATACTTCCATGTCAAAAAATAAAAATAATACAAATATATAACCTTATGGTAAACATGGTGTAATGTATGCTAAATAAAAAACGTAGGGTCAGGACACTCCTCTAAGACTATGGTAGTCGGTTTCGAGGAGCCACCTTTTGTAATAAAACTTTAACTTAATCAATACATCACCTAATCAAATTCTTCCAGAAAAACAAGAAGAAAAAAAAGATAATATGTATGCATGTGAGCAAGCTTACATGATTATTGTGTTTGTCGTTTAGGCACTGTTTATACTGTATCAAGTTGACAGGTGGATGTCGGTTCTTAATTTTGCATAGATATATTTGCATACATATATAGCCATTTTGCCTTGTGCATGTTACTTGATAGTTTTGTAAAAAAAATAAAGTTTAACATAATTGGCAAATCCTTATGAACTATGTGTGCTAAGCTTTTCTTTGACTGTATCAGGAATGTTATTTAATAAAAGCGGCAAGTTATGCCTAAGACATTTCTGAGCAAATTCATGTTTAATTTTATAAGTGTATATTTTATTCCTGACTCTTGTATCATAATTATGTACCTCATAGTTAAACGTTATACTCTAGTTTTGTAAATAAACTGGTAAGTCATTGTGTAAATATTTATCATAACATTTTAATTGTTGTAATTTTAGGATGTCATATACTTTTAACAAGTTGAGTTTTTTTGTGAAATGGTTCTGTGTGGGAAGTATAATTACTTAAGGTAATAATTCTAGGGGCTTTTTAAAAGTTTTCTTATTGAAAGCCCCACGCCATGATGCGCCACGCCTTTCATTGAAAGCCCCACGCCATGATGCAATAATTAATGTGTGGCACTATTAAAGAATTATATAATATTAGTTTAATATGAAGAGGTAACACATGTTTCAATTTATTTAAAATGTAATTTTTTTGGAACAAGCCTTTTATATATTTTTTTGGTGCTTTTTCCAATTTAGATTTGTATCTATAACTAAACCCAAAAAAGTTAATTCTTTGACTTGTTCAATATTTACATTGTCTATCTTCAAAGTAAGTGTATGTATATTTTGTTTGCCTTTTGAAATGTCATGTATTTAGATTTTGCTATGTTTAGCGATAATTTATTTATTTTGAGCCATTAATTTATTTTAAAACGTTCTTTATTTATTAAAGTTTATATTTTTTCGTGATGTATGTTATCGCTGAAAGTGTTTAGTGTACTTGATAGAGTTGTATCATCAGCATAAATTATGAAATTAAACATTTTATTGCAAAATCATTGATATATATGATAAATAACAGGGGTCCTAAGATTGAGCCTTGTGGTACACCTGTTGTTATTGATAACATGTTTGATTTGATATTGTCAATTTCCGTATATTGTTTACGATTTGTTAGGTAACTGCTGAATAAGTTCAGATTTGTTCCATGTATACCATAATATTTCAATTTGTCAATTAAAATTAAATGGTCAATGGTATGAAAGGCTTTGGAAATATCTAGGTAAATATTAATGGGTATTTCATCCTTATCCAGTTGAGTTATTACATGATTGCTTTGCTTTGCGAAAACATCTTTTCAAAATACTATTTTATGTTTTTAGATTAATCAATAATATGCCATATTCAGAATATTCAGCGTTTGTGATTTTTAATTATTTGTAAAGTTTGTGTCTGTATCTTATTGAGGTTAGCAAGCCTTGAGTTATCCATGTCGATTTTTTATGTTTATATTTATAAAATTTCACTAATTTGCTAGTCATATATTTATTTTTAGCTTGATTTATTTCATTGATGATAATGTTATAATTATGGTTTGGATCAGCATTTGAACTTGTATCTAATTTGTTATGTATTTCAGAAGAGATTATATAATTTTTGACTTTTCACATAGCCTCTTTATTTTCTACATTAACTCGTATACATTTTGTAGTATATTCCTCTTTTAGAGCAGTGTACATAAGCATAAAATATGGTTGATGATCATACATTTAAAAAAATATATTCCTGCTGTACATTGCAAAATATGCTTTGTTAAATTACCAAAAAAATTATCAGTAAGTGTACCAGTACATGTTGTGAACGTTGTAGGAAGAGTAATTTGGGGGAAGAGACTAAATGAAGTTAACCTGTCAAAGAAATTGCTACAGTGTTGTTGCTTGTTTATTTTTTAGCATATTTCTATTGTAGTCCCCTGCAAGAATAAGGTTGTTGTTTTGATGATATTGCATAGATGATATGACCATTGTTGTATTAATTTATAAATTCGTTAAATTTTCAGATAAAGGCCTTGGAGGTCGGTATATATTTCCTATAGTGACTGTCTGTGGTAAGCCTCCTCCATTTACTTGTATTATTTGTCCCTCCCATTGTTCATACATATTTAATTTAATCTTTACTTCATAATCAAACTGTTTATCTATATATATTTTTAATCCTCCTTGTCACAAAGTGGTTTGTGTAGAATTTAATCAGGCTTTAGAACAGTGGTTTTGTATTCAAAGTATGGTTGATGGGATAGTGCTGTCATCTCTGGTATGTATTGTCGCGGAGGTATACGCTGGTGCCCTCTGGCGATTAAGGCGTGTAAAGTTTTAACTGCCGACGATTCAGATTTAATTAATTTCATTTGTAGCGTACACCACTAATTATAGTTCTACGGTTAGGTATACCAATTTTGGTACCTGTAGAAATTATTTATCATGACTGGTAATATGGTGACCTGTCAAACTACTTATGTTGTGGTTATAAAAAGATTATATTATGAACTTATAAAAGTTGTTTACAGAAATGTAGGTGTGAAAAACACTAGGGTCACACGTAGCTTATGAATAGAGTGCGTGTTTTATTAAAATTATGGATTAATTCATGAGAGTTGGAATGTACGATGAATATTGTGGTATCCGGATCGATACAGGGAATCCAGTGATATTAATTATGTAAATAATTCACGTAAGTTAAACATTGAATGAGCACTTATATGTGACGAGTCCTGACGAAATTAGTCGGATGTACAGATTTGTCGAACGTCAAGAAATGCCAAAATGTGTTGCAACCGCAACATTAATAATTGTGCGTTTTTTCAATAAACTTGGTCCTTAATATGTATATTATCGACTGATGTCGTTATTTGTGTTAAATGTGCGTTTATTTGCTGTTTATAGAGTAGTTTTCCGATAGCTGTGTCATGCATGAATTCGCTAAAACAAAGCCGAAAACGCAACATTTGTAACGCAGTTTTTCGCGGAAATTGTGGGCTGTCCCTCAACATTTTGATACGGCCACAGAGCGCTGGATGACGTCTTTCTAAATATAGTGAGGTCGCCTTGACCTGGTTTGAATTTAGCCAATATGAGGGCTTGACGTGCGAGCTATGATGTAAACATTCGACGCCTTGTTGCTAGCCGCGTGACTAATGCTATTGCTGTCATTGGCTGTGCTGCTGCGGTGCATGCGCATTGGGGCTTTCTTTGTCAGTCCCTTTAAAAATGGCGCTCGAGTTAGCGAGGTTGATTAATTGCAATGTGGCGGATTCCGATAGAGAAAAGATCGATAGTTTGTTGGAGGAGTACATGTGTGGCAAGGGTGACGAACCAGACACAGATTCAGAAGTTTGGAGGATGACCATTTTGATGACCGAAGGAACGACTTCGACGATGCCATGGAAGTGGCTGCCGAGTCTGAGGACATAGTTTTTGATTCGGTGGACGAAGAACTGGCCAAAGTTTCAGGTATGCATGCTATCGAAGTGTGTATATTATAGACAATATGAAATTATTATTTGAATGTCGGCTCACTGTCTGTGGTTCGTTATATTTATATGAACAGTGGCACAAGCCATTGTCATGATTGTATTTGGGTGAATGCATGTGCTCGTTATCAGACCATCAGGGTGAGATCGTGACAGATTAATAATTAATTAGATTGTTACTATAACGAAGCCTAATAGACTATGCTGATATGAGTTTCATTAAACTGGTGTTAGTCAGGGCTTGATATAAAGAATAAATTAAAGTTGTGACTTTCTGTGATGTGGAGGAATGATGTCAGACATACTAATACACCACTGGCACTGAGTGATAGTAGGATAAGTTTATTAATTTCTTCTTATTATTATTAATGTAGTCTAAATTTCCACTTGTGTCTACAATAATGTTTTTGGTGTAACTCTTAAAAAAACAGATTCTTTACGCATTTCAAAGGGACATAAAATTATATTGCATGGCATGGCAATGTGTTTTAATGCGCGTCATAACAAGGCAATGGACTAATATGATTGGCCTTTTTATAAATGCATATAAAATTATATTTGCCGTTTGCGGACGTGCTTGCCATAGCTGCTCACATTTCACAGGAACACCTGCGAGTTGTTGACATGGCCAGGACATTCTACAACGGGATGGTGACAGCTGCCAAGCAGACCTGCAGCGAGCTGAAACTGGTGGAGTTCAGCAGGAGTGCTCCCTGCAGCCGACAGATCTCGATGCACTACAGTTTCGACTTTGCGCAGCAAGTTCACCTGCCGAGTGACCCTCTCCAGCCAGGCCCCGTGTACTTCCTGGTTCCTAGGAAGTGTGGCATATTTGGGGTATGCAGTGAAGGGCTCCCGAAGCAGGTGAACTTCCTGACTGATGAGGCCCATCTCATTTCGAAGGGGTCGAACGCTGTTGTGTCCTACCTACACTACTTTTTTGAGTGTTTTGGACTGGGTGAGACCACTGCCGACCTTCACTGTGCAAAACAAGAACCGTTTTGTCCTGTGGTATTGTGCATGGAGGGTCGTCATTGGTCTCCACCAGTCCATCACACTCAGCTTTCTACTTGTGGGGCACACAAAGTTTGCCCCTGACGCTTGCTTTGGGCTTCTCAAGCGGGCATTCAAACGCCACGCAATATCGTCGCTGACTGAGCTCGAGTCTGTGGTGAATGGGAGCGCCTGTCTGAATTCCACCCAGTTGGTTAGCAAAGAAAACAGCACTACCCTCGTCCATGTGGCAGACTGGCAAGCACACCTCCGTCCCCACTTCAAGGCACTGCCAGGTATCAAGAAGTACTTTCATTTCAGGTACATTCAATGCTATCTATTTATTCCAGTAGTATCCCCAATATCAGTCGTATAGTAACAGAAAATTAAAGGAAATAAATGCTATGAATGCTAAATAAAGCTTTACATAAAGGGTTCTCGTCATAGGTGAGTTGGTGTGTTCATAAGAAAATGTTTGTTTATCGTTACTTTATTTACATGATTACAATAATTGTGTTACTTGACTCATATAATTGTGTTACTTGACCCATGTATGCACGGCTGATAGATTGATGTTTTGCATCCATCTTTTTTGTGTTTGTCTAATATAAAAGCAAGGAAAACATTTGCCTGTTATGACATTATGCCTGTATGCAGTGAAAGATGATCAACAATTAAACTGTGTTAAACACTGTTCACAGGTTTGATGCAGCCAGCCCTGACGTGGTCTTTGTAAAGACAACATGCAGCAGCCCCGAAGAGCACTTCGAGTTGCTGGTGGGCAGCGATGCCTTGCTGCCTTCTGCACCACCAGTCGCCATCAAGCCACCCGACCTCAGTTACGACCGCCAACACTACCTCCACACAAACATTCGTCCATTTGTGAAGGACGTGCTGTGTCCAAGCCCCCCTGAGATGGAGGATGCACCTGTGGCGGGGCCATCTACTGCCCCCGTGGCGGGGCCCTCCACAGCTCCCGATGCTGTCGCATCCACACCACGCAAAGGAGGTGTACGTGGCCAAGGTCGCCGTCCTCGCCATCCCAGGCATCTGAGAACTCGTGGCAGTGCTCGCAGGGGACGTGGTAGTCCTGGCAGGGGACATGGCAATGCTGGCAGGGGTCGTGGTGGTGCCAGTGTGAAAAAATGAGAATAAACTCACTGACTGGTTTTGTGAGTCATATACACTTGCAACAGTTTTCTTTTGCAATTTTATTTTGTTTTTGTTTGTAGCAATGAGCTTCACTTATTAGAACAGTGTCAGTTTATCAATAAATGCATTTACCCGACAGACCAGACTGTTTTTGTGTATGCTGTAAAATTCGTAAAAACATACCACTCCACTAGTATACATGGACAAGTCTTTTGCTCATAACTTTTTAATATCCAATACATTTTGTTCATATTTTCAGATACTTAAAAGGATATCACTATCTAAGAGGGTGCAGAATTTCAAAGAAATCCGTTCATGGTAACTGGTATTTTTCAGTAAACGTACCAAAACTTCAAACGGTTTTTTCTCAGTTTGAACATGTCTACCCCATGTGTGTTCATTGTGACATAACTACAGCTAGGATTACGCTACGCCAACAATATATGTACCTTATTAAAGCTGATTGTATGCTCTTTCCAAATGTATATATAACTCAAATTTGTACATGTGACTCATTTCGTTAGGACTCGACACATATAGCCATATGTTTAGCTCGCAAAATCTATTTTAAACTCAGCAAGTTGAATGGATTGCTTTGAAGTGTGAATGGTTTCGGGAGCCAGTTTTTGAAGTGATTTTAATTTGTATTAAGTGTTGTAATTGGTCAGACTAACTTCCGGTCGTCAAGTTATATAAGGGCCGGACGGCCATTCGTGGCCAGACGAACATTTGAGCAGAAGAAAGTGTTGCACTCTCGTCTCCAGGAATTGGGCTGAAACGTGTGTCCGCCCAACGCCTGTAGTAAATACTTCTACGATTTCAACAGTACTGATTAGTTGTGAGAAGCTGCACTTCTCACGCGTTGAAGAAGACTGAGCAATAACCGATTGCAGTTCCGTTTTTATGTGATCTTCGAATGCAAGGCCACCACCGTTTCGTCTGCTAGCTGTCGTAACACCGACTCCGTGACAGACCTTCTCGACATCGCCGAAGTCGTGACATCGTTTCCGTGTTGTCGCCTGGTGAATCGCGTGGGATCGACAAAGCAAATCTACCGTCTACTTGATCGCCCGAGTCGCCTACTTTCATCTACGTGAATTCGTTCGCCGAACGCCGAGCGACTTTCGACTTCGTCCTGACATCTCGTCGAACGCGACGGATGGCGATGCGAACGTAGACATTCGCACATCACGAGACATTCATTGGTTACAGTTCATAGACTTACAACGGTGTATACCCGTCTTCATGTAAGTGACCAGCTGTTTAAATTGTCTCCCATGTAATTTCGTATTTGGATGCATACTCGTTGAGTACAATGTATGGTGTTATAAATATAATGTCATAGCAGAGTAACGGTTGGTCAACTATCACTGAACCGCTTTTGTTTATTGTTGGTGTATTAAATGGGAATGTCAGTTGGCTTCTCGTACATACATATCTGATGTCACGTTATGTCTCTCGTTCACTCCGAATCCTAGTGCACCTGAACCTATAACTTGCTATGTCAAATCGGGTACCGCCAATTTATTAATGTATTAATACTTACACTCGATTTTGTGACACCCCTTTAGTGCTGCAACTTTTTCCTTGGGATATACAGTCATATCCATTTAATTGAATTAGTGATAAGTCATCATTATTAGATAGCCTGCTCTCTTAGAGACATATTATGCTAACTTTTAAAATTTAAGGAAGATAAGTAATTTACAAATGCATCGAGATCACTAAACGTTGCGTTAATGGACTGTATATTTGAGTTTAGGATAGTGAAATGTTTATTATTGTTTTGGAGAAGTAAATTTTTTTTTTTAAATCATAATATGACGATCTGCGTATTGTTGGCACTTCATTATTTTCATCAACGGTATTACTAATGTTTAGAATATTATTTAGACAATTATTTGTAATACCACCTGTAAATGGGAGAAAGGTTTCGTAGGGTTATCATTTAAGTGTATTTTACATTTTAATGAGATCAGCATATTTTCAATGTGCATAAATGTTTTAGTAAGAGTGTGTGCCTTTAGTGCTTGAGTTACTAGATATTTTTTACTAATAGTTATATTTTGTTCATGTAAAGCTAAAGCGGTGCATGATAAATAGCTACGTAAAGTGTCAGAGATAGAAAACATAGATTATGTTTAGAAAAAAATACAAAAAAGGCGATGTACTACAAAAAACATCAGGACCATTTGACAAGATGGCCCGAGAAAAAAACTTCAGAATAAAACTGTATTTCTAGTGGTAGGAGCTAATGAATTCTAGTGCATTCTAACCAACACATTTCCAACATATATAAATGAAAAAAAATGAAAAAAAGTTATTATATTCTAACAAATAAAAAGTCGTGTGGAAAATAAGTAAACATTAAACAGAAAACGAGTCACGACACAAATGAGTGACAAATTGCGCTAAGAGATTAAACAAAATCATATAGAGAATACTGCAAATAGCAAAGCAAGATATTGAAAGTAACAGTACGTAATACAAAAGCAGATACCATTTAAACAACTTTTTACATACATATTGTTCCGATAGCAGACATTGAAAATGCTAATGCAATCTAATGTAATTTAACCAAAACATTCCAACATATATATATATATATATATATAAATGCATAGGTTATTATATTATAACATTAATGTTTCCGATATCACAGATCGTTGATAATGGCATGGGTTGCAATGGAACGAAATGGGTATACTCTTCCGGCAGTTGCCAACTGGGATGTAATGTATATTATACATTACATCCACATTGGACTATATGCACTGCTCACACATTTGTGTCGAGGTATGGAGCAATCTGCGATGATGAGAAGTATTATGTTTGGTACGCCAGTCAGTCTGATTGTGTTCCTTGTCATCATTGGTGTTTTTCTGTCGTTTCGTCCGCATATCTGCTCTACTATATATCCATGTGCCCTGAATAGTGTATTCCGTTTGCATTACATAGTTTTGTCCATGACTAAGTTTGTACTCGGAATCTGCATATACGCGGGTATTTCAACGATTGATAAAGTACACAAATGTTTAAATGTTGACACTAATGATGATATTTATTTAGCAAAGTAGTTTTGTATGCCAGACTGAAGTACATTTATGCTTCGTTGAGTTTTTAATTGGCAATTTAAACTCTACCTTCCAACTCCATCTAGATACATGTGATATATATATAGCCCAGTCAACTTCCAATTCTCCCAGGATTGCAGACTTCTATTAAACTTACAGCACAACGTCACTCTTTGTGGGTGATTTATTTGATATTGACATCGGCCTAGTGTTATTGCTGAGAACACATGTTGTGGTTTCTGCACAAAAAAGTACACTCGTAAATTGCCAATTAAACTCAAGACGTGTTGTTAACACGATGTTGAGTATGTTTTCCATATCGCTGACCTGAACTTGAAATGTAACAATTTGTGTTGTCCATTCTTAGCCAATGACATATATGCACTGCTATTTATCCTATTGTTCACAATATAGCTCAGAAAAAAATGTCAACAAAAAATTACATACTCATACATACATATTCATATATGAACCTCATATGGATTCCTCAACCTCATATATAAAACCCATATGGATTCCTCAACCTCAAGAGGCGTTACAATTATGTTCGTTAAACACATACGCAGGGCAGTCTTCTTGAATTTCAATACGGCCGTCATCTGATGATTTAACGTATATAGAAATGAATTCATTGACCCTGAAAATGTTGGTTTAGACACAAATAACATGTTTGAATGTTGTTTAGAAGCTGAGATATCTGGATAACGGATTTCCGTGGCGGCCATCTTGCATTTCAATATGGCCGTCATCCTTGGATACTGCACATGACTGAAATGGAATCCTTGACCCTGGACATGTTGGCTTGGACACCAAGATCATGTTTCTATATTGTTTAGTAGCTGATATAACTGGATACTGGATTTCCGTGGCGGCCATTTTTAAAATCAAGATGGTAGCTAAGTATCATTTCGACAGCGATGGGTATCTAGCTTGAAATTATTATATATAGCATAATTTACACATGTGCAAATTTTCATGTTTTTGTCAAAAAGTGCACAATCATGTCCCTTAGCCGCTGTATTATTAACAAGCATTCACCTATACATTCCAAATGTGCGTCAGAAAGGCCACCTGCTCCAGGGATGACTTCCGAAATTATACTATATAAAAGGCATCGTCGTTATTTAGAGCTTATATGGCGCAAATCACGCATGTCTTTAGACAGGTCGCAATATGCTAAGCAATGTCACCTCTGTAACAGACAAATAACCAAAGCTAAATCAGAGTAGTATACAAATATGGTCATAAATAAGTATGATAATCCACGTCAGTTATGGAATTGCATCAATAACATTCTACATAGACGGCCTGTTCCTTCGCTACCTGATCATGTATCAATTAAGCCTCAACGAGACTCATTCTTTAGTCACTTTAATAATAAAATCAACATTATTCGTACTGCTTTCCCAGGCCATATATTAGGTAATGTCAATGTGGATTTTCCACAAGTAAATTATCTTCGTGTATCATTTGAACCTGCAACAGTTGAAGTTGGGAAAATACTTATGTCTTCTTCTTTTGACCTTGATTCCAATTCCAACAAAAGTGCTGGAAGCATGTCTCGATACATTAACGGGATTAATAACATATATTATAAATAATAATAAAAGTGTCTGCACTTACCTTACTAGATATATCTGCCGCTTTTGACACACTTGATCACATCATTCTCATTGAACGCTTATTAATGTCGTATGGCATATCTGCTACACGTCTAAACAAGTTTTCTTCGTGCCTAACTGATAGATACCAAACTTTAAAGTTTGGTAACTATTTTTCGGTGCCCTGCCAACTTTATTCGGTGTTCCCTAGGGTTCTGGTCATGGGTATTTGCTTTTTACTCTTTACACCACGCCACTAAGCTCTGTTATACAAAGACATAACTTGGATCATCATATTTATGCTGACGATACTCAGATCTACATTTCGCTGGTTACCCCGGATACGAATTAGCCAACTTAGTGATTGTCTTCAACACATCTTCCACCGGATGATAAACAGCAAGTTGAAATTAAATGCAAATAAAACTGAATTGATCATTACTGGTACTACAATGCGTTGTAATAAATTTGATCGTTTTTTCCGTACACGTTTTTTGTGTAATCAGCATATCACGCTAGCAACCTTGGTGCGGAACTAGGAGTTGTCTTTGATAGTAACTGCAATTTCCGACTACACATTTCTCAAACGTGTCGCTGCTGTTTTTGTCATTTTCGTGATCTTCGCAGGTATATGTCATTTTCTGTTATTAAAACAATTGTAACAGCGCTTGTTAGTAACATGAGTGATATTTGTTTATTTATTTCACAGTCAGTTTACCTTTTGTTCTCGTGACGTTTCGACTGCTTTTAGCAGTCTTCTTCAGACAACTACCGCTAGATGTCGACACGGTAGTTATTCAGCGCCTGGGAGGCTCTTCAAGGGATCGTCGTAGATGTGTGAAAGCCGGTACCGTCCTTCTCTCGGTTCAAGCAGGCCTTGTTTTTTTCTAATCCTGAACGCTTCTTTGGTGCCTCTTGTCCTGCAGTCCGACTCCCTGTCCACAAATTTGGCCCACTCCCAGTCTACTGTGTGATTTTGCTGTGTAATTTGGTCTGTGATAGCTGATTTGTTCATCTCATTTTCTGATGTTTTTCTGCGTTCACTTTGTATTTCTTCAAGATCCGTGATGTGGTTTCGGACAATCCGTGGACATACGGAAGTACTACCATGCCTTTGCTCATGTCTTTTCCCACAGTCTTCTTCCTGGTGTACCGTTGATATGGTCCACTGTGGATACCAGCATCTCTTTAGGTCATCTTTGATGTGTTCTCTTTCTTTGCGTTTATTTTCCTCCTCTTTAACAAGCGTTTCCCATCTGTATAGTAGCGTACGGGTCACTCCCATCTTCTGGTGTAATGGATGATGTGAGGAGAAATATTGGTCCGTGTGGGTACTCTTTCGGAAGATAAGAAGTTTCCCCTCCCTCGATTCCTTTCTGAATAGTAATGTCTCTAAAAATTGCATATTTCCTTCAGTTTCCTCTTCGTGTGTAAACGTTATGCTGTTAATTTCATCCATTGTGTTAAGATGGTCGGCCAGGTGTTGGGTCATTCGTGCCTTTATAACTTCGAGAATGTCATCAAAATAGCATTTCCACATTCTTGGTTTACATGTGACAGGGGATGTGGTGATGGCCTCTTTCGCGAGATGTTCCATGAAGAGGTTGGCAACAATGGGGGACACATGGTTAGCCATGGCTGTGCCAAATTTATGTTGATATACAGTGTTTCTGAGTGTGAAGTATGTTGTGTTCAGAACAAAGTCCAGTAGTTCCATGATATCGTCTATTTCCAGTCGCGTCCGGTCTGCTAATGTGGCGTCATTCTGTATTCTGGTCTTGATAATCTCCATTGTCTTCGGTATAGGTGTGTTCGTGAATAGAGACACGACTTACACCATGGGAGGTGAACATTTTATCTTCGTGTAGCGTCAGTGAATCCAGTTCCTCTCACAGGTGTCTTGAGTTTTTCACATGGTGTTGCGTCAGTCCTACCATAGGGCCATGAAGATCTGCCAAGATTTGTGACACGTTGTACGCTATTGAGCCAGTATAGTCCACAATAGGTCTGAGGGGATTGTCTTTTTTGTGTATTTTCGGTGTACAGTACTATTTAGGGATAAATTCTGCTGAGGGGCAAAGGTAGTAGTACAGTTGTTATGTGATCTTACCCTTTCTCTTTAGTCTGGTGAGGATGGCAATTAGTTTTTTCTTGTATTTAGCAGTTGGATCCAACTTCAATTTGGGGTACGATTTCTCATCATCTATCATCTGACGTACTTTCTTCTCATACGGTGCTTTGTTCATTATTACCGTGGCACGTCCCTTGTCCGCCGATAGAATGATGATTGTTTCGTTTTTTCAGAGTGATTTAAGTGCATTACTTTCTTCTTTACTGATGTTGTATTTGGGAGGCTTTGCTTATTTCAGAATCCCTTTCATATCTGCTCGCAAGCTTTGTCATTCTATCTGTGGTAACATAGAGGAAGCCTTTTCAATGGCTACTATATAATCCTCTATTGGAATTTGTTTCCGCGCTATAGCATAATTGAGACCTTTTCGAGAACCATCGTTTCTGCGTCAGTTCATATTGCGGGATGTTAACTACGCACTTTTTAAGCTGTTCATCTGATAGATCAATGGTGTTCTCTGTCTCTTTACCTTGCTGTTTCCAACGTTCCAGCTTTTGAAGATTTTCCATTGGCTTCCTGTTCAATGTCGTATAATATTTAAGTATCATTACATAACTTTCCAGTAAGCAAACATCTTATGGGATTTTGAGTTTGACCAATCCTTTTGTGTAAATGCGCATTTGAACTTGGTTTCCACGGATTTAGGCCCGATGGAATTTATGTTATGATTATTAAGTTTAGAAAGGACACTGTACTCCCGCTTTTAACAGTAGGGCGGGTTGCTCTGGACAGGATGAAATGGAGGGGTGGACGTCCAGGGGGATAGCGAGGGGTCAAATTGGCCTACGTGTTTAAGTCGAGTAAGTCTTTTGCCTTTAATAATAATTAGGCAACGCAATATGACAATTACGGTGGGTGCCTCTTTAAAATAGTACAGACAGTTTCATAGAGCATATGACTAGCAATGTCAATGACCGTTTCAAATGTTGACATAACGTATATTTTATTGTTAATATGTCATACATTTTACGATAGTTGTGTTAAGAAAACAACACATCAGATATTCACCAAAAGGTATGAAATGTGTTAACATACCCCACACAACCGTGATTCTTTGCTCATTTTTTTATCCTTAATTAATCAAACACACGTGATGCTAGTGATATGAACTGCTTTTAGAGAATTGGCAACAATGTACATATGATAGGTAATACTAAGTAGCTCCCTAACGCCTTGACCCATATGTTAACAATTGATATACTGCTACTGTATTTTGAGATTGACCAATCCTTTTGTCTTGATGCGTCTCTGAGTTTGGTTTTCAAGGATGACCAATTCTTTTGTCTTGAAGCGTCTCTGAGCTTGGTTTCCAAGGATTTAGGTACAATGGAAGTTATCTTATCTTATTAAGAAAGTTAGAGGGAGTGGACAAAATCGCCCTTATTGTTATTATCAGATGTCCCGACTTGTCTTGCAATATTGCAGTGAGGTCATTACCATGCATTTTTTCTTGCCCAACGACGCCAGACTAAACCGTATAGCGTACAACCCATTGGGTTAATTGATGGGTTCTCCTTTTCTACAAGAAATATAACTTTTATTGTTTGTTTGTTTGTTTTTATAAAGATCACCGGAAAATGGAGCATATACATGGTAAATTACCAACTAGTCGACTTAATTAATATTACAGTGAAACATTTACATTTTTGGAAATGCTGGATTTGTTTTGTAATTTTCAGAAGTCAACGAATAGCTAACCGTTGGTAATGGTAATTCATATCCACCGTAAATAGTATGTTCTCACTCTACATGTTATGATTGGTGTAGTGAAAAGGTAATAGTTCACATCCTGTATCAACTGTATTAGAATATGTCATGTGTGTGCCTATGGGACACAATTAGAGAACTATGATTTGCGGGTGGATCACCATCAAGTGCACAATGTTACGGAACAGGTCCCTGAAATTTAATTTTTAGGTAGCAATTATCATTGGTACTGGTTTGTGTAGAAAGTTGATTCCTATCCGTGCAGATTCCGTGTCAATCTGCAATATTCCTTAACTTTAAAGGTGTTCTGTACTTATTATACATACCTGTATATTATTCACTGACGGAATGTCCATACGTGTGTCATGTGTTGAATGAATAAACATTTTTGGCATGTTATGCCTTCAACCTAAGTAGTATACATACAACTCTATTTAAAAGTATTTTGAAGCATTTGTTGTACTAAATGCATGCCATATGATGAAATGTATGTATTGCTACAGCATGACTTGACAACACCAATATCACTACATATTATATACATTTGTACTAGATTCTCACCAGGGAAGAATGTATTTGATACAGTGCTCTCATACTTGGTGGTGATGCTATATATATATATATATATATGTGTGTGTGTGTATATGTATATATATATATATCGTAATAACGGTTCTCTGTCTGTATGGCCGTCTGTCTGGCTGCCTGTTTGTTTTGTGTTATAATATTGGATGTTCCCATCAAACCCTACCCATCGAACGAATTAAAAAAATAAAATCGACGAACCACCCATATGGGTCTGTTTGTAACATCCGAAATGTCAGCCCCATACGTGCATAACTAACGGATATATGGCACATTCAATATTTCAACAAACAAAATCACAAGCGTACATAAAAACGCACAAATAATTGTAGATGTGTCTACGATTATTACAAACTCTGCATGATATTACACATCGGCTTAACAAAAAAATGCATGCAATATTGCAGTTACATTTATGATGGTGCATAACCGCAGTTACGCCATACGTACGTAAGCCACGTATGGCAGTAAGAAGATCATTACAAGATTACCAACAATGGCAAACTATCCGATAACAATGCTATAACATCACCGTGTGTAAGTGGTGCTAGCCCCCACAACTTTCTAAGCGCTTTTCACCATGCAGTGCAAATAGTGCCAACACTCTTACTCTGAATAAAAAAATGAAATATTTACTCTTAGTACCGTTAACATTTAAACAGTATTCGTCTATATAGTTTTCGCATATATTGATTAAAACCTAGAGTCCAGGTCTTGTGGGTGTTAGCAAAGTGAGATCATCTGCGTATCCGACGCAACACGTATAGTGGTTGCCCACGTGGCGTCCCACTCCACTCTGTTCTAACTGTTCGAACAATCCTTCCTTGTATATAGAGAAAAGAATAGGAGAAAGGGTTGCTCCCGGTTTGATTCCGTTACATGCGGTAAACTGGGATGACAAACTAGAGCCCCATCTTACTTTACGTTTTTGTGTAGTATACATATACAACAACCGTCTTAATACCATAGGTGATACCTTACGTTTTAGAAGTACTCTAAAAAGCTTACAATAATTGACCTTGTCGAATGCTTTGCTGGCATCTAACATGAGTGCATACACATTACTGCCATTTGTATTATAATAACTGATTGTCTCCATCATAACATGTGCGCTGAGTGTAGTGGACATATTTGGATTAAATCCAAATTGCAAATGCGATGTTGCAAGCGCACTTTGTTCCTTAGATAAAATAACAACATCAAACAGTTTGGCAACAAAGCTGCCAAGAGTAACAGCTCTAAAATTGTCGGATGTACGTACTAATTGTCTCTTGTCTTTTGATATAGGAACCATAGTTCCCAGAAACATTGAGTCGGGGCTAAAACCATGTATCAACATACTGTTAAAAATTAATGCTAACATCACAAATAATATTTTCGGACCATGTATAATATGATCAGAATTAAGATCCTCTTCACCATCCGACTTACCCAGCTTCAGTCGCTGGACACCTTCGATAACCTCATCAACTGATATATCATACGCAATATTTTCTTTAATCTGCTTATTCATCTCCGTATTTATGGCACTCATGTCATCAACATTATATCACACACTGTTGTAGAAGTCCCGGTTTCTATTTTCACTAATGGCCATCTTAGTAGTACAAATTATGTCATCCTCTCTCGTAATATGTCTAACAGCCCTATGATACCGAGATCTTGTTATACGCCTCATTTACGTAATGTAACCCAGATGAGGCTTTCCCACTGCTCGCCACTGTCGATGCCAGAAAATAGCCTCCTGTTTCAGGTGTTCAACTTGTTTTGACCACCCAGGAAGTTTCCTTCCGCCACCAGTTGAATTAAGGTTGTTTATAGGACAGGTGGTAGGTATACATTCCTATGATTCTATGCATATATTTAATATACAATTGTATACTCTAGATAATTCGATTTAATGTTTTTTACACCTTACAATCTTACACAGCAAAGCCTCTTTGTCGTATTGTAACATGGAGAGTTTATACTTAAGATCACTACTGTATTGGGTAATGAGTTTCGTACTGGCTTTGTGCCACGCTAGTTTGTGACAATAGTTCCTTTCGAACATGTGGTCTACATTTATATCTAACCTGACATTAAGCGGTACATGGTCGGAAAACGATAAGTTGCCTGTAATAGAACATTCGAGCACCTTCTGTCCTAAAAAATGGTTAAAAAATGATCAATTCTGGAAGTAAAACTGTTTTGACTTACATAAGTATAAGGCACTTCCACATCTGAGGAATCTATATATACCATAATATTAAAATCCAATATAAAATTCCTTAATGCATGTGCATGAGGCGTATTCCTAGTCAAACCTGTATTCATGTTACCACCGTATATAATGTGAGCGGGGTTTTAATTGTGTGTTAACAGCTGTATTTCACCTAGCACATCCATATATTCAACAAACTTATCGTCTTCTGACCAGCCATCGCACGGCATGTATACATTGAGGCACATGATTTCACAGTTGTTAATTTGTATCATAATCCCACACTTCCTCACGTGATTGCATTTAAGCTCTTTCACTGCAGACTTAACTGATAATTTCCACAGAATTGCACATCCGCCGTATAGGCGTCCTTCCTGGCAATACATTCATACATGGAACTCTTACCAGTTATTGCCATACCGTCACCTAATTTGCACATTTTATTTAATTCACTTTTATATAGACAATGTTCTTGTTTAAATAACAGATCACATTCTTTACTAATATTGTATATAAAATTAAATTTCGGACCCCTGTCTCTAAAATGCTTACAGTTATAACTAATAATAGCCAGTGGCTGTGTACGATTAGTCGGTGAAGCATTGAAAGGTTCACACAGTGACACAATATTCTTATTTCTGATGGATTCACTCTTTGTTTTAGCATACCATCTTCTCTCATCCCCGCCTTTGGGCCAGAATAGAGGGTCCTTTACTTTGTTTATGTCATCCACAGAGATTTTTTATTTGAAGGAGTTAAGTTTTGCATTGTCATTGTTGGCTTTTGTTAGCCAACGGCATTTCACTCCTTTTCGTATGATATATTTACCAACCTCACTGAACCCGTCCGAATTATGAACTTGGCATATGAAGAAGTCTCTATCGGGAGGGGGCATCATGGTAATCCCTGCAGCGCTGATCCCCTGGCCAAAAATGGTTCCTCGCTTCTGTGTGTTCTCTCTGCAGCTGTGTTTTCTGTTTTCGTCTCTGGTCTGCTGGTATCACAAAAGTATCATGTAACTGCTGCGTCGTGCTGTCGATCGTTGTGACATCAATACGCGGCGATACAGTAGTTGGCAGCAACTTACAGTCCGCTTCCTGCTGTTTTTTACCCTGGTCACTGTCGATGCCATCCGGGGCCCCGTCACGGTTGGAGCCACCTGTCTTATGTTGTTGTTGAGTACTGGAGCCAGCGGCAACAACCTCTGCCAGTGATGGGTACTTAGCATTATGATCATTGGTTTTAACCAACAACTGCTGGATCAGTTGCCCGTGTAAATTACAGTCAGTTTACATTGCGGAGATCTTCTGGCTGTTATTTGCGGCATCATATTTAATGCCATCAAGAGTGTTCACGAAAAGTTTAAGGTTATCCTCAAGGTTTGCTGGTTTCTAGGCGAGACTTAACTCATTTTATCACTCCGGGTGACTTTTTGGAATTAGCTTCCAGTCCCGTGCAACACACTGCACTTTGATACCATTCTTGTTTAGGCTTCCAAGACCTATCAGAATGTCATCGCTCGTAGCCTCTCTGTCGGTTCTATTACACGTTGTTTCGCTTGCATAGGTTCAAAAATGTTAGAATCTTAAAATTGTGACCGCAACATACACTTCGCGTCAACGAGTGTATCACTTGTATAAAATGCCGCCATCATTTTTACGATGCTGTCTCTACAGGCACAGTCACTGTGATATTGGGCATACATTATTGGCTCATTCACCAGAATTGACGGTCGCCGTTATGTTGCTCAAGAGCTACCGTCAGGTTGGGAGACAGAAAATAACGATGATCACACCGAATTATAACCGTCTGGCAGTCGTCTGCAATAGCTGCCTTACTCTTCTAAACAAAGTAAGACTAACGCTAAATTAAATACAGTCGTGCCATTTATTTGTTATATTATATTACATCGGCGTCAGGGTACGATAGTTTGATTAGGTGTTTGAATAAAAAACGATTTGATCTGTATAATATTATAAACTAAACAAGTGAGTAAAATATTTTCAGCATCCAGTATTCTAAACTGAGTAATCCCATTCGTAATTCAATAATAGTATAACATAGTCAATATATGTGTTGTATTCCCACGTCAAAATCACACAATGTACATACAACAATTTACTATTCTCAAAACATTAAAACAATTATGTCACATTTAAGAAATCAACTCACATTATCATACATATAAAATCAGTTGGTTCATCAATCTATCTGGCTGGAGAACCACGCGTATTAGAATACAATTTTATTCTTAAAACTGTGATGCCACGTAAGTTTATGCAAGATGATGTATTTTAAAAACTACCACCAAACTGCGTGATGTGTAAATATATTATAAATAATACCCGCATTTATGTTTGAGAGAGTTTATATAACAACATCGCCATTTCACAAGAATATTCGAAATCTGATAATTTCTTGAATAAAATATTGGGCAGTAATTGATATCTCAAATAGCTATTGTGAAGATTACGCACCCGAAGAAGGACGCACGAACTAGAATAGATGTCGTAGTCGAAAAACAGTGCCTTTGCACGTTCACAAAATTAAACTGAAATAAGACGAGGGAAAATTTGTATTCCTAGTGGTTGCTTGATTATAACCACCGTTTGACGATGCAACAACACCACGAGTAGCGAAATCCGAATCGTCGATGTAGGTTTAAATTTACGTGTTGGGCTGTTATAAAAGACGTAGCGGCAGACGACAGTAACACATCGACTCAACGAGAATATCTTCTGCGTGTGTCAGCGCCCACTGTTTCAAGTGAAACGCTTGTGAATTTGCCGAGTTAAATAATTGGTCGTTCGTAGTAACATATAATTGATGGATCGATTATAAATACTGTACACGGAATTAAATATGCTTCTTGTTAAACATGCCCCCCAATCGAGCAAAAAACTAAAGTTCGTCCACCGTTACCATGAATGTTACCAGACATAAAAGCAAAACGTGGCCGTCGATATCTTGAAAGAATTTGGCAACGTACCCGTTCTCCCCTTTATCGGTTCCGCTGTACTAAGCAATTACATCTTTGCAACCACATCATGTCAAAAGCAAAATCAGACTGCTATACGAATTTAATATCAACAAATTCTGAAAACCTTGGCCAAAAGTGAAAATCCACCAATAGTGTGCTTCATCGGGAGAAACCAAACATATTGCTTGATACCTCTTCATTGGATACATTATGCAGCATGTTTTCAAAATACGTCACGTATGAGATTGGTTATATTCAATAACGTTTCGTCATTAACGACGTTGATTACAAGTTAACTTGCAAATACAAGTAAAGTTCACACTGTCATACACAACCATCCAAACAAATCGTGTGGTATTGACCCATTTCCAACATTCTCCAGAAAAGTTGAATTGACCACTGATTTAAGCTATTGCAAATATTATAAATATGTCAATGCAGCATATTGTTGTTCCACAAGAATTGAAGCACGCTCTTGCCGATCCTCTCATTAAAAACAACTTGTGTGAAAAAACTTACCTTCAAAATTACCTTCCTATCTCTAATATTAGGTTTCTATTGAAGGTATTGGAATTTGTTGTTGCTAATCGAATCCATGAACATATTTATTCACAGCAGCTAGTTCACTCAACTGAGACGGCTCGTCTTACAATACACAATAACATGTCATGCAATACGGATTCTATCAAATTGAATGCTCTCACCTCACTAGATCTATTAACTAGTTTTGATACAATAGATCTCGCCATTTTTTTATATCGCCTTCATAGACATTTTGGGATTTCTGGCACAGCTCTTCAGTGGTTTAGTATATATATTTTCAGACCGATACCAAAGCATGACATATCTGGCTCACTGTCTTGTCCAGAACAACTTCCATTTGGTGTTACACACGGTTATATCATTGGCCCTCTTCTTATACACTACATCCTTAGTTGATTCATAAATAATTATAACATAAATCATCACTTGCACACAGACGACACGCATGTGTATATATCACTTTCTCCAACTGATGCAGAGACATGTCTACCAATTTCACTGAACTCCTCACTGGCGTTATTCAGAGGGTGGAAGCAAGTAAATTGAGGCTAAATCCAGATAAAACTGATATAATTATTATTGGTACAAAACAACAACGAAACAAGGTTGTTAACTACTTTCCAGTTAAAGCTTGGTAATGATACATCACCATCATATACTGTTCGTAATCATTAACAGTGTTTTCAGCTTTCATCAGAACATTTCTCAAGTACGTAAATATTGTTTCTACCATGTACGTGTTAACCGTCGAATTCGCCGTCATTTGTCTTTATATACTGCTAAAACAATATCAGTATATCTAATTAGCAGTCGCCTTGACTACTGCAACTCACGCCTAAACAATATTGCTAAAAAAGGACTTAGCTAAATTCCACCGTGTTCAGAATTGTTTAACAGGTGTGACACAAAAAGCACCACGTTTCTCATCATTTCAGTCCTTACGTACACAGTTACGTTGACTTCCAGTTGCACCATCCTCGCGCGCCAGGGTTCGCTGCTGCTGATTACGTCAGTGCCAGCCAGCAGTATCCCCTGGTTGACCCTGGCTGATCGCTTTGCGAAACTCTAAATTTAAGCTCAGCCTTTGAAATCGCTCACTAGATCATTGGATCTCGGCAGGTCAGGTTGTCATAATAAAGTTAATTTTAACCAACCGTGGCTCGTGTTACATGCAATGTTTAGGAAGAAGAAGCAATTCGAATACACAATACCGCTCAGCTGCTCGTACTAATAGGCGAACGGGTCATTATATAATGGAATTCCGATAAGTCGTTTATCGCTTTTCAAATTGGGGCGGGTATTTGCGCTATTCTCACTGGTGATGCGGCTGGCGAAGTCAATTACTAGTTTGACTCAGCCAACTTCGGCACTTCGCGTAGGGGATCAGCCAGGGCTAGTTTTGCATGGCAAACAGCCCTGGCTTGCGAAGATGAGTTGTACATCCTTTGGGTGGGGGGACACTATTCCCAAGGAACAGTGCCTGTGTCTGTTGGCCCCTCACCATTGATGCATGTAAACAACAATATTTTAAGTGCTGCCCTTAATTCATATGCTGTTATTGTAATGCATAGTTCCAGTTATATGATTTCTGGTTACCATAAGGTAATCCGCCAATAAAATTGGCCCTTTTCCGATCTTTACTGTCTCTGCATCAGTTGGTGAAAGTGACGTAACAGCTACAGCGGGACCGATAAAGGGGAGAACGGGTACGTTGCCAAATTCTGTCAAGATATCGACGGCCACGTTTTGCTTCTATGTCTAGTGACACCCATGGTAACGATGGACGAACGTTTGTTTTTTGCTCGTTTGGGGGGCATGTTTATCAAGAAGCGTAGTGAATTCCGTGTACAGTATTTATAATCCGGCCATCAATTATATGTTACTACGAACGACCAATTATTTAACTCAGCAAATTCACAAGCGTTTCACTTCAATCAGTGGTCGCTGACACACGCAGAAGATCTTCTCGTTGAGTCGATGTGTTACGGTCGTCTGCTGCTCCGTCCTTTATAACAGGCTAATTCGTAAATTTAAACCTACGTCGACGATTCGGATTTCGCGACTCGTGATGTTGTTGCATCGTCAAACGGAGGTTATAATCAAGCAACCACTAGGAATACAAATTTTCCCTCGTCTTATTTCAGTTTAATTTTGTGAACGTGCAAAGGTACTGTTTTTTCACTACGACATGTATTCTAGTTCGTGTGTCCTTCTTTGGGTGCGCAATCATCACAATAGCTATTTGAGTTATCAATTCCTCCCCAATATTTTATTCAAGAAATTATCAGATTTCAAATTTTCATGTGAAATGGCGATGTTGTTATATAAACTCTCTCAAACAAAAATGCGGGTATTATTTATAATATATTTACACATCACACAGTTTTGTGGTAGTTTCTAAAATACATCATCTTGCATAAACGTAAGTGGCATCACAGTTTTAAGAATACAATTGTATTATAATATGCGTGGTTCTCCAGCCAGATAGCATGATGAACCAACTGATTTTATATGTGTGATAATGTGAGTTGATTTCTTAAATGTGACATAATTGTTTTGATGTTTTGAGAATAGTAAATTGTTGTATGTTCATTGTGTGATTTTGAGATCGGAATACAACACATATATTGACTATTTTATCATATTATTGAATTACGAATGGGATTACTAAAGTTAGAATACAGGATGCTGAAAAATACTTTGCTCACTTGTTTAGTTTATAATATTATACAGATCAAATCGTTGTTTATTCAAACACCTAATCAAACTATCGTACACTGCCTCCGATATAATATAATATAACAAATAAATGGCACGACTGCACTTAATTTAGCGTTAGTTTTACTTTGTTTAGAAGAGTAAGGCAGCTATTGCAGACGACTGCCAGACGGTTATAATTCGGTGTTATCATCGTAATATTCACTCTCCCAACCTGACGGTAGCTGTTGAGCAACATAACAGCGACCGTCTATTCTTGTGAATGAGCCAATAATGTATGCCCAATATCACAGAGACTGTGCCAGCAGAGACAGCCTCGTAAAAGTGATGGCGGCATTTTATACCAGTGATACACTGGTTGACGCGAAATGTATGTTGTTGTTACTATTTGAAGATTATAATATTTTCGAAACTATGCAAGCGAGACAAACATCGTGTAATAGAACCACCGACAGAGGGGCTATGAGTGATGACATTCTGAGAATGGTATCAATGTGCAATGTGTTGCACGGGACTGAAAACTAATTCCAAAAAGTCACCCTGATGAAATAAATGAAGTAAGTCTCGCCGAGAAACTGGCAGACCTTGAGGGTAAACTTAAAGTGTTCGTGGACACTCTTGATGGCATTAAATATGATGCCACAAATAACAGCCAGAGGATCTCCGCAATGGAAACTGACTCTAAATTACACGGGCAACTGATCCAGCAGGTGTTAATTAAAACCAATGATCATAATGCAAAATACACATCACTGGCAGAGGTTGTTGCAGCTGGCTCCAGTACTTAACTACAACAGAAGACAGGTGGCTCCAACCGTGACGGGGCGCCGGATGGCAACGACAGTGAACAGGGTAAACAACAGCAGGAAGCGGACTGTAATTCGCTGCCAACCACTTTATCGCCGCGTATTGACGTCACAACGATCGACAGCACGACGCAGCAGTTACAGGATACTTTTATGATACCTGCAGACCAGAGACGAAAGCAGAAAACACAGCTGCAGAGAGAAAACGGTAGTAAGCAAACGTGGAACACACAGAAGCGAGGAACCATTGATGGCCAGGGGATCGACCCTGCAGGAGTTACCATGGTGCCCCCTCCCGACAGAGACTTCTTCATATGAGTTCATAAATCGGACGGGGTCAGTGAGGTCGGTGAATACATCACACGAAAAGGACTGAAATGCCGTAGGCTAACAAAAGCCAACAATGACAATGCAAAACTTAACTCCTTCAAATTAACAATATCTGTGCATGATATAAACAAAGTAAAGGACCCTCTATTCTGGCCCAAGGGTTGGAATGTGAGGAGATGGTATGCTAAAACAGAGTGAATCCATCAGAAATAAAGATATTGTGTCACTGTGTGAATCTTTGCAATAACGTCCAATGCTTCACGGACTAATCGTACACAGCCACTGGCTATTATTAGTTATAACTGTAAGCATTTTAGAGACGGAGGTCCGAAATTTGATTTTATATACAATATTAGTAAAGAATGCGATCTGTTATTTCTACAAGAACATTGTCTATATAAAAGCGAATTAAATTAAATGTGCAAATCAGGTGAAGGTATGGCAATAACTAGTAAGAGTTCCATGGATGAATGTATTGCCAGGTAGGACGCCCACACGGCGGATGTGCCATTCTGTGGAAATTATCAGTTAAGTCTGCAACGAAAGAGCTTAAATGCAATCACGTGAGGTTGTGTGCGATTATGATACAAATTAACAACTGTGAAATCATGTGCCTCAATGTATATATGCCGTGCGATGGCTGGTCGGAAGACGATAAGTTTGTTGAATATATGGATGTGCTAGGTGAAATAAAGCTGTTAACACACAATTAAAACCCCGCTCACGTTATATAGGGTGGTGACATGAATACAGGTTTGACTAGGAATACGCCTCATGCACATGCATTAAGGAATTTTATATTGGATTTTAATATTACGGTATATATAGATTCCTCAGATGTGGAAGTGCCTTATATTTATGTAAGTCCAAATGGTTTTACATCCAGTATTGAAAATTGTTTAACCACGGCCAATTTAGGACAGATGTTGCTCAAATGTTCTATGACAGACAACTAGTCGTTTTCCGACCATGTACCGTTTAAAGTCAGGTTAGATATAAATGTTGACCACATGTTCGAAAGGAACTATTGTTACAAACTAGCATGGTATAACGCCAGTACGAATCTCATTAACCAATACAGTAGTGCTCTTGAGTATAAACTCTCCAGGTTACAATACGACAAAGAGGCTTTGCTGTGTAAGAATGTAATGTGTAAAAAAACACGAGAACGAATTATCTAGAGTATACAATAATATATTAAATATGTGCGTAGAATCATAGGAATGTATACCTACCACCTACGAACGACCAATTATTTAACTCAGCAAATTCACAAGCGTTTCACTTGAATCAGTGGTCGCTGACACACGCAGAAGATCATCTCGTTGAGTCGATGTGTTACGGTCGTCTGCTGCTCCGTCTTTTATAACAGGCTAATTCGTAAATTTAAACCTTCGTCGACGATTCGGATTTCGCGACTCGTGATGTTGTTGCATCGTCAAACGGAGGTTATAATCAAGCAACCACTAGGAATACAAATTTTCCCTCGTCTTATTTCAGTTTAATTTTGTGAACGTGCAAAGGTACTGTTTTTTTCACTACGACATGTATTCTAGTTCGTGTGTCCTTCTTTGGGTGCGCAATCATCACAATAGCTATTTGAGTTATCAATTCCTCCCCAATATTTTATTCAAGAATTTATCAGATTTCAAATTTTCATGTGAAATGGCGATGTTGTTATATGAACTCTCTCAAACAAAAATGCGGGTATTATTTATAATATATTTACACATCACACAGTTTTGTGGTAGTTTCTAAAATACATCATCTTGCATAAACGTACGTGGCATCACAGTTTTAAGAATACAATTGTATTATAATATGCATGGTTCTCCAGCCAGATAGCATGATGAACCAACTGATTTTATATGTGTGATAATGTGAGTTGATTTCTTAAATGTGACATAATTGTTTTGATGTTTTGAGAATAGTAAATTGTTGTATGTTCATTGTGTGATTTTGAGATCGGAATACAACACATATATTGACTATTTTATCATATTATTGAATTACGAATGGGATTACTAAAGTTAGAATACAGGATGCTCAAAAATACTTTGCTCACTTGTTTAGTTTATAATATTATACAGATCAAATCGTTATTTATTCAAACACCTAATCAAACTATCGTACACTGCCTCCGATATAATATAATATAACAAATAAATGGCACGACTGCACTTAATTTAGCGTTAGTTTTACTTTTCGGTGTTGTCATCGTAATATTCACTCTCCCAACCTGACGGTAGCTGTTGAGCAACATAACAGCGACCGTCTATTCTGGTGAATAAGCCAATAATGTATGCCCAATATCACAGAGACTGTGCTAGCAGAGACAGCCTCGTAAAAGTGATGGCGGCATTTTATACCAGTGATACACTGGTTGACGCGAAATGTATGTTGTTGTTACCATTTGAAGATTATAATATTTTCGAAACTATGCAAGCGAGACAAACATCGTGTAATAGAACCACCGACAGAGGGGCTATGAGTGATGACATTCTGAGAATGGTATCAATGTGCAATGTGTTGCACGGGACTGAAAACTAATTCCAAAAAGTCACCCTGATGAAATAAATGAAGTAAGTCTCGCCGAGAAACTGGCAGACCTTGAGGGTAAACTTAAAGTGTTCGTGGACACTCTTGATGGCATTAAATCTGATGCCACAAATAACAGCCAGAGGATCTCCGCAATGGAAACTGACTCTAAATTACACGGGCAACTGATCCAGCAGGTGTTAATTAAAACCAATGATCATAATGCAAAATACACATCACTGGCAGAGGTTGTTGCAGCTGGCTCCAGTACTTAACTACAACAGAAGACAGGTGGCTCCAACCGTGACGGGGCGCCGGATGGCAACGACAGTGAACAGGGTAAACAACAGCAGGAAGCGGACTGTAATTCGCTGCCAACCACTTTATCGCCGCGTATTGACGTCACAACGATCGACAGCACGACGCAGCAGTTACAGGATACTTTTGTGATACCAGCAGACCAGAGACGAAAGCAGAAAACACAGCTGCAGAGAGAAAACGGTAGTAAGCAAACGTGGAACACAAAGAAGCGAGGAACCATTGATGGCCAGGGGATCGACCCTGCAGGAGTTACCATGGTGCCCCCTCCCGACAGAGACTTCTTCATATGAGTTCATAAATCGGACGGGGTCAGTGAGGTCGGTGAATACATCACACGAAAAGGACTGAAATGCCGTAGGCTAACAAAAGCCAACAATGACAATGCAAAACTTAACTCCTTCAAATTAACAATATCTGTGCATGATATAAACAAAGTAAAGGACCCTCTATTCTGGCCCAAGGGTTGGAATGTGAGGAGATGGTATGCTAAAACAGAGTGAATCCATCAGAAATAAAGATATTGTGTCACTGTGTGAATCTTTGCAATAACGTCCAATGCTTCACGGACTAATCGTACACAGCCACTGGCTATTATTAGTTATAACTGTAAGCATTTTAGAGACGGAGGTCCGAAATTTGATTTTATATACAATATTAGTAAAGAATGCGATCTGTTATTTCTACAAGAACATTGTCTATATAAAAGCGAATTAAATTAAATGTGCAAATCAGGTGAAGGTATGGCAATAACTAGTAAGAGTTCCATGGATGAATGTATTGCCAGGTAGGACGCCCACACGGCGGATGTGCCATTCTGTGGAAATTATCAGTTAAGTCTGCAACGAAAGAGCTTAAATGCAATCACGTGAGGTTGTGTGCGATTATGATACAAATTAACAACTGTGAAATCATGTGCCTCAATGTATATATGCCGTGCGATGGCTGGTCGGAAGACGATAAGTTTGTTGAATATATGGATGTGCTAGGTGAAATAAAGCTGTTAACACACAATTAAAACCCCGCTCACGTTATATAGGGTGGTGACATGAATACAGGTTTGACTAGGAATACGCCTCATGCACATGCATTAAGGAATTTTATTTTGGATTTTAATATTACGGTATATATAGATTCCTCAGATGTGGAAGTGCCTTATATTTATGTAAGTCCAAATGGTTTTACATCCAGTATTGAAAATTGTTTAACCACGGCCAATTTAGGACAGATGTTGCTCAAATGTTCTATGACAGACAACTAGTCGTTTTCCGACCATGTACCGTTTAAAGTCAGGTTAGATATAAATGTTGACCACATGTTCGAAAGGAACTATTGTTACAAACTAGCATGGTATAACGCTAGTACGAATCTCATTAACCAATACAGTAGTGCTCTTGAGTATAAACTCTCCAGGTTACAATACGACAAATGTAATGTGTAAAAAAACACGAGAACGAATTATCTAGAGTATACAATGATATATTAAATATGTGCGTAGAATCATAGGAATGTATACCTACCACCTGTCCTAAAACAACCTTAATTCAATAGTGGCGGAAGGAAACTTCCTGGGTGGTTAAAACAAGTTGAACACTTGAAACAGGAGGCTATTTTCTGGCATCGACAGTGGCGAGCAGTGGGAAACCCTCATCAGGGTGACATTACATAAATGAGGCGTATAATGAGAGCTCGGTTTCATAGAGCTGTTAGACATATTATGAGAGAGGATGACAGAATTTGTTCGACTAAGATGGCCGAAGCCATTAGTGAAAATAAAAACCGGGACTTGTTGTCTGAGGTAAGCAGGATAAAGGGCAGAAATAACTTCTTGCCTTCAAGCATTAATTTATAACAGTATGTTGATACATGGTTTTAGCCCTGACTCAATGTTTCTGGGAACTATGGTTCCTATATCAAAAGACAAGAGACAATTAGTATGCACATCCGACAATTTTAGAGCTGTTACTGTTTTCAGCATTGTTGCCAAACTGTTTGATGTTGTTATTCCATCTAAGGAACAAAGTGCGCTTGCAACATCGCATTTGCAATTTGGATTTAAACCAAATATGTCCACTACTCACTGCACATGTGTTATGATGGAGACAATCAGTTATTATAATGCAAATGCAAATGTGTATGCACTCATGTTAGATGCCAGCAAAGCATTCGACAAGGTCAATTATTGTAAGCTTTTTAGAGTACTTCTAAAACGTAAGGTATCACCTATGGTATTAAGACGGCAGTTGTATATGTATACTACACAAAAATAAGTAAGATGGGGCTTCAGTATGTCATCCCAGTTTACTGCATGTAACAGAAACAAACAGGGAACAATCCTTTCTCGTATTCTTTTCTCCATATACATGGATGGATTGTTCGAACAGTTAGAAAAGAGTGGAGTGTGTTGCCACATCGGCAACCACTATACGGGTTGCGTCGGATAATCAGATGATCTCACTTTGTAACACCCACAAGTTCTGGACTCAAGGTTTTAATCGATATGTGAAAACTATGCAGACGAATACTGTGTAAATTTTAACGGTACTAAGAGTAGATATTTGGTTTTTAGAGGTCGTACCTGTAAACCCGACAACAGAAAGTTTTTTTTAATGATACCGAGTTGGACAGTGCCCAAGATGCTGTACATTTAGGCCATCATATATCCGTTGTTAATAAGTATAGTTTAGTCGACGATGTCACTGCCAAATTCTGGAGAGGATATAATATGTTCATGGCCGATTTCGGTCGTATTAAGACGAATGTAAAGTGCAATTGATTTAAACAATATTGCTGCTCTTATTATGGAGCCCCACTGTGGGGTCTTCAGAGTAAGAGTGTTGACACTATTTGCATTGCATGGCGAAAAACGCTTAGAAATATGTGGGGGCTAGCACCACTTACACACGGTGATGTTATAGCATTGTTATCGGATAGTTTGCCATTGTTGGTAATCTTGTAATGATCTTCTAACTGCCATACGTGGCTTACGTACGTATGGCGTAACGGCGGTGGCGCACCGTCATAAATGTAACCAAAGCATTTAAATAATCAAACATAGTCACTCGCGCATCGCCCTCTGTTATTCATGTGTGAACGTAATGATATTGTATACGCTACCTGTTCAAATTCAAAATGGCGGATCGCTGAGTGACTATGCTTGGTAATTTAAATGCTTTGATATAACTGCAATATTTCCTGCATTTTTTGTTAAGCCGATGTGTAATAGCAGACACATGTTGGAACATTATTCATTTTGTAATTAAATCATATCTTGTAATAATCGTAGACACATCTACAATTATTATACACCAACACATATCTCTGTCTGTGTGTCTGTCTGTATGTCTGTCTGCCTGTCTGTCTGTCTGTCTGTCTGTCTGTCTGTGTGTCTGTCTGTCTGTCTGTCTGTCTGTATGTCTGTCTGTCTGTCTGTCTGTCTGTCTGTCTGTCTGTCTGTCTGTCTTTCTGTCTGTATGTATGTCTGTATGTGTGTCTGTGTATTTGTGCGTTTTTATATACGTTTGTGATTTTGTTTGTTGAAATATTGAATTTGCCTGTCTGTTGACACATATATCCGTTAGTTTTGCACGTAGGGGGCCGACATTTCGGATGTGACAAACGGACCCATACGGGTGGTTCGTCGATTTGGATTTTTTTTAATTCGTTCGATGTGTAGGGTTTGATGGGAAAATCAATATTATAAAACAATACAAACAGGCAGCCAGACAGACGGTGATACAGACAGAGAACCGTTATTATGATATACATAACATCACCACCAAGTATGAGAGCACAATATCAAATACATTCTTCCCTGGTGAGAATCTAGTACAAATGTATATAATATGTGGTGAAATTAGTGTTGACAAGTCATGCAGTAGCAATACATACAATTCATCATAATGCATGCAGTTAGTACAACAAATGCTTCAAAATGCTTTTTAAATAGAGGTATATGTATACTACTTAGGTTCAAGTCATAACATGCGAAAAAAAATTATTCATTCAACATATGACACACGTATGGACATTCCGTCAGTGAATAATATACAGGTATGTACAATATGTACAGAAAACTTTAAAATTAAGGAAAATTGCAGATTGACACGGAATTTGCATGGATACGAATAAACTTTCTACACAAAGCAGTACCAATGATAATTGCTACCTAAACATTAAATCTCAGGGACCTATTCCGTAACATTGTGCACTTGATGATGATCCTACCTCAAATTATAGTTCTCTAATTGTGTCCCATACGCACACACATGACACATTCTAATACAGTTGATACAGGTTGTTAACTATTACCTTTTCACTACACCAATCATAACATGTAGAGTGGGAACGTACTATTTACGGTGGATATGAATTACCATTACCCATTATACTACCCATGAACAGAACCTTAGGGAACACCAAATAAAGTTGGCAGGGCACCGACAAATAGTTCCCAATCTTTATAGTTTGGTATCTATCAGTTAGGTACGAAGAAAACTTGCTTAGACGTGTAGCAGATATGCCATACCACATTAATAAGCATTCAATGAGAATGTGGTGATCAAGTGTGTCAAAAGCGGCAGAGATATCTAGTAAGGTAAGTGCAGACACTTTAAATACCATTATTCATGTTCAAGTTAACGGCATTGTGAACCTCTAAGTGGGCACTGTCTTTTTAATGAAACTGTCTTTATGCTGATTGAGACACAATATTTACACAGACAGTTATGCTAATGAGATACCTTAGACGACTTGCTACAAACTTTGCTAGTATTATGGAAATAAAGCTGGAAATAAAGCTAAGGTTAGAAATATGTATATAACTGTAAAGGTCTTGTTTAGGCAGAGATGACTTCTTAAGAAATTGAGTGACGTGGGCATATTTGAAATCATCACGAAAACAGCCAGAGCAAAGTGATGCATTTATAATTTTTGTTATAAATCCAGTAGATATATCGAGACATGCTTTTAGCACTGTTGTTGGAATTTGAATCAAGTTCACAAGAAGAAGACATAAGTATTTTCCCAACTTCAACTGTTGCAGGTTCAAATGATACACGAAGATAATTTACTTGTGGAAAATCCACATTGACATTACCTAGTGTATGGCCTGGGAAAGCATAACGACTAATGCTAATTTTATTATTAAAGTGACTAACGAATGAGTCACATTGAGACGTAATTGATACATGATCAGGTAGCGATGGAACAGGCCGTCTATGCAGAATGTTATTGATGCAATTCCGTAACTGGTGTGGATTATCATACTTATTTATGACCATATTTGTATAATAATCTGATTTAGATTTGGTTATTTGTTTATTACAGAGGAGACATTGCTTAGCTTACCTGTCTAAAGCCATGCGTTATTTGCGTCATACAAGCTCTAAATAACGACACTACCTTTTAGATAGTATAATTTCGAAAGTCATCCATGGAGCAGGTGACCTTTCTGACTCACATTTGGAATTTATAGGTGAGTGCTTGTTAATAATACAGCGGCTAAGGGACCTGATTGTGCACTTTTTGACAAAAGAATGAAAATTGGCACACGTGTAAATTATGCTATATAGAATCATTTCAACCTAGGTACCCATCGCTGTCGACATGGTACCTAGCCACCATCTTGATTTAAAAAATGGCCGCCATGGAAATCCATTACCCAGTTATATCAGCTTCTAAACAATATAGAAACATGATCTTGGTGTCCAACCGAACATGACCAGGGTCAATGAATACATGTCTGTCATGTGCAGTATCCAAAGGTGACGGTCATATTGAACTTAAAGATAGCCGCCACTGAAATCCATTATCGATATATCTCAGCTTCTAAACAACATTCATATATGTTATGTGTGTCTAAACCAACATTTCCAGGGTCAAGGAATTCAGTTCTACATATGCTATATTTATCATCAGATGACGGCCGTATTGAAATTCAGGATGACTGCCCTGCGTTTGCGTTTAACGAACATAATTTTAGATGAGAAATCCATATGGGTTTTATATATGAGCTTGAGGAACCCATACTAGGTTCATATATGAAAATGTATATATTAACTAGTATGTATCTTTTGTTGACAGTTTTTTTCTGAGCTATATTGTGAAAAATAAGATAAATAGCAGTGCATATACTGGTGAAGACAAATATGTCATTGGCTAAGAATAGACAACACAAATGGTTACGTTTATAGTTCACGTCATCGATATGGAAAACGTACTGAACATCGTGTTAACAACACGTCTTGAGGTTTACTGGCAATTTACGAATGTATTTTTGTGTGCAGAAACCACAACATGTGTTCTCAACAATAACACTAGGCCGATGTCAAGATCAAGTCAATCACCCACAAAGAGTAATGGTTGTGCTGTACGTTTAGATTTAACAAGATTTAACAAGATTGCCATCCAGAAAATTACTCTGGATGGCAGGTGGACAAGGAAGCCTTTTGGCTTATCGAGAGTCCAATACTTTTTATCTACATGTATCCCGCCTTTTTAAGGTGTGTGTCGATTTTATTTTTAAACATATTCACGCTACTAGCACCAACACAATCAGGAGATAATCTGTTCCATTCATTTACAGTCCTTTGTGAGAATGAGAACTTTCTTATATCTAATCTACACTGCTCCTTTACTAATGTAGCTTCATGTCCTCTGGTCCTTCTATTTTTCTTAACTGAGAAAAAAATGTTTCTATCAATATTTTCATAACCATTCAATATTTTAAACACTTCTATGTGATCTCCTCTCAATCTCCTGGTCTCTAATGTTGTTAAACCACATTCTTTTAGGCGTATTTCGTAACTAAGATCCCTCAGATTTGGTATCATTTTAGTCGCTCTCCTCTGTACTCTTTCTAGCATATCTATGTCCTTCTTGCGATATGGCCTCCATGCTTGTATACAATATTCTAAATGAGGCCTCACTATTGTTTTGTACAGCGGTACTATTAATTCTTTTTTCTTATACGCTATATTTCGCCTAATTAATCCAAGGATTTGATTTCCCTTTGACGCTGCAATTCCGCACTGCTCTGAAACCTTCATATCAGCACTAATGGTTAACCCCAAGTCCTTTTCTTTTACAGTAGTACTTAGAACAGTACCCCCCATTTTATATTTTACCTCTTCATTCCCATGACCTGTGTGGAGGCATTTACATTTCCCAAAATTGAACAGCATTTGCCACTTTTCAGACCATTTGATCAACCTATCAAGATCATCTTGTAAATGCTGTCTGTCTCCATCACTTTTAATCCTTCTAAACACTTTTGTATCATCCGCAAATTTTAACACCTTGCTTGTTATATCATCGTCCAAATCGTTGATATATATTAAGAATAATATAGGTCCTAGTACTGATCCCTGTGGTACCCCACTCAATACCGATTTCCAGTTTGAAGCCTCCCCATCAACTACTACACGTTGTCTTCTGTCATTCAGCCATTTTTCTATCCAGTTTATTATACCATTTCCTATGCCATGGGCCTTTAGCTTAAGGAGTAATCTTTGATGTGGTATTTTGTCGAAAGCTTTTTGAAAATCTAAATAGATGATATCTACTGGTGATCCCTCATCTACCCACCTAGTGATGTCTTCCAAAAAACATAACATATTTGTTAAGCATGACCTCGCTTTTAAAAACCCATGTTGAGATGGGTTTATCAAGTTATGTTTAACAAGAAAATCCACCATGTGATCTTTAATTAGTCTTTCTAATAATTTGCAAATCACTGATGTTAAACTCACTGGTCTATAGTTCTCTGACTTGTTTCTCGAACCTTTTTTAAATAACGGTATAATGTTTGCCTCTTTCCATTCTAAAGGAACCACTCCCTCTTCTAATGACAAATTGAAAACTGTTGCAAGCGGTACGCTAATTTGTTCTACAATTTCCAATAGTAGTTTGGGCGGAATCCCGTCCACTCCAGGTGATTTATTATCCTTCATAGCCCTTATTTTCTTAGCTACCATTTCCGAGGTTACAACTAACTGTCCTAAATAGTCTGAATCTGCCCCCTTGAACTTAGCCTCTGGTACTGGCAGTGAACTAATATCTTCCCTGGTAAACACTGAACTAAAATACTCATTCAGGTCTTCTGCCATTAAGAATCCCTCTGATATTGTATTTCCAGCACTATCTTCTAGAGGACCGACCTTATCCTGAACTTTCTGTTTGCTTCGAATATACGCATAAAAACTCTTACTGTCATGTTTTATATTACTAGCTAATTTTTTTTCATAGCTTCTCTTTGAATTTCTAATTTCAGCTGTAGCTTGATTAAGTGCTTCTTTATAAATGTTGTAGTCTTCATCATTTCCAGTACATCTATATGACTTCCACATCATTTGTTTATACTTAATTTTTCTAATGGCTTCTTTCGATAAGTGTTTCTTTTTAGACCGTTTCCCTTGTTTTTTGAAAGGTACAAATTTATCGACTATGCACTTAATTTCACTATTTAAGATATTCCAGCATTCGGTTGCTGTCTTATTCTTCAGTGTGTTATTCCAGTCTATCTTTGCTAAATATTTCCTCATGTCCTTATACCTTCCTTTGTGGAAATTTCTCCTATACTGCTTTTTACTATTCCTTTCTGATTTTACTTTGATGGTAAAATGTATCTGGTTGTGATCACTACTCCCCAGTGGCTCACATATCTTGACATTGTCAACTAATTCTTTCTGTGAGGACAAAACTAAGTCTAACACATTCTCTCCCCTGGTTGGTTCTAGCACATGTTGAGAAAGGAAACTATCTTGTACTAAAACTAAAAACTTGTGGTCCTCACTCCCCATACTCTGTAGAGATTTCCATTGTATATGCCCATGGTTAAAGTCCCCCATAATAACACAGTTCCGTTTGCTTACTTCCTTTATAGCGTTTTGTATTTTTTCATTCTCTTCTATGCTTATGTTTGGACTTCGATAAACTAACCCAACTGTTAACGTTGAGTTTCCTGTAACTATGTTACACCAAACAGCTTCTTCGCAATCTGCTTCTCTTTCTAATTTTATTTCATAAGCCTGGATAGATTCTTTAATATATAAAATAACTCCACCTCCCTTTCTTCCTATTCCATCTTTCCTAAACATTACATATCCTGTTAGTCCCATTTCGGCATCTGATATATCAGTGGTGGCCCACGATTCGGTTATACCTATTATGTGAGGGTCAATATCTTCTACCATAATGTTTAGTTCGAAAGAAGTTTAATAGAAGTCCATAATCCTGGGAGAGGTGGATGGTGACAAGGCCATATATATTACAGGTATCTAGATGGAGTTGAAAAATAGTGTTTAAACTGCCAATTAAAACTCAACAAAATGTACTACAGTCTGACATACAAAACAACTTTGCTCAATAAATATCATCATTAGTGTCAACATTTAAACATTTGTGTACTTTAATAATCGTCGAAATTCGCGCATATATGCAGATTCCGAGTACAAACTTTGTCATGGGCAAAACTAATAAACCAACTTATATGAATCTATGGATGTCGGCCATCTTTAATTTCAATATGTCTTTAATCTGGGGATACAACATGTGGAAGAAATGGATTAATTAACCCTGAATATGTTGGTATATACACCAATGTCATGTTTCTACGTTGTGTAGAAGCTGAAATATTTGGACAGATGATTTCCATGGCAGCCATTTTTTTTTTTTTATATAGCCGTCATATGAGAATAATGCAAGTGGCACGACTCGATTCATTTACCTTGAAACATATGAACCACCAATAGATTCGTCATATTGAGTTCTCAATATCAAGAGGCACTAAAATTATGCTCGTAAAACGTATATGCATGGCAGCCATCTTAAATTTCAATATGGCCGTCATGTGAGGATATAGCATATGGCAGAAATGGATTCCTTTTCCCTGAATATGTTGACTTAGACACAAAGAACATGTTTATATGTTGCTTAGAAACTGATATATCAGGATAATGGATTTCCATGGCGGCCATCTTGAATTTAAACATAGCCGTCATCCTTGGATACTGCACATGACATAAATGGATTCCTTGACCCTTGACATGTTGGTTTGGACACCAAGATCATGTTTCTATATTGTTTAGAAGCTGATTACTTGCCTATTGGATTTCCGTGGCGGCCATTTTTAAAATTAAGATGGCGGCTAGGTACCATGTCGATAGCGATAGGTACCTAGCTTTATACGATTCTAGATATCATAAACTACATATGTGCCAATGTCCATGCTTTTGTCAAAAGGTGCACAATTCGTCAAATTACTGGCTCTCAGCCGCTATACTATAAGTAATACATTGAGTAGTTGATAGCACTGTTTATATATATGTCAGATAAATGTTCTTTTGGATATGTGATCAAGTCATATTTTTGGATATCAACCATTAAAGCTGTAACATCAATCCAGTGAATGGCTTTGTAAGGCACATTGTGTTTCGACTGTAATGAAGTAACAGAAACGTTAAAATTAGCAATGGTGGTATGGCGGTTTGATAACCCATCTGAAACAGTAGGTGTTTAGATATTATTACAAGTTGAATGGGTTACCAAGAGGTCAAGCCAATGTTCATGTGCATGGGTCGAAGGAGGCCAGAATATCTTCAAACGTAGTTGTATTTCTAGAAGGTATAGACAAAGTAACACTAAAATCACATAGAATGCAAAAAGGGTTGGGATTTAATTCAACTTTGAACTGCTGTGATACTAGAAAGCCATCACCACGACTAAACGTGGTCGAAGGTGAAAGTGTAGCCAGAAGGTGAAACGTCAGCAATGCATGCAGATGTATCATGTGGTTTGAGTCTGGTCTCAGTTACAGCAAGGATGGCTATTTTTTTTAAAGTAACAAATCACAAAGTGAGGCTGTCATATCTCGAGAACAGATCGAACGCTTGTAGTACTTACCCACCCGGGTGTTTCTTCTAACAGCTGGCCCAGGGTTCAGACATAAATCTACTGCTAGTAATATAATTATTGTTAATTTAAATGTTGCCGTATAACGGGGGATTGGCAGTAACTTTCTACTATAACAAACATGAAGACATGGAAATCTATACAAAACTGAAATAGAATGATGCATTCTAGTGTGACTAGTAAACAAAATCTTTCGCGGGCTTCATCATTTTATGTATCCTTTAAAATATTCCTTGATAGCTATTTTTAAGAGGGTTTTGTTTGGAATGCGGCATACATGTCGAAACTACCGGTGTCTTCTATGTCTGACGACATCTGCGATGGATTCAGGGGTGGACGTCTCATCTGTAATGTGGCTATTTCGTAACCTGTCTGCCCTAGCAAGACGTCTGATAGCCCGCAGGAACCGCATATCACAAAATGCAAGAGATTGCGTCTATTGCGATTGTAGTGTTTAGGTTTCTGCATGACAGATTCCTAAAGGCGGTCTAAGGGCCCCATATGTTCTTTTTGAAATGTATCTGCTTAAACAATATGTTGTTTTTGAGTCTACCAAAGGCTGTTGATGCTAAGTCTATTCTCCAATCAATGTCCCTCCCTGTAGAAGGTATTATGCTGCCTAGGAAGTCTCACGTTCTTAATTTTCCAGAATGGCAAACGATCACAGGAAAGGTATAAGAAGAGAACGAACTTAAGAAGGTACTGTATGCCGAAGACCTATCAGTTGTGGCTGATAAGAGAGAGAGCTATAGCATGCAGAACAATATAAAGTAACACCTTTAGAAAACATGGCCTGCAACTTAATCTAGAGAGGACTGAATTAATGTGGAGCTAAATCTGCATGTTGTTGTTGAAGGATATTTCACTTAAACAACTCTGCATACTTGGGCTATACAATGTGAGCGGATTGAGGAAGTAGGAAGTAAATAAACGGGAGCGTGATAGCAGGCGCGGCAACGTGGAGGAGGAGGAAGAT
>CM034531.1:88104045-88116545 GCA_020002185.1 Paraescarpia echinospica
ATAGCAAACAAATAAATATTTAGGGTGGCTTATTTCGTGTCAGCAGTCACTGCTGCTTGCAAACACATGCCTTGTTCAAACCAAAGTGATGCACATGTGTCGTCATGTGAAGTCATTGACAATGTAAGGGTTTACACATAGCGCCATGTTGAACAAAAATCACTACGATAATGAGGAAGATAATGGGGTAATGACGATAATGTAGATCGTGATTCTAATAATAGTGTTGCAAAAGAGGCGATGAAGTTGACACTAGAAGTACAATAAAACGAATCCAACATACTCGGTGTGGTGAAGTTCAGTTCAGCGGTCACGTGTGTCTGCATACAATATTCAGAATCAAACCAGACTTGGACACACGTCAACAGTTCCTGATCCCAGAAGGAACAGATCGGACAGTCCATCTGGAAAGTATTGAAACCTCCCTCGCCGTTCGGCTCACACATGTAGAACTTGGCGCAATTGTTTGGGTCAGCCGCGAAGCCGGGGGTGCTCTTTGTTTTCTTGTAGCATAGATGACATGCCTCTACATTGAGGTGAGACAATGCAAATACAACTTTTATTGTGTCACAACATTTTATTTTGGCTGCATTCACATGCCTTCCACCTAAATGTGAGGATTGACAATGAATATAGTTTATATACTATATCTATATTATATACTACGTACAAGAACCAATAGCAAAATAATAATTATCGTAAAGTATATATTTATACATAGCATATGTACAGCAACGTGAAGATAGTCATGGTGTAATGTGTTAACAAATGAAAACTACTAAATAATATAATAGTCAATATTTAAATTTGTAGAAAAAGAAGAAGTTGATACGATGTTATTGTTCTGACCAGGGATATTATCACTAAGGCCGCAAGGTCGCTATCGTGAGAGCCAACCATAAATATCGCAGCGTTTAATTCATCAATAATTAATTAATTAATTAAAGAGTTAAATTCAAATTTAATATTCATATTCATCGTTCTTATGAAAAACTGAGATAATGAAACGAAATGAAGAAAAGAAGGAGGGTTTGCCCGTATGTACGAGTTTGCATGTATGGACGTACTGATGTAAAATAAAATAAACATCATATGGCAATTGGAGCAACAATAAAATATAGTCTAACAAATTCATATATGCCATATATTTATCTTGCAGTTATTTATATATTCGCATACATCTTGAGGAGTTTTGTACACATCGAATGCACAGTAGGTACCGGGTTTTATCTATGAAACAACTGCCAATACAATTTAAAGTGATTACTAATACATTATGATAGCAAAAACAATATATATTACATGTATAAGATGCATAATGAAATCTTACATCTAAAAAGTGAGGGAAACAAATCAGACGGTTTTATGTTTTTTTATAAAGAAAATAAGTTTCAAGCGTAATTTCATTTAGCTTGAATGTACATATGTATAACAGTGCCTAGTTATATTAATCATATTACCATCAGTCTGACTGTGCGCTGTACGTACGTAACGGTGTCTATAGCGCTGTACGCGAACATTTCAGAATATACTAGCCGCGCCTGGTGTTTTCGTCAATATTGAATAAATGGTGAAGGTACTGTTTCTAGACATCACAACTCAGTTGGATATGGATCAGTTTGGTGACGTAAACGTTTTTGAGATTGCAACACATTGTCATTCGTGATTGATTGGTTCATGTGTAACAGTGGTAGTGTATAAAACGTGTATTTATAAAATATTATTTGTTTCCATTATGTTTTCACCGAATGCATGTAGAACGTCAGCATCTGATTTGTCAAAAACACGACATGTTATTATACATAAAATCGTGAGTTATTCTTGTAAATAAGATGTGAGGCAACACAGCACGCATTGAATGTCGACTTCGTCGGTTATCATGTTGTATCAATAAACATAATCGCCAACCATTGATGCAAACCATGGCTTATCCTGATTGCTTTCTCCAGTTGCCTTCCACCTGCGATGATTGGCCACTAATGTAAATTTAATGATATCATTATTTACTCACATTTACGAGTGGCAGGTTCTTGTGAAAAGGTGTTAGTATGTAAGACGTGGATGGATAACAAACATGTTTTCTTACGGAATGCATAACGTACGTCTGCAAATGAATTTTTTTTTTAAGAACACCGTATTAAACAAACAATTGAAACCTTTACGTTATTATAAGATGTCAAGCATTAACACATACCTTGAAGGTCGACAGAACCTGCACCTCCAATAGAACAGCAATTTGGGTCTTTAAACGATGCAAAGGGCTCTACCTCAACGACAATTCCACCAGCGGGTAGAGGCCAGCCGATGGGAGGATTGTCGCAGGTGATGTCTAGAAGAACACACGTGTGATATTCCTCAATATGTATCACAATGTACGTACACATTTTACGAAGCCTAATAAATGCAACGCAAGTTTTATTTTACGGAAAGCATGTGTGTGCGTGCGTGCGTGCGTGCGTGCGTGTGAGTGTATGATGTAATTCATATGTAATTTGTACATTGAATAAAATTCACATTTAGCGCGTCATAGTAATCCACGCAAGGCAAGTTCATCACATCAGTGACCAACAGTTATACCAAACCAAATGTACCTAAACTACCGTTATATTTATATACAGGTATATATATATATATACATATATATATATATATATATGTATATATGTATATATATATATATGTATATATATTACAAGAATATGTTTGTCTTGTTATATATTATTAGTACATTATTTGGCAATGCATAATAATTTGTAGTTTTAATAGATCCCTTCAATATCAGTGATGATGTTAACATAACAACACATTGTTTTAACATAGCTTACCCCCAGCAACGATCACGGCCAGAAAAAGAAGACCTAGTCCACATTGTAGCAGTGCCATCGTCTCTCTACCGAAGAAACAATGGCAAACATTATAAACTGAACTGTCAACCATGATGTTTAAGTGTCGTACTTCTACTCAAGCAAACATATCAACGTAACATTTTAACATGTGTCTTATAATCGTAATCAACTGCTGTTACTGTTTAACAAATGCAATGTGCAGTGTATGCATTTCAGCCATGTTACAAAGTCAACGAACCCAACACAGTATTGTCGTGATTTGGCTGATACTACGTACCAACCGAGTTGCATTGCTGATCGTCAATTTCAGTTCATTACATGATGTATTATATACTCTTAACTTTAAAGCAATACAGTTAATACAATATATATATATATATAAACCGAAGAACAATTACATGTTACTACGAACGAGCACTTCTTTCCCTCGGACAATTCACAATCGTCTCACCTGAATCAGTTGTCGCTGACACACGCAGAAGATCTTGTGGTCGTCAACTCGTCTTGTGCTGAGTCGATGTGTGACTGTCGTCTACCCCTCCGTCTTTTGTAGCAGCCCAACTCGTAAACTGATACCTACGTCAGCGATTCGCATTTCGCGACGCATGGTGTTGTTGCACCGTCGAAGCGGAGTTTATACTCAACCAACCAATAGGAATGGCAGCGCCTGCCCCGCACATACCTTTGATGACTTTGGGTGGTGGGGCTACAACGCATCACCGCTTTCGCAGGTGTATTCATTCGCAGTAAATCGGTTTAAGAATAATCATGCTCAGCGTAGCTCAGATATCTGATACAACGTTCGAATGTCCTTCTTTTGGTCGAAATAATCAGAACGTATATTTGCTTAATCAGTTTCAGCCAAGGATTTCATCTAAGCGATTCTCAGAATTACGAAATGGCGATGCTGTTATACATTTGATATTATTTATAAACTATTCACACATTACATATTTGGACAAGAAAGAAACGGACTCACGACTTGATAGATCACTTCAGGATGCACTTTTAGTCAATGAGTGTGTATTATTTGGTACATACTAATTTTATGTAGGCTCTCGTAATTATGCTTGTTCGTCCTGCTTGTATATCTTTTGTGCCATGTTTGGAAATGTGCACGTTTGTTTGGTGGTAGTGGAGCGCAGTGGTGCATTGTAGAAATTCGGACTCTCGACCGAGATAACCCGGGTTCGAATTATATGCTGCAGCGTCGAACCTTGGGCAAGTTCGTTTATTCTACGTTGCTCCAGTTCACTCTGTTGTATGAATGAGTACTGGCTATTGACAGTCGGGGATATTTGTGTACGAATAGTTTTCAGACATTATGTGCAGCCTGGCTGAATACGTTCCAGAGATGTCGAGATGATGTTCGATTGAACGGCTCTGCCAGGAAATAGGACATTGCGCTATATAAGAACTTACCTTTACTTTTTAGTGTTTAAGATACACCACATTGCATATTCTTGCGTTGATTAACAGGTTTATAAATAATGCTTTATCGTGCTAGTTAATGTGACGAACAAACTGTTTCCATCGACTCATGATAATAACACTAGTAATGATAACAATAGCAACGATGTGTTTACTTCAGACAGTCAGTATGTCCATTTAATCAAAACAGTTTAATCATATAACAAATAATTACATTAATAAAAACAATACGTTTTAAATGTATATATGTATATATATATATATATATATATATATATATATATATATGTATAGCCAGGATCCACTGAAGCCGCAATTGCGACGTACACTATGTGTGGCTGGTAAGAATGTTCTGAATAATGGTATTCATAGACATGTTGCTCCTAGTCATTAATACAAATATACCCGTTCTGATAATAATTTTATATTATTTTACAATTGCTATAACAAACTTATGGCTAGCGCTACATCTGATAGGCAGATTGTTCAATATTCAAAATGAATTGTTGCAGGCAACAATAAATTGCTGAAAATGAGCTTTTCTACAATTTACACATAGAGCACACATATAAATATTACTGAAATATAATGCAAGCAGATTATGTTTTATAGTAGTTGAATACAAATGAAAGTTGTGCCATAATACGTTACTCTTAGCATATAAAAGTATCATTTTGGCTTGAATGTCAGCTTCAACGGATATAGTCATTACAAATAACACGTCCATGGAATTTAAAAAACGTGGCAAAATTTAATTATTTTTTATCATTTCCTCCTAATGGAATTTCCCTGGCAATATTTTAGTTTCTAGAAAAAGGTTCATGATGAGCGATTTACCAGCATTATATGAACGTCATGCTCAGATCCATATGAGTAATGATGAGTAATGATGAGTAATGGAGTAATGTCGAGTAAAGCTTGTAGTCCCTTGGCGGAAGGAGCAAAAAAGTAGGTCATCAGCGAATATATCAGGTGGTTAACAACCGTGTTATCAAGACTATAACCATTAGGTTGTTTGTGCAATCAATTGTACACCCAAATTATCTATATAAATCGTAATTATAACCGACGTTGCGTATGTATGCTGGCATGCGACCGTTTTCCTCTTAGACGGCACGAACGAGTGCCAAGATATGAGGGAATAATCTACGATCCCTAGAATAGAATGTAAGACCTATATCTTTTAAAAATACCCTATATATATCAAGATTCTCACCTTTTATGTGGTAAATGAATTGTTCGCAACGTAAAACGTAGTGTGTGCGTAATGCGTAAAACGTAACCTAACGATCGCAGGAACCAAGCGCGCTAGTCAAATGTTCCGAGATAACGGCCACAGCGTCATAGACTTTGCAACTTGAAGTGGACGCTCGCACAATAGTGCTGATGCCTACCCTCGTGCCAGTGGCATAGCAATACGAATATTATTGATAATTATTGTCCGCTATCACGTCTAGGGCCTACCATTGGTGAATTTCACATTGTCTCCGACTTTCGTCATTTTAAACAAACAATTAGTAACTGCTAGCGCGTTATGGTATGCATTTAAAGATTCTGTGATCCCTTGACTCCACGTTAACACGTTGTGTAACTAACCCGTTGTATTGCGTGGGTTGACAACTTTCTCGCACCTTTTGGTTGTGAAATGTCCACCTGAGAAGTACTGTTAGGTTGTAATGAAAGGAATTTTACGAGAAAACTCCTGCTTTGCAGTATCGAATGAAGCGGTGCAGGTGTCATTAAATTGTTATATAGTGTGAAATGAATAAAGACTGTGTAACCCACATCAGATCGAAGTAGGCGTTAATACGCCGATAAAGCTCATTCTTACACGACAAAATATGTCGATGCACTTATTATCTCAAAGTGATTATATTCCACGTGATGTCTACGTTCGCCTTTTTCTATAATTCCGTGGTAACAATAATTTTTATCGTATTCTGTGGCAGTATAAATTAACTAATCAAAAATCACGACAACACGTGCCAAAAACATGTTAAACAATGGGTTAACCGTTTGGCTTATATTAGCTGCTGCTAAGACATTGTTATATATGCCGTATATTGTGCACATATATTGGTACTGAAGACTGTTTATAGTCACTCAAAATAAGCTGTTGCAGCAGGAAATTAACATGAATTATTTAACCTTTGTGAGAATCAGTTTTCAAAACTGCCTCTTCGATAGAAATCAAGTAAAAACGACATATTTCAGCTCGGTTTCGCATTGAAACCATAATGATATTGAAAATAGAGTTTGTTCACAATACATTATATATTTAGTGACACACAACATTGGGACAGCAACTATGGGCTCTAAGTGTCACAACTTTTGTTGACGCAATTGAAGACGTACTCATTTATTGTAGAAACGAGATAATATCAAAGAATAACAAATACACGTAAGTAAATTATTCTAAATAAATACCGTTGTGTTTCCTTAAATACATTAATACATAAAATATATACAAATCGGTAAGACTAGGTCAACTGCTCCAGGGAAGCGAGTGGACATCTTAACCTTGGATGATATATATACATAATACACCAAAAATAGCATATAGTTGAATATATATTCCTATTTTGATGACTGTGATCTTTTTTGTTCACCAGATAGACGGGATATTTGTATCTGGTTCTGGACTTAAAATGCAACGTGCACGTACTAATTGCAGGAACCACGCACGGGCAGCAAAAACTTCGGAAAAAAGGATCCTGCGTCATTGACTTGGTGCAATGGAGTGGACGCAGACACAGTAAAGCTTATGTCTATCCTTATGCCAATAGCATAGCAATATTTAATAATGCTACACTTTCAACACTACAGCCTATCGATCGACGAAAACTTCGTATTATCTCCGACTTTCGTAATTTTGAACAAAAACGTGTATCTGCGAACGCTATAGGATGTATATATAACGACGCTTTGTGCTAGTTTTATTAAGGAACACACACAGTTACACTGGCAACATATGTAGCAAGTCTGGAGGCGCACGCTAACGTCTCACATGAACATAGCACACTACGATGACGTACACTATTACCATTCATTGCCAAAAGAAAACGTTTCACATATGAACAGTGGGTACTACTGGTATTGTCGCTGTGTATAGTTGTGGTGCTGACGAAATCAAGCGTTCGCAATGATGAAGTGGTGGGACTGTCTTTATGGAGTAGCGTAATTGTTTCTGGTTCCATTATGAACCAAGTAAAACTCTGCAGATATACATATTATCATCATCGTGTATGTATATGTATATATATATTTATATATATATATGTGTGTGTGTGTGTGTGTATGTGTGTGTGTGTGTGTGTGTGTGTGTGTGTGTGTGTGTGTGCGTGTGTGTGGGCGTGTGTGTGTACTCAAGTTGTATTATGTACAAATCGTTCTTTATTCTAATTTGTAACTATTCAATACTGCCACCGCTGTAATATAATAGAAAAACATTGTGCACAGTTGTCTTTGGTTTATTCATGTTGCACTTTGTTCAGACGAGTAAAGCTAGGATTCCATTTGTACAGAAACACGTACGCATGCAGTATACGCAAAGATAATACCTCTGGGTGACGTCACGTTTGGGAATGTCCTATCAGATTCGTGTGCGGTACGATTCGAATAGCTACATGGTGCGATTCAATTTGCCGCACCAGCATCCGCACGGCAAAACTCATACGCCTGTGTAAGTTGGGAATTAGTTATGTTAATTTCCACCGGGCACTATATTCATTGTTTTGCCGCATGCCGCATCCGCATGTGATATCCGCACGTATGGAATCCTAGCTTAAGACAACTATTGAACATAATGGCCGGAAGATTTTTTATATCGTGCGAGCATCACTATCGTAATCCGTCTTTTTGACTGACGACCACTCTCGGACAACTTAAAATGTGGCATTATTATTTCATATCGGATTGTGTTTCAACATTACTGACTACATTCGATTAAGCTTTTCTTTCAGCAATGTTACGAGTATGCACTGGCAAATGAGCTGTCGGGAGGGGGGGGGGGGCAAAGTACGCAGTCAATAACCCCAGTAAGCCAATTGGTGTACATGTGTATAGCGCGATGGCAATGTCGCACGCGCCTAAATGGAACTATCATATAAAGGGAGACACAGCTTGCTGTCAACGTTATTTGGATTTCGTGCCGTGATCAGGAGTATAACGTCAACACATGTCGGTATGAATCATCATGGGGATGTGTCGCCTTGCTATTAAAACTCGTGTATAATAAACAACCCATTTTTAAAAAGACTGATATTTTGTAATGAAAACAGGGCTATTTTGTAACAACGATCCATGTTATAAAAACTGAAAAAAGATCTTGTAATAAATCGCCGTACCCATTTTGTAATAGCAGGAGGTAATATTGGAAAGAATAGCTTCTTTTATTTCTGATTGACGTTGAACTTGAGCATACCGGCGCTACAAACAAGAATCAATAGGCAAATATAATTAACAGGGGTGAACAAGAGTCCTAGTTAGAACAACGGACCGCCAAACATGTTTCGTAGGTATACATTCGGTGAACAGTATGGACACAAGTTATTTATCAAATTCATATAAATGATTCCAAAATCAGGGTGAGTCGAACAGAATAATGAACGAAGTGGTAATTACAAATAAGTGGTCTCTTCAAAAACGTCCTCTCTAAAATCAGTTAAACAAATAGGTGTTAATCATCTAACAATTCATATCAAAATTAAATATGACGAGATACTTCAACCAACAACTATTACGTGTCATCTTACTTTTCCATAAAAATCTATAAAAAAACAAATGGCAATCTACAACTATAAAAACACATTAATATTAACATTTTGTAACCACTTCATCGTATATATTAACAATACTCTACTGAGATAACACTTACGTAAATTGTTGAGATGATTCTTATTTTAATATGCCAAAATGGGCCTTCTATTACGAAACAAAACGAGTCGTTATTAAGGTGCCTAATTATATAACAACATGGGTCATTATTACAACATTATGTTCGTTTATCACAGCTGTTCTGCGTCCTGTTTTCTGACATTTATTAATTGTGCCCCATTACATTTAGATGGGATATATTGACAAGTGTCATGTCTTGTTTCCTTGAAGTTACGTTGCAAGTGTACGACACGGCGCCAACTGTATTTAATACTCATAGCACATATCTACGTTCTAAATAGATTGTGATAAGCACATTTATTATTTTGCGTGATATATCCCTATATAATCTAAACAATCTCGTCAACGCAGTGAATTATGCGATGCTACTGTCAAGTATGCAGAGTATGCTACGATGATATTCGGCAGGATACGACACGTGTACCATCGACGTTGTTGTTACACATATATCAAAAAGGCATAACAGCTACCCATTGGCTTCGAATGGCCGATTATTTGATAACGTTGAAATAGAAAACTACTGTCAACGTCACAGTTACGTAGTGTACTATAATTAGTCAATTGATGTATGGGACCAACGAATATCATCGTAGCATACTCTGCGTACTTGACAGTAGCATCGCATAATTCATTGCGTTGATGATATTGTTTTCTCATTAAACTTATTTTATTTTTGGTTGCAATGTCTTGTGGTTGTAGTGTTTTTTGTTGCTGCTTGGTAAGTACGTGTGTTCGTGCTAGTGTAATGGTCCATTGCATCTAGCATGTCTCTGTGTATATTGCACAGTGTCCCGACGTTATGCCATTACGGTGCTAAGTGAAAAATCGTTCAATGTCCATACGCTTTTCCTGTATACGTTTTAATCCAACCAAATACAACCCAACGTATAGCAAGCGTACCATGCACTCCATATTTTTCGGGTGAATGCTGCCTAACATACACTGCAAATCACACTCCTCACTTGAAACATAATGTCCATATATTGTTTCTTTGATTGATCGTTGACTGCCTTCTCGAATTAATGATCAACATTTCTTCATTTCTTTGTGACGTTGGCAGGCCGTTTTCTATTTCACCATTAACATACATTCGCCAGTCCTTTGCCTTTGATTAATGGTTATGCCTGGTTGGTGGTAGTATAAAATATGAGGTGGCTTTTGAAGTATATGGCGCTTAAGAAATGTTTTGTTTTGAATTGATTATATACTAATTCTTGTTATTTAAGCGCAAACACAGACACACACCGACACAAACACACACGCGTGCACACATGCACACACGCACACACGCACACACGCACACACGCACACACGCACACACGCACACACATTAAAACTCACTCTCACATGCACTCACGCACTCACGCAAACGAGCGCGCGCGCACATACACACACACACGGGTAGCACAATTTATATAGTTTTGTACTAAGCAGAACGTATCAATATGAAGCAGATTGTTAACAAATACTGTTTTAATTGATAGTGTTTTTTCGTGATAATGTTTTGAAAGGTAATGCAACTATCGTCACTTATGGCTAGAAATATGCTGTGTATGTTATTTTATTACTGAAATGTCGCTTAGTTGCGTTGCAATAGATGAGAGTGTCCGGCTGCGTTCTTCCTCCTCACTCTGTTAGCTCACTGTTCGTAGGCAGTTGATTGCATCTACCCATGGCTTCCTACTTATATTAATTTCACTGCATTATTTTCCTAACTGTGACGTTGGCAGTCGTGTTCAATTGCAACGTTAACGTATATTCTCCCTGCCTATGTTCATGCTTAATTGGTATGCCTGTTTGATGTGTATGTCACAAAACAGTCGAACGTATATTGAAGACCATACAAAAAACATTACATCATACACGTTCATAGTTGAGTAGTTATTTTTTAATAATGCAGAACTAAGACAAGATGCATCAATAACATTTATTAATCAGTCAAAAAACCTATGATAATCACGTGTTGCAGTGTTTTACGAATGCAGTCCACTAGCACCGGTTTCACAAATAGTTGGTTCAGTCCACACGAGTGCTAACACTTCAAGGTTGACCGTTTCCGAAAACTATTAGCTCGACCCAGTCGTCGGCCGAAATGTCCGACGCTCGTAAAATGTGTGCATATATAAATTTTATGGCGGCGACTACGTACAAAACCCGTTATTGGAGACAGCGGTAGGATATTGTATAACAACATAGATCTGACATTACGTTAACTGGCTATGATGAGAGAGTCAACCGTTGTCAGACATTAACATCACGCCATTACAGCAAACAATCACAACGGTCAGTACGTCTAACGTTTTCATTCAACAATGCATTTTATTAGGCTTACAAATTATATTAAATCAATCCTCACTTCAACATAAATATCAATCAAACAACGCGTGTTATAGCTCAGAACAAAATTGCAAAATGCGGATCATATATATGTATATAATAATCAAATCCTACACGATGTTTTATACACAAATATATATGTATACATATATATATATATGCGATATTATGGTATGTGTTGTAAAGCATCGTATAGGGTTAGATGATTTAGATATGATATGATCTTCCGGCAGTCATAACAATGCGTTGCGATGCAGCATGATATATATATGTATATATCATATATATCATATATATATATATATATATATATACATATCCTACTGCAACACAATTAATTATTATGACAGATTATATACGATGCTTTACCACTCTACCAGTCTACTCAACACCATAGAGATATCGTGACTGGCAGTATTGTAAAGCATCGGGTAGGATCTGTTGGTCAAGATACATATCATAATATCGCAAGCAACACCACTGCAGCATGTAGTGGCACTGGCATTAACTAGCTCACTGATGTAATTTGATGTCAGTTCAAAGTGGACGGTGGGCGAATGCTGGCGGTGTGGTACAATCTGTTTGTAGGCATGACAACGTCATTGTTATGTACGTAATTTCACGTGTGAACTTGTCAGGCGTGAACAATTTATCTAGTCACGAAAACAATATAGATTCATTTTCTGATTCACTTTATTTCCCATGGATAAACATTTTATATGGTGACCTGTGATTCTTTGTTGACATTCCAGTAATATTTAGCCATCATTGTAACATGTCAATATTTCAAGATGGGGTAATGATTGTTAGATATATGTGTACTATTTAAAAAAAATATAATAAATAGAGGTAAAAACTCATTGAATATCGGCAAATCTTGCTTAATTATAGTTTACACCCAATGGTAACTGCTATCTTTGTTGCATTGTACAAAAGTGTATCTTTCATATAATGTATAGATGTCAGGCTTGAGAAATGTATGAACGTTTA
>CM034531.1:88119045-88153279 GCA_020002185.1 Paraescarpia echinospica
TCAGTATTGAGAACATGTCACCCTTTGCTGCATAATTGGATTACGGCCATTGTGTTTTCGCGTCAATTGTATATTTGCATCTACAGGAAAAGGGGCACCTTAGCTGAGTCGAGAGTACTGCGAGAAGGGGGATTTGAACAGATCGGAGGAAGGCGTTGGACGGAGAGAGAGAAGTGCTGATACGAAACAATGGAGATAAATAAAATATGAGGTTTAAACAATATTGTACTCGATATTCAATCGCTGAGCACAGGGGATAATGAGGAAGAACACAGCGGAACACACATGTGTGCGTGTGTGCACGTGTGCGTGTGTGCGTGTGTGCGTGTGTGCGTGTGTGCGTGTGTGCGAGTGTGCGTGTTTGCGTGTGTGCACGCGTGTATGTTTGTGTCGTTGCGTGCGTGTGTGGGTGTTTGCTCTTAAATAACTGGTATTACTAAAATACTAAATTCAAAACAAAACATTTCTTAGGCGCCATATCCTCGAAAAGCCAGCTCATATCTCAAACAAACACGAAACAGGCATAGCTATTATTCACCGGCATAGACTGGGCGAATGTATAATAATGGTGAAGCAGAAAACGGCCTATGTCACAAATAAATGACGAAATGGTGATAATTACTATTCGAGAACGCAGTCAACGATAAATCGAACAATACATTTATGGACATTATGTTCCAAGTGAGGGATGTGATTTGCAGTGTATGTTAGGCAGCATTCACTCGAAACATATGGAGTGCATGCTATGCTCGCTGTACGTTGGATTGTATTTAGTTGGATTAAAACGTATGCAGGAAAAGTGTATGGACACTGAACGATTTTTACATAGAACCGTAATGGCAGAACGTCGGGATACTGTGCAATACACACAGAGGCATCCTATGTGCAATGGGCCATTACACTAGCACGAACACCCGCATTTACCAAACTTAAAAAAAAAAACGTGGAAGAAGTTTGGTGTAAACAACCACAAATTATACAAAATCGACTCGATACAAAAGAAGCATATGTGAAATGTGACATTTTATGGAGAACATGTTGCATAAATCAAGTTGAGTGAGAATGGGAATTTTCGTTAAGTCGCATCTAATTTCCTTAGCAAAAAAGAGCCGGTCACTTACTTTAGAAGAAGAAAATAAGTTTACTAAGAATAAAATCTCATCACCGCAACAACAAGAAATTACACTTGCCAATATATCCCATATCAATGCAGTGGGGTACAATTAATAACTGTCAGAACACAGGACGCAGAACAGCTGTGATAAACGACAGATGTTGTAATAATGACCCATGTTGTAATATAATTACGCCTATTTAGTAATAACGACTCGTCTTGTTTCAGTAACAGGAGGCCCATTTTGGAAAATGAAAACGGGAATCATCTCAACAATTTACGTAAGCGTAATCTCAGAGGAATACTTTCAATATATACGATTTACTGGTTACCAAAAGTTTAATAAATGTGTTTTTATCGTTGTAGATTTGTTTTTTAGATTTTTATGGCACATAATAGTTGTTGGTCGAAGTATCTCGTCATATTTCTTTTTGATATGAATTGTTAGATAACTCCTATTTGTGTAACTGATTTTAGAGAGGACGTTTTTGAGGAGACCACTTATTTGTAATTACCACTTCGTTCGTTATTCTGTTCGACTCTCCCTGATTTTGGAATCATTTCTATTATTTAAATAAATTGATTGTACTCGTACTTCAAGTCCTCAGGACTGCTCAACACGCTTTAAATTTGTAAACCCCAATAACGTTGACAGCCCACCGTGTCCGCGCCTATTATAATATGGCAGTTCGATTTAAACGGGTGCGTCATTGCACTGACGCTAGACACACGTACGCCAATTGACTTACTGAATCCTATCCACATTACTACAGTCTTATCCAAATAAAGTCGCAGGCCATGTTTTGTTAAGGTATTATTTAATTTTGCTTTGCTTGCTATAGCACTCTTTGTTATCAGCTACAACTGATAGGTGTTCAGCAAACAGTATCTTCTTAAGTTCTTCCTGTTCTTATACAATTTCTCTGATCAGGTTGGTCACATTAATATAATTCTTCATTTAAAGCTAGGATTCCATATTTTGCATGTACGGAAACGGCATGCTGATGCGTAAGTAAATAGGGGGATGACTTTTGTTATGCGAATCTAATATGTAATTCCAAACATGATGTCACTCAGAGGTATTGCCCATTCAGCATGCCGCATCTGTACGGATGTACTACAATGCTGTGAGGTCGACCAGTGAATTTTTATAACTCTGAAATGTTACACACATGGCCTTAACACTCGGTTCAAACAGGACATTATTGAGCTTTAAGATATTATGTACTCTTCCATGATATTTTACATTTCCCCTACCCTGAGAAAAGCAAAAAAGGCCAGTATGTACATAGATCGGAAAAATGCTTGTAGCCAAGGTGAAGTACAAATGTGTTGAATTGACGAACAGAGGTTACGTAATAATTCCAAAGAAATTGGCATCCTGAAATCTGGGATCAGGCACAGGCAGGAAGACAAGCAGCAACGACTACTTGATGGAAGATATGGGTCTAGAGACGGATGGGCTGAAGACGGCAATCTTAGACAGAGTGATCTGGAGACGGATGATTGAAGCCACTAATGTTCGACCCTAGTGACCGACATGAGTGAGTGAGTGAGTGAGCGAGTGGAATCTGGGACTGCGCCTAAATTGTTAATTCCCCGCAACGAATTATAAACCAAAAATGTTCATTAGGCTAAGGACGATTGTAACATCGATGAAGATAAGATATTGCTGATAATGTAGATACAATTGTTCAGTATGCATATTTTTGTGTGTGAAGATATGAAACAAAATGTGCCACGAACTCAGATGGCACAGGTACGTGGTATCACAGTTGATACCGTGTTAAAAAGAAGTACTGGAAAGAAAAGAGCGAATGTTCGTATCTTGTTATAGTTCATCTTTCCCGGTGTATGTTTGATATATATATATATATATATATATATATATATGCACATTGAATTGCATACACGTGATTAAAAGTTTTCTGAGAAGAGCCATCATATCAACATTTTGGACGTGGAATTATTAATCACATGTACCAAAGCATGGTTGTTAGTGTGGTGCAGTTGTGGAGACCAGAGATGTATGCTAATCATGATGGGGGAAAGCTGAAGAAACGAGATGGGCGAAATGTTCCATGTTGCAGGCCATTTGCCGAATAACCTGTGCGAGCCAAAGACAGCTCCATAACCTGAACTAGCTGCATCTGTGAATAAATGCAGGAATTATGCTGCAAACCTTGGGTAGTTCTTGAAAATAGTTGTCCAGCTGTCCATTTTGTTAGGATTTTGTAAGCACAATGGAAATATTGAATAAACGCTGTAAGAAACATCGTCCATAAATTACGATATTTCAGGCAAACTCAAGCCGACCCGATTTGTCTACTCTAATTGCTTCAAAGTTATCTTTTTTTGTAAGCGCATCATGAATGCATGCCGTACATTTATTTATATTATCCAGTTTATCCAGGAGCAGACGAACTTCAAAAGCAAGAGTATTGAGTTGAATGCCAAGAAATGCTAGAGTAATAGAAGGCTTGGAGTTTCTTCTCTCGACATAGGTACTCCTACGCGTCCACACAAAAACAGAAAAGAAAGTATTTGTGACCCACACATATCTTCGGAGAGGAAAAATATCATATAAAAATCATACAATATATGTAAATATGCAGTTGTCGCCGAGCAACAAGTTCAAGTACTGAACTGCAAGTTTAAAAAAGTAACAGCTAGATTTAAGACCCATCTGCAGACTGGTGTCTACACAATAATGACCATTAAAATTACAACCGAAAATGTAATGTTTTCGTGGTGCAATTGGCATAATCCTGAATGCCTTCTCAATGTTCGTTCTTCACATAAAACAACCTCCCCCTAATAAACATATCATTGTTACTGCTTTATCAATGGTAGTATAATGTCCTCTAGCCGATTCATCAGAGATGCCATCGTTGACTGAAGTTGAAGGGGGAAATGATAAGTGACGAATAAGCCTGAACCGACCAGGATGTTTCTTGGAGATCAAATCAATGACGATAACACAAGATGAAACATTGGTGGTGACGAGAAAACCCTTGAACTCGGCCAGCTGCAACCTCTGAACCAATTGTGGTTTGAACCACTGAAGGCTGACCGAGTGCCGATGATAGATTATAAATTCGCATGCTATGCATGACCCCTTGAAAACCTATTAGAAAAACATGTGAAACAATGAACCAAGTAACGGCGTGTTGCCATGTCAATACAACGACGTGCAACTCGAAATTCCTTAATACTGATGGGTGTTGGGGGATACAACCGGGTGGGGGATGATTGTGCGAAACGAACGGGAATGAAAGGCTTCATTGTTGCCACGCAGCTGTTGTTGAGGAAAGTGTTGAGTGTGTGCGCTCTCGTGCTGCATGAAACTTGTATCTTGGGTGAAGACTCCCAAACCTCGGACACATGTGGCTTTATTGGCAACCTAGAAATAACGACCAGCGTGGAAATTGAAACAGAAACCCCGTGGAATCTGTTGACTAGGAGTGAATGTGGATGGCTGCTTGGTTGGTGTGGACATAGCTACTACAGTATAGCTCGGTATTGAGTGTCCCGTGTTGGTTGGTTACTATAATCTGAATGCGCGGATTTTCACCAAAAGAAACACAATCTCCGCCTGCTTTCTTTATGAGTCGAGCTGTGTCGAAATACTTAAGGATCGCTTGTGCTTGTGCGGGGAATTTGGAAAACAAGATTGCCATGAAAATATTAAATGCAGAGCACCACTAGTTTATACTGATTATCTTTGTTCTTTTCGCAATCAAAATTACACCATATAGTTAGTTAGAGTGAGCCGATCATCCGCGTACTTCGAAATAAGGATTCAATAGCCAATTTCGATATTTCTCGCCTGTGCACAATATATAAGGTATCCCAATTCGCCAAGGCCAGGCGCCTTCTTACCAATCGTGTCAGTTCTCGACGCTACGATAAAAAGAGCGTCGGTTTTTTTTCGACAGATCGAATTTGGAAAAAATAGCACATTTCTTGTTTCGTTCAATTATGTTATAGTTAAGTATATAATAGCCGATTTCGATATGTTCACGCTTGACGCGCGTCCGCCGCAAGCGCCTGTCGTAAGCGACACATAACTATTAATAAGACACCGTCACCGCGAGCGCGTCCGACACGGCTCATCTAAGCGGCGCAGAAATTAGTAATAGCACCGCGTCTTTGGTCGGCGCGCTGCTCGCCCGACAAAAATAACAATGCGTCGATTTTGAGTTTGCGGGGAAATTTCCGCAGAACGTTCTGACTTTATAATTATATATTTTTCACACAAACAAACACATCCTATATTAATTTAAAAGCACGCCGAACGTCTACGCATTTCTAAATAACAACATAATAGCCTATATCTCTATTTCACTTCCTACCGCAAACGACCGACCCAGGAGTGACGTCACTGCCAACGGCGTCGGCGTTGGCGTCGGCGTCGGCATCGGCGTCGCCTCTTCCCACGGCTATCACAAAAACGTACACAATAACATCGCCCTATACGTATACCACCTTCCGTATAGACCACGTCGGATAGATAACGCTCCGTCGCATTAATATGCCTTTTATTAATCGCGCTTTATTATAACACCTCGTTTTAGACTAGCATTCATCAACAAAGCCCTTGTATGTTAACGTTAATCATTTTTTTCCAAAAGGAAATTTCGGTCATATCCTTTACTAAAATCTACAAAGCATGCAAACGTTTGCTGTCGGCATTTCTTTCTAGTGTTGATTATGTTTATAATCGTAGATAGGTGGTCGAGACATCAGCGACCTGGTCTAAAAACATTTTGTTCATCACACAAACTTTGTTGTCCACGACCCATGATATAAGACGGTCATTTAAAATTTAGCAGTATATTTTATACACATGAGAACTAAGCCTAGTTCCCCTATATTTTAGTGGCACTCGCGGATCCGACGTACAACGGTTGGGAACCATGGTGTTGTCAAAACATTTAACAAATAACTCATAAAAAGTATATAGCATTCTCATTACTCACTGTTTCGACTGCAATACCGTCATCACCAAACGCTTTGTGTTTCTTGGCCTTGTTGAAGGCCAGGCAAATGTCCTCTTTAGAAATAAACTCATTAAGATGTTCACCGTGTACCAGTGAGTGGGTCTCTACCGACGGTTGGTTGTTAATTATTTGTTCGTGATTGAGAGGGTTCAATAAGGTGTGCACGTCAGCCCTCCAATTACGTATTTCCACATCTTGATCAGTGGAAGAGGAACCGTCTTCCAGTATCATTTCCATGGGTATATCATGATTATGTTCTTGTTTTATTCCCAGTTTGCCCAAATACTTCCAGAACGGACTAGGATCATGTGATCAGATCAGATGATTAAAGTATCTCTGGGCTACCTTCATTTCAGCTTTCCGGGCTTTTTTATTTTGTTCGCTACCCTAAATCCACATTTGTTCACTCACTGTGAGGTTATTCCATAGCTGAGTAAGAACATTTGTCCACCGTTGCTTTTTGATCCGTCTGCGCTTATTACGGAGCACTGACTGGTTTACGTGGATCACTTTGTGAAGTTTAGCTTCCATCACCGTTCTAACATGTTCGCAGAAATTGTCGTATACGTTATTCAGACTTTGGTGCGTTAGATCAGATTGATGTATGAAACGAATGAGAGTAGCACGATGTCCTCGTGTTGTGGTGTCACCGAGAAATGAATGGTCAATGCCTTCTAATTTGTATCTCGTTGTGTAGGGAATTTCTGAGATCGGGTCTGTATTATCGTAGCTTTAATTGCAATCCAGGACTAAAACCATGAAAATATCGAGTGACCTGAGATGGTCTTGTGTGGGTCAATAATTGATATACACATTGAGTCATTAAATGTCTTTTGTGCCGATGTTACTGTAAAGTCGTTAAACGACGCCAAGCGTTCATGCGGTACGAGGCAATAGTCCACGACAGTCAAACCTTTGGTTGAAACAGATGTGAAGTAATTTATGAACGAATGGCGACCATTGAGAATGCAGCAGTCTCATGATATTACAAAGTCAATGAGCTATTGTATATGTGAGTCCAGTTTAAAATCAATAACTTTTCTCTCTGGAATGTCATCTACACCTTTTTGCAATTTAGGTTTGTGTGATTATACCTACATCATTTGCAACCATTTAGTTCCAACTTGTTAGCACCGATAAGATTAATTTTGGCCGCAGCAATTGTATCCAGATTAAGATGTTTCACACATTCTGGTAATTCGACCTGGTAGTTGTGAGTGTCTTTGTTTTGCTTCCATTCTTTAACTTTCCAGCACCCAACGGACACCGCGCACATCCTGTCTACTGTCGCGCGGACGACGGGTCCCTCGGTTTCTGGAATTTCGACCACGAATGCTGCCTAGTTCATTGTTCCTGATAGTTGGTGAGGAGTTGTGAGCGCGGCCTGTGATGTTATGAACTCCGGCGCCACACTTCGTGACACTGGATTCGCGTATTTCCAAGTTGTTAGCGTCAAGAGCTGTTACGATTATTCTGAAGTTCGATTCGATCACAGGTTGGTTTTGGCTCGTCATTGAATATCATGATGTCACGGTGCTTCGCGATTTGTCATATAGCCTTTTTTGTTTTCATCAATGTCGGCGTATTATTCGTGGATTTAAATGTCGCTATTACTATACCAGGGTAGCCGATACTGCTGGATGGTTTACGTACAGCGTTTTTCAAATTTTATTTCCTTGAGCTTGAGCACGTATTTCAATACTTAGTTGATTTTATCCGTCATGTTTTCGTTCTCTAATTCGAAACGACAACGCAGCTAACCGTTGTAACTGATTCAAATAGCGATTGTACGGCAACACACACACACACTTACGCACACACACGCACACACACACACGTACAAAAACACACATATACAAACACACACACACACACATATATATATATATATATATACACATATAATGATATATATATATATATGCGTGTATGTAAGTAAGTATGTATGTATGTATGTATGTGTGTGTGTGTGTATGTATGTATGTATGTATGTATGTATGTATGTATGTATGTATGTATGTAAGTATGTATGTATGTATGTAAGTAAGTATGTATGTATGTATGTGTGTGTGTAAGTATGTATGTATGTATGTATGTATGTATGTATGTATGTATGTATGTATGTATGTATGTATGTATGTATGTATGTATGTATGTATGTATGTGTGTAAGTATGTAAGTATGTAAGTATGTAAGTATGTATGTATGTATGTAAGTATGTACGTATGTATGTTTTTTATGTGTGTATGTAGGCATGTATGTATGTATGCAATTATGTATGTATGTGCATATGTATACATGCATATATGTATGTGTATGCATTTATGTCCGTATGCGTCTATGCATATATGTATGTATATATGTATGTATGCGTGTATGCGTGTATGCGTGTATGCGTGTATGCGTGTATGCGTGTATGCGTGTATGCGTGTATGCGTGTATGCGTGTATGCGTGTATGCGTGTATGCGTGGATGTGTGCATGCGTGCATGAGTGCATGCGTGCATGCGTGCATGCGTGCATGCGTGTATGTGTGTGTGCATCTATGTACATATGCCCGTATGCATATATGTATACTGCGGAAATTATTGTGTTAAAACGATGAACGCATGATAATTATGTAAGTGTATCATATTCTGATACGCTGTCATATTTTAGGTTAAATTGCTACAATAATGATTCCGTAACACAGCATTCCAGAGAGGATATTATTATTGCACTAAAAAGTAAACAATACAAATCTGCCAGTATTATCTAACGCAGCAGACCATTTAGAAAGAAAACACATAAATGTTCATAATAGAAACAAAATGGAGTTTCCAGAGAACAACGGTTCGAACGTCAAAGTATGGCAGCGTCTTCATTGTTTCGTGTCCGTTTTCATCGACGACATCCTACAGTTTGTAGAAGCAGATCTGAAAGGAGAAGTGTAACATATAACAATTTATAAACGTACTGTAATAACAACGTCTAAATCGAATATTATTACAATGTCTGTCGTTTGTCAACTAACATATAATAAATATTGCAGTCCAGTGCTTTCAATTAATTGCCAGTGCGGTTTGATACATCACACTAAAATAAATATATTTGGTATTTATTTAATAAAATAAGTTGGCTAGATATGGTGATGTGTCCTTGCATTGTATGGTCTGCTTTACTTATTATGCTAATCAAAGGGTGATGTAAATCTCTAAGACTAAAACTTAACTATGGAATCGGTAATATTTTCTAAACAAGCTTATCCTGCGTGGTCGGTGACACCAAAACACATTTTACTGGCAGGCAAAACACCAGTAACTTGATTTATTTGATTCACTAAGCATGCATCTCACTGTCGAATTTGAAGGACGGCGTTGATGCCGGGCGGCGGTGCGCTAACACGTTTGTCTACACATTTCAATATGGTTTGGATATAATCTGAAGTTATCAATAATTTGGTTTGCCTTTTTTAGTCTGGTGAGTTCCCATTGTCATAGTGGATACATTTTATAATTCCACGTATAAGAACAATACAAAATAAATCTACAAATATAACTTAATATTTTGGTATGGTAAATGTGCATAAGGTTTCTAAAGAATATTATGCAATACACGTCTTGATATACTCTTCATACGCTTTGGTATGAAAGACAAAGTAATAGCACTAATATCATGCTTATTGCCCTTGCTTTGCGTTCATGAACATTATTTCTGAAATCATATTCCTTTATCAAGGCTACTGGTACTCGTATTGGAATAGTAACAATAGCTTCTTACGTTGTCCATGTAGCCCTTGAAGTGGCTGGGTTTTTGTTCCTTGATGAAGGCTCCGATCATCAAAGGGCAGTGGCTGTTGCGGATGGGACCTGCGAACACATAATTCGTCCGTACTTGATAAGCACCATAATCGATGTGGCTTATGTTTTTCACAAATCTACATTATATACATCGACGAAAACGACAATGCATCATATAACTTTAGAGTTGACATGAAACCACCTGATGCAACAACACAACAGCAACTGCATCAATATAAAATGTGTGTGTGTGTGCGTGTGCGTGTGCGTGTGTGTAAGTACGTGGGTGAAAGTGCGCGCGAGCATGTGACACTTATGTATTCATCCCTCTTAACTAATGATACAGTTGATTTCAATTTTATGTAAACGTTTTGAACATTATTTCTCCATTGAAAATTATGACGTGTGAATCGTGTTACATAATTGACGTGAGTGAAAGCAGAGATAAATCAAATGTTCTCAGAACAACGTATTGCTTACTAGGAAATGCGGCGTCGCCTTGATCGTTGGCGACAACCTGAAGATTACCATCAACCCAGATCATCTCCACGTATTCCCACTGGTCGAAAACAGCTGCCTAAAATCCAGTAAAATGGAAATATATCTCTTAGAAGGCAACGCACAATTTCACTTAGCGAAACGAGATAATATTGTATGGCGTTAGTGTTTGATTCATTCAACAAACAAGAAGCAGCCTACCCATACATAAACAATTGCCCTTGCATCAGTTTGCGTATCGAATCACATATAACATTAGGTCCCAGAGATAAGATAGTAGCCGCATTAGTTTGTTTAAAATATTACAATTTAAACATGTATTATTGTTAAAATACATTACGCGCGACAACACAAAGTTGTGGATTCGTTTGATCATGATATGAATTGTTGCACCCACAGAAAGTTACACAAAAACATTCCGTTGTTACGAGTAATGCCAGTGAGTGACATAATAGGAAATAATACAATTTGATACTGTTAAACGATTGTTGTTACATGTTAATATGTCTATATTTATAAAATGAACTATTTCGGGGTATGGTAATTGCGTGTGTTCGCCAACACCAATGATGACGCAGGCCTACACAGTTTATTGAGATGGGACACTAATTGCAAACCAAATTTCATTGGGTTAAAGCTTTACAATTGTGTTATTTAGTTTGATAGCTAAATTACTTGATTACAGAGTACTGATTTACAGGACGAGGCCAGAAAATGTACACGAGTGCACGCTCATTGAGTAACTAGTAATAAATTACTAGGAGTAATGAAAGTTGCAAGCATTATAGGAAATACTCCAAACTGTTATGTATAGAAGGTTACTACTGAGTTTTTTTCAAAACAGGCAACCAAGTTTTTACACGGTAGACTAATTATTTTTGTAAATCAATATTTGCACCTACAGAGATACAATATTAATAACAATGACCCGAAATAGCACGATGCTTATAAATATTTGACGAAAATGGGTTTGTAATTAATAGTTTCCGAATTTTGAATACTAAACATATCATTACATTGAATGTTTCCCAGATATGTAGAGATGGTGTTCGATTGAATAGGTCTGCCTGGGAATAATGTGTATAGCGGGTTTTGAGCAGTCCTAAGGACGGGATACCGCGCTACATACGAACCTACCTTTTGTTTTCAATGTTTATTTTTTATTTTTAAATACTAATACAAATGTGACTTTAATCTTTTGACTTCAACTCAGACTTATGTAATCTCTAGATTTTGCATGTTTTTATTCGGACTATTTCAGTAGATTGTTAAATGGTTTACTTCAAAATAACTCGTTTCTTTTTAGTGAGCTGATTTGTTCATCTCATTTTCTGATGTTTTTCTGCGTTCACTTTGTATTTCTTCAAGATCCGTGATGTGGTTTCGGACAATCCGTGGACATACGGAAGTACTACCATGCCTTTGCTCATGTCTTTTCCCACAGTCTTCTTCCTGGTGTACCGTTGATATGGTCCACTGTGGATACCAGCATCTCTTTAGGTCATCTTTGATGTGTTCTCTTTCTTTGCGTTTATTTTCCTCCTCTTTAACAAGCGTTTCCCATCTGTTTAGTAGCGTACGGGTCACTCCCATCTTCTGGTGTAATGGATGATGTGAGGAGAAATATTGGTCCGTGTGGGTACTCTTTCGGAAGATAAGAAGTTTCCCCTCCCTCGATTCCTTTCTGAATAGTAATGTCTCTAAAAATTGCATATTTCCTTCAGTTTCCTCTTCGTGTGTAAACGTTATGCTGTTAATTTCATCCATTGTGTTAAGATGGTCGGCCAGGTGTTGGGTCATTCGTGCCTTTATAACTTCGAGAATGTCATCAAAATAGCATTTCCACATTCTTGGTTTACATGTGACAGGGGATGTGGTGATGGCCTCTTTCGCGAGATGTTCCATGAAGAGGTTGGCAACAATGGGGGACACATGGTTACCCATGGCTGTGCCAAATTTATGTTGATATACAGTGTTTCTGAGTGTGAAGTATGTTGTGTTCAGAACAAAGTCCAGTAGTTCCATGATATCGTCTATTTCCAGTCGCGTCCGGTCTGCTAATGTGGCGTCATTCTGTATTCTGGTCTTGATAATCTCCATTGTCTTCGGTATAGGTGTGTTCGTGAATAGAGACACGACTTACACCATGGGAGGTGAACATTTTATCTTCGTATAGCGTCAGTGAATCCAGTTCCTCTCACAGGTGTCTTGAGTTTTTCACATGGTGTTCCGTCAGTCCTACCATAGGGCCATGAAGATCTGCCAAGATTTGTGACACGTTGTACGCTATTGAGCCAGTATAGTCCATAATAGGTCTGAGGGGGTTGTCTTTTTTGTGTATTTTCGGTGTACAGTACTATTTAGGGATAAATTCTGCTGAGGGGCAAAGGTAGTAGTACAGTTGTTATGTGATCTTACCCTTTCTCTTTAGTCTGGTGAGGATGGCAATTAGTTTTTTCTTGTATTTAGCAGTTGGATCCAACTTCAATTTGGGGTACGATTTCTCATCATCTATCATCTGACGTACTTTCTTCTCATACGGTGCTTTGTTCATTATTACCGTGGCACGTCCCTTGTCCGCCGATAGAATGATGATTGTTTCGTTTTTTCAGAGTGATTTAAGTGCATTACTTTCTTCTTTACTGATGTTGTATTTGGGAGGCTTTGCTTATTTCAGAATCCCTTTCATATCTGCTCGCAAGCTTTGTCATTCTATCTGTGGTAACATAGAGGAAGCCTTTTCAATGGCTACTATATAATCCTCTATTGGAATTTGTTTCCGCGCTATAGCATAATTGAGACCTTTTCGAGAACCATCGTTTCTGCGTCAGTTCATATTGCGGGATGTTAACTACGCACTTTTTAAGCTGTTCATCTGATAGATCAATGGTGTTCTCTGTCTCTTTACCTTGCTGTTTCCAACGTTCCAGCTTTTGAAGATTTTCCATTGGCTTCCTGTTCAATGTCGTATAATATTTAAGTATCATTACATAACTTTCCAGTAAGCAAACATCTTATGGGATTTTGAGTTTGACCAATCCTTTTGTGTAAATGCGCATTTGAACTTGGTTTCCACGGATTTAGGCCCGATGGAATTTATGTTATGATTATTAAGTTTAGAAAGGACACTGTACTCCCGCTTTTAACAGTAGGGCGGGTTGCTCTGGACAGGATGAAATGGAGGGGTGGACGTCCAGGGGGATAGCGAGGGGTCAAATTGGCCTACGTGTTTAAGTCGAGTAAGTCTTTTGCCTTTAATAATAATTAGGCAACGCAATATGACAATTACGGTGGGTGCCTCTTTAAAATAGTACAGACAGTTTCATAGAGCATATGACTAGCAATGTCAATGACCGTTTCAAATGTTGACATAACGTATATTTTATTGTTAATATGTCATACATTTTACGATAGTTGTGTTAAGAAAACAACACATCAGATATTCACCAAAAGGTATGAAATGTGTTAACATACCCCACACAACCGTGATTCTTTGCTCATTTTTTTATCCTTAATTAATCAAACACACGTGATGCTAGTGATATGAACTGCTTTTAGAGAATTGGCAACAATGTACATATGATAGGTAATACTAAGTAGCTCCCTAACGCCTTGACCCATATGTTAACAACTGATATACTGCTACTGTATTTTGAGATTGACCAATCCTTTTGTCTTGATGCGTCTCTGAGCTTGGTTTCCAATGATGACCAATCCTTTTATCTTGATGCGTCTCTGAGCTTGGTTTCCAAGGATTTAGGTACAATGAAAGTTATGTTATCTTATTAAGAAAGTTAGAGGGAATCCGCCATTTTGAATTTGAACACGTAGCGTATACAATATCATTACGTTCACACATGAATAACAGAGGGCGCTGCGCGAGTGACTATGTTTGATTATTTAAATGCTTTGGTTACATTTATGACGGTGCGCCACCGCCGTTACGCCATACGTACGTAAGCCACGTATGGCAGTAAGAAGATCATTACAAGATTACCAACAATGGCAAACTATCCGATAACAATGCTATAACATCACCGTGTGTAAGTGGTGCTAGCCCCCACAACTTTCTAAGCGCTTTTCACCATGCAGTGCAAATAGTGCCAACACTCTTACTCTGAATAAAAAAAATGAAATATTTACTCTTAGTACCGTTAACATTTAAACAGTATTCGTCTATATAGTTTTCGCATATATTGATTAAAACCTAGAGTCCAGGTCTTGTGGGTGTTAGCAAAGTGAGATCATCTGCGTATCCGACGCAACACGTATAGTGGTTGCCCACGTGGCGTCCCACTCCACTCTGTTCTAACTTTTCGAACAATCCTTCCTTGTATATAGAGAAAAGAATAGGAGAAAGGATTGCTCCCGGTTTGATTCCGTTACATGCGGTAAACTGGGATGACAAACTAGAGCCCCATCTTACTTTACGTTTTTGTGTAGTATACATATACAATTGAATTAAGGTTGTTTATAGGACAGGTGGTAGGTATACATTCCTATGATTCTATGCATATATTTAATATACAATTGTATACTCTAGATAATTCGATTTAATGTTTTTTACACCTTACAATCTTACACAGCAAAGCCTCTTTGTCGTATTGTAACATGGAGAGTTTATACTTAAGATAACTACTGTATTGGGTAATGAGTTTCGTACTGGCTTTGTGCCATGCTAGTTTGTGACAATAGTTCCTTTCGAACATGTGGTCTACATTTATATCTAACCTGACATTAAGCGGTACATGGTCGGAAAACGATAAGTTGCCTGTAATAGAACATTCGAGCACCTTCTGTCCTAAAAAATGGTTAAAAAATGATCAATTCTGGAAGTAAAACTGCTTGGACTTACATAAGTATAAGGCATTTCCACATCTGAGGAATCTATATATACCATAATATTAAAATCCAATATAAAATTCCTTAATGCATGTGCATGAGGCGTATTCCTAGTCAAACCTGTATTCATGTTACCACCGTATATAATGTGAGCGGGGTTTTAATTGTGTGTTAACAGCTGTATTTCACCTAGCACATCCATATATTCAACAAACTTATCGTCTTCCGACCAGCCATCGCACGGCATGTATACATTGAGGCACATGATTTCACAGTTGTTAATTTGTATCATAATCCCACACTTCCTCACGTGATTGCATTTAAGCTCTTTCACTGCAGACTTAACTGATAATTTCCACAGAATTGCACATCCGCCGTATAGGCGTCCTTCCTGGCAATACATTCATACATGGAACTCTTACCAGTTATTGCCATACCGTCACCTAATTTGCACATTTTATTTAATTCACTTTTATATAGACAATGTTCTTGTTTAAATAACAGATCACATTCTTTACTAATATTGTATATAAAATAAAATTTCGGACCCCTGTCTCTAAAATGCTTACAGTTATAACTAATAATAGCCAGTGGCTGTGTACGATTAGTCGGTGAAGCATTGAAAGATTCACACAGTGACACAATATTCTTATTTCTGATGGATTCACTCTTTGTTTTAGCATACCATCTTCTCTCATCCCAGCCTTTGGGCCAGAATAGAGGGTCCTTTACTTTGTTTATGTCATCCACAGAGATTTTTAATTTGAAGGAGTTAAGTTTTGCATTGTCATTGTTGGCTTTTGTTAGCCAACGGCATTTCACTCCTTTTCGTATGATATATTTACCAACCTCACTGAACCCGTCCGATTTATGAACTTGGCATATGAAGAAGTCTCTATCGGGAGGGGGCATCATGGTAATCCCTGCAGCGCTGATCCCCTGGCCAAAAATGGTTCCTCGCTTCTGAGTGTTCTCTCTGCAGCTGTGTTTTCTGTTTTCGTCTCTGGTCTGCTGGTATCACAAAAGTATCATGTAACTGCTGCGTCGTGCTGTCGATCGTTGTGACATCAATACGCGGCGATACAGTGGTTGGCAGCAACTTACAGTCCGCTTCCTGCTGTTTTTTACCCTGGTCACTGTCGATGCCATCCGGGGCCCCGTCACGGTTGGAGCCACCTGTCTTCTGTTGTAGTTGAGTACTGGAGCCAGCGGCAACAACCTCTGCCAGTGATGGGTACTTAGCATTATGATCATTGGTTTTAACCAACAACTGCTGGATCAGTTGCCCGTGTAAATTACAGTCAGTTTACATTGCGGAGATCTTCTGGCTGTTATTTGCGGCATCATATTTAATGCCATCAAGAGTGTTCACGAAAAGTTTAAGGTTATCCTCAAGGTTTGCTGGTTTCTAGGCGAGACTTAACTCATTTAATCACTCTGGGTGACTTTTTGGAATTAGCTTCCAGTCCCGTGCAACACACTGCACTTTGATACCATTCTTGTTTAGGGTTCTAAGACCTCTCAGAATGTCATCACTCGTAGCCTCTCTGTCGGTTCTATTACACGTTGTTTCGCTTGCATAGGTTCAAAAATGTTAGAATCTTAAAATTGTGACCGCAACATACACTTCGCGTCAACGAGTGTATCACTTGTATAAAATGCCGCCATCATTTTTACGATGCTGTCTCTACTGGCACAGTCACTGTGATATTGGGCATACATTATTGGCTCATTCACCAGAATTGACGGTCGCCGTTATGTTGTTCAAGAGCTACCGTCAGGTTGGGAGACAGAAAATAACGATGATCACACCGAATTATAACCGTCTGGCAGTCGTCTGCAATAGCTGCCTTACTCTTCTAAACAAAGTAAGACTAACGCTAAATTAAATACAGTCGTGCCATTGATTTGTTATATTATATTACATCGGCGTCAGGGTACGATAGTTTGATTAGGTGTTTGAATAAAAAACGATTTGATCTGTATAATATTATAAACTAAACAAGTGATTAAAATATTTTCAGCATCCAGTATTCTAACCTTAATAATCCCATTCGTAATTCAATAATAGTATAACATAGTCAATATATGTGTTGTATTCCCACGTCAAAATCACACAATGTACATACAACAATTTACTATTCTCAAAACATTAAAACAATTATGTCACATTTAAGAAATCAACTCACATTATCATACATATAAAATCAGTTGGTTCATCAATCTATCTGGCTGGAGAACCACGCATATTAGAATACAATGTTATTCTTAAAACTGTGATGCCACGTAAGTTTATGCAAGATGATGTATTTTAAAAAACTACCACCAAACTGCGTGATGTGTAAATATATTATAAATAATACCCGCATTTATGTTTGAGAGAGTTTATATAACAACATCGCCATTTCACAAGAATATTCTAAATCTGATAATTTCTTGAATAAAATATTGGGCAGGAATTGATATCTCAAATAGCTATTGTGAAGATTACGCACCCGAAGAAGGACGCACGAACTAGAATAGATGTCGTAGTCGAAAAACAGTACCTTTCCACGTTCACAAAATTAAACTGAAATAAGACGAGGGAACATTTGTATTCCTAGTGGTTGCTTGATTATAACCTCCGTTTGACGATGCAACAACACCACGAGTAGCGAAATCCGAATCGTCGATGTAGGTTTAAATTTACGTGTTGGGCTGTTATAAAAGACGGAGCGGCAGACGACAGTAACACATCGACTCAACGAGAATATCTTCTGCGTGTGTCAGCGCCCACTGTTTATAATTTATTTTAATCACTTGTTTAGTTTATAATATTATACAGATCAAATCGTTTTTTATTCAAACACCTAATCAAACTATCGTACCCTGACGCCGATGTAATATAATATAACAAATCAATGGCACGACTGTATTTTATTTAGCGTTAGTCTTACTTTGTTTAGAAGAGTAAGGCAGCTATTGCAGACGACTGCCAGACGGTTATAATTCGGTGTGATCATCGTTATTTTCTGTCTCCCAACCTGACGGTAGCTCTTGAACAACATAACGGCGACCGTCAATTCTGGTGAATGAGCCAATAATGTATGGCCAATATCACAGTGACTGTGCCAGTAGAGACAGCATCGTAAAAATGATGGCGGCATTTTATACAAGTGATACACTCGTTGACGCGAAGTGTATGTTGCGGTCACAATTTTAAGATTCTAACATTTTTGAACCTATGCAAGCGAAACAACGTGTAATAGAACCGACAGAGAGGCTACGAGTGATGACATTCTGAGAGGTCTTAGAACCCTAAACAAGAATGGTATCAAAGTGCAGTGTGTTGCACGGGACTGGAAGCTAATTCCAAAAAGTCACCCAGAGTGATTAAATGAGTTAAGTCTCGTATAGAAACCAGCAAACCTTGAGGATAACCTTAAACTTTTCGTGAACACTCTTGATGGCATTAAATATGATGCCGCAAATAACAGCCAGAAGATCTCCGCAATGTAAACTGACTGTAATTTACACGGGCAACTGATCCAGCAGTTGTTGGTTAAAACCAATGATCATAATGCTAAGTACCCATCACTGGCAGAGGTTGTTGCCGCTGGCTCCAGTACTCAACTACAACAGAAGACAGGTGGCTCCAACCGTGACGGGGCCCCGGATGGCATCGACAGTGACCAGGGTAAAAAACAGCAGGAAGCGGACTGTAAGTTGCTGCCAACCACTGTATCGCCGCGTATTGATGTCACAACGATCGACAGCACGACGCAGCAGTTACATGATACTTTTGTGATACCAGCAGACCAGAGACGAAAACAGAAAACACAGCTGCAGAGAGAACACTCAGAAGCGAGGAACCATTTTTGGCCAGGGGATCAGCGCTGCAGGGATTACCATGATGCCCCCTCCCGATAGAGACTTCTTCATATGCCAAGTTCATAAATCGGACGGGTTCAGTGAGGTTGGTAAATATATCATACGAAAAGGAGTGAAATGCCGTTGGCTAACAAAAGCCAACAATGACAATGCAAAACTTAACTCCTTCAAATTAAAAATCTCTGTGGATGACATAAACAAAGTAAAGGACCCTCTATTCTGGCCCAAAGGCTGGGATGAGAGAAGATGGTATGCTAAAACAAAGAGTGAATCCATCAGAAATAAGAATATTGTGTCACTGTGTGAATCTTTCAATGCTTCACCGACTAATCGTACACAGCCACTGGCTATTATTAGTTATAACTGTAAGCATTTTAGAGACAGGGGTCCGAAATTTTATTTTATATACAATATTAGTAAAGAATGTGATCTGTTATTTAAACAAGAACATTGTCTATATAAAAGTGAATTAAATAAAATGTGCAAATTAGGTGACGGTATGGCAATAACTGGTAAGAGTTCCATGTATGAATGTATTGCCAGGAAGGACGCCTATACGGCGGATGTGCAATTCTGTGGAAATTATCAGTTAAGTCTGCAGTGAAAGAGCTTAAATGCAATCACGTGAGGAAGTGTGGGATTATGATACAAATTAACAACTGTGAAATCATGTGCCTCAATGTATACATGCCGTGCGATGGCTGGTCGGAAGACGATAAGTTTGTTGAATATATGGATGTGCTAGGTGAAATACAGCTGTTAACACACAATTAAAACCCCGCTCACATTATATACGGTGGTAACATGAATACAGGTTTGACTAGGAATACGCCTCATGCACATGCATTAAGGAATTTTATATTGGATTTTAATATTATGGTATATATAGATTCCTCAGATGTGGAAATGCCTTATACTTATGTAAGTCCAAGCAGTTTTACTTCCAGAATTGATCATTTTTTAACCATTTTTTAGGACAGAAGGTGCTCGAATGTTCTATTACAGGCAACTTATCGTTTTCCGACCATGTACCGCTTAATGTCAGGTTAGATATAAATGTAGACCACATGTTCGAAAGGAACTATTGTCACAAACTAGCATGGCACAAAGCCAGTACGAAACTCATTACCCAATACAGTAGTTATCTTAAGTATAAACTCTCCATGTTACAATACGACAAAGAGGCTTTGCTGTGTAAGATTGTAAGGTGTAAAAAACATTAAATCGAATTATCTAGAGTATACAATTGTATATTAAATATATGCATAGAATCATAGGAATGTATACCTACCACCTGTCCTATAAACAACCTTAATTCAATTGTATATGTATACTACACAAAAACGTAAAGTAAGATGGGGCTCTAGTTTGTCATCCCAGTTTACCGCATGTAACGGAATCAAACCGGGAGCAATCCTTTCTCCTATTCTTTTCTCTATATACAAGGAAGGATTGTTCGAAAAGTTAGAACAGAGTGGAGTGGGACGCCACGTGGGCAACCACTATACGTGTTGCGTCGGATACGCAGATGATCTCACTTTGCTAACACCCACAAGACCTGGACTCTAGGTTTTAATCAATATATGCGAAAACTATATAGACGAATACTGTTTAAATGTTAACGGTACTAAGAGTAAATATTTCATTTTTTTTATTCAGAGTAAGAGTGTTGGCACTATTTGCACTGCATGGTGAAAAGCGCTTAGAAAGTTGTGGGGGCTAGCACCACTTACACACGGTGATGTTATAGCATTGTTATCGGATAGTTTGCCATTGTTGGTAATCTTGTAATGATCTTCTTACTGCCATACGTGGCTTACGTACGTATGGCGTAACGGCGGTGGCGCACCGTCATAAATGTAACCAAAGCATTTAAATAATCAAACATAGTCACTCGCGCAGCGCCCTCTGTTATTCATGTGTGAACGTAATGATATTGTATACGCTACGTGTTCAAATTCAAAATGGCGGATTCCCTCTAACTTTCTTAATAAGATAACATAACTTCCATTGTACCTAAATCCTTGGAAACCAAGCTCAGAGACGCATCAAGATAAAAGGATTGGTCATCCTTGGAAACCAAGCTCAGAGACGCATCAAGACAAAAGGATTGGTCAATCTCAAAATACAGTAGCAGTATATCAGTTGTTAACATATGGGTCAAGGCGTTAGGGAGCTACTTAGTATTACCTATCATATGTACATTGTTGCCAATTCTCTAAAAGCAGTTCATATCACTAGCATCACGTGTGTTTGATTAATTAAGGATAAAAAAATGAGCAAAGAATCACGGTTGTGTGGGGTATGTTAACACACTTCATACCTTTTGGTAAATATCTGATGTGTTGTTTTCTTAACACAACTATCGTAAAATGTATGACACATTAACAATAAAATATACGTTATGTCAACATTTGAAACGGTCATTGACATTGCTAGTCATATGCTCTATGAAACTGTCTGTACTATTTTAAAGAGGCACCCACCGTAATTGTCATATTGCGTTGCCTAATTATTATTAAAGGCAAAAGACTTACTCGACTTAAACACGTAGGCCAATTTGACCCCTCGCTATCCCCCTGGACGTCCACCCCTCCATTTCATCCTGTCCAGAGCAACCCGCCCTACTGTTAAAAGCGGGAGTACAGTGTCCTTTCTAAACTTAATAATCATAACATAAATTCAATCGGGCCTAAATCCGTGGAAACCAAGTTCAAATGCGCATCTACACAAAAGGATTGTTCAAACTCAAAATCCCATAAGATGTTTGCTTACTGGAAAGTTATGTAATGATACTTAAATATTATACGACATTGAACAGGAAGCCAATGGAAAATCTTCAAAAGCTGGAACGTTGGAAACAGCAAGGTAAAGAGACAGAGAACACCATTGATCTATCAGATGAACAGCTTAAAAAGTGCGTAGTTAACATCCCGCAATATGAACTGACGCAGAAACGATGGTTCTCGAAAAGGTCTCAATTATGCTATAGCGCGGAAACAAATTCCAATAGAGGATTATATAGTAGCCATTGAAAAGGCTTCCTCTATGTTACCACATATAGAATGACAAAGCTTGCGAGAAGATATGAAAGGGATTCTGAAATAAGCAAAGCCTCCCAAATACAACATCAGTAAAGAAGAAAGTAATGCACTTAAATCACTCTGAAAAAACGAAACAATCATCATTCTATCGGCGGACAAGGGACGTGCCACGGTAATAATGAACAAAGCACCGTATGAGAAGAAAGTACGTCAGATGATAGATGATGAGAAATCGTACCCCAAATTGAAGTTGGATCCAACTGCTAAATACAAGAAAAAACTAATTGCCATCCTCACCAGACTAAAGAGAAAGGGTAAGATCACATAACAACTGTACTACTACCTTTGCCCCTCAGCAGAATTTATCCCTAAATAGTACTGTACACCGAAAATACACAAAAAAGACAATCCCCTCAGACCTATTGTGGACTATACTGGCTCAATATCGTACAACGTGTCACAAATCTTGGCAGATCTTCATGGCCCTATGGTAGGACTGACGCAACACCACGTGAAAAACTCAAGACACCTGTGAGAGGAACTGGATTCACTGACGCTACACGAAGATAAAATGTTCACCTCCCATGGTGTAAGTCGTGTCTCTATTCACGAACACACCTATACCGAAGACAATGGAGATTATCAAGACCAGAATACAGAATGACGCCACATTAGCAGACCGGACGCGACTGGAAATAGACGATATCATGGAACTACTGGACTTTGTTCTGAACACAACATACTTCACACTCAGAAACACTGTATATCAACATAAATTTGGCACAGCCATGGCTAACCATGTGTCCCCCATTGTTGCCAACCTCTTCATGGAACATCTCGCGAAAGAGGCCATCACCACATCCCCTGTCACATGTAAACCAAGAATGTGGAAATGCTATTTTGATGACATTCTCGAAGTTATAAAGGCACGAATGACCCAACACCTGGCCGACCATCTTAACACAATGGATGAAATTAACAGCATAACGTTTACACACGAAGAGGAAACTGAAGGAAATATGCAATTTTTAGAGACATTACTATTCAGAAAGGAATCGAGGGAGGGGAAACTTCTTATCTTCCGAAAGAGTACCCACACGGACCAATATTTCTCCTCACATCATCCATTACACCAGAAGATGGGAGTGACCCGTACGCTACTATACAGATGGGAAACGCTTGTTAAAGAGGAGGAAAATAAACGCAAAGAAAGAGAACACATCAAAGATGACCTAAAGAGATGCTGGTATCCACAGTGGACCATATCAACGGTACACCAGGAAGAAGACTGTGGGAAAAGACATGAGCAAAGGCATGGTAGTACTTCGGTATGTCCACGGATTGTCCGAAACCACATCACGGATCTTGAAGAAATACAAAGTGAACGCAGAAAAACATCAGAAAATGAGATGAACAAATCAGCCATCACAGACCAAATTACACAGCAAAATCACACAGTAGACTGGGAGTGGGCCAAATTTGTGGACAGGGAGTCGGACTGCAGGACAAGAGGCACCAAAGAAGCGTTCAGGATTAGAAAAAAACAAGGCCTGCTTGAACCGAGAGAAGGACGGTACCGGCTTTCACACATCTACGACGATCCCTTGAAGAGCCTCCCAGGCGCTGAATAACTACCGTGTCGACATATAGCGGTAGTTGTCTGAAGAAGACTGCTAAAAGCAGTCGAAACGTCACGAGAACAAAAGGTAAACTGACTGTGAAATAAATAAACAAATATCACTCATGTTACTAACAAGCGCTGTTACAATTGTTTTAATAACAGAAAATGACATATACCTGCGAAGATCACGAAAATGACAAAAACAGCAGCGACACGTTTGAGAAATGTGTAGTCGGAAATTGCAGTTACTATCAAAGACAACTCCTAGTTCCGCACCAAGGTTGCTAGCGTGATATGCTGATTACACAAAAAACGTGTACGGAAAAAACGATCAAATTTATTACAACGCATTGTAGTACCAGTAATGATCAATTCAGTTTTATTTGCATTTAATTTCAACTTGCTGTTTATCATCCGGTGGAAGATGTGTTGAAGACAATCACTAAGTTGGCTAATTCGTATCCGGGGTAACCAGCGAAATGTAGATCTGAGTATCGTCAGCATAAATATGATGATCCAAGTTATGTCTTTGTATAACAGAGCTTAGTGGCGTGGTGTAAAGAGTAAAAAGCAAATACCCATGACCAGAACCCTAGGGAACACCGAATAAAGTTGGCAGGGCACCGAAAAATAGTTACCAAACTTTAAAGTTTGGTATCTATCAGTTAGGCACGAAGAAAACTTGTTTAGACGTGTAGCAGATATGCCATACGACATTAATAAGCGTTCAATGAGAATGATGTGATCAAGTGTGTCAAAAGCGGCAGATATATCTAGTAAGGTAAGTGCAGACACTTTTATTATTATTTATAATATATGTTATTAATCCCGTTAATGTATCGAGACATGCTTCCAGCACTTTTGTTGGAATTGGAATCAAGGTCAAAAGAAGAAGACATAAGTATTTTCCCAACTTCAACTGTTGCAGGTTCAAATGATACACGAAGATAATTTACTTGTGGAAAATCCACATTGACATTACCTAATATATGGCCTGGGAAAGCAGTACGAATAATGTTGATTTTATTATTAAAGTGACTAAAGAATGAGTCTCGTTGAGGCTTAATTGATACATGATCAGGTAGCGAAGGAACAGGCCGTCTATGTAGAATGTTATTGATGCAATTCCATAACTGACGTGGATTATCATACTTATTTATGACCATATTTGTATACTACTCTGATTTAGCTTTGGTTATTTGTCTGTTACAGAGGTGACATTGCTTAGCATATTGCGACCTGTCTAAAGACATGCGTGATTTGCGCCATATAAGCTCTAAATAACGACGATGCCTTTTATATAGTATAATTTCGGAAGTCATCCCTGGAGCAGGTGGCCTTTCTGACGCACATTTGGAATGTATAGGTGAATGCTTGTTAATAATACAGCGGCTAAGGGACATGATTGTGCACTTTTTGACAAAAACATGAAAATTTGCACATGTGTAAATTATGCTATATATAATAATTTCAAGCTAGATACCCATCGCTGTCGAAATGATACTTAGCTACCATCTTGATTTTAAAAATGGCCGCCACGGAAATCCAGTATCCAGTTATATCAGCTACTAAACAATATAGAAACATGATCTTGGTGTCCAAGCCAACATGTCCAGGGTCAAGGATTCCATTTCAGTCATGTGCAGTATCCAAGGATGACGGCCATATTGAAATGCAAGATGGCCGCCACGGAAATCCGTTATCCAGATATCTCAGCTTCTAAACAACATTCAAACATGTTATTTGTGTCTAAACCAACATTTTCAGGGTCAAGGAATTCATTTCTATATACGTTAAATCATCAGATGACGGCCGTATTGAAATTCAAGAAGACTGCCCTGCGTATGTGTTTAACGAACATAATTGTAACGCCTCTTGAGGTTGAGGAATCCATATGGGTTTTATATATGAGGTTGAGGAATCCATATGAGGTTCATATATGAATATGTATGTATGAGTATGTAATTTTTTGTTGACAGTTTTTTTCTGAGCTATATTGTGAACAATAGGATAAATAGCAGTGCATATATGTCATTGGCTAAGAATGGACAACACAAATTGTTACATTTCAAGTTCAGGTCAGCGATATGGAAAACATACTCAACATCGTGTTAACAACACGTCTTGAGTTTAATTGGCAATTTACGAGTGTACTTTTTTGTGCAGAAACCACAACATGTGTTCTCAGCAATAACACTAGGCCGATGTCAATATCAAATAAATCACCCACAAAGAGTGACGTTGTGCTGTAAGTTTAATAGAAGTCTGCAATCCTGGGAGAATTGGAAGTTGACTGGGCTATATATATATCACATGTATCTAGATGGAGTTGGAAGGTAGAGTTTAAATTGCCAATTAAAAACTCAACGAAGCATAAATGTACTTCAGTCTGGCATACAAAACTACTTTGCTAAATAAATATCATCATTAGTGTCAACATTTAAACATTTGTGTACTTTATCAATCGTTGAAATACCCGCGTATATGCAGATTCCGAGTACAAACTTAGTCATGGACAAAACTATGTAATGCAAACGGAATACACTATTCAGGGCACATGGATATATAGTAGAGCAGATATGCGGACGAAACGACAGAAAAACACCAATGATGACAAGGAACACAATCAGACTGACTGGCGTACCAAACATAATACTTCTCATCATCGCAGATTGCTCCATACCTCGACACAAATGTGTGAGCAGTGCATATAGTCCAATGTGGATGTAATGTATAATATACATTACATCCCAGTTGGCAACTGCCGGAAGAGTATACCCATTTCGTTCCATTGCAACCCATGCCATTATCAACGATCTGTGATATCGGAAACATTAATGTTATAATATAATAACCTATGCATTTATATATATATATATATATATATGTTGGAATGTTTTGGTTAAATTACATTAGATTGCATTAGCATTTTCAATGTCTGCTATCGGAACAATATGTATGTAAAAAGTTGTTTAAATGGTATCTGCTTTTGTATTACGTACTGTTACTTTCAATATCTTGCTTTGCTATTTGCAGTATTCTCTATATGATTTTGTTTAATCTCTTAGCGCAATTTGTCACTCATTTGTGTCGTGACTCGTTTTCTGTTTAATGTTTACTTATTTTCCACACGACTTTTTATTTGTTAGAATATAATAACTTTTTTTCATTTTTTTTCATTTATATATGTTGGAAATGTGTTGGTTAGAATGCACTAGAATTCATTAGCTCCTACCACTAGAAATACAGTTTTATTCTGAAGTTTTTTTCTCGGGCCATCTTGTCAAATGGTCCTGATGTTTTTTGTAGTACATCGCCTTTTTTGTATTTTTTTCTAAACATAATCTATGTTTTCTCTCTCTGACACTTTACGTAGCTATTTATCATGCACCGCTTTAGCTTTACATGAACAAAATATAACTATTAGTAAAAAATATCTAGTAACTCAAGCACTAAAGGCACACACTCTTACTAAAACATTTATGCACATTGAAAATATGCTGATCTCATTAAAATGTAAAATACACTTAAATGATAACCCTACGAAACCTTTCTCCCATTTACAGGTGGTATTACAAATAATTGTCTAAATAATATTCTAAACATTAGTAATACCGTTGATGAAAATAATGAAGTGCCAACAATACGCAGATCGTCATATTATAATTTAAAAAAAAAAAATTTACTTCTCCAAAACAATAATAAACATTTCACTATCCTAAACTCAAATATACAGTCCATTAACGCAAAGTTTAGTGATCTCGATGCATTTGTAAATTACTTATCTTCCTTAAATTTTAAAAGTTAGCATAATATGTCTCTAAGAGAGCAGGCTATCTAATAATGATGACTTATCACTAATTCAATTAAATGGATATGACTGTATATCCCAAGGAAAAAGTTGCAGCACTAAAGGGGTGTCACAAAATCGAGTGTAAGTATTAATACATTAATAAATTGGCGGTACCCGATTTGACATAGCAAGTTATAGGTTCAGGTGCACTAGGATTCGGAGTGAACGAGAGACATAACGTGACATCAGATATGTATGTACGAGAAGCCAACTGACATTCCCATTTAATACACCAACAATAAACAAAAGCGGTTCAGTGATAGTTGACCAACCGTTACTCTGCTATGACATTATATTTATAACACCATACATTGTACTCAACGAGTATGCATCCAAATACGAAATTACATGGGAGACAATTTAAACAGCTGGTCACTTACATGAAGACGGGTATACACCGTTGTAAGTCTATGAACTGTAACCAATGAATGTCTCGTGATGTGCGAATGTCTACGTTCGCATCGCCATCCGTCGCGTTCGACGAGATGTCAGGACGAAGTCGAAAGTCGCTCGGCGTTCGGCGAACGAATTCACGTAGATGAAAGTAGGCGACTCGGGCGATCAAGTAGACGGTAGATTTGCTTTGTCGATCCCACGCGATTCACCAGGCGACAACACGGAAACGATGTCACGACTTCGGCGATGTCGAGAAGGTCTGTCACGGAGTCGGTGTTACGACAGCTAGCAGACGAAACGGTGGTGGCCTTGCATTCGAAGATCACATAAAAACGGAACTGCAATCGGTTATTGCTCAGTCTTCTTCAACGCGTGAGAAGTGCAGCTTCTCACAACTAATCAGTACTGTTGAAATCGTAGAAGTATTTACTACAGGCGTTGGGCGGACACACGTTTCAGCCCAATTCCTGGAGACGAGAGTGCAACACTTTCTTCTGCTCAAATGTTCGTCTGGCCACGAATGGCCGTCCGGCCCTTATATAACTTGACGACCGGAAGTTAGTCTGACCAATTACAACACTTAATACAAATTAAAATCACTTCAAAAACTGGCTCCCGAAACCATTCACACTTCAAAGCAATCCATTCAACTTGCTGAGTTTAAAATAGATTTTGCGAGCTAAACATATGGCTATATGTGTCGAGTCCTAACGAAATGAGTCACATGTACAAATTTGAGTTATATATACATTTGGAAAGAGCATACAATCAGCTTTAATAAGGTACATATATTGTTGGCGTAGCGTAATCCTAGCTGTAGTTATGTCACAATGAACACACATGGGGTAGACATGTTCAAACTGAGAAAAAACCGTTTGAAGTTTTGGTACGTTTACTGAAAAATACCAGTTACCATGAACGGATTTCTTTGAAATTCTGCACCCTCTTAGATAGTGATATCCTTTTAAGTATCTGAAAATATGAACAAAATGTATTGGATATTAAAAAGTTATGAGCAAAAGACTTGTCCATGTATACTAGTGGAGTGGTATGTTTTTACGAATTTTACAGCATACACAAAAACAGTCTGGTCTGTCGGGTAAATGCATTTATTGATAAACTGACACTGTTCTAATAAGTGAAGCTCATTGCTACAAACAAAAACAAAATAAAATTGCAAAAGAAAACTGTTGCAAGTGTATATGACTCACAAAACCAGTCAGTGAGTTTATTCTCATTTTTTCACACTGGCACCACCACGACCCCTGCCAGCATTGCCATGTCCCCTGCCAGGACTACCACGTCCCCTGCGAGCACTGCCACGAGTTCTCAGATGCCTGGGATGGCGAGGACGGCGACCTTGGCCACGTACACCTCCTTTGCGTGGTGTGGATGCGACAGCATCGGGAGCTGTGGAGGGCCCCGCCACGGGGGCAGTAGATGGCCCCGCCACAGGTGCATCCTCCATCTCAGGGGGGCTTGGACACAGCACGTCCTTCACAAATGGACGAATGTTTGTGTGGAGGTAGTGTTGGCGGTCGTAACTGAGGTCGGGTGGCTTGATGGCGACTGGTGGTGCAGAAGGCAGCAAGGCATCGCTGCCCACCAGCAACTCGAAGTGCTCTTCGGGGCTGCTGCATGTTGTCTTTACAAAGACCACGTCAGGGCTGGCTGCATCAAACCTGTGAACAGTGTTTAACACAGTTTAATTGTTGATCATCTTTCACTGCATACAGGCATAATGTCATAACAGGCAAATGTTTTCCTTGCTTTTATATTAGACAAACACAAAAAAGATGGATGCCAAACATCAATCTATCAGCCGTGCATACATGGGTCAAGTAACACAATTATATGAGTCAAGTAACACAATTATTGTAATCATGTAAATAAAGTAACGATAAACAAACATTTTCTTATGAACACACCAACTCACCTATGACGAGAACCCTTTATGTAAAGCTTTATTTAGCATTCATAGCATTTATTTCCTTTAATTTTCTGTTACTATACGACTGATATTGGGGATACTACTGGAATAAATAGATAGCATTGAATGTACCTGAAATGAAAGTACTTCTTGATACCTGGCAGTGCCTTGAAGTGGGGACGGAGGTGTGCTTGCCAGTCTGCCACATGGACGAGGGTAGTGCTGTTTTCTTTGCTAACCAACTGGGTGGAATTCAGACAGGCGCTCCCATTCACCACAGACTCGAGCTCAGTCAGCGACGATATTGCGTGGCGTTTGAATGCCCGCTTGAGAAGCCCAAAGCAAGCGTCAGGGGCAAACTTTGAGTGCCCCACAAGTAGAAAGCTGAGTGTGATGGACTGGTGGAGACCAATGACGACCCTCCATGCACAATACCACAGGACAAAACGGTTCTTGTTTTGCACAGTGAAGGTCGGCAGTGGTCTCACCCAGTCCAAAACACTCAAAAAAGTAGTGTAGGTAGGACACAACAGCGTTCGACCCCTTCGAAATGAGATGGGCCTCATCAGTCAGGAAGTTCACCTGCTTCGGGAGCCCTTCACTGCATACCCCAAATATGCCACACTTCCTAGGAACCAGGAAGTACACGGGGCCTGGCTGGAGAGGGTCACTCGGCAGGTGAACTTGCTGCGCAAAGTCGAAACTGTAGTGCATCGAGATCTGTCGGCTGCAGGGAGCACTCCTGCTGAACTCCACCAGTTTCAGCTCGCTGCAGGTCTGCTTGGCAGCTGTCACCATCCCGTTGTAGAATGTCCTGGCCATGTCAACAACTCGCAGGTGTTCCTGTGAAATGTGAGCAGCTATGGCAAGCACGTCCGCAAACGGCAAATATAATTTTATATGCATTTATAAAAAGGCCAATCATATTAGTCCATTGCCTTGTTATGACGCGCATTAAAACACATTGCCATGCCATGCAATATAATTTTATGTCCCTTTGAAATGCGTAAAGAATCTGTTTTTTTAAGAGTTACACCAAAAACATTATTGTAGACACAAGTGGAAATTTAGACTACATTAATAATAATAAGAAGAAATTAATAAACTTATCCTACTATCACTCAGTGCCAGTGGTGTATTAGTATGTCTGACATCATTCCTCCACATCACAGAAAGTCACAACTTTAATTTATTCTTTATATCAAGCCCTGACTAACACCAGTTTAATGAAACTCATATCAGCATAGTCTATTAGGCTTCGTTATAGTAACAATCTAATTAATTATTAATCTGTCACGATCTCACCCTGATGGTCTGATAACGAGCACATGCATTCACCCAAATACAATCATGACAATGGCTTGTGCCACTGCTCATATAAATATAACGAACCACAGACAGTGAGCCGACATTCAAATAATAATTTCATATTGTCTATAATATACACACTTCGATAGCATGCATACCTGAAACTTTGGCCAGTTCTTCGTCCACCGAATCAAAAACTATGTCCTCAGACTCGGCAGCCACTTCCATGGCATCGTCGAAGTCGTTCCTTCGGTCATCAAAATGGTCATCCTCCAAACTTCTGAATCTGTGTCTGGTTCGTCACCCTTGCCACACATGTACTCCTCCAACAAATTATCGATCTTTTCTCTATCGGAATCCGCCACATTGCAATTAATCAACCTCGCTAACTCGAGCGCCATTTTTAAAGGGACTGACAAAGAAAGCCCCAATGCGCATGCACCGCAGCAGCACAGCCAATGACAGCAATAGCATTAGTCACGCGGCTAGCAACAAGGCGTCGAATGTTTACATCATAGCTCGCACGTCAAGCCCTCATATTGGCTAAATTCAAACCAGGTCAAGGCGACCTCACTATATTTAGAAAGACGTCATCCAGCGCTCTGTGGCCGTATCAAAATGTTGAGGGACAGCCCACAATTTCCGCGAAAAACTGCGTTACAAATGTTGCGTTTTCGGCTTTGTTTTAGCGAATTCATGCATGACACAGCTATCGGAAAACTACTCTATAAACAGCAAATAAACGCACATTTAACACAAATAACGACATCAGTCGATAATATACATATTAAGGACCAAGTTTATTGAAAAAACGCACAATTATTAATGTTGCGGTTGCAACACATTTTGGCATTTCTTGACGTTCGACAAATCTGTACATCCGACTAATTTCGTCAGGACTCGTCACATATAAGTGCTCATTCAATGTTTAACTTACGTGAATTATTTACATAATTAATATCACTGGATTCCCTGTATCGATCCGGATACCACAATATTCATCGTACATTCCAACTCTCATGAATTAATCCATAATTTTAATAAAACACGCACTCTATTCATAAGCTACGTGTGACCCTAGTGTTTTTCACACCTACATTTCTGTAAACAACTTTTATAAGTTCATAATATAATCTTTTTATAACCACAACATAAGTAGTTTGACAGGTCACCATATTACCAGTCATGATAAATAATTTCTACAGGTACCAAAATTGGTATACCTAACCGTAGAACTATAATTAGTGGTGTACGCTACAAATGAAATTAATTAAATCTGAATCGTCGGCAGTTAAAACTTTACACGCCTTAATCGCCAGAGGGCACCCAATACATACCAGAGATGACAGCACTATCCCATCAACCATACTTTGAATACAAAACCACTGTTCTAAAGCCTGATTAAATTCTACACAAACCACTTTGTGACAAGGAGGATTAAAAATATATATAGATAAACAGTTTGATTATGAAGTAAAGATTAAATTAAATATGTATGAACAATGGGAGGGACAAATAATACAAGTAAATGGAGGAGGCTTACCACAGACAGTCACTATAGGAAATATATACCGACCTCCAAGGCCTTTATCTGAAAATTTAACGAATTTATAAATTAATACAACAATGGTCATATCATCTATGCAACATCATCAAAACAACAACCTTATTCTTGCAGGGGACTACAATAGAAATATGCTAAAAATAAACAAGCAACAACACTGTAGCAATTTCTTTGACAGGTTAACTTCATTTAGTCTCTTCCCCCAAATTACTCTTCCTACAACGTTCACAACATGTACTGGTACACTTACTGATAATTTTTTTGGTAATTTAACAAAGCATATTTTGCAATGTACAGCAGGAATATATTTTTTTAAATGTATGATCATCAACCATATTTTATGCTTATGTACACTGCTATAAAAGAGGAATATACTACAAAATGTATACGAGTTAATGTAGAAAATAAAGAGGCTATGTGAAAAGTCAAAAATTATATAATCTCTTCTGAAATACATAACAAATTAGATACAAGTTCAAATGCTGATCCAAACCATAATTATAACATTATCATCAATGAAATAAATCAAGCTAAAAATAAATATATGACTAGCAAATTAGTGAAATTTTATAAATATAAACATAAAAAATCGACATGGATAACTCAAGGCTTGCTAACCTCAATAAGATACAGACACAAACTTTACAAATAATTAAAAATCACAAACGCTGAATATTCTGAATATGGCATATTATTGATTAATCTAAAAACATAAAATAGTATTTTGAAAAGATGTTTTCGCAAAGCAAAGCAATCATGTAATAACTCAACTGGATAAGGATGAAATACCCATTAATATTTACCTAGATATTTCCAAAGCCTTTCATACCATTGACCATTTAATTTTAATTGACAAATTGAAATATTATGGTATACATGGAACAAATCTGAACTTATTCAGCAGTTACCTAACAAATCGTAAACAATATACGGAAATTGACAATATCAAATCAAACATGTTATCAATAACAACAGGTGTACCACAAGGCTCAATCTTAGGACCCCTGTTATTTATCATATATATCAATGATTTTGCAATAAAATGTTTAATTTCATAATTTATGCTGATGATACAACTCTATCAAGTACACTAAACACTTTCAGCGATAACATACATCACGAAAAAATATAAACTTTAATAAATAAAGAACGTTTTAAAATAAATTAATGGCTCAAAATAAATAAATTATCGCTAAACATAGCAAAATCTAAATACATGACATTTCAAAAGGCAAACAAAATATACATACACTTACTTTGAAGATAGACAATGTAAATATTGAACAAGTCAAAGAATTAACTTTTTTGGGTTTAGTTATAGATACAAATCTAAATTGGAAAAAGCACCAAAAAAATATATAAAATGCTTGTTCCAAAAAAATTACATTTTAAATAAATTGAAACATGTGTTAC
>CM034531.1:88154279-88209287 GCA_020002185.1 Paraescarpia echinospica
TAAATAGCTTATTTTTTGCAGCAGTTGAACAAAAGTGAAACTTTTGACGTAACATGTTACTCTTGGCATACAAAAGTCTCACTTTGGCTTGCATGTCAGACTCATCAGACAAGTTATTAGAAATGACATGTTCAAGATATTTACAAGAGGTGGCAAAGTTTAACTTCTTTCCTCCTAATGTCATTTCTTTAGACAGATTTGACTTTCTAGATTCAAAGTACATGACCAGGGATTTACTCGCATTGTATTGCACATCGTGCTCACATCCATATGAGTAACACATGTCTAGTAGTGTTTGTAGTCCTTTAGCAGAAGGTGCAAACAGAAGTAGATCATCGGCATATATAAGGTGATTAACAACCATGTTACCAAGACTACAACCGATTTGTTTTTTGTGCAGTTGTATACTCAGATTATCCATATAAATGTTAAAAAGCAAAGGGGGTAACGTCCCACCTTGCTTAACACCATTGCCTACCGATAAGAAGTCCGAGTAGGTATTTCCCCATCGTATGCATACACATTGATTATTGAATTCATTGCTGAGTATTCTTAAGATATAGTTCGGTACATTTCGTTGTTCTAGTTTCGTTATAAGTTTATTTCGGTTGACACGATCAAACGCCTTTGATGCATCTAAAAATGCGACGTGCATAGCTGAACCATGTTCAGTGTAGAACCTTAATAATTCCTTAAATGCAAACACGCATAACTCCGTTCCATGTTTAGGCTTAAAGCCAAATTGATTAGGAGTGGTTTCCAAGTACATTTTCATTCTGTTAAAAAGAAAAGTGTCTATTATCTTCGAAAATATATTCGATAGACATATTGGCCTATAATTCCCTTTGTCGTTTACTCGTCTATTTTTGTCTTTAATAATTGGTACAATAACAGACTGTGACATTTCTTTTGGTAAATAACCATGCACCAGGATCGAAGACACAAGGATAGACAAAAGCACAGCGAGTTGATAATCAGCGAACTTAATATGTTCTGCACTGATACCGTCCAGACCTGGTGACTTATTTTTTTAGAGTCCATTAATAATATCCATCAGTTCAACTGCACCAACAGTCATTCCTGTATTGTCAGTGGAACAGTCATAACAAACTTTATCACATCGACTATCCTCCACATCATTAAATAAATGTTCATAATGATGCTTCCACATTGACCCGATGTTTACGTCACCGTATATATTATCAATGTTTGTCGGAAGTTTTACTTTAGTGTTCGAACAGTGCTTAATTTCTTTCCAGCATTTGCGGTGGTCTTTCTGACACAACTGTTCTGCAATGTTATCAGCAATGATAGTTTCTTTCTCCCTTTTACATTTTTTGATTGCCTGTTTGAATTTCATTCTGGATAATTTCATAACATTAAAAATGTCACCTTGTCTAGGTTTACCAGTCTCTTTCCATATACAGTAAGCATCACGGGCTGCACAATGAAGCTCTTTCACTCGCTCGTTCCAACCTGGTACAACATTATACTTATAAGCACCTTTGCGATTTGACCGGAGTGTGTGACCACACCTCTTCAATGTAATCACGATAGAATTGTAAAAGTCATCGAGATCATCATGATGATTACAGTTATGACAATTGGGATCATTGCATCTAACACCCGGTGGAACATTCAGTTTGCTCAATTCAACGTTCGTGCATTCTCTATATGCATCAATATCTTGTGGGTTTAATCTGTCCCACTGCAAGCCTTGCTTACTCTCATTAGTATTGCCACTACCACTAACGCATTCTGGTAGAATATCACTGTCTATGCTGAACGATATCGGGTGGTGATCAGAATAAATAACATCATAAAGTATGGACATGTTAGATAGGCAATCCTTCGCATCCGCGGTACATATGATATGGTCTAGCCATGATGTAGTTCCCCAGGCAGAACTAACGTATGTATATGTGTCTATTGGGAGAGTATCTTGTTCACATATAGCCAGAGTAAATTCTTTGCAGAAATCAAGTAAGATATTCCCAAAAACTGATTTCTTGGAAATATCCGCGTTAAAATCACCAACAATAGTGATGCACGAGCTATTAATATTATTAACATATACAGCAATTTTGGACATATAATCATTGAACTTGTCCCTGTTTTCCTCGCATTCATAAGGTAAATATACGTTTAGTAGATAATACTCCTTGTTACCCCAACAAATTCTTATGCCGCATAGCCAATCATAGCACTGGTCAAGAATGGTGATGCATTGATCAAGGGAATGTTTCCATAAAAAACCTACACCACCATACGGTCTACCAGTTAAAATACCACAAGATGCATCTACAGGAGAAACACCATAACCCACATAACCTTCGTGACAGGTGTTTAGTATATGGCAATCTTGTTTAGTGAGCATAAGCTCTTGTAGGCACAGTATATCACATTCCATTAACACATCCTTTAAGAAGGGCATAAGACCTTTAAATCCATTACAATTAAAAGATGTGATGTTAATTTCCATAACTTAGTTCTTGGTGTTAAAGAATTTCCTCAAGTATACACCAGATGGCCAGTTGTCCGGGTCATAAAACTTAGATGCGTCATTGCATATAACATCAACCTTGAATGAGGCATAACTCTCATGCTTAGTTTTTAGTTTCACACATTTGGCCTCGAGCTTATGCACAGACTTCACATACAAAGACATGTCATCGACAGTGACCGTAGGATCTAGTCGTGAGACAAAGGCTGTCAGGAATCGTCCATCCTTTACTTTGAGCTGGTTACCGCATTTCCGCGTGCCGATCACCGCCTTCGAACCGTTACTGCGCCTTTTCTTGCCAGACACCAGCTTAAAGTCATCATCAACGATAGTCTTCCTTGGTTGTTTCGCGACACCCGGCGCACGGCTCCCGATAACGTTCGCAGCTGGTAGAGGTGTTATGTTAACAATCGCAGGGCTACGCTGACGAGTAGACGTAGATCGAATGTTACTCACGGTTACGTCTGCCGACGTGTGGCTCGGTTCGGCTGTGGTGACTGCGCTGATCGGCGGCATATTCACCCGAAGCGTCTGTCTATCATCTGTCGTGAGCTCAGGCTTACGCTGAGGCCATATCACCGGGTCAGGTTCCCTCGATTTGACGGCTGTCATGTCACGCCGCAGATCCGCCATTTCTGCCCGCATCGCACGAAACTCGGTAATAATGTGACCGAAGTCGATGTTGTTGACGTCGAGCGGCGGCAGGGTGAACAAATCCGTAACCGCAAACACTGGCAGTCCCCTAGGCGACTTGTGCAGCGCCCTCAGTATATCTTCAATGTTGTTTTTCTCTTTATGATGCCCTTGTCGGCGCCGGCCCTGACGCAAAGCAAGATTCTTGACGACTTTGCATTCGTATAAAGTCTGTTTAGCTGCTTCGATCTCGCTGGAAGTGAAGTGGTCTACGCACAACTTTACCAGCGTGTCCTGCACCATGATGTCCATCTTGTTGAAGAGATAGCAAAGTATACTATTGCATACGATGTGAGTTTGGCCATCTGTCTGAACTTCGGCAGCACACTGACCACTGACCGGGGATCTGCAGTTCGCAGTGTGATCGCTTGTATTGTTCGAAGGGGCAGCACCGTCAGTCATAATGGTTGTCATGCTGACGGGCGCTTGAGCGTGACCAGTGCGTTCACAGTCAGAAGAACAAAGCCGTGGCACGGCTGTGTTATGCAATATTACAGGTAGAACCCGGTCAATACTGGGCGATAAAATGTGGTGTGACCACAATCATATAAAATGTCCCATAAACTCACGTTAAGATTCGATTTTAAAAGTACAGTCCCACTCCGAGTACAGATTTCTTCCAATTGGCTTAGTTCTGTCAGTCTAATCACAGCATTTACTCTTTCCCGCAGGTTAATATCGAGAGTCAGGTGTAGACAAACCACAATGTAGACAGACAACGTTACAAACGCTAATTTATTTGTCGTGGCAGTTTCTCGGCGTCGGGATCCATTGGTTTACCGCCGCTACTTTGCGACACAACTCCGCGATAAACTGCAGACCGAATCACACGAAACACTTCTCCAAAACGTTGTGGTTTACATAAGCTACGCCGATACGATGTGTACCCAATTATGTTTTTTCATTGGCTGAAACTGTAAACATTATTTTGCTTTCCCATTTATTTCTAATTGTGACTATAGGAATGTAATAAAGAGTATGTATATATATATATATAATTTATATATATATATAATATACATGGCGTAGTGATTTGTTGAAGCTATTAGCCCATGCAGAGTAGATATAGTTTGTAGCCTTGCCCAATGCTTTATGGATATCAGAATTCTCCAAATCTGTAAACCACTGCAGGGTCAGGACTTCAACGCACATCGTGTCCCTTTTGGTAGCAGACATTACACAACTTATGCAGTACCCCCTTGGCATGTTGACAATTTAAAGTTTGAAATATATGTGTGTGTGTGTGTGTGTGTGTGTGTGTGTGTGTGTGTGTGTGTGTGTGTGTGTGTGTGTGTGTGTGTGTGTGTGTGTGTGTGTGTGTGTGTGTGTGTGTGTGTGTGTGTGTGTGTGTGTGTATGTGTGTTTGTGTGTGTGTGTGTGTGTGTGTGTGTGTGTGTGTGTGTGTGTGTGTGTGTGTGTGTGTGTGAGCGTGCGTGTGTGAGCGCGCTCATGTAGGACGTACGTGTTGTAGTCAATATGTTCAAGTCTTTTTTTATATTAGTTGATCGATGGTCAGCTATTGTTATTACACAATAAGCCTACATGTTCTTACAAAATGTGCACAAGTGAAATTAATATAAAATGGGTATGTCTGTATGTTAGACAATGTTATTACATTATTACGTCGGTTTGTTGCAAAATAGGCCTGTTTTTATTTCAAAATGAGTCGTTATTAAAAAATGGGTCGATTATTACAAAATTGGTCAAAACACACGTGTCGATATGAAGCTCACGGGTTTACTGTTAGATTATATTAGTGTGTTATTTCATGTTAAGACTAACTGCCTTTCGCGTTGCATCACATTCGCGGGTATATATTAACAAGTTAAGTCGGTCTATCACATCGAGGTTTGTAGTGAGGAGCATTTCTTAATGACCACTTGTTAACTAACCTAAATGCAATATGAGTGTGAAATATATATTACTAATGTATATATTATTTGAATTAAAAAGGCGTTCGCGTGGTATCGCATTTCATTACCAGTTTTCTGTTTTTTTAGGAGAAAGATGATCTCGGCAAAATTTGACTGGGATTACGCATGCAATCTATGTTAAGGCTTGCATATAATATTTAATATTTGAAAAAAGCATGTTTCTTTATCCGTTTAATGCATACGGAATGTTGCATTTTGCGTGATATCGGTTAAATGTTTTATATAAATATTTAGACAAAAATAATTCTCAAAAAATAATTATTTACGCAATCGCAACCATTTTTATATATTGTTAGCCTACGTTCATTACACATGATATGGCATATTAGTTGTGCGTTTCCTATGGATTATGTTTTTATGGAGGGTCCTTTTTATGAAATAAGACAAATGTATCCAATTTTTGTGAGAATCGACCATATACATAATTTAGACCATTCATATTTGTCTAATATATGGGATGTTTTTCTAATAATTGTGTAGTTCTAAATTAAACTAATTTCTTTTTCGAAATTAAGTTAACTGAAGTTTATTTCTAAGTATTTACAAATGGCATGTTGGGATCCATCGTCAATGATGTAATTTACCAGTCATTTGGTACCAATAATGCATCTCCATTATGTTTTATCTACTAGCCTTGTTTACTAAAATGATGCAACTCCTCAATGTTTATTGTTATTTATATATTATACGATATCGCTGTTGAGTTGTTGAGACAATTTGTTGTGTTCCTGTTTTTTTTAATAAATTGTTGTTAATCATACTGTATAAGTGACAACTGCATATATGTCAGTTACATTATGTTGTTCAAAGTTCACAGTTAGCAAATACTTTATTCGTGTGCGTATGCAATATAAATACTTAACACAGTTCTACAATTAGTATTTTATTATATATTCTACCGTCACAGTTATAACATTATTTTATAACCTTGATTTTGTGAGATCTGTCAACGTACATGGTTACTCCGTCAACTACCTTATTCAATATTCCAGTTTTCTAGACATGTTTTGATATTACAATTATTTTTGACGACAAAAAAATAGAACATTGAAGGTTTATTTACAAGTTACAAATGTAAGACATTTTAGCAGAACATACACAACACACAATGTGATTCTGACAAGTGTTTATACATCAAAGATTAGCTTCTCTACTCGTGCTGTGGAAAATCCCACGAGTAATTTAATGAAACGCAATACTTGGACGGTGTGCTTGTACATGTAAATTGAGTTTATTGGCATTACATGACGTTGAACGTTGGTGTCCCTAACTATCATGTGTCTACACCAAGACGTCATTAAACTTAATATGTTCATATAATACACTAATTTCTGGAAACTATGTCGCTGCCAAGCAATAACCACCGCATAAATGCTAACAGTTTAAATCAGGAAAACTTGATACAATGGAAGCGTAAAGTTAAACACCCACTCGGATGAAACTGAGTTGCACTACTTGTGTTCATTTATGCTATGACCATGTTGCAGATGCAGGTACTAATTTCTTAATTATCTTAATTAAAGGATGAACAGTTTGTCCGTATTAATTCTAAGTATCTACATCCATCGAATTCTAAATTTGGCGATTTCCTTAAATGGTCCCCCTGGTTATTCTAGCCTAGCGTGTTGGTAAATAAAAGTCTCCACCGTTGACATCCATGGTCCCGGATGTGTGAATTCGGAGGTGGCTAATGAGGCCTATCATTGCCGTAACGTTTCTGGAGCAGTGAGTGCAAGAATACGCTAGCGGCAGAGCTGAGGCAGGAGACACGCTGCTTGCCCGAGGTTTGCGCACTATCCGCTTGGTTTTGGCTGTCTCGATGCGGTGCTGCGCGTAGGTAGTGGGTCCCTTTCAGATTGCAGAACGTCAAGCTAGTCGGTACTGAGTGAGGGTCACCCATGAAGTAGGGTCGATATCAAAACACATAAATACAGATTCAAAAACATCAATTGGTTAATACCTCTCTGAACAGTTTTTAGACGTATTCACACACGAAAATTCAGACGCATATATATACATATATATATACAATATATATATATATATTTATATTATGTAAATTTTAGCATAGATCAACCCGCGCGCATTTTAGACTTACATATTACGTAGTAAAGGAATTATATTTACAAAAACAAACATTAAACGTCATAAACGTGGAGATGTTGTTTATTTTGAAAAAAAAGTAGATGTGTTACGTTACACCTGTGGATTCGCAGGTTAATCCACGAAAGCTAAGCGCCCGAGGTTCAAGCCGTCTGAGTGTATACCCTTAACATACATAGGGTTAAATACTCTACCTCGATTATAGCTAGATGTAATATAGAGTGCCAAGACAAATGCAAATATTTAAATGTAAAATAAGCAGGACGCAATTGATATAACGTAGTTAATATAATAATTGCATTAGTTGCTTTGCACAATATTTTTGTTGTTTTGGCCTATATATATTACGTAAAACAACCAAAGGGAGAACATCAGTATGATTACGTAGTAAACACAACAGCAAGCGACGAATGGATTATGTATTAATACAACGTATATACAACGTCATCATTGCATTTGGTGACCTAATACTACCAACGTTAATATAATGTTGTATGATGATATAGGCCTATACACATGATATTATGATTTCTAGAACATAATCATTGTTGTTATAACCGTTTGTGGTCTCATACCGCAACCATACACTGACCACTGTACAATTATCCAACCATCACATGTTTCAACAGTACAACGCGTTGAAACTATGTTACAATTACGTTTAACTTTCGTAATCAGTCTGAACAAAGGAGCATTGACAAAATAAATGTAGCATTGAATACAGAAGAAGCTAACATTCCAATACGAACATGATAACATGAGTTTCACAAATAGTGATTCGACAAAACCAAGATATACAGAAAAAGTGTGTATTTTGTGATAATAGCACCAAATTTTGCACATATGGAAACGCTTACATTATAAACAGATTTATATATTGAGCCATCGTAAATTTAGCGCCTGATAGCTGGAGCAGCCATGTTCCAAAATGGCCGCGTGCATCCTCTGTTAGTTTACAAATCTGGTCTACGGGAAGGACAGCAGGTTGACAGTGTAAGCTAATTCGCTTATATAAGTCAAACAGTACTTAGTAATAGCTATTATTTGATTGTGTACAAACCAAAGCGATAATTGGACTAATTAGTCTAATTAGGCACATGACGCAGTGAGGTTCCCAATGTAAGCCATGGGTGAATGTAGATAACAATAATTGGCTTGGCACCTGGTAGGAATATAGTAGTGGTAGTGGTATCAGTGTTGATAATAATAATAATAATAGTGGTGGTCGTGGTCGCAGTGGTAGTAATAGTATATAGACCAAGCGCTGTCATAATACTGTCATGTTCAAGAACTTCAAATTGGTTGGCACTGTGCGTCCTACAATGACAACGTTCACACATCCTTCTCACACTAACTGGAAGTGTGTATCATTGGCCAAGATTAAAAAGCAGAGGGACTGACCTTCCCGTCGCTGTACAACCCAGTTCTCTCGCAGATAATTTCATTAAATTCCACGAACTTGAATTTTAGGAACACTTAAGTTGGAAAGACTCAATAACGACCATGACGCTGAATCGTCCATATTTGCAAACAATGCTCACCATCATCATACATAAGAGTGAACACTCAAGACAGATATCCTAGCTGTAAACAAGCGCACCAGAACATATTTATGCATCTCAAAGACGGAAAGAATTGGCCGACGCCATTTTGCGAACAGCCTACATCGCTCGCACACGGAGAGGTCATTAAATCAGTGTGACAACACTGTAAATCTTGCAACACCAATGACTGCCTGGGAGAAGTTGATAATGCAGAAGATCTGCTCAAGTTTGAAGACTGGTGCCACCAGAGCGAAAACATCCCCAAATTTAGGAACTGGGCAACCGTTCTGGAACTAGATGTGTTTTACTGGTCTACGAGCGTCCTCTGCTGCAGGCATAATTCAATATGTAACTTGATGCCTTGACGCAATTGGCCCCCTGGTTCCATGCCTTAGATCACATAACTATGCCAGGTGGATCCTTTTTTACCTGAAGGGCACGGGTGAACTCCAAACAAAGCACCTATATGAAGTTTGGAAATTCAGGGCAGACAGCCTCACCATTCGTAAGACGGAGACGGTGTTTTTATAATCATGATTGATCATACACCAGAACAAACCAACGCCAGCTTCAAACGAGATGGCGGAGCATTTTTGAGACCACTCCAGTACCCTGCGACGTTGGATGGTTGCCAGACCAAAGGTGGCCAAGGTCATAGGAGAGTTATAAGTAGGGGATCATTAGCGGGGAAGACGAGTGGACATCACGACCAAACACCAATTGTGCAGACGATGATGATGATTTATTCAATATAAAATGTAAGCTTGTACATGCTTAACATATAAATACACGGTACATTAAATATAAAGGATGACACAAGAAAGTGCACGCACTTGTTTCCATTGTTGTCCTAGGACAGACAAACAAATACATGACACAGATATAAATAGAATATGTCAAAATAACATACTAAAAAACAATAATAAATAAATACTATAGTTACTGTTGAGATATCAAAAGACATTCATAATTATGATATTAAGAAAGGAGGGACATCACCTCCTAATTATAAATACTATTAAGTCATTTGAAAAAACCGACACGTGTACTACAAATACATAATACCTGTTTTTTAAATTAAACACTTTTAAGGAAAGATGCGTCATCAATAAAAAAACTTAAAAAAATAGTATAAGTAAAAAACATTTAAATAAAATACAGGTACCTCAAAAATATGATTGAATTAAAAGTAAATAAATGAGCTGGCTTCCTGATCATTAAGATAATTGAACAAAAACTGTTTCACTAAATGTTTAAATTGGTTCTTGTTCTGAGCACCTTGTATGTTATATGGCAATTCATTCCATGCCTGTATACCTGAGTAGTAAAAAGAAATTTGACCGAAAGATTTAACATACGGCACAAGAATATACAAAGTACTAGACCTTGTATTTATACCATGCTGCTTGCGTGTTACGTTGACAGAATCGGACAAATAAATCGGTGCTCTGTCATTGACAACGTTATAGACAAGGTTAAATTGTAATTGCTTAACCCGTAGATCCACTGGTAACATATTGACCTGTCTAAACTCCGATGATCCAACGTGGGTTCTAGCTGGTGCATTAAGAAACGAATTACCTTGTTCTGAGTATACTGTAGGTGTCAGCCCACTGTTGGTTTTCCCATAGGCGACCATGTTAACGTTTTGTCTGATTATAAGAAAACGTGACCTATAAAATGTCTAAAACTTCTCACTTGTTGTTATCATCACCTCGTTGACATGACGATAGATGTTCACAAACATTGCATACTTCTAGCTCTCGTAAAATGCCTGTATGTGTGACACCCGTCAATATTTACAAATGCCAGCAAGAATTACTCCGCAAACAGGTCACACAGGCAAATTGCTGCTTTTTATATTGAAATTTCTTGTCTGCCTGTACACATATTTTAACTTAGCACTTGATTTGCAAACTATCTTCTCAGCCACTCCTTCTCCAGTTAGTGACTGATCTAACTCTACACCTAGGTATTTAACATGCGTCTGACACGTCAATGTGTTGCCTTCACATTTCACATGAATGGAGTTGCACGTGTGGAGTTTACGTTTCGATCCAAAAAGGATTGATTCAGTTTTCCCTAGATGGAGGGACAGTTTGTTATTTATCAGCCATTCTCTGGCTCCGAAGAGATACTTTCTTGGATGTGTTGGGTGTTCTTACCCGAAATTATCAGAGCCGAATCGACAGCGTACAAATGAAGTTATCAGCGAACAGCCGATGGAATATCATTAATATATATTACATACAGTAAGGATCCGAGAATTGACCCTTGAAGTACACCACTTGTGACAGTCATCGGTTTTGAAAAGGTACCACCAATATCAACTGATTTTTGTCGTTCATATAAATATAATTGAAACCAAACTATCTCAGATTTGTGAAGTCCTGTAGCTTCGAGTTTCTGAAGCATAATTTTATGGTATACGGTGTCAAAAGCCTTCTGAAAGTCAAGAAGCACCACGCCTATATAATTACATTTATCTTGCTCCTGTTTTAGGAAGTCTGCGATATGTACTAAACATGTTTCGGTAGAATATGAGGAGCTAAAGCCAAATTGATATTCATATAGGATCTGATGAGCTTGGAGATACTCGTCCAGCTGTTGATAGACGATCCTCTCAATTAATTTCGAGATCGTATTTATAATCAAAATCGGCCTGTAATTACCGGCTACTTTTTTACTATTGAGATCTAAGATGGTGGATGTTGTACTGGTAATCCTTGTAGGTGTGTTAATAAGCTGGGTCATACCAAACATAGACATATAATGCTTCAGTGACACATGCAACTGATTAGTTTGAGTATTCAGTTGAGAGTAGACAATGTTAAAGTCACCCATTGTGATGAATTCTTGGATGGTGAAAGAATTAACTTCCATGCAGCATTGTTCGAGTATATTAACAAAGTCCATCTGTTCGGGTGGACGGTAGCATACACCAATTAAAATAGGTTTGGTCTTAGATAAATACAGTTCAGCCCAGACAGTTTCTAGATTAGTATACATATCGTCTCTCGGTTTGAAAGCAACGTTACTTCTAATGTAGATACATACACCATCGCCCTCGCGATTCCTGTCGCGCCGGAGAAAAGTATAGTCAGTGATTTCAATTTCCGACTCAGTGACCGACGCATCTAACCAAGACTCGGTGATGTCGATCACCTCAACTTTAGTGTTAGCTGAGAGAACTCTAAAGACCTCATTCATTAAAGATGTACGTTATCTTGTCAACTTGATAGAAGAGCTTGGCAAACCTTTGAAAAAGAGTATGAATCTGGTAGTCCTCGACATAACGGAAATGGTAAATGCTGACGATGTACACGCTGCTGTTGAGACTGTCTGGAATGTTAACAGGATTGGCAAAGAGCCGTTCCAGGGTTTTACCAAAGGAAAGCGTGATGGAAAGAACCGATTCTGTTTATGAAGCCTTTTATCAAGACGAGATAAACATGTTTTGTACTTCCTTTCCCAGCAATGAGGAGAGCAAAGTGAGATAATGGGTGACCTCTCTCAACACTGGCTTTTTTCTTTCTGAAATTGTGACATAAACAGCAGCTATGCGTTATTTTTTCCCCATCAACTCGGTGAGGCTAATTGAAGTCTGACGGATGCTGTCGATTATTCATGAGCATGCCTTACATTAGTTACACTATAAGGCATGCTCATGAATATAAAAGTTGTGTGTCATCATAGGTCTATGTGAACATAGGTGTGTGTGTTGGGCCAAGTGCTGTAGTGAGGTGTGTAGGTTGTAGTTTGTGATTCATACTCACTTTCATCTACAGCCGCCAGATAGCTTCTTGGAGTGAAAATGGAGCCGAGTGCGTAAGACTTCCCTGCTGGTACATGGCCTCTCCATAGTCAAAACTCTAGCACAACCTCCTTGCGGCCTCAGGCAAATGTGCTAGGGATCTCGGCGTAGTTTGCAGCCCCAGAAGTTTGGACTCGACCCGACACTCACTATTCCACCCCCAACAATGGGTAAATAGTTCTGGGTAGATCATGCTCATTAGCCGTGTTAGGCAACATGATCTACCGGAAGGAAACCGCAAATTTAAACCTGGGCGGTGGGGCTCGATAGTCTTGGCAGATAGCTCAGGAGAAAATAACATCCGTTACTAAACCCCACTGTAGGTCAGCCAAGGCAGCGCTGCAGTGGCTGCAATGTCCCAATCAATGAATTGGACAGGTACCGAGACTTAATTTAGTTACTGCGTCCAGGGTAGCCGACGCGCCATTTTGCACGGCAGGGGTTGATAAATCTGCGAAGTCACGGTGTATCATCTCGCCGGCGGCGATCCAGCTGCGAAATCCGTCCGGGAAGTCTCAATGTGGGGACGATTAGGATAACGCAGTGTAAGTAGTAAACATGATGGACAGGAGGAAATGAGAGTTGCTATGGGTACAAGAAACCAAATGGAAAGGAGACTGTCAAGGGCACTGGCAGGAGGATATAAGATGCTACATGCAGGTGGAGCAGGAAAGAGTAACGGTGTAGGCATCATAGTAACAGAGGAGATGAGTAGCGACGTCGTGAGAGTAGAAGGATGGCAATGGAGGACCGTTATGGAAATGGGTGATGCTGAAAAAACAGCTGGTGTTCATCATGCCCGTGTATGATCCTCAAACAAGAAGGGCAGAGGTAGAGAAAAGGGCTTTCAGAGAAGAGCTAGAGAGAATGGTGGGAATGGTAGAAGCGCATATGATAATGTGGATAGCTGGTGAATGTAATGCACACGTGGGTATAGCAGACAGAGGAGAAGAGAATTCGGTCGCGAGATTCGGATGCGGTACAAGAAATCGAGTGGGCCGTAGCAAGTAGAGCAGGTGATGCGAAATGGGCTGGCAATGGCCTGGTCGTTCTTCCAAAACAGAGAAAGCCATAACGTGTCCTACATAAGTGGCCACCATCAGGCAGGACTGGATCTGCTGGTAGTGAGGAGACAGCAAATGTGGCGATTGGAGGGCTTTGTAATCATCGCTGGGAAACACGTGAGTGTCTACGTAACACAAGCCCTCGTTTTCGTCATGCCTATGCAGAATAGGAGGGAGGATAAACGTGTGGGGCGCAAGACAATTAAATGGTGGAAATGTCACTGGGATACAGCCAGTGCATCTAGATATAGAGTATGTGAAACTACGGTCAACTACAGGAACGGTGGAAGAGAATGACAATTCTTTAAAGATGCTTTCATTGCAGCAATTGAGGAGCCGTGCAGCAGAAAACCTGGTAATGGAGGAGCTTCCTCAAAGAGCAAAACAAGAGACATAGTTGACTAAAGAAGTAGTCACAGCAACTGGGAAAAAGAGAGAGGTATGGACGGAGATAGAAGTGTTCAAAGATAATGTCGAGCAACCTCATATAACAATACAGCAACTGTACGGACACAAAAAGAAGGCACCTAGAAGAGCTGTGGATAAGGCAAAGAGAGATATGAAAGAAGAACTGTACAGAAAGTTTGATGAGGATAGCCGAAAGAAGATAATCTATAAGATGGTCAGCGAGGGGGATACCAATGATGTGAAAGCTGGAACAGTGATCAAAGACATGAACGGAACAAAAGTGACAGACAGGACTGAGGTGTTACAATTCTGGGATTGCTAATCCAAGCGGAAAACAGAGAACTGGATCTATCAGGTGCAGTTAAGGTGAAGGAGATTGTGGATGCTAAGGTGGAGAGAGCAATTGCGAAAATTAAGAAATGCCGTGTGACAGGTATTAATGAAGAGCGATTGGAGATGCTCGTGGTGGCTGAACGAGTTGGTGGACACAAAGATTGCCGAACACCTGCATGAAAGAAGGTACGATCCCAGAAGAGTGGAGAACGGGACTGAATGACCCTGTATGGAAAAGTAAGTGAGACGTGCCTGACCCAGGAAAATACATAGGCATTACTTTGCTAAGCCATATGTTGAAGATTATGGAGAGAATCTTGGATGGCAGAATAAGAGCAGCAGTGGAAGGGGAAATCAGTGAAGAACAGCAGGTTTTTAGAACAGGAAGAGGAACAACTACTGGTATGTTTTCCCTGAGGCAGCTGTGGAAAAGAAATTACAGGCATTGGAAAATATGGCGATAGGATTCGTAGACCTGGAGAAAGCATATGGTACTCTACAAAGAGAGATGGCGATAGCGACACTCTGGTGGACGTTGGTCCCGTCGTCAGAGGTGAGGATGGTAGAAGGGAAATATGAAGAAACAAAGAGCTATGTGTTGTGTGGACCGGGAGTGTTAGGAGAGTTTAACTAAATGTCCGCCGGAGACAAGGGAGCGCCCTGAACACACTGTTGTTTATCGCAACGGTGGAACTGATAAACAGAAAGACTAGTACGAGAGACATCCTCCGTAAGCTACTGTATGCAGCCGATCTGGCAGTTGTAGCGGACGGGGAAGGAAATCTCCAAGAACATCTGACAGAGTGCGGGGATGGTTACTCAGACATCAAAATTCGCAGGAGGATAGAAGCACGGACAAATGCTTGTAGGAAAGTTGAAGGGGTGATGGGAGAGTGTCGCACATCGCGTAAGCTGAAACGACTGCGCTCCACTACCACCAAACAAACATGCAAATTTGCAAACATAGCACAAACGATATACAAGAACAAGCGTAATTACGTGAGGCCACGTACAATTACTGTGTTCTAAATCAGCTTATTTAATATGTGGGTAATTACTCCCATGGAAGTAAGTCGGGCTTTTTTAGGGGTAACGGAAGCTTTTTAAAGTATGGACATTTCAGTACTTATTTCATCATGATAACGCTCTTGTGGCACACTTCTTTGGATATATGTCGTGGTATGACGTACTGGAAGTTACGAGCACCAAATAGTGAAAGTAACAACTCCCTTACAATCAGAGAGGATCTCACCTAGCCATGTATAGTTGATGCACCGAGGCTCATCCTTGGCGAGGAACAAGCAAGGGAGACAAATTGGACACAGCTGGAACAGTGGACATTTAATCTGTGAGACATGTATTGGATAACGCCGTTTTAGATGCAGAAGTGTTAGCAAATCCTACAATACTTTGCGCTTCAACTGAATGAATCAACATTATATTATCTGTCGTGCTCAATTGCGAGTCTGTAAAAGATGATTGCATGATCTCTGAATTGTTTATCATGGAGGGCCACGAACTCCACCATTATCAGTGAATGTGAAGAGGTTGTAGTCGATTTCCATGTTCTCCTCTTCCACTTGGAGAATCGCTGGTTATCCAGGGGACAGGATTTCATTATGTGTTCGAATTAAGGAAAACAAATCATAGTGTTTATGGAAGGGAGAGAAACGCTAGATACCAAACTTTCAGTTGACGGTGTCACACAAAGAGGCCATACATTTATTATAAAGCTGGGTTGCACATTATTTTGGGAAATCAATCAACTGAACCTATCTTAATAAAGGAATGTGTTGAATATTCTCAATGATCAATGCTCCCTTCGCAAAGCACGTTTTGCTCACATGAAGTTCAGGGTGATGAGGTATCCATATTCTTCAAACTGTCAACGCCACTTGAAGAGAACAAAGAACAGTGTCCATTTGCTGATGATATAATGTGCATATACGTTCCAAGGAAGACGTCATCATGAGACGTTTTGAAAGTCTGGAATACTGTGAGAAGAATGGGTAATGATACGTTTTCAGTGGGCGAAGGAGTCGTCAAAGATAAATATATATCAAGTTTCTTGGCTTGCGAGAAGATAGCACGCTGAAAGAAGGCTTTCAGGATTGTGGCCTCAGAACTTTCAGACAAAAAGCTGGTGTTGAATACCCAGTTTACTATTACAGGGCTCTCACATTCCTACTCCCAATGTATTGCTAGTGATGACTGGTATTTTTAAAATGTGCTCTTGTTGTGAGCTTATCAAGAAGATGCAACTTGAACCACACACAGATAGTTTTATTTGTAAAGTATTGCATATCATACGTTTGATCTTATTGAAAGGTTGACAATCCAATGTATAGCTAATGCTAAATCAAATTATTTGAACAATAAATATGTCAATTATGCATATACATATGTTATTTCAAAAGAGTCCTTTTCTCGAATTTAGTATTTAAAAATGGAGGGGTAATCACGTGTCGTTCTCTGGCTCAAGTGGTAACAATGCCAAAAGGTTAAATACCGATGTTCTAAACAATACATAATTACTGATTAAAACATTACATGCTGAACTGGTCTAGCATGTCGTGAATCCGATTCTTTCTTGTCCAAATATGTAATTTGTGAATAATTTATTAATAATATCCAATGTATAACAACATCGCCATTTCACAATTGTGAGAATCGCTTAGATGAAATCTTGGGCAGGAACTGATTAAGCAGATATATGTTTTGATGATTTCGAACAAAAGAAGGACAATCGAACTAGCATACGTGTCGTAGTGTAAACTAGATAGTTTTGCATGTTCAAAAATTAATTTGAAATCCGTCCTGAGATAACTTCCTTTGAGGAAGCCTATTTAGTATGAGCCATCCTCACGAGTCAGGGGCCGCTGCTGATTATATCAGTATCAGTACCCATGGCGGATAGCTATGCAAATCTCTGAAAATAAGCTCCGCTAACAATATTGCTTGCCGGCAAGTTCCGTTGGTTTGGGAAGTAGATGAAGTTAGGTATTTGAAAACGCAATACCGCTAAGCGGTTAGTGATAGTGGTCGAATGGGTAATTATACTGCTATTCTTGGAACTCGAGACCTTTGTCATGAAACTGATGCACGAATCGGTCGAGTGTCTGCCCTATTCTCACGGGAGGTTCGGCGAAGTCAATCATGAATTTGATTCAAATAACTTCCGTACAATGCGAAGGAGATCTAACAGGGACAGAGTACGTATTCACCACCGCTGGCTTGCGAAGATGGTATGACCACAAAACATGTAAAACACGACAGCTGTGGAACATCAGTATACCAACATCCATTTCCGCATACGCGGAGATATAGCATGCGTTCATCTTTGAGTTCGTTGTGAGCTTATTGGTGATATACCCGTTGCATCTGATGTATGAGCTTCTTCGTTGTTCATGAATATTCTCAAAACGATTAACTGCGAATGAATACACACGATAAAGCGATGATGCCTTGTAGTCCCACCACCCCACGTTGTCACAGGCATGTGCGTGGGCAGCCTCTGCCATTCCTATTGGATGACTGAGTATAAACTCCGCATCGACGATGCAACAACACCACGCGTCGCGAAATCAGATTCGACAACGTAGGTATCAATTTACGAGTTGGGCTGCTATAAAAGACGGAGCGGCAGACGACAGTCACACATCGACCCAACAGAAGACGAGTCCACTACTACAAGATCTTCTGCGTGTGTCAGCAACAACTGATTCAGGTGAGACGATTGCGAATTTGCTGAGTGAAATAAGTGCTCGTTCATAGTAACGTTTAATTGCTGTTCGGTTTATAAGTATTGTATTAACTGTATTGCTTTAAAGTTAAAATAGTATATAATACATAACATAATGAACTGAAATTGACGATCAGCAGTGCAACTCTGTTGTTACTTAATATCAACCAAACCCCGACAATACACTGTTGTAGTCGTTGACATTGTAAATGCGTACACTGCACATTGCATTTGTTAAACTTTAACGACAATTTATTACGATTATAATTTATTACAGCGAAACTGTTCCGATGATATGTTTGCCTGAGTAGATGTACGACATTAAAACATCATGGTTGGCACTTCGGTTTGTAATGTTTATCATTGTTTCTTCGGTAGAGAGACGATGGCACTGCTACAATGTGGACTAGGTCTTCTTTTTCTGGCCGTGATCGTTGCTGGGAGTAAGTAATAATAATACAATGTTTTGTATATCTTAATATTACCTCTGGTATTGATGGGATCTATTAAAAATAAAAATTATTATGCATTGGCAAATCATGTACAAATATTATATAACAAGAAAATCATGTTCTTGTAATAAATATATATATATCCACCACACACATAATGGTTGTTTAAAAATGCACACGCATGCACACACATACTTACCCTAAAATACAACTTATGTGTATTTCTTATGCTTCTTAAAATATGTACGTACATTGTGCTAAATATTGAGGAATATCACGCGTGTGTTCTTGTAGACATCAATTGCAAGAATCCTCCCATCGGCTGGCCTGGTATAGCCGCTGAAGGTTTTGACGTCGACGTAGAGCCGTTTGCATCGATGGGTGACCCAAATTGCTGTTCTGTAGGAGGGGCAGGTCCTGTCGACCTTCAAAGTATGTTTTAATGCTTGACATCTTATACTAATGTAACACGTATAAATAGTTTGTTAATGTAATGTATTAAACGGCCAATCATCGCTGTGGGGTGGAAGACAACTGGATAATGCAATCAGGATAATCCATGGTTGCATCGATGGTTGGCGATTATGTTGATTGATGTAACCTGGTAACTCATGAAGTCGACATTCAATGTGTGCTGTGTCGCCTCATGTTTTAATTCCAAGAAATACACACGATTTTATGTATCAAAATATGTGGTGGTTTAGACAAATCAGATGGTGACGATCTATACGCATTCGCAGTAAAAAAAAAGGAAACAAATAATATTTATAAATACACGTTTTATACACTAGCACTGTTTCAAATGAACCGATAAATCATCAATGTCAATTAGTTGCAATTTCAAAAACGTTTACGTGACCATTCCTCACATTTAGGTGGAAGGCATGTGAATTCAGCCAAAATAAGATGTTGACACACAATGTTCAATGTATTTGCATTGTCTCACCTCAATGTAGAGGCGTGCCATCTATGCTACAACCTGACAAAGAGCACTCCCGGCTTCGCGGCTGACCCAGACAATTGCGCCAAGTTCTACATGTGTGAGCCGAACGGCGAGGGAGGTTTCAATACATTCCCCATGGATTGCCCCGTGTGCTCGTTCTGGGACCAGGCATTGCTGACGTGTGTCCAAGTCTGGTTTGATTCCAAGTACTGCGTTAAAACAGGACACGAGACCGTTTCCCAGGACTACACCACACCAAGTACGTTGCACTCCGTTTAATGTTTTAATAGTGTCAACGCATCAATACCGCCACCACCATCGTCACTATTATTATTATTATCATCATCATCACCATCATCATCATCACCGTCGTCATCGCTTGTTTTCGGCATAGTGCTATGTTACATTTTCATTGGATTCATATGATCATACACGAGAACGTCTTAAAACTGCGAGCATGATATATATATAATATGCATCATAGTTTTGTGTATGAGTTTTACTGTTGCCTGTGTATTTCGAAAGATACACCATAATCCGTTGGTCCCTGCAAAATGACACCAACGGCAGGGGCAGTAAAGGACCACACACAGGAAGGAAAGTAAAAGCCGCAGTGAGTTAATTCATTTGTGAGATATATCGTTCTGAAAAAGCCACTCCTACATAAAAAAAAGTTAGAGCTGTTTATACCTCAATATCATACGTAATAAGTCATGTTTCTAATAAGACATGTTTCCTTTGTACACCATCCATGTTGCTCCTTTTGTTGCCCCGACAAATATTACTATTATAAGTGGTCCACATACCCACCATCATATACTTCCAATCACCCACTCAACCACACCCCCACACGCGTACATATTTTGTGTGGTTACATATAATATATATACATACACACACACTTATATATATATATATATATACGATTAAATTGCGATTAAATGCTTATTATTATGAATCAATTTGATATGTTGTTCTGCTGTTGAAAACATGTCTGGTTTGATTTAAAATGTGTTTAACAGTCGAAGACCCTCTGATGTTCTGCATCAACTTCGAGGACGACGACTTGGTCTCGAACACCTCAGGACACTACCGCCCGTTTGTGTTCAATGACGGCGTCACCGTCGTCGCTTCGCCAGATTGTCCCGAAGGCAAGAGATGCGGCTACTTCAACGAAAGCGTCCTCGAACTGCCGTTCTTCTCCAACAACTACCGTCACTGGTCTAGTCTGAGAATCACATTGGAATACAAGATGATTTCGTTCAGTGGTGACATTGATCAGGGCATCGTCAGCAACGACTGCTTCCCAAACGCCACTGTGCCGTACGCTCTAGGAAACTCGCTCTACATTTCTGGGAATGCCGGGAATATCAAGGCCGGGCTCAAGGACTCAGTGGGTGGTGTTCCTGGTTCTACGGACGTGCAAGTGGTGAGTAACACGTATTAGATTGTGTCGTCTCTAACAATACACTCTTTGTCATCGCCGCTCAGTTACGATTGCGTATGTATATATGCATGTATGTATGTATGTATGTATGTATGTATGTATGTATGTATGTATGTATGTATGTATGTATGTATGTATGTACATACTACGTAATTAATTTCGTACATATATAACAGGTCTGCTGTGTTTCGTTACTAATTATCTGATGATCCTGCTACCCAGAGCGCAACAAATCAACGATTAAAAAGGCTTTCAATAGCAATGGATATGTATAGATCTTTAGTTAACGTATCGCAATGCATAGCATTAACACACCAGGACAGGGTGCTAATCCACTGGAACATCACCCGTCTCGGCTCAAATAGCAAACAGGCATTGTAATGAATACGAGCTCATGAGTGCCTGTTTGAACATTTGTACAATTTTATTTTAGACATACCCTGGACTTGGCATTTGGGCCCACGCTGAGATGAACTGGGTTGGATCGACATTGCAGGTGATGTGCGGTACAAAAAACAGTCCGGATACTGATGCCTTTGGAGGTACGAAACCATCTGAAAGTTAGCTCTGTTTTATATATATATATATATATATATGCGTTATATGATTGTGGGAGACAAAAGAAAAAAACATGCATATATGCACCCATACATACATCCATCCTTACATACATACATACATACATACGTACATACATACATACATAATTCTCTTGTTTCCCTGTCAGCCACTGGTGAGACTAGCCTCGATTCCGGTCCTCGACAACTGTTATATATTTGTTTTTTGTTTGTTTTATTTTACTTTGTTCTCTCATAAAGTGGTGTGATATTATATTATGGTCTGTTTTGTTAGTTGTCTTGTTAATATGGACATGACAATTGATGCCTTTAGAAAGACATGGTGCCACGATCATATTGCCAAGGTATTATTCACTAATACGAATCTCTTCTGCGAAGTGTCTGCACATATTTGTTAACTCGTCAAGCATTATCCTACCTAAATTGTCATTTATAGAACAACACATTCATACAATGCTTTGACGGAATTCGACTGCTTTTTGTATCTCCTTTATAGTGTATTATGTCGCTAATCTTGGTAACACGGTTGATATATAATCTGTTCCATTGTCATAGGTCCAATTAGAGAGAGTCATTGCCCTCTTGTGATCGGTGCTTTCATCAAGGAACGCGGTGACAGCTTCTTCCAAGGCTACATGGACAACGTAAGTAGTACCTTTTCATAATAACCTGTCTAAATTAGGCGAATATTGCTCATCTAGTATTACTGTCGACATTATAAAAGAAATACCATCTTAGTTTGCTGCATTGAACTTAACATTCCTATGTCCACCCACACGGGCGCTAGCTCGATTATTTATATTTAATGTATGTTCGAGGAAACATGATTGATTTTATTTCGAGAACAGTAAGTAGTAACCGTACAAATAGTTGATTATGACATCACTGGATAAGTTTAATGCCAATATATAATAATCGTGTGAATATTCGCTAAATGATTGATAGAAGACCGTGTTTGCTGTTTCCTTTGTTGATGTTGTTGGCGATTGACTTCATAACGAAATATGTTGTTCAATATTATTGCTTATATTTAAATAATTTACCTTAGTAGTTTTAATAAAACAATGCTTTGGTAGTCGTATTATTATTATTATTAGTTGTAGAAATAGTAATATTAGTAGTAGTAGTAGTAGTAGTAGTAGTAGTAGTAGTAAAAGTAGTAGTAGTAGCAGTAGTAGTAGTAGTAGTATTTGTAGTAGTAGTAGTAGTAGTAGTACTAGTAGTACTAGTAGTACTCGTAGTAGTAGTAGTAGTAGTAGTAGTTGTAGTAGTAGTAGTTGTAGTAGTAGTCGTAGTAGTAGTAGTAGTAGTAGTAGTAGTTGTTGTTGTTGTAGTAATAGCAGTAGTATTAGTAGCAGTCGTAGAAGCGGCAGCAGCAGCAATAACAACAAGAACAATTTCACCAGCAGAAGCTATGTTCGTATTTTGTGTTGTTATGTATTTTAGTAACACCTGTACTACCAACTGGCTGTGTAATGTCACTGGTACAGGTAGCGAGGGTTTATGAAAACGTATGGTTTTCCTTTTAGATCTGCTTCTACAAGTGGTAGGATGCCTGCATCATTGGCCTATTGGTGACGACTTCTCTGCCATCGATTTACTTTCTATTTTCTAGACGTTCGTGTCTGCGTCGTTCTATTCTAACAGCAACAATCGCCATACCACAGCGTATCTTTCGATTGTGACAACAACAAAATAAAAACCTGTGTTGTTGTGCGTCTGTCTTTTGTATATATTTATCTTTCATCGCAATAAAATCCTTTCTCTGGAATATTGTTCTTGTCTGCTTTCTGATGAAAACAATCTTGCTTGCAAAACAATACAAGAACGTGTATGGTATATTATGTTTACGATTAGTAAGTAATTGTTTAATCTCATATACTGCACTAATAAGATTATTCCATAATATTGGGAAATGAGACTAAAAGCATCCGTAAGAGGTTAACAGAAAGTTAAGCGAAGAATATTTCACCAATGCACAACCGTGTGAGCGAACTCAGTTGATCACTAGATATTGGCAATATGTTTATTATATTTATAATCCGCCCTTGATTCACATATTTATTGCTAAACGTATGTATATCAACATTTCCTAGAATACGAAAAAGTTGTCCACGATCCATCCATTTCACATTGTGAGTACGTCGGAATTGTTTGGAGTTTTGTTGATAGACGGATATTCAGAGTGGGGGACTTAGCCACCCAATACTTTTGTTAGTTTTGTTCATGCTTTTGGTGAGAGTAAATAGTGGTGCAGTCGGGGTATCCAAACACATCTGCAATAACACTTCTTCCCGTCATCTCAGATGAAACGTACCAGCTGCAATTGCATCATCTCGTGGCTGTTGTAAAATGTATTACTCTCGCACTCAAAACACCACAACAAATCTTCATCACTGCTCCGATGAACGGCGAAAAATACCCAACACTACCCACCTAGAGCCGTGACAAATCCCCAGTAACTACCCATTGAATCGTGACAAATCTCCTACACCATCACTCCCCCTCTTCAGATATCATGTCCGACTGCAGCGAAGAGTTTTGATTGCAGACGGAGCTCAGCCCACTCCCTCCAATATCCACCGCGTTCCGTTGAGCAGGCCTATTATGGTGAATATATTGTCATAGCACAAATAACCATTGTATTGTATAAGCTACACAAGAAAATGTAATATATTCCGTAATGTCGTTACACAAGGGATTATGAGTACGGGTTCACAAAGAATGAAATACTACATGTTGATATGACGCGCGGTGGCGAAGTAATTAGAACTTTGGATGTTTAATCGAGATAATACTGGTTCAAGATCTACGGCTGCCGTTCCGAAGCTTAGATCACCCCACGGTGCTTCAGTTCACTAAGCTGTATAAATGAGTACCTGACTATAAACAGTTGTGAACATTTGTGTACGGATACTATTCGTGCAGTAATAGAAGCTTGGCAGAATACTTCCAAGATACGAATTGTTTTCTTATGAACATATCTCCATGGGATGAAGTGTAACACGCATTGAGACGTCCTAGTTCTGGATATCGCGCTATGAACAATATTAGCTTTATTTTGGGAACTGAAATTGGAGACGATACACCACCATCCCAAAACGTGATGGCTCATTACATTGATGCACATAAATAATAAATATGGTGTCACAAGCAAAAGAACGGTCGTACCCACGCACCGATATACCTTCTGAACCACGGTAAAACGTAATGACATCTAACACATCTTCCGTGATTTACAACTCTTCAACCAGTTGACACGTGTGCCAAAAATAGTATCAGGATGGACGCCCTTCCTTCTCGTAATGCTTGCGACATAAGACCAAATTGATATATGTATGTATAAGCACGTTTCCCACACTTTGCATTATAATACACCACTTAGGCATCAATGAATGTCACCTACGTTAAGCGCTGATGTTTCATGGATTTCCAATAACAGTGTGCAGGCTATGTATCAGCTCCATTGGGGCCTACATCAAGAATTCTGTTTAAAAATTTTGAATCATCGTTATATATAATGACCATATTTTCATTTTTTGTGGCGAATAAATAATTACTTCAAAAATATATATATATATTTACAAACAGTGTATCATAGTATACAAAATTATTTGGTTTATATTACTTCGGGAAAACATGAATAAAAAAAGTGTAAAGAAAATCAATGGTTTGCATGGTGTCAGGATTGAACCGGCGTCGCCCGATTGCAAAACGAATGACAATAAACCAATGCGCCTACCAACTGAGCCAGCGGCACCAGTGGAAATTAACTGACTGATTTAAGTTGTTATGATAAATTGTACAACTCCTTGATATATCGATATTCTAGTGATATTATGATATTATACACGTTACTTTCTGTAGCTGGATACAATATATGTTTGCTATGTATGTTTATTGATGTAGATTATTTCCCGTTGGTTGCATTAGATATAATTATTCGGAAAACGAGCCCAAGCTCGGCGAATCCTATTCGACTTGTAGTTGTAGACGCATTCGCATTCATTATTTTGAATAAAATTCGATTCATGTGGAACCGTAAGATAACTGCGTGTTCCTCTATAATGACTAGTGTTTGTATTACATCGGAATATTGCACAATAACTCATTCTGACGCTCGTTTCGACCCAAAAGCAATACTTATAAACATGCTCTGAATAATTGGAAAGGGCGATATTGTAGTGGTTAGCACATCCGCCTGACATGCCGGCGTGCCGAGTTCAATACAACATGCAACGAAATCGACGTCACTTTCGTCGACAATGAAGCCAACTTTACCTTCCGAAATGGGGCCGCCGACGATGCTGCTTTCCAGAAGAACGGACTGCACTTGTCTGAGAGTGGAATTGGCAGATTGCTGTCAAATCTCGCTCTCCCGGAACAGTTACCGAGGCGCAACCAATGTCAACAACAACACCGACACATGGCAGCGAACCATGGTCAATCACACAGAGCGTCGCCTGACAATAACTGTACAGTGGTTGAACGGCGTACTCGTCAGAGGCACACGCTGGGCAAGTGTGCCAAATGTGGTGAGAAGAACCACGTCACTGCCACCTGCAGACACCCCGAGAAAGTGCAGTGTCGTCAGTGCGGGGAACGGGGACATAAAGAAACACACCACACCCGTGATTAGGGAATGGGCCTAAACGATCTGGCCATTGAACACTCATCGAACATGCAAATTGTGGACTCTAATACAACGCGGTATTGTGTTCCCAATCCTACAGGGAGCATAAAACGCAAATGGGATCTGCCCTCCCTAATTAATTTAAACGCCAGGTCTTTGAGCAGTGAAAAAATGGACGAACTGCAAGTAACTGTAGTAACACATGACGTGTCGATTGTATGTGGTAGTTAAACATGGTTTAAAGAGTATATGGATTCTAATAGCCTTACTATGCAAGGGTTTTGCTTGGAGAGGAAAGATAGAGGTCACGGACGAGCCGGAGGTGTAGCTTGCTACATTAGAAATGACTTAATGTATACGAGGATGAGTGATATGGAGGCTCACGATTTAGAGGTTATATGGATTAAGATTATGCCGAAAAAAATGCCTAGGAAATTGTCATGTATATTGTTAGCATGTATATATTACACTCCAAAGAATGAGTATTTAAAAATACGTGGCCATATAATCACGTGCATAGATATCATGGTACGCAGACATCCAGAATGTGGTGTGATTGTAACTGGGGATTTCAATCCGTTGCATGACAACTTTATGAAAACGCACTATAGATTTGTCCAATTAGTGAATGTAGTAACACGTGGACAGGCGATATTAGATAAAATATGGACGAACATGGAGGAGGTATATACATCGCCTGTTACTATTTCCGAACTTGGGTCATCAGACCACAACATGGTGTTGCTTAAACCAAAATGTAACCGTTTAGTTGACTCTGGGTGTGTGACACGTTTAACCGTAAGGTGTATGGGGCCAAATGAAAAAGCCGCATTCGCTATGGCTTTGTCTGCCATTAAATGGGAACCACTATTTAGGCTGGAGTCATGTGCAGATCAGTATTTATATTATAAAACTGTTATTTGCAACCTCATGGAAATATGCTTTCCTACTAAGGTCGTGACGCGGCACACAGCTGATAAACCATGGGATACGGACTGGTTTAGAGCATTAGTACGTAACAGACAGCGCGCTCACATGAGTGGTGATTTGAACCAAGCAAAACTATTGCGTAATAAGGTTAACCGCGCCGCTTCGAAACTTAAGTACAATTGTTATCAAACACAAATTGCAGCACTGAATGAATTAGGTTCCCATGATTGGTGGAAAAATATGAAACAAATAATGGGACTTAAAACAAATGACAATTCATGCATGCAAGGTCTGGCTAACAAAACAACGAATGGTGATTGCGCGTTACTAGCCAGTAGAATGAATGAGTTTTTTGTATATGTAAGTGAACATTTACCTCGTTTAAATAAGGATCACAAAATATTCACAGTAAACGAGGAAGTGCCAGATCAGTATGTCATCGATGTAATGACTACTTTTAAAGCTTTACAGAATGTTAAGGTGAACAAGGCTACTGGGCCTGATAACATTCCTGCGTGGGTGTTAAGAAATCACGCAAACGTCCTCGCTCCTCCATTAACTGCCATCTTTAACAAGTCTCTAAGAGAAGGTGTACTCCTATGGAATGGAAAATGGCCAACATAATACCTTTACCAAAAACAAACCCACCTGTGTCGATTGAAAAAGACATTAGACCAATTTCACTAACTCCAATAGCTGCTAAGGTATTTGAATCAATAATAATGAAATGGGTGGATGACACAATTGAAGGAAAAATTGATGCTAAGCAATTTGGTGGAATTAGTGGAACTTCCACAACAGACGTTCTTGTCGAAATGATACACAAATGGTATGAGGCGACTGATAAATTGGATTCTTATGTCCGTGTTGTAATGCTAGATTTTAGCAAAGCGTTTGACCTTATTAATCATCATTTGTTACTAGAAAAGCTACAGTTGTATGGTTTGCCTTCACATATTATAAGATGGATGGCAACATTTTTACTGGACAGAACTCAACAAGTAAAAATAGGAAATGAATATTCGCATCCTGGTCACCCCAATGGGGGAGTACCACAAGGAACACTGTGTGGACCTAAATGTTTTCTAGACTACATAAATGATTTAGAAACGCCTGTTCCGTTATATAAATATATAGATGACAGTACATTGTTCGAAGTATGCGACAGAAAGGGTGTATCTGTTATACAAGAATCGGTTGACGTTGCCGCTAGGTGGACAGAACAGAATGATATGAAAATTAATTCAGGAAAATCAAAAGAGATGATCATCTGTTTTGCACAAGACCGCAATTTTCGAAACGCTATCCCGAATATAACGATCGATGGAAAAGATTTAGATCAAGTAGACCATGCCAAACTTCTAGGTGTTACAATTTCACAGGATCTGACATGGAATAAGCATGTCGAAAATATTGTGAAAAAGGCCGGGAAACGATTGTACATGTTGTATCAGTTAAAGCGAGTAGGAATTACCCAGAATGATCTGATCACTATATATGTCAGTGTTGTGAGACCTGTTTTAGAATATGCATGCCCTGTATGGCACACTAACTTGCCACAATATTTATCTGACAGTATTGAAATGATACAAAAAAGAGCATTAAAGTGTATTTTTCCTGCAATAAGTTACGCTGAGATACTTATGTATGTTAAATTGGAGACATTGAAAGCAAGACGGGACTGCCTTTGCCCAAAATATTTCAATAAGATTAAAGTTAGTACACACAGATTAAACTATCTGCTGCCTGACAAAAAGCATACCAAATATGACATCAGACAGAGTAATGTGTACCCTTTGCCAATAACCCGAACAAACAGATACCGTAACTCCTTTATACCATGGGGATTACACAACTGCCAATAACGAATGAAGGGCAAAAGGATGGTATTTATACTGTATGACATTTCAGTGTATTAATACTGTATGACGTTCCAATGTATAGTTGTATTTTATTGTATACTGTGAATCCAACTCAGATGAGTTGCTAATAAACTTGTGTTATTATTATTATTATTAACATACAACGTTAAACTTTGTGTACTCATGGAAAAAGGATTTTAGCTAATGCCTTATTTTTTTTTCCTTTAATAACAGTACTTAGCATTGTCATGTATTAAGTGTTCACGGCCGTTTGCCAAACAATTACTTGATGGCCATTTGTCTCGTGGCCGTTCGCCATTAATAAGAAATACTTATTATGGCCATTTGCCAAGTATTTAGTGTTCACGGCCGTTCGCCACAAGTAACATATCATGGCCGTTTGCCAAATTAACGTCTATTGGCCGTTCGCCATAAATAATATTCCAATAATAATGATAATAGTTATAACTTAAGTAAAAATACTAATAAAAAATAATAATAATTACCGCTATGCTTTACTGGAGGCATGTGAAATAATTTGATTACCGCCATGCGTTACTGGAGGCATGTGAAATAATATGATTACCGCCACGCTTTACTAGAGGCATGTGAAATAATATGATTACCGCCATGCGTTACTGGAGGCATGTGAAATAACATGATTACCGCCGTGCGTACTGGAGGCATGTGAAATAATACGATTACCGCCATGCGTACTGGAGGCATGTAAAATAATATGATTACCGCCATGCATTACTGGAGGCATGTGAAATAATATGATTACCGCCATGCGTTGCTGGAGGCATGTGAAATAATATGATTAGAGCCATGCGTTACTGGAGGCATGTGAAATAATATGAATACCGCCATGCGTTACTGGAGGCATGTGAAATAATATGATTACCGCCATGCTTTGCTGGAGGCATGTGAAATAATATGATTACCGCCATGCGTTACTGGAGGCTTGTGAAATAATATGATTCCCGTCATGTCTATGTAGTCTTCTTAAAGACTACATAGACAGTGAATAGTGTAAACACAGTTGACAAAACTATTTTAAATAGCTAATTAGATTATTATTATTAAATAAATTCTGATATGGCGCCTTGCAAGCGGCAAGTCAAGGCAAAGAGACACTTGGTGTGCGACGACTGCCACAGTTGGGTAGATTTTGCCTTATCCGGCTGTACGAAGTCATGGACAGAAACCAAGGAAGAGGGATTCACCTTTCAGTGCGTGGGGTGTTGGAAGGTGAAATGTCTGGAGAAAGAGGTAGCTAGGTTGGCAGATATTGTGAAGGGGATGGAGATGAGAATCAGCAAGGAGACAGATGGAATGGAGAGAGACGACAGGGATAAAGTTGGGAATACTGTGAAACTGAAGGAGCAGAGTAGTGGCAACAAGACCGAGGAAAGGAGACTGAGAGGAGGGAAGGTGATCGGAGGGGAAGAAAGTGGAGGATCGACGGCAGGAAATGTGACAGGTGTGAAGGTGGCAGGAGAGAAAGTGACCGTAGAGAAAGAGGTAGGAGGGAAAAAGAGACGGGAGAGGAGAGAAGGAAATGCAATGGGAGGAAAGATGACGGGAAGAAAGGAAGTGAGAGTACATGTGACAGAAGAGAAGTCGGGAGGGACGATGACAGGAAGAAAGGTGACAAGAGAAACAGCGTCAGGAAAGAATGGAACGGACGAGATTGTGACGGGAGAGCAGAAGACAGGGGAACAAGATTACAACCAGACAGATGCAAACCGTAGAAAGAGCTACACTGAGGCAGTGATTGAGGGGGCAATGAGGAAAGAGAGGGTGTTTATGGGCGATTCGATTATGAGAAAGACAGATAAGACTCTAAGCGAGGGGGAGGACGTCGTTGTTTGTCTACCGGGGGCTAGGATAGAACATGTAGTTATTTTATATATTAAAGAATCTATCCAGGCTTATGAAATAAAATTAGAAAGAGAAGCAGATTGCGAAGAAGCTGTTTGGTGTAACATAGTTACAGGAAACTCAACGTTAACAGTTGGGTTAGTTTATCGAAGTCCAAACATAAGCATAGAAGAGAATGAAAAAATACAAAACGCTATAAGGGAAGTAAGCAAACGGAACTGTATTATTATGGGGGACTTTAACCATGGGCATATACAATGGAAATCTCTACAGAGTATGGGGAGTGAGGACCACAAGTTTTTAGTTTTAGTACAAGATAGTTTCCTTTCTCAACATGTGCTAGAACCAACCAGGGGAGAGAATGCGTTAGACTTAGTTTTGTCCTCACAGAAAGAATTAGTTGACAATGTCAAGATATGTGAGCCACTGGGGAGTAGTAATCACAACCAGATACATTTTACCATCAAAGTAAAATCAGAAAGGAATAGTCAAAAGCAGTATAGGAGAAATTTCCACAAAGGAAGGTATAAGGACATGAGGAAATATTTAGCAAAGATAGACTGGAATAACACACTGAAGAATAAGACAGCAACCGAATGCTGGAATATCTTAAATAGTGAAATTAAGTGCATAGTCGATAAATTTGTACCTTTCAAAAAACAAGGGAAACGGTCTAAAAAGAAACACTTATCGAAAGAAGCCATTAGAAAAATTAAGTATAAACAAATGATGTGGAAGTCATATAGATGTACTGGAAATGATGAAGACTACAACATTTATAAAGAAGCACTTAATCAAGCTACAGCTGAAATTAGAAATTCAAAGAGAAGCTATGAAAAAAAATTAGCTAGTAATATAAAACATGACAGTAAGAGTTTTTATGCGTATATTCGAAGCAAACAGAAAGTTCAGGATAAGGTCGGTCCTCTAGAAGATAGTGCTGGAAATACAATATCAGAGGGATTCTTAATGGCAGAAGACCTGAATGAGTATTTTAGTTCAGTGTTTACTAGGGAAGATATTAGTTCACTGCCAGTACCAGAGGCTAAGTTCAAGGGGGCAGATTCAGACTATTTAGGACAGTTAGTTGTAACCTCGGAAATGGTAGCTAAGAAAATAAGGGCTATGAAGGATAATAAATCACCTGGAGTGGACGGGATTCCGCCCAACTACTATTGGAAATTGTAGAACAAATTAGCGTACCGCTTGCAACAGTTTTCAATTTGTCATTAGAAGAGGGAGTGATTCCTTTAGAATGGAAAGAGGCAAACATTATACCGTTATTTAAAAAAGGTTCGAGAAACAAGTCAGAGAACTATAGACCAGTGAGTTTAACATCAGTGATTTGCAAATTATTAGAAAGACTAATTAGAGATCACATGGTGGATTTTCTTATTAAACATAATTTGATAAACCCATCTCAACATGGGTTTTTAAAAGCGAGGTCATGCTTAACAAATATGTTATGTTTTTTGGAAGACATCACTAGGTGGGTAGATGAGGGATCACCAGTAGATATCATCTATTTAGATTTTCAAAAAGCTTTCGACAAAGTACCACATCAAAGATTACTCCTTAAGCTAAAGGCCCATGGCATAGGAAATGGTATAATAAACTGGATAGAAAAATGGCTGATTGACAGAAGACAACGTGTAGTAGTTGATGGGGAGGCTTCAAACTGGAAATCGGTATTGAGTGGGTACCACAGGGATCAGTACTAGGACCTATATTATTCTTAATATATATCAACGATTTGGACGATGATATAACAAGCAAGGTGTTAAAATTTGCGGATGATACAAAAGTGTTTAGAAGGATTAAAAGTGATGGAGACAGACAGCATTTACAAGATGATCTTGATAGGTTGGATCAAATGGTCTGAAAAGTGGCAAATGCTGTTCAATTTTGGGAAATGTAAATGCCTCCACACAGGTCATGGGAATGAAGAGGTAAAATATAAAATGGGGGGTACTGTTCTAAGTACTACTGTAAAAGAAAAGGACTTAGGGTTAACCATTAGTGCTGATATGAAGGTTTCAGAGCAGTGCGGAATTGCAGCGTCAAAGGGAAATCAAATCCTTGGATTAATTAGGCGAAATATAGCGTATAAGAAAAAGAATTAATAGTACCGCTGTACAAAACAATAGTGAGGCCTCATTTAGAATATTGTATACAAGCATGGAGGCCATATCGCAAGAAGGACATAGATATGCTAGAAAGAGTACAGAGGAGAGCGACTAAAATGATACCAAATCTGAGGGATCTTAGTTACGAAATACGCCTAAAAGAATGTGGTTTAACAACATTAGAGACCAGGAGATTGAGAGGAGATCACATAGAAGTGTTTAAAATATTGAATGGTTATGAAAATATTGATAGAAACATTTTTTTCTCAGTTAAAAAAAATAGAAGGACCAGAGGACATGAAGCTACATTAGTAAAGGAGCAGTGTAGATTAGATATAAGAAAGTTCTCATTCTCACAAAGGACTGTAAATGAATGGAACAGATTATCTCCTGATTGTGTTGGTGCTAGTAGCGTGAATATGTTTAAAAATAAAATCGACACACACCTTAAAAAGGCGGGATACATGTAGATAAAAAGTATTGGACTCTCGATAAGCCAAAAGGCTTCCTTGTCCACCTGCCATCCAGAGTAATTTTCTGGATGGCAATCTTGTTAAATCTACACAAGGAAACTGAAAATGTGTTGCTGGAGGCATGTAAAATAATATAATTACCGCTATGCTTTGCTAGAGGCACGTGAAGTAATATGATTACCGTCGTGCGTCACTGGAGGCATGTGAACTAATATGATTAAAGATAAAGAATGCTTTTATTTATCATACATTATGCAATGTTTACTATAAGGTTATATATTTGTATTATTTTTTTACATGGATGTATTGTATGAATTATTTGAAATGTCTGGGTCAAATAAAACAAATTCTTCTTCTTCTTCTTCTTTATTGATCCTCGCACAGAAATGATGTTTCTGTCTGTGCAGCACATACAATTACAAATATAAACAAAAACATGCAAGAATAAAATATCACATTGTACAGATGGTACAGATACCAACATCAACAACGCCCACATATGCCAACACACACATTTCTTACTGCCATGCATTTAATTGGCGTCATGGTCAAGTTTCTGGGTTTTCAGACATGCTTAATATGCGTGACAAATGTTACCAGTACAAGATTGTTGATTATCGTGCATGACGATGGTAGTGATTTTCTCTGTAGTTCGAATACTGTCCTGTTGTGCATTTAGTATTGTAGAATTTCTCCTGAAATTCATCCTTGAGTCATCCAACATCCGAGTCAGAGGCACGATCTGTTACACTCGACAATATACACTTGGACATGTTTGGGTGCTTGGCAGGGACATTGGCAGATCGCTGCTGCGACAACGAGAACTCATCTGTCTAAGCCAGTGAATGCTCGACACAGGAGCCATGACAGTACCCTCAGACTCCAGGTAGTGGTGGACAGTTAGTCGAATGCAGGGATACATATGGCATTTGTTGGAGCAGGATATAGAACACAGTATGGCATCTTTTGAGAAGCTGCTGCACAGGACACATGCTTTTGTAACAGCAATCCATCCTGCTACACTTATGGCAGTTGCAAGTGGTTTCAGTCCAGCAACAGACACTTGACTGGAGTTGGGGCAGTACCAATGCCATGCCTTAACCAAGGGTACATACAACATATTTTATGTTACAGGTAGAGGAATTTAGCTATGCAACGCAGGACCTATGTTCAGACATTCGATAACAGTATAGGTAATAGTGATTTTAATTAATAGGATCGTTTCTCATGCCATAGTAATAGATGAGCTTTTATTAAAAGTAATAGTAATAGATCTGAAAGTAATCTATAATAGTTTAATTACCCCTTTTATTACACCTATTGCTGCAAATGTCCAACACTTGGGTTTGTTTACACGCTATTCCAACTGTGTGTGTGTGGTTAGAGCAAGGGATGTGTAAACAATGTACACACAATTACTGAACCGCGGTATTTACATAACAGGAAATGATCAGTGTGCTAATAATTTGATAGCTTCAGCGAATATCTGCTCAGTGAATTGCATGATTAGCAAGCTGGATACTAATTGTTGGGATACACCACTGGAGAGGCTAATAATGGCTTCAACACATTCCTAACACACACATCAGAAGCTGCATCCTGGGGTTGAATTCAAAGGAAGTTTGTATTTAGGAGAGTATCGTTTGGTTGTTTTATGCACAGTGCACAACAAGGCCCATACTCTCTACAAGAGAGGGGTAAATGTTTATAAGTTTCTGTCATTTACTAAGCAGCAGTGTTAAGGGAATTTATCCATGCCAAGGGCCCTGTACATGGTATCCCGTTTGCGTACCTGGGTGGTTCGCCTATGCTGCGGAGTGAATTCAACGCGTCCCTTAAACGGCATATTTTCACAAGATTAATGGGTTTCCCGATCCAACTACTAGTTTGATTGTGCACAAGTTATTGCACGAAATGTGTAGTATTTGCGTGATGTCCGCCTGCCAGTCACATTACCCATCCTCACTTGCTTAGTACAAGCTCTCTCAACTGTGTTCTCTGTACAGACCGTGATGGTCCTTGCATTTAGAGCATACATGCGAATCGGAGAAATGGTACCGAGGGCAAGGCGCAGTGTTCAAAGCTGTTTACATTTAGGAGATGTTATGCTATCTGCTGACCTTATCCTTTGGTCGTTTTAAGCAAAGTGCACGACAAGGCCCACAATTTATGCAGGTAAGGGCTGAATGCTTACAAGGTTCTGTCATCCACCAAGCAGCGGTGGTAAGGGAATTCATTCATGCCAGGGGCCCTGTACAGGGTATCCTGTTTGCGTACCTGGATGGTTCGCCTATGCTGCGGAGTGAATTCAACGCGTCCCTTAAACGGCTCCTCAGCTTTTGTGGCTACAAAACTAGTTCATTTAAAGGTCACAGTTTTCGCATTGGTGCAGCTACAGCAGCAGCTTTGTAAAGGAAAACTGACGCACAAATCAAGGAAGCAGGCAGGTGGACATCGGATGTTTTTAGGAAGTATATCTGACTTGCATAAGTATCTTGGGTCAAAGGTTTGATGTGTTTCATATGGTGAGGTTGTCACAGGTTCCTCTTCGTGACCATGTGGCGGAATGGCCCCCCCCCTTTTGTAATTGCATGTGTCTATTGGTGGTGGAATGTTTGTATTGTTTGCTTAGGTTTATATTTATAGTGGTTTTATACCTATATAGCGACAAATAATGTATATCTGTATATATGTATATTGTCGTCATGTTGTAGGAATGTGTGCCTGAGAAACGTTGATGGGGCTGTACAAGGGTTCAGTTTCCCATCTGGTTTGCATGTTAGACATCACATTCCTACTATCTTTATGCCCCAAAGTGGCTGCATTAGAAGCAATCCACTTTCCAATAAAAAACGTCATCCTTTGGCCAATTTCAATTCTCAAACTACATTGGGCTTGTGTTGGTTATTGCATAAATATATATATATATATGTAACTACATACATAACATATATATATATATAAATATATATATATATTTTTAATATATTATATATATATATATATATATATATATGTATGTATGAAGAAGAAGAAGAAGAATTTGTTTTATTTGACCCAGACATTAAAAATAATACATACAATACATACATGTCAAAAAAAAATTATTATACAAATATATATCCTGATGGTAAACATGGTATAATGTATGATAAATAACAAAACGTAGGGTCAGGAAATTCCTCTAAGACTATGGTAGTCGCTATCGTGGAGCCACCGTTTGTAATAACACTTTAACTGAATCAATACATCACCTAATAAAATGTTGCCTTGTGCATGTTACATGATAATTTTGTAAAACAATATTGTTTAACATACTTGGCAAATCCTTGTGAACTATGTGTACTAAGCTTTTATTTGACTATATCAGGGAAATGTCCATCTACACATCTTCCTGCGAACTAATGACCGTTTCGTCGCCAACGCAGCGAGTGCAACTTACTTCATGGATATTAAATTTAAAATTCTTTAAATAATATGTTCTTATGTTTGGGCTATTGTTATTCATGCGTTTCAATGCCCCTTGAAGCGGCGGCTGGAAACGTATTTGCATATGTTGGCGAATAAGACGATTTATACTTATAGGCCACCGATCATTAACTTGGATAATTTTAAATGCCTTACTTGTATTTAAAAAATAATAGTTTATTAACCTATTTAGTTAATTAATTGATTTATTTTAATTGTTTTAAAACGATTTTATTTTGTAAGCGCATCGTTTAATAATAAGTTAGTTATCGCGCAGAATAAGAACTACTATTATTATTAGTATTATGATTACAATACCTTGACACTATTAATGAGTACGGGAGGGGGAGTTGGGGAACAGTGCTATTAGTTGTGACAATATTAGTTGTGAAGAGGTCGATTTACCTTCCAGAATGTATTAACTCACATAAAACTGATATTGTCATTTTAAAACGAGTATTTGACACCTTGGTCTGAATTTTAGACAAAGTATGTCACACACTGTAAATCGGTGCGAATGTCTTTTTTATAACAATTCTTCAAGAAAATATATTTAACAAGATTTAACAAGATTGCCACCCAGAGAATTAACTCTAGGTGGCAGGTGGACAAGGAAGCCCTTTGGCTTATCGAGAGTCCGACCCTTTTATCTATGTGTATCCCGCCCGTCTGAAATATGTGTCGATTTTATTTTTAAACATATTCACGCTACTTGCACCCACACAATCAGCAAATAATCTGTTCCATTCATTTACAGTCCTTTGTAAAAATGAAAACTTTCTTATATCTAATCTACTCTGCTCCTTTGCTAATGTAACTTCATGTCCTCTAGTCCTTCTATCTTTCTTAACTGAAACAACAATATATTTAAATCAATATTTTCATAACCATTCAATATTTTAAACACATCTATCTGAACTCCTATCAATCTCCTGTCTCTACTGTTGTTAAACCGCATTTTAGGCGTATTTCGTAACTAAGATCCCTCAGTTTTGGTATCATTTTAGTTGCTCTCCTCTGCACTCTTTCTAGCATATTTATGTCCTTCCTACGATATGGCCTCCACGCTTGAATACAATATTCTAAATGAGGCCTAACTATTGTTTTGTACAGCGGTATTATTAGCTCTTTTTCCTTATACGTTATGTTTCGCCTAATTAATCCAAGGATTTGATTTCCCTTTGAAGTTGCAATTCCACATTGCTCTGAAAACTTCATATCGGCACTAATGGTTAACCCTCTGTCCTTTTCTTTTACAGTAGTACTTAGTACAGTACCAACCATTGTATATTCTACCTCTTCGTCCCCATGTCCTGTGTGGAGGCATTTACATTTCCCAAAATTGAACAGCATTTGCCACTTTTCAGACCATTTGATCAACCTGTCAAGATCATCTTGTAAATGCTGTCTACCTCCATCACTTTTAATCGTTGATACATATTAAGAATAGTATAGGTCCTAATACTGATCCCTGTGGTACCCCACTCAATACCGATTTCCAGTTTGAAACCTCCCCATCAACTACTACACGTTGTCTTCTGCCAATCAGCCATTGTTCTATCCAGTATATTATACCTTTTTCTATGCCATGTGCCTTTAGTTTCAGCAGTAATCTTTGGTGTGGTACTTTGTCGAAAGCTTTTTGAAAATCGAAGTAGACGATATCTACCGGTGTTCCCTCAACTACCCACTCAGTGATGTCTTCCAAAAAACATAACATATTTGTTAAGCATGGCCTCGCTTTAAAAAAACATGTTGAGATGGGTTTATCAAGTTTTGTTTAACAAGAAAATCCATCATGTGATCTTTAATTAGTCTTTCTAATAATTTGCAAATCACTGATGTTAAACTCACTGGTCTTTAGTTCTCTGACTTGTTTCTCGAACCTTTTTTTAAATAACGGTATACTGTTTGCCTCTTTCCATTCTAAAGGAACCACTCCCTCTTCTACTGACAAATTGCAAACTGTTGCAAGCGGTACGCTAATTTGTTCTACAATTTCCAGTAGTAGTTACGGCGGAATCCCATCCACTCCAGGTGACTTATTATCCTTCATAGCCCTTATTTTCTTAGCTACCATTTCCGGGGTTACAATTAATTGTCCTAAATAGTCTGAATCTGCCCCCTTGAACTTAGCCTCTGGTACTGGCAGTGAACTAATATCTTCCCTGGTAAACACTGAACTAAAGTACTCATTCAGGTCTTCTGCCATTAAGAATCCCTCTGATATTATATTTCCTGCACTATCTTCTAGAGGACCGACCTTATCTTGAACTTTCTGTTTGCTTCGAACATACGCATAAAAACTCTTGCTGTCATGTTTTATATTACTAGCTAATTGTTGTTCATAGCTTCTCTTTGAATTTCTAATTTCAGCTGTAGCTTGGTGAAGTGCTTATTTATAACTCTTGTAGTCTTCATCATTTCCAGTACATTTATATGACTTCCACATCAGTTATTTATACTTAATTTTTCTAACGGCTTCTTTCGATAAATGTTTCTTTTTGGACCGTTTCCCTTGTTTTTTTAAGCGTACAAATTTATCGACTATGCACTTAATTTCACTCTTTAATATATTCCAGCATTCTGTTGCTGTCTTATTTTTCAGTGTGTTATTCCATTCTATCTTTGCTCAATATTTCCTCATGTCCTTATACCTTCCTTTGTGGAAATTTCTCCTATACTGCGTTTTACTATTCCTTTCTGATTTTACATTGATGGTAAAATGTATCTGGTTGTGATCGCTACTCCCCAGTGGCTCACATATCTTGACATTGTCAACTAATTCATTCTGTGAGGACAAAACTATGTCTAACACTTTCTCTCCCCTGGTTGGTTCTAGCACATGTTGAGAAAGGAAAGTATCTTGAACTAAAACTAAAAACTTGTGGTCCTCACTCCCCATACTCTGAAGAGATTTCCATTGTATATGCCCGTGGTTAAAATCCCCCATAATAATAGTCCCGTTTGCTTACTTCCCTCATAGCGTTTTGTATTTTTTCATTCTCTTCTATTCTTATGTTTGGACTTCGATAAACTAACCCAACTGTTAACGTTGAGTTTCCTGTAACTATGTTACACCTAACAGCTTCTTCGCAATCTGCTTCTCTTTCTCGTTTTATTTCATAAGCCTGGATAGATTCTTTAATATATAAAATAACACCACCCTTTCTTCCAATTCTATCTTTTCTAAACATATCCTGTCAGTCCCAATTCAGCATCTGATATATCGGTGGTGGTCCAGGATTCGGTTATACCTATTATATGAGGGTCAATATCTTCTACCATAATGTTTAGTTCATTTCTTTTGTTTACTATACTCCTTGCATTCAAACAGATTGCGAAAACTAATGTTTACCTATCCTGCAATTTGTAACATCATAGTGTAACACGCTTTAAGTAAAACTAAAATAATAAACCAATACAAATGAAGAAAACATTGGTTCATATGTGTTAAAAAATTAACAATAATATGTTTTCAATAATCAATATTTGGATCAACATTGGTAAATCACTTGGTTGGTAATTCTTTCGTAAATTTCCTATTGCAAATTTGATATTCTAATGCCAAGATAAAGGTGATGTAATAAATGTAAATGTGGGATTTAAAAAATACACGAAGTGCCGTTTATACGAATTTATTGTTTTATTATCAATTTTATTAATGCAGTTGTGTTGATGCGTCATAAATGAAGTTTCATGTCAACTCTAGAGTATATGATCAATTGTAATTTTGTGATGTATACGATGGCATTGCCTACACTCAAACACGAACACAATCACGCACACGCACACACATATAAACACACACACGCACGCACACACACTCTCACAATTATATATGTTATTGCAGTTTGGTCACGATATTTTTGGATTTCTTGTACAGTTCGTCGTAGGATTATTTTGTATTTTTTCAGATCGATACCAAAGCATTTATATAGCTAATCTAAATTTTATATCGAAGGTAGTGGAAAAGGTTGTTGCAACACGCCTCCATGAACATATTAAATGATCTACATCACTTATCAAACGATCTACAATCTGCACATAAGCAATTCCGTTTAATTGTGACGGCTCTTCTTACAAATACACAAATACATTGTATGCAATATGGATCCTAGCAAATTGACTACTCTCACCTTATTAGATCTGCAGCTGCTCTCACCTTACTACGTCTCCACAGACATATTGGAATTTTGGGCGTAGATCTGCGGTGGATTAGTTCGTAGTTTTCAGATCGATACCAAAGCATTAATATATCTGGCTCACTGTCTTATCCTGAACATCTTCCATTTGTTGTCACACAAGGTCCCGTCCTTGGTTTTGTTTAGCTTATATACTGCATCCTTAAGTCGAGTCATTACTTATCATAATATTAATCATTATATGTATGCCGACGATACACAGATATCACTGTCACCAATACATGCACAGACATGCACAGACACTTAATTTTAATGACTATCTCACTGACATCTTGATATGGATGGAAGCAAGTGAACTGAAGCTAAATCCAGATTAAACTGATGTAATTACTATTGGCACATAAGAAGACTAACACACATATGTTAACTACTTTCATGTTAAATTGTTCGGTAATGATACATCACCATCATATACCGTTCGTAATCTAGGCGTTGTCTTTGATAGTGAATTTAGGTTTCACCAGAAAATGTCTCAAGTATGCCGATTTTGTTTCTACCATTCACGTGATTTTCATCGAATTCGGCGTTAATTTATCTGCTGCTAAAACAATATCATTCGCTGTGATTAGCAGTCGCCTTGACTATTGCAACTCACTCTTAGATAGCATTGCTAAAAAGAACTTAGTTAATTTCCAACATATATAAAACTATCTAGCACGCGTGGTACGTAAATCATCTCGTTTCTCACCAACACTGTCCCTATTGAAACAGTTGCAATGGTTTCCGGTTACGCAACGAATCACCATCATGTTAGTTACTATTAAATATAGTGCGCTTTCTACACAACAACCATCCTATTTGGTTAGTCTCCTACGTTTATAATATATCTCCAGGAATCTCAGATCATGTGTTTCGCAACAATGTTTCGTTTCTAAAGCCAAATTTAACATTCGCAAACGTGCTGTCTCTGTAGTTGCATTGGAATCAACTCCCTAGCATTTAATAATAATAATAATACGACTTTATATTTTTCAAATATAACAACGATAATATATAATATATACAATGTTTATGGCACATAAATAGGTATTATGTCAGAAAAAGGGGTATACTGAAAAAAGTTCTTATAGTTGTATACCCATGAACAGTTTCATTAGGTATTACATAGTATTTAATTTAGTATGTGACATTTCAGCATAATATATCACATTGATGTTAGGTATGAAATATTGCACGAATACTCAGATTGATGTTAGGTATGAAATATTGCACGAATACCCAGTAAGTGAAGACAAGCACTGACATTATTAGTGTATAAATTAATAATAATCATTCAAATACAGTACATTATAATACAATCATACACCGGGGCATTTACATAGCCATTAAACTAATCTGAAACTATAGCTACCTTTTGTAAAAAAAATCAAGACTTGTTTATTTGAAATCGCATTCTCACCCTAACCTTCGGTCCCATGCTCTAATGTTGACTCTTGCTCGTCCATTGTTACAATTTGGCCTAATGAGTTTTGTATATTGCGCCTCTCACCTCAGATTCCTGGTGATATAGGCGCTATAGAACTTTATTATTATTATTATTGTTACGTTTATTATTATCATCATTATTACCGTTATTATAATTAGCATCAGTGTTAGTATTATCATTATTATTATCATAATTAATTAGTAACAAATAATGTAAATTCCGCTCACTCCACATGCGCACTGTATACGGCATAAGATATTCGGCCTAACTCGATGTGTACTGGAATACAAAGTCAAACAGTGCGTCTAATGGAGTAATGATCTTTTTTTGCCGTTTTAGAAAAACCTGTTATAAAAGTAGTATTGAATGAAGTACTTACAAAAATAAACTGACGAAATCCAAATCTCGTAAAAGACGCCTAAGGCTAGGTCAAAATCCGTGCGTCCCATCTGCGCTGTGCAAATCGTTTTATGTCTATGTCTATGACCAGAACCTGTCACGTGAATCACTGCGATACGTATATTGCAGTGTATTAACATAGGCCAAGACCGTTAGAACACGAGAGTTCAGTAACACAACTTTTGACCTGGCACGAATTTTCCGGTCACGAATTTACACACTGTGAATCGCAACTCACAATCAGCCACATCACATGGTCACCGGTGCAGTGCCAGTGCAATGCCAATTATAAATTAAATGTTCTCTAGGCAGTTGCAACTAAGCCTAAATATGTGGGTTTTATGATGCTATGGTTTGTAACTTCTGATTTACTTACCTTTATTCGCATGTAGAAAGTATACATTTTATACGCCCGTATTTTATAGTTTGACGATTTATCTTTGTCAACACTGCCGGTTTTTTTCAAAATCTCCGCGCAAGCAAACCCATAGGGTTCACTTTGGCATCCAATACGAAATATTTGTTTCGGACATGGAATATGTCCACAGTATTCAACACAATACTTGACAGACTAATTATATGGACACATGTTTGCATATCATAATAAAATAATAATATTCACACATGATTTGTATGAGATAACGACGATATTTGATTATTGAACATGAAACGAAACTAAATGACTGAATGTGAACAGATAACGTTGTCACCACGTGGAGATGACGTTATAATGTCCATATTTATTGAGTGATGTTTTTAAATAACGATCGCAAAGAATGAGTATAAAGACACTGCACCTGTAATGTTTTCGATGTTTCTATGATTATATACTATGACACATATAAAAAAAAGTTATAACGTGGCTACCACGTTACGGAGCAACGTAACCAAAATACAACTTCCCAGCAACGTGGTCTGAATGTTGTGTGTTTATTGGGAACGTGGCTACCATGTTGCTACCACGTTACGGAGTAACGTAACCAAAATACCACTTCTAAGCAACGTGGTCTCAACTTTATGTATTTGCTGGGTATTGCCTATACTACTGTGTGTATTAATCCACCTTCGAGCCGAATGTAAGCCTCACCATTCGACTTCGAGACGCATCGACCATGAAAATAGTAATCTGGCATCTAGTTACCGAACATGCACTATAAAGGTAAACGCCCTTTTTGAAAATGTAAGATGCTCCTTTGATGTTATGTATGTTGTGTTCTGCAGTTTGCGGTAAACGCTACTAATTGATAGTTTACTCTAATTGCCGGGGATAAAAATAGGGACCGGGACCTTGACCTTTGCGGCAGATTTTTGTAGTTCTTCTTTTCGTTTTACGTTTTTGTCTCTCTTAGGCTTGATTGGGAGGATATCGACCTGGCCAAATAAAGGTTATTCCTTAATTATTCCTACTTCACTGTATATTTATTTATTGTTTAAAGTGTGTGTATTGTGTTGAATTTTAGCAAACGAAAGGTAAGAGAGTCGATTTGTTGCGAAATATTTACAAATAACGACGGCGAGACGAAGTCGCGCGAAAACAGCGCGAAAACATTCCCGTGACGCGAGTCGGAATGGCAAGCTGTTCTGTAAATAAATGTAATTATTTACGTCGATCTTTTCCGGGTGATTAATCTGAATCGATGTTTTCATTTTAGTTGTTGAGAACTTGAGACTGTTAACGTACAGTTAACGTACAGAACGCCGTGCTCTAATGTTCCACATATTATGTCAACACAGGCGGTCCGTAGCTCTTTCACTTTAGTGCATATTTTTGTCACTTGACCAGATAACCAGACGACGCACATGCAAATAATAACATAGTAACTGGCAGGTACCCTAAGTCAATGATACATGGATATACATATCATTAGCTGCAATAACTATTGCCTATACTACTGCCTGTATTAAGATCTTACAACTTATAGGAGAACGTGAATGGGTTGCAAGACGCTTTGTGCTGAGCAATAGAAATGAAGGTCTTCACCTTGGTTGGGCCCCAGGGCGATACTGAATAAAGAGCGTCTTGGTGAAAGGCCTATTAGTATACTGTTTATTGTATGTTATGTTTACTGCTGGTTTATGGTTGGTTACTGGTAGCCTACAATTCGGACTTGTATGTATGTCTTAGGCTAAGATGTATCTAAATGAAGTTAGTTTAATGTCAACAATGTCTGTTTAGTTCATATATTATATTTTGAAGAAGTGATCTGTTGTTTGAGTTGTGTTTGGGGGGAATTTGGGATACGCGCGCTTTTAGTGCTTTTTGTTTACCTCCGCGCTATCTTGATCTATATTCGGAATCGGTTGCCAAGCAAGCTAATTTGGCAATGGCTAAGCGTAATATTTAGGGGAGTCTGATTGGAAGTGTTATTACAAGATTATATTCTAATAGTGATGCTATTGAACATCTGTAAGTTTGAATTTGTAAAAGTTTTTAAAATTCGTGATGTTAACGATAAACACTAGAACCAGTAAAAGATACGACTGCACCTGACGCATGCGCACACACCTCGTGTGAGAGATGATGTGATGATCTACGAATATCACACGTACCGACTCGGTGGATGCAGCGTAACTTAATTTAGTAATAGTCAGATGTGAGTACTTTCGATCCCATTCTCGTCGCCATTGTAAAATTGTGACAAACACGACACATTGGATTCAGTCCACAACTTGTAATTAACTTAGTGTACAATCAACTACAATAAAATGGCCAGCCATGCCTGTGACCTTCTCTTCTTATTCTTCTTCTTCTTATGTACAGCTCAGAACTCTGTATCAGCCACACGTATGTGGCTAGAGTATTGTCGAGCTTGGGTGGGCCATCGCAAGTAGCGAGTGGTGTAGCGCTGGCTTGGGTCTATTGTTTATTTTGTGAAGTTTAAACAGGTTAGAAGACCCTATCGTCGGTGTGCCTATAGCTTTATGGGCGTAGATTACTTTAGACAGGATAGAAGACCTTATCGTCGGTGTGCCTATAGCATTATGGGCGTAGATTACTTTAGACAAGTTAGAAGACCCTATCGTCGGTGTGCCTATAGCTTTATGGGAGTAGATTACTTTAGGCAGGTTAGAAGACCCTATCGTCGGGGTGCCTATAGCTTTATGGGCGTCGATTACTTTAGGCAGGCATGGAGAGGAGATCCTTTCTAAATGAGTCCAGTGATTGTTTGCTAACTAGCTGTTGTGTGCATTCGTTCCATGATTTGATGGTGGTTGGAAAGAATGAGTACTTGTATGCGTCGATGCGGGTGAATGTCTGGAAGTAGCGATGTGCGTTGCCTCTAGTACGAGTTGAAGCGGCGGTGTGTGAAGTCGTTGTTATGTCAACTAACTTATTTCTGATGCGGTAGAGCATTATGAGCTTGGCATTAGCCCGCCTACTCGCAAGGGTTTCCCATTTCAGACTTTCGATCGTGGTTGTCACACTGCTGCGTCGACGGTAGTCGCTCTTCACGAAGCGAGCACCTTGTCGTTGTACATTTGCCACGGTCTCGATGTTCTTCTCTGTGGATGGATCCCATGCTGTCGACGCATATTCCACGATGGGTCTTACGAACGTCTGATAGCTTAATGCTTTGATGGCTTATGGGCATCTCCTGATGTCCCGTTGTAGGATAGCTCTGGTGTTGATAGCCTTCTTTGTCACGTTGTTGATGTGTTCGCTCCATGTCAATGTCCTGTCCTGTGTTATTCCAAGGTACTAGGCTCCATTGACCTCCTTCAGTTGTTGTCCGTGGATAGAGTAATCTCTTCTTCCTTCTGTTGGTAATTCGAATAACTTCGCACTTGTCCGGATTAAACTCCATCAGCCAGTTCTTTGCCCACATCTGTAGCTTGTATATGTCATATTGTAGTTTATCTGCATCATCTCGTGAGTTGATGTTTCGGTACAGGAGACAGTCATCGGCAAATACGCGTACAGTAGAGGACACTTGGTCTGGTAGGTCATTTATGTACCAAAGGAAGAGGATGAGTCCAAAGACTGAACCCTGTGGGACGCCTGAGGTCACTGCAGCCGACGATGATCTTTTGCCTTCCAGAATGACTTCCTGGGTGCGGCTGCTCAGGAAGCGTTTGACCCAGTCCAACATCTTTCCTCGCACTCCGTAGTGGTGAAGTTTGGTAGCCAGATGGTGGTGGGATACTTTGAGAATTCCAACAGCGCAGCGTCGATCTGGCCACCCTCGTTGAGGCACATCGCAAGGTCGTCAACAGCTAGGATGAACCTACGTTTACGAAACCCATGCTGGTAGTCAGATAGGATGTTGTGTTGTTCCAAGTGGTCCATCAGGTTACTGTGTATGATGTGTTCCAATGTCTTGCAGGAGATGCTCGTGACGGGTATGGGTCTATTGTTTGAAGCAGTAGTTCTTGTTCCCTTCTTGTATACTGGTATGACGCAGGCATGTTTCCAGTCTGCTGGTACTGTACTTTGGTTGAGTGATGCCTGGCATATGAGCGTTAGCACTGGTGCAAGTTCTGCAGCATAGTCTTTCAGGAAACTGGCTTGGATCCTATCAGGTCCTGTAGCTTTGTGGGGTCTGACTGCGGGGCTCATTCCAAGTCTCGGTGCATCACTTATGTCTCCGTCGGTGAAGACTGATGAGAACTGCATATTAAGAATGTCAGCTTTAGTCTGGCTATCGGTGTGGACGATGTCATTCTTCCTGAGTGGGACTACTCCGCTGTTTTCCTTCTTTTTGCTTTTGATGAAAGACCAAAACTTCGTTAGATTTCCCTTATTTTTATTGTTTTCGCCTATCATGGAGTTAATATATCCGTAATATGCCTTTCGGCACTCTGTTTGGGCCAGCTTTTTTATTTCTCGATATTTTGCCATGTCGCAGGCACTATTGGTAGGCTAGGTTTTCTTGAAGTATTTCTTTTTCTTTCGTGACAGGTTTCTTATTATGCCATTGGCCCAGGGTTGGTTGTAACGTTGGGATGATAGTCTTATAGGGACGTGGTTGGATAGTACGTTTTGGCAGTTAGCAACGCCCACAGCGTTTCCACAGGTGTGTCTGGATTGTTTTGGGTTTGCATTTCATCAGCAAATGTTGCTACCTCTTCTTGAATCTGCTCGGTGTCTGAATTTTTGCAGATGTGGATAGGTCAGTAGTTATGTAGGTCCCTTAGCGTAGGTCGTTGGCGCCCCTTGGAGGAAATCCCATGTTAAAAGATAGGGATTTCCACCGAGGCGCGCCCGGGTTAAAAGATAGGCCATTTTCACCCCATCTTAAAAGATAGGGATTTCCACCGAAGGTGCACCCGAGTTAAAAGATAGGCCATTTTTACCCCATGTTAAAGGATAGGAGCTATTATCGTAAAGGTATACGACGATATTTTGACTTGGAGTTCCTAGTTTACCCCTACTTGTTTTACCCCTACATAGCCCATGTTAAAGCATAGGCAATTTTCCCCATATTAAAGAATAGGAGGTATTATCGTAAAGGTATATAACGACTTTAAAAAATATATATATACCGAAAAGCATTTGAATATGTCACACAAGCTTGGCCCGTAGGCCGTGACTCCGCCAAGGGACCGAGCCCTTATTTGGTTGACGATGACATGTCTAAAATGTGGTGTTATAATAAGGCGTCATTTATAATAAAAGAATTATAAATTCAGCGGAGGTCGTTTTATCTGAAGTAATGTATACGAAATGTAGACAACATATCGGACTATGTTATATCAGAACCTATAGCCTCGTTTTCTCGAACAGAGCGACCATCTTGGAATTAGACCTTTGGTATTATTTCCGTACGGGAGTACCTAAATTCGTTTCTCTTATAAAACCCGTACTCGAGACGTGTCTGGACATGTTTGTTTGGTGCGAGCGTGAGCGTGCGCACCCTGTATGACGTCATCAAACTGCTTCGCGCAGTAATTCTATACGCGAGGTGAGTTGGTCAAACAGGTAGTGCTTTGGTTAGCCATTGTTTTGAACTTGCGTACTTGAATGTAATCCCATCATGTGACGTCATGATGCAGTGAAATCATTAAACTATAAACTGCTACGTGCAGTAATTCTATACGCGAGGTGAGTTGGTCAAACAGGTAGTGCTTTGGTTAGCCATTGTTTTGAGCTTTCGCGCTTGAATATAACCCCATCATGTAACGTTATGGTCAATTCCCCTGTAAAATTTCATTCTAGAAGTTTCTTTGGTAATTTGTTCAGCACACTACAAAACTGACGCTACTATCCGGTATACTCAGAACTCTCAGAACTCAGAATCAATTCATTTGACCTATAAATACACAGTGAATAACATGAGTACTAGATAAGGTCGGGAGACTCCCATTAAGATATACAATATCGCTAGCACAGGAGCCACCCCATACATATAATCAACATCAAAATTTACATGTCACAAATCAGAATAGCATATGCCTTGTTTTATAGTTAATAATTTATCAGTGTATCAACATACATACATAATACAAGGACTGATTAAATGTACTCTGGTACAAATAATTGACGTACATATGGATACTTAGGTATACATTTCAATACGTATTACGAATTACAAATAAAGCAATTATGAATACGACAACAGGATTCATAATTTAAAATAAAAAAGTTTGTTGTGTATGTTGAAAAACCATACAGACTATGGGTGTAAATGTTGTTAATGGTAATACTTGGTGTATTGTTAACTGTCTCAACTATGTTGTGTCTAATGCATTTTTTGGCAAATTCATGTTTGAATCTGGACATATACAGATTATTTCTTTCATGCAGTGCTGATGAATATTATAGATGTGTGTGTTTGGAAAAACATTGAAGTAGTAGGGTAAAAGATTGTTAATTAATTTATAGTAAAATTTTAATTGTTGGATTTTATAAATGTCATCCAACTTTAGCAAATGAAGTCTTTTAAAAATAGGACTTGTGTGAGCATTATATTTACTTAAGGATATTATTCGTATTGCTTTTTTTGTAATTTGAAAATTCGATGTGCCTGATGACCCCATAAAAGTAAGCCATAATTAATATGAGGGAGAATAAGAGCATTGTACATAATATATAATGTATTAGGTGGTAAAAAAAAAATTAAGTTTATTTAGTATGCCTATTGTTTTAGAGATTTTATTTGCTATTTTGTTTTTATGACTCTGCCAGTTTAAATGGTTATTTATTGTGATGCCTAAAAAATTGAAATCATTTACACATTCAATGTGTGCCCCATCTATTTGTAACACAGGGTATTTTATTTTATTTTCGGCATATGAAAAATCATGAATTTAGTCTTTTTGGCATTTAGTGACAGTTTATTAGCTTTTAACCAATTACTAATCTTTATTAGTTCTTTGTTAATATTTTCACTTCGCATTTAGCCTTCTGAATCATTAAACGTTTTTAGTGTACTAGTAAGAGTGGTGTCGTCAGCATATGTTATGAATTTGAAAAGGTCACTAGAATGTCCTATATCATTTATATAATAAATAAGAGCGGCCCTAAAACCTTGGGGGACACCAGTGTTGATGACTATTTCCTTAGACTTAACATTTTCAATTTCTACATACTACTTACGATTTTGTAAATAACTCTTAGAAAGGTCCAGAGCCTTGTCATTTAATCCATAGTAATTTAACTTCTGTACCAATATATTGTGATCAATTGTGTCAAATGCTTTTGATAAATCAAGGTATATATTTATTGGAGTAACCGATTTATCAAGTTCTTGTATAATTATGTCTATGATTTCGAGTGTAGCAAGCTCAGTAGAATGTTCCTTTCTAAACCCATATTGGCTATTGTATTATAACGCTTTAGAATGGAAGTAATCGTGGATTTGATCAAACACAACCCTTTCAAATTTTTTTGAAATCACTGGCAGGATAGAAATAGGACAATAATTGTTAAAATCAGAAACATCACCTTTTTTGAAAAGGGGTATGATTTTTGCAATTTTTAATTTGTCTAAAAAAATACCAGTTATTATTGATTGGTTAATAATTAGAGTGACCGCTTTGCTGTTATCATTTGTTATCAATTTTAGTAATTGTGTTGAAATACCGTCTTTTCCACAACTTGATTTTGGAGGTAACCGATCATTTGTATTAACAGTAGTTTCCATGTCAATCGGATTAAATCTGAAAGTGTGCAATATTGGGTTTTTCAGGTAATCTTTGCATGATTTACCTCCACTAGTAGTTGTTTTAGAGGCTAGAGTAGGACCAGCATTAGTAAAAAACGTGTTAAATTTTTTTGCAATAAAGCATTTGTCACTAATCATTTCCCCATCGACTTTGAACAAATCTGGAAATTGTTCTTTCTTTTGACTTTTCTGAATAATTTCTTTAATTAAACACCACGTCTTTTTAACACTATGCTTATGCTTTTCAAAAATGGATTGGTAATGCATTTGCTTAGCTAACCTAATATTACTCTTAAGAATTTTATTATAAGTATGTAAGTCAGTTTTAAGTTCATGATAATGCTCTGTATTTACTTGAGTCGTTTTCATTCTCGAATACAATTTCTTTCTAAATTTTATCGACACAATAATGCCATTGGTAATCCAAGGAGTTTTCTTATGTTTATACTTGTTAAATTTAATTACTTTAATAGGTATACATTTATCCATAGCTGCAGTAACAATTTCAACGAGGATATTGTAGTTTTTAGTCGGATCCGCATGAATATCTGTGTTAAGTTTATTATAAATATTTGAGTTTATTATTTCAATTTTAAATTTATTGAGCGAGTCAGGACTTTGTTGTTTTATTCGTATAAACCTTGTTATTGCACTAGTGGTTTCAACATAATCCAGACTTAGAAAGTATGGAAAGTGATCAGAATATTGCTCACTAAAATACCAGCTGAGGATTTGAAGAATCCTTTTGACAAATTGCATAAAAAATTATCAGTGAGTGTTCCATGATATTCTTAAAGTCGTGTTGGCATAGTAATTTTAGGGAAGAAACCATGTGAAACGATTGTGTCAAAATAGTCACATATTATGGATTTTTCGTTAATTTTCAGCAAGTCAATATTGTAATATCCTGCAATTATTATTTCACTTTTAGATTTTTGTAAATCAACTAAATTTGATGCAAATTCTTTTGTAAATATACGGTAGTTTTCGATAATATCTCTAGGTGGTCTATATATATTTCCAAAAATTATTTTTTTCTTCATGGCACAACATGTTATTTCAATAAATTGACCTTCCCAAGTGTCTGTATTTGCACGGATATTTACAGATTTGTAATTGTATTTGTTGCTGAGGTATATTGCCAAGCCGGCATGTGCACTACAGATCTTGCCTTGGCATATTAATGTATATCCATCTATTTGAAATAAAGAAGTGTCAGCCACTTCATCGAGCCATGTTTCTTGTAAACATAGAGCATTAATCTCACAGCCACTACTTTTGAATGATGTCAAACGTATCAACACACTTTTAATACTTCAGCTTGTGTCTTTTTCGTAGTGTAATGCAAAGCATATGTTGGGAACCTTACTCATTGTCTTACACTTCACAACTAAAGAGACTATCCGTATTGTCAACATCAAGGATATCAAAGTCATCGATTTGTGTAAAACAGGTTCGTGTACGACATGCAAGACACAGGAACAGTACCACGGATCAAACTTAGCCAAACTAAGACCAACGACTTCCACGAACCAAATGTTGACTAGCGAGATGCAAGAATCAAACTTAACAAAACATAGACAGACACATTGCACGAGACTACAGACGAGATAGTGCACAAGACTACGGATGAGACATCGCGTGAGACTACGGACGAGACAGGAGACGAGACATCACATGAGAGTACGGACGAGACAAGAGTCGAGACAACGGACGAGACAAGAGACGAGATAACGGACGAAATATCACAAGACACAATGGACGAGATATCGCACGAGATTACGGATGAGACATCACATGAGACTACAGACGAGACATCACATGAGACTACGGACGAGACAATAGATGAGACAACTGACGAGAACAAACGTACCAACACACTTTTAAACTAACAAACTTGCAAACTTGCACTGACAAACGTGTAAACGAACGTACAAACATACTTTTTAAATAACAAACTTGCAAAGTTGCACTAACAAACGTCCAAACAAACGTACCAACACACTTTTTCACTCACTCACTCACACAAGCCCTCACCCACTCACTCACTCACACACACAAGCCCTCACTCACTCACTCACTCACTCACTCACCTACTCACTCACTCACTCATTCACTCACTCACACAAACCCTCACTCACTCACCCACACAAGCCCTCACATTCACGCACTCACTAACTCACTCACTCTCACAAGCCCTCACTTACACAAGCCCTCACGCATTCACTCATTCACACAATCCCTCACTCACTCACACAAGCACTCACGCATTCACTCAATCACTCACACAAGCCCTCACCCACTCACTCACTCACTCACACAAGCCCTCACCCACTCACTCGCACAAGCCCTCACGCAATCACTCACTCACACAAACCTTCACACACTCACTCACTCACACAAACCCTCACGCTCTCACTCCCACAGGCCCTCACGCATTCACTCACTCACTCACACAAACCCTCACTCACTGACGTATGAAGTTTCCCCATGTTAAAGGATAGGCCATTTTCTCCATCTTAAGCGATAGGCCATTTTCTCCATGTTAAAGGATAGGAAGTTTCCCCATGTTAAAACATAATGCATTTTCTCCATGATAAACGTCAACTCGATGTATCGTAATGGCATACGACGACATTTTGAGTTTGAAGTGCCAAACATCACATACCTTCATGTCAAGAGACGATCATGTGTTCGGATTCACGTCCAACGAGGCGACCATAGGACTCGTATGAGGTATCGCTTCTTTTAACGGAAAACATATGTATATGAATCACCCGTCTTTACAACGTAACAATTCCATATTTTCAAATATTGCGAGCGACCAGATACGATACGACCTTCTCGAGAGTCGAAAAAGGAAAGAACAGAATCGTCGGAAGCACGGTATATACACTAGTTTTCGGCGTCATCACATTTGCATAACCAATCAGACCGTACATCACGTGACTTCCCTTAACACAAAAACTGTGCACGTTCATGAGACACTATCTAACCTAATTATATATTTTTACCCGCTAGATGGCACCATCATGTGATGTAGTACGTCAATTATCCACTAGGGGGCGCTGAGCCGGAAGTGATGACGTACCGGAAGTCACTTGACTGTCATGGCGGCCTCTACTAGGGACGCTACGCCGGAAGTAACGTCGTACCGGAAGTTATTTGAATGTAATGGCGACATGTCATGGCGGCTTCTATGGTTCCACCATTTCCGGAAGTGTGTCGACGAATAGAGATCTGTCATGGTCGGTAGATGGAGTTATTCTGAGTAGTTACATTACTATCCGTTGGGGCCATTGATGTCACCTGTCTCATGAACGTGCACAGTTTTTGTGTTAAGGGAAGTCACGTGATGTACGTTCGGTCTGATTGGTTATGCAAATGAGATGACGCCGAAAACTAGTGTATATACCGCGCTTCCGACGATTCTGGTCTTTCCTTTTTCGACTCTCGTATCTGGTCGCTCGCACTATTTGAAAATATAGAATTGTTACGTTATAAAGACGGCTGCTTCATATACATATATTTTCCATTAAAAGAAGCGATACCTCATACGAGTCCTATGGTCGCCTCGTTGGACGTGAATCCGTACAGATGATCGTCTCTTGACATGAAGCTATGTGATGTTTGGCACCTCAAACTCAAAATGTCGTCGTATGCCTTTACGATACATCGAGTTGACGTTGATCATGGAGAAAATGCCTTATCTTATAACATGGGGAAACTTCCTATCCTTTAACATGGAGAAAATGGACTATCGTTTAAGATGGAGAAAATGGCCTATCCTTTAACATGGGGAAACTATATATGTCAGTGAGAGAGGGTTTGTGTGAGTGAGTGAGTGAGTGAGTGAGTGAGTGAGTGAGTGAGTGAGTGAGTGAGTGAGTGAGTGAGTGAGTGAGTGAGTGAGTGAGTGAGTGAGTGAGTGAGTGAGGG
>CM034531.1:88210287-88215287 GCA_020002185.1 Paraescarpia echinospica
AGTGTGAACACAACACACGTGAGAATGACGAAAACCTGTTGTTTATGAATGTGTATATAATAGTTGAACCATTAACGGAAATCATGAAAGTGAAATTGCAAAATGATTGATCAGCTCATCCCCTTTGATACATTTAACATGAATCACACAATATCAATAACACTTAGTTACATATTGTTTTATTGGCCACAAATATAACATTAGAGCATCGCAATCGAACATCCCTGACTAAACAAGTAACGAGGCAGTGAGGTTTACCAAATCTGCAAATACACATGATGCAGGTGCCATGGGTGAAACAGTTTCCCCTCCTGCACACGGTTTTACAGTTGTTGAAGTGATTGCTCTTGACTCGGTATAAAGGGAGGCCACCTGTACACGTGCATCTACACCAACGACCTACGCAGTAGCCTTTGCCATAACCGCAGCTTTTCCGAGCTGCGTCTAAAACAGGCATATACATTTCACACTCTCTCTTTGACAAAACACTTTTATTAAATAGCGGCATATTATGTTATACCCAGCAAGAACAAAGACAATTGTTGATCAAACACTGACTGGAATTACGTTACGTACAATTGCTAACTTAATTTAGGTCATTATATGCATGATCGTAGACGACATTGTTGACTGGATTGGTTCTCTTATATAAACATGGTTAAATTGTTGTATACCGCACTACACAAGACGATAGGATTCCTCTGTGTAACGCATCAACAACTCCCAGCATAATAATAATTCGTGAACAACGATACTACGACGTACTTCTGCGAGTTCTATGAAGAAGATTATCGTGTGTTGGATAGCTGGGTATGCATGTTGATCAACATAAACTGAAACGGGTGGATCATAAGGAGAGTCAGAGGAGGGATGGTTGGAGGGAGGGGGGGGGGAGAAAAAAAGAGAGTGATGAAGAGCGAGAGAAAGAAAGGTAGGGGGAGATAAGGAAGGAGGGAGTAAGGAGTAAAGGATGGGCGGAGAGAGATGAAGTATGATTGAGAGAAGATGGATGAGAGACAGAGAGAGAGAGCGACAGAGAGTGAGAGAGAGAGAAAATTAATGAGAGAGTGAGTGAGTGAGTGAGAACGAGATTGAGAGGGAGGGGAGGAGGGGAGGGATATAGAGAGAGAAAGGGAGGGAGGAAGGAAGGGATGGAAGGAGAGATATGAAGAGCGTTTGAGAGAGGATGGAGAGTGAGAGAGAGTGAGATAATGAGAGTGAATGAGAGAGAAAGTGAGTAAGTGAGTGAGTGGCAGAGAGAGAGAGAGAGAGAGAGAGAGAGAGAGAGAGAGAGAGAGAGAGAGAGAGAGAGAGAGAGAGAGAGAGAGAGAGAGAGAGAGAGAGAGAGAGAGAGAGTGAGAGAGAGAGAGTTAGACGGGATATATATTAGGAGAGAGAGAGAGAGAGAGAGAGAGAGAGAGAGAGAGAGAGAGAGAGAGAGAGAGAGAGAGTGAGAGAGAGAGAATTAGACGGGATATATATTAGGGGTCAGACATTGACGTATTCTCCAAATGTTTTCGACAATGATGCTTAGAATGACGGTCATAATACTGAGTAACAACTATATTACATCGTGACGTGCAGGACATATCCATCATATTAATTTTTTTTGGAAAGAAACAATTAAAATATAGTTAATTGCAAATGACAGTAGATGCGAGTGTAGGCAACGAACTCATACCAGACACTTCCACACTGACCTCGCCCAGACTCACCGAGGAATCTTCATCCTAATCAAGACAGAAGCCTCGTTAACAACAATTGTTAGCAATACAGCCATGCATTATATCAATATTTACACTTCCAAAATTGTAATTCCCTTTGTGTCATTATATCGTGTTCTCGAACGATGGTTGATATATGCAGTCTATAACACGTTACACATTTACCGTTCATGTGAATAGAATTTGGTTCCCGAAGCATAATAAACCAGATAGAAGAAACCAACGACATGAATTGTGAGTTCTGAAATACTAAGGAAGGTGACCTAAATGTAGTTTCTTCACTTTGAAACAGCGGAATGACGGATTCAATCAATGGTACACTCGATTACCGTTCATGCGCTGTTACCTTCAAAATAGTGCGCGGTTCAATAATTTCGATAATTGCGTCTTATCACAGAGTGCTTGCAAACGCCCCGATCTCAAGGCGTGGCGCGTAGTGCTATAGAGATCGGGAATGGAATAAAGAACGGACTCTTAAAAACACTATGTCATATTACATTTTTATTGACAATAGAGTTGCTAACACATCTCTTTCATTATCGGCAGATTACAACAATTTCAGGCAATCAGAATGTTTTCCTACCGTCTCCACAAGTTGTACTTCATTGTCATCAGCCAAAGCCGACAGCGCGACACACGCGAACACAAGAATGAAAAAGACGCGAATTGTGTCTACAGCAAAACTGGATTGATCGGTTGACATTTGCTTGAAATTTCAAAAAAGTTATGTTCAGTCTGCTTTTACATTTAGGAGAGAAGTTAGAAAATCTCCAGGCAACGGTAATGCAAATGTGATATTCCAGGTGCTATGCATGTTTGTACACGCGAAAATGTTTACAGTAAGAATAACGTGGCTACAACCTAAGCATTGATGAACAAAAATATATATATTTCAAAGGCCTGGTTTCAGCGTAACATAACGTTAACCAATATGCATAGGACGTACAATTAAACACTGGAAGTATATGTGATAATATTTAATAATGCTGCACGCGACTGAACTAATAAAACAAACTTGATAAAAATTACATCCGTATGATTCTGGCGATTCTCCTGTAGTCATCTTAACTACAGATATAACAACACGAATAATCGTGGGTACCGTTATACCGTTAATAAAATACAAATTGCAAGGCAAATTTCGATAGAAACAAATATGTTTTATCATAAATGTTTAGAGGAATATCAGTCTTGTGATATTTGTGAAACTAACAAGCGCGCGCGCACACACATACACACACGCACACACACACACACAAACACACACACACATACACAGACAATCGCACGCACTCATGCTCGCACGCATACTCGCATATATCTGTTACACTCCGATGCCACCTATACTTCAGCCATCCCATATCTTAAATCATTATATATGTTTCCCATTCCATTCACTCTTCGTTTACACCTCCAGTTTGTTGTTGTTAATTAGCAGGACGACGACGACAACTACAACAACAACAATGACAACAACAATAACAATGGCAATAGTAACAACAACAACGTTGCAACTGTTCATATATTATTTTAATTATTGACTTAAACAATTGTGTAGGTGAGTAATGCTTCGCACAACAGTGTTTACGTCATCCGTGGACGAGTATGAAATACTGAGAGTGACATATCTGAAACAAGTTGGACTATGACGTAGAGACGTGAAAGTCGAACAACAGGATGAACCATAAAAACCGTATAAATGTTACAGTGTGCCACGGAATGGGAAAGACGACGAATTTGTCATACGGTGACGTTCAGCTCATATCCTGGTGGGTATATGTAATGAAGCTTTGCATTAAGTTGACCATTAGTGGTAAACTATTTGATAACAATGAGATGACATCATCGTGTGTACGAAATGCTAGCCCCACAACTAAGTTCAGTTATAAAGGTGAAAGTGGGTTTGAATACCAACGTCACCGAGAGGGAGGTCCACGTTACATTGGACCAACAGTGTCAGTAGAATCGTTTTCGAAATGGGCACCATCCTCCAAAACATACATAATCCTAGAACGGTGTATACTGAACGGAGATGATTTATTGCTAGTTCTAGTGTATTTTATATTCCTAACTGGAGTATGGCTAGAAGGTGAACATAACAAGGCTAACACAGTCGCTGGTCTAAAAGAAACGGTTCGGTGTTTGACAAAACGATATACATGAAAGACATACAGACAAATTCTAATAAACGCAGAACGTTAAGTGTTGGTTAACAAAAAGGGTAGGACTGCCGGTGTGGTTTCACGCCTGTAAGAGATGATTGATTCCACACGGTGAAAACATAACCGTTCAACACACACGGACACGCAATTTAGACATTCGAATTCGGCAATTACTTTCGACAAATCGGTGCTACCTTTAACATTCTATTCAGATTTATCTACGTCATACACTGCTGATATTGTCTTTTTCTGGAAAGCATGTAATTCCCATTAACGTACGCAATTATTTTCAGCAGTTCGGTGTTGAACATCTTTCGTGATCAGTCTATTCGCTTCACATTTGGATTGAATTTTATGTGTAAGGTTGAAAGTTACAACGCAATATAGTTCCTCATTCGCCATCACAATCAGCAACATAATATCGGGGGTATTATTATATAATCTCGCTGTCGTTGTTCTGGAGAATGTTATTGATCTCTAATCGATTTCAGTCTGAATAAACACAGTTCCTTAGTATCAATGCAATATTCGATAGTTATCATCAACACTGAATTGTAGACATTATTCGAATGTCCTTGGGACGTGTATAACGCATTAATGTATTAAACAAGTGATTCTCAACCGACGTGCCGTGGCATGCAGATGCTACTTCACAACTGATATATCAAAGCAAACACTGTAGCGGAGTACAAAAAGTCATACTTAAATAGTCAAATTACTGTGTTGACAAAGTTCTGTGCATGCGGTTGCGATCAATGGTAATAATTGTTTTTCCTAAGTCGATGATGATATCCCAAAGCTCAGTCTTTGAGTCTGACCAGCAATTCTCCAAAAAGGAAAATGTACAGCAATGGTCTCGTTTGCCAATCCAAAGACGTGGTACGTACCAATCATGTTTATGTTCATGTATGAGAGAGTATCTTCGTATCAACCCACTTCCTGCCGTTTCGAAACTTTGGCAATGTCGATCACCCTAAAGGACCTGTGTATTTCGAAAGAGATACTAAACCCGTTGGTCCCTTCTACCGGATTTATATTCCAGGCGAGGTCAAATATCCCACGTATAATTACTGGTAAACCTTTGTTGTGGACTCACAGAACCAATGCGCTCAAT
>CM034531.1:88220287-88252787 GCA_020002185.1 Paraescarpia echinospica
CATCAGTTTAAAGCAAGCTAGTTTTGTATGCTAAAATTAATATATAAATTGTTTATTAAACATAAATATCAACATTAATCAGTCAAACGTTTCGTTATTTTTATAAATATAGATGCGTACTATATATGGGTACATAGTAGCGGTATTTTTTTATTAGGTTTTGGTACATATATATAAGTGGATAAGCTGTAGATTTGCTTGATAAATTATTTAAGCACAACAATAAGAAGTGTCAAATTAAATGAACATGAAAGAATTCATTAAATTGTTTAACTTTTCGCCATTTTGAAGTCCGCTCGATGCACGTTTGATTTATCAACTATCATTAAACCATTATTCTACAAACAAACATTGATTGTCACCATATTTCTCATGTGGGATCATTACTGGAACGAGAAAAAGCTTTATTATGATTAATGTTCGCCTTCAATTATTATTTAATTATTATGAAAATATATGTAAAACAAGAAAACATACCGTACAGCCGCGACCTCGCTAGCTACGTATTATTATGAGGCAAGCCCTTGGCGAGCGCAGCAAATCGAGAACGTGTCGTTTCCGGTCTGCGTCATCAGACTTGTAAACGAAGCACCGAGGACATTGCGGCAAGGTAGTTTACACACGGCAGTCAGGACCAGGATACACACGTACACACAAAAATCACATCAAATACCCATTATGTGGACTTGCCCTAAATGTGAGCAAAACGACCACAGAACATCGTTTGTTGACCTGCAGATTCCAGTTTAACTGAAAACAAACCGTCGACGTCCACGGTCTGCACCACGTCCTCAGTCCGTGAGTGTGTATTCTAACGATGTATACGGTGTACACCATTTACAAACACACAAACACACAAACACACACACACACACACACACACACACACACACACACACACACACACACTCACACACCCACACACAATCACACCCACCCACACACATACACACATTTACACACATACATACACACACACACGACTCAGAGAGAATTAAAGTCGGAATTTCCCCCATACCAAGTTGACACAAATATAGTATTGACAGGAACGTACAAAGGATGTGAATAATATTTGAAATATTACAATCCACATTCAGGTCATGAAGCCTTTGAATCAATGCAGTAAGATTAAAAAGAACACTATCCTGCCCTTCGAGGCATCACGAGAAAAGTCAAGCTGATTTAAGCTTTTTGCAAAGTCTGTCCTTCAGGCGAAGCGAGACATGTCTTTCTCGTCATTCAAGTGTTAAGTCTTCGCGTTTACTAGACAACGGAGTGTCCTCGCGAAGATGCTAGTCCGTGTCGACGAAATGTGTAACTTTTATTGAGTAACCCAATTGTTTGCAACGTAAACTGTAAATTGCAACATGATATATTTAGCAAGCGTCAGTACAAAAACAGCATGAAATAACTTCTTTATATGTATGTATACCGGAATAGTTTCTGCTACTTACAAGTTTCTGCTAAGTTTTAATATTTCACTGGATCTCATATACGATATGAAAATAATCAGCAAAGGATGTTGCGCTGATTTCAATAGTATATGTAAGGCAAGAAGTACCAGAACACTTACCTAAGCAACTAGGATTTTATTAGGTTTGTTTTTATGCAGTACACACATTTACAATTAATTTGAAAAAGCAATTAGGAAGAAACAAAGGAAAATAAAACACATATGATGTAGCATCTTTTAAATGTTTTATTAAATATTTTAGCTAATAAAGACATGGATATTTGCTACAGCAACTGCATTTTAGGAGAAGTTATTTTTGTCCTTGCTGATGCACTTCAGACAATCACATATCATAAAATTATTGTCTACTCATCGGTGGGGAAGTGATTCAGGTGGATCCAATCCCATTTTTATGACTGATAGTGATTCTTGCAGTCGTGTTTCCACGTTTCCTGTCTAGTGGTGCAGGGCGATGAGTTCAGCTGTCCTGTGGCGTTTAAGAAACCTTTCCATGACATCAATCGGCTCACAACTGACATACATAATGCTTGTGTAATTGATGTTTTGTGTACGTTTTTGTAATGATCTTTATGTGCGGCCGTATGACCGTAGACTACAAAGACGTTAGTGCATCGAGAGCAAATCTCTGAGACGCAGTTCTGCCTAAAAGTGCTACGAAAAGTCATCCTCGCACCTGAATGCACAGTAGGAATAATGAAGGTGTTTTTGCTACATAGATCTTCAACCGTTACTCGAAAAGATAAAAAGACGTCCTTTGAAGTGCTAGGTTGTTTTATATATTAGGTGAATCATTACTCTTGTTTTCAAATTGTGTGGTTACTCCGGTGAACATAAAATGATAGGTTTTGGTGGCTGTGATTTCAAAGAAGCGACACAGAATATATTTACTTTACATTATGTGAGTCGTTTTTAATTTGTCATTGCAATCATTATTGTCTGATTATGTGTTTTCTTATTGACATGTTTTGGACCAATGCCAATTTGTACGTTGGCTCGCTTGGTTCAAACTTCAAAGCAATATTGATGTGTTATTGGTGTTTCCGTCAAGCTACAGCGTTTCTAAACTGATTTTCAGTATATCCTCTGTAGCTTACATATATCCTTCTTACAATATGCCTTCCAAAACCATTACTGGTTGGTTATTACAGTATTCGTTGTAACAAGCGCTTCTTGTATATCCTGTTTGTAGTCCGCCACCATTTCAACATTGATAGAGAGGTCCGAAACCCGACCGAGCCACCGGCCCAGCGACGTATCCAATCTTAAGGACTGTTCAAAGCCTTTTTTACATTACACCCTAGCATACCTGCTCAACTGACATACACAATGTTAACTGCGCACCCTTCCCGGTCTTGTATTGATATACGATCTTTGGTCACGTCAAGCCATTATGGATGATAAAGAGAATGGCGTTGTTGTTTTTGTACACAGATTAAGTGTCAATACGAATAGTTTTTGTAACGTTCAGTCCGTTGAAAAATTGTAAACGTTCGTGCGCTGACGTATGAATTTTCACATTTAGGTGTTACGTCGTTTTGTTTCTTGTAAACTCTGGACAAAATATAAAACTGTACAAAAACACCAAACGAATCTTTTTGTTAAAAAGCAGACGTGACTTATAGCGCGATGTCAAACAAACCATAGATTACTTCAGCATAAAGAAGTGTTCATTGTCACTTGAATTATACTCTAGTGCCCTCTCGAATTTGTCGTCACAATCAGATGAGTTTTTCAAAAAGGTTAGTTGTACTGATAGGAAATACAGCTTTTTAGTTGAGTGTCTGCGTCATCATCATCTTGTCGTACGGAAGACGGATCTCTTGAAAGTAGCTCGCAATATTCCACTGCATATTGTCTGGTATTGGCCATTATTCTAATACTCCAAGCAGCGACTCGTTTCCTATCGCGAGCTCTTTCCAACTTCATTCTTGGAGGGATCTCGCGACCGGAAGAGAACATCTGCATGGAGATTGCATTATTCCCAGTGGCTGATTAAGAAAAAGGCACTTATAGGCATGTGCCTTGGGCCTACGAAGGCTAGGGTCCCACGAACATATCCGAACATATTTTTATACACTAAATATTCCTGAAAGCCAGCTAGCAAGAGATGATTTGGCCGATGATGACTACTGCATGATTTTCATTTCATTGGTACTACATTGACCCAATGAGTTTATTAAGCTGGGAATAATCATTATGTTTTAGTGTTCAACATACTTAATCGAGGTGTTATTACATAGCTTACTATAACGAAGTGATTATTAATTACGTCTGTTTTCAATTCCTTCCTGGACGAATGTATTATCCAATATGGTAATACAGGAATAGGTCAAGTATAATATTTCTCTTCTACATTATGTGCAAAATTCATATTAAATATAGCTGCGCTCACAATATGCCACAGCATAGTTTCTTATATTCAGGGACCGTTTATATGAATGCCGACTAAATGGAGTTAACTAAACTGACAATTCTGTCATATAATATTACCTAAGCAACCGGCTTTTGTCATGTAACGCTTCTTCTTGATAGTAGCTGAACTATCATTTGCAGTTACTGATAATTATGTAAAATTAAATGATACATTAATTACTGCCAACCAGTCAACAACGTATTCATTGTTTAATTAACATTTCGTCGCCCTTGTTATTGCAACCTACCGAGTTTACAGGAAGCCGCATAATTTCTGTGATACTAACATTAACGGATCATAACATACACATATTCGAACGCAACCAACATGCCATACTGAACGTATGGGGGTTACACTAGTAAGTATATATTGACCAAAGATCCGGCTCATCGGATCCCAAAGTTTCCGGCTCGTGCTTGGCTGATTAAAGATATACAAGCAAAACGAGATTTATAGATAATTAGACAGTTATCCGTTGGCTGGCGCTGCTAATTATCGAACTTAATTTTCTGCCCAAATTTAGCCTTAGTGCAGTTTGCTTCCTCACTAGAAATATTTCTCAAATATACTTCATTTGCGTTTTTTGTGTGACCACAAACAACAACATTTCAAAATACGCCTCGGCGAAAGGGCGCGAAGGCAACTGCACCGAAATAATCCGGGGAGACCGAACTATGTACCGTATTCACACCTGCGCTCGTTAGCCTTCATGCAGTTTCATAATTAATAATACCAATGTGTTGTAATAGTGGTATTTGGTTCATTTTCTCGTGTACGCACTATGTCGTACAACACTCGTTGGGCAAGGATTCAAAGTGGGGTACAATCAGAGCACCGTCTTTTGCGGGAGTTAGCTACGGCAACAAGCGTTGGACGTAAGACCTATATTTAGAAACAAAAATACTCCATATAAGTCACGATGTTAATATTTTATGAAGTAAATCAGTTGTTAACAACTTATAACTTAACTTACCAATCGCAGGAACCACGAGCGCGTTGCAAATACGTCGGAAAAAACGGTTCCTGCGTCTTCATAAACTTGGCAACATAGACTACGCGCTGACAATTAAGCTTATGTCTATCCTCAGGCCAATATGAATATTATTTGACAATTCTACACAATCAAGACTAGGGCCTATCGATGGACGTGAACTTCACATTATTTCCGACCGTCGTCATTTTGAATATACAATGAACATCTTCGAGCGCGATAAGGCGTTGATGTAACGATGCTGTGTGTTTTCTAATATTTGGTCAATATTGTTATCAGGACTGTTAACTACCAAGGCATCTCGTTAAGGGATCGACATTTTTGCTAGTATTGATACAATACATAAACAATTTGATAAGAATGTAAACATATTGGATGTTCTCACCTTATAACAATATATTGTGTTATAAGTAATAATTATATTGTAACTTATTGAACCAATACGGCTTAAACGGGCGGTTGATAACATTATCGCACGCCTGACCTTATTGCCACTTGACGTACTACCAAATCCCGTATTGGCCGATTTCTAACCGCATTGACCAAACTCAATCCGCATTGGATAAGTTCACCAAGAACGTTCGGTTATGACTTTTTAATAATGACAAACATCATCACACATTGATGATCCATGCCAAGTACTGACAGGAACTTACACATATTGAATAGAGTGAGCAAGATTTATCACATTTTATAGAGAAAAACCAATTGGTTGCAACGTAAAATGTAAGTTGCAACATTATATATTTAGAAAATGTTAGTACGAAAATAGCAGTGAACATACTTCTTCATATGTATGTACACCGGAATAGTTTCTGCAACTTATAAGTTTCTGCTGCCTTTTAATATTTCACTGGATCTCTTATACGATATAACAATACTCATATATAGGTCATAGGTAACAAAGGATGTTGCGCTGATTTCCATAGTATATGTAAGGCAACAAGTACCAAAACACTTACGGAAGCAACTAGGCTTTTATTAGTTTTGTTTCTATGCAGTACATACTTACACGATTAATGTAAAATCAGATAGGAAGGAAAAAAGGAAAATAAAACACATATGAGGTAACATATTTTAAATGTTTCATTGAATACTTTAGCAAATTCAGACATGGATATTTGCTACATAAGCAAGTGCATTTTATGATAAATTATTTTGGCCCACGTTGATGCACGTAACACAATCTCATATCATAGCACTATCGTCTACTTATCGGTAGGGAAGGGATTCAGCTGGTTCCAATCCGATTGTTATGACTGATGATAATTCTTGCAGTCGTGTTTCTACCTTTCCTGTCTAGTGCTGCAGGGCGATGAGTACAGCGGTCCTGCGGCGTTTAAGAAACCTTTTCATGACATCAATCGGCTCACAAATGACATAAGTATTGCATGTTTAATTGGTGTTTTGTTTACGTCTTCTGTATTGATCTTTCTGTACGGCCGTATAACCGTAGACAACAAAGACGTTAGTGCATCGAGAGCAAATCTCTGAGACGCAGTTCTGCCTAAAAGTGCTACGAAATGTGTTACTCGCACCTGAATGCACAGTAGGTATAATGAACGCGTTTTTGCTCACAGAACTTTAAGCGTTACTCGAAAAAGTAAAACCACTTTCTTTAAAGTACTAAACTGTTTTATATATTAGGTGAATCATTAATATTGTTTTCAAACTCTACGGTTCCTCCGATCAACATAATACCATAGGTTGTTATGCCTGTGGTTTCAAAGAAGCCGCACTTAATATATTTACTTTACATTATGTGAGTCGTTTTTAATTGTCTATGCAATCGTTTCACTATGTGTTGACGTGTTTTTGACCAATGATAATTTGAACATTGGCTTGCTTTGTTCAAAACTCAAAAAGCAATCTTGATGAGTTATTGGTTTTTCCGTCAAGCTACAGGTTTTTTCAACTGATTTTGAATATTTCATCTCTAGCTTTTATATGTCCTTGTTACAATATGCCTTCCAAAACCATTACTGGTTGAGTATTACATTACTGGTTGTAGCAAGCGCTTCTTGTATATCCTGTTTGTACTCCGCCACCATCTCAACATTGATAGAGAGCTCCGAAACCCGAGCGAGCGACATTACACCCTAGCAGACCTGCTCAATTGACATACACAATGTTAACTGCGCTCCCTTCCAGATCTTGAATTGATACACGGTCTTTGGTCACGCACGTCAAGCCATCATAGATGACAAAAAGAATGGAGTTGTTGTTTTTGTACCATATGATGTTTCAATACGAATAGCCTTTGTAACGTTCAGTCCGTTGAAAAGCACTAGACTTTCATGCGGTGACATATGAATTTTCACATTTAGGTTTTGCACCGTTTTGTTTCTTGTAAACTCTGGACAAAATGTAAAACTTTATACAAACACCAAATAAACATCTTTGTTAAAATGAATACGTGACCATTAGCGCGATGTCGAACAAACCATAGATTACTTTGCAATACGACGTGTTCACTGTCATTTGAATTATATTTTAGTGCCTTCTCGAATTTACATCACAAACAAATGAGTTTTTGAAAATGGTCGTTTTTACCGGCAGGAAATGCAGCTTTTTAGATGAGTGTCTGAGTCATCATCTTTTTATTGTACGGAAGACGGATCGCTTGAAAGTAGCTCGCATATTCCACAGCATATTGTCTGATATTGGCCATTATTCCCACACTCTAAACAACGACTCGTTTGCGGTCGCGAGCTCCTTCCATCTTCATTCTTCGGGGATCTCGCGACCGGAAGAGAACATCTGCATGGAGATTGCATTATTCGCAGTGGCGGATTAAGCTATAGGCATGTGCCCACGAAGGGTAGGGGCCCATGAACATATCCGACAATTTATGTTTTACCCTAAATATTCCTGAAACCCAGCTAGCAAGATATGATTTTCCGTATGATGACTGCTGCATCAGTTTCATTTCATTGGTACTACATTTGCCCTATGAGTTTTGCAACCTGGGAATAATCCGTATGTTTTAGTGTTTATCATACATAATCGAGGTGTTATTACATAGCTTGATATAAATAAGTGATTACATTGTATAATATATACAGTACACTTTTTCTTTGGCTAAGCTATAGTGTCTGCATCTAAGCCTGCCTTTAGTTCTCCTCCACGTAACAGGCCTTGGATTTATGTTACAATGTAGCGACTACAGTTCGCCAGAGTGATATACAGTTAATTAAGTAAATTATTATTCTATCATAATTTAAAATTGTAACTCTTTTCCCTGCGGCTGCACTTAGCCTTAGACATAACATTGTATGTGTTACCATGATGAGCAGGTTGTATAAGAGTGCCTTAGTTATTCCGTCACTGGTCGGATTTTTGTTGTCCGCTTTAATTTAAACTATACATTCTTCTTGCCATTGCCAATGTATACATCTGTGGATAATGCTGTACTTATTTTATGTACTAGCGTAATTGTTTAGTGCATTGATTTTATTACATTTCAATCTCTCACTGAAAATTGAGTGTTTTACCATGATCTAGCGATAATACGGTTTTAGGGTTCTCAGCAATTACATTTTCTGTTCAGAACTGTTCTTATAATAGTTACGGTTTTTGTAGTTGTTAATGTGTCACTTTTATATGTTTTTATTAATTAATAGTTCACCTTTTGAGGACGCTAGATTGTGTCATTAAAACAATGTCACGACTATTTATGTTATGCGTTACATTTTTGTCCTACTCTGTGGTTTCGAGAAGTGATGATTGTGCCTTGTGCAAGCCACTTTCTTACGAATGGTTGGTTGTCAATGCAACACATTTTCTCTACCCATGACACTACACGTTTCGTTTACACAGCTTACCGTGTCTTAATATTAGGTTGCTGCCAATCCCCCTCTCTACACACATATTGAAATTATATATAATTATACTACTAGCAGGAGATGTAAGTCTGAATCCTGGGTCAGTTGTTAGGCGTAACATTCGGGTAGCCAATACAAATGTTCGATTTGTTCAAGATAAGACAGCCTCGGTTTGTGATTTACTGTTTTTTAAAGAAAATAAACATCCTAGCTGTCACTGAAACCTGGATGGATCAGACCACATGACACAGCTGCATACCTTGCTGATATTTCTCCTACTGATTACACTTTCCGTCATTGGCCACGTTCAGTTGGACAATGTAGCGGCGTTGGCTTTCAGGTGTCGCAATACTCAAAGTTAATTTACATTCTAGTCCTAGCTGAATCGTATAGTTTTTAGTCCATGTGTGTTGAAATCTCTTATTGTTTTATCTCCGCTTATATTTCTGCATTGATCGCCATCCAGGACACCCAGCAAATGTCCTTTGAATTTTCAGGATCTGTTGGAAAATCTGTCAACCAATCAATCAAAATTATTTTACATTCTTGGTGATTGTAATCTTCATGTAGATATACCTTCTACAAAAACAACAGCGTTTGATGAAATTCTGGCATCCTTTGATGTGAAACAACATGTTACCTTTTTAACATATGTACATGGTCATTGGCTTGACCTCTTGATAACGCATTCATGTTCAAACAATATCCAGACACCTACTGTTTCGGATGGGTTATCAGACTACCACACTGTCATTGCTAATGTTAACGTTTCTATAACCCCAATAGAATCGGGACACAATGCGACTTATAGATCCATTATAGATTTGCATTATACATTGATTGATATTACAGCTGATATGGCTGATATCCTTAAATCTGACGTAATCACAGATCGAAAAGAACACCTGTCTGACTTATATAAACAGTACTGTCGACATTATTATGACATTCAATTTTTGTGTCACAAGGCCACCTGCTCCGAGGATGACCTCAGAAATGTTACTATCTAAAAGGCGTCGTTGGTATTTAGAGCGCGTATGGCGGAAATCATGCTCACCTCTGGATAGGTTGCGTTATTCTAAACAAAGTCACGTCTGCGACAGAAAAATGGCCAAAGCTAAGTCAGATTACTACACAAATAAGGTCATAAACAAGTCCAACAGTCCACGTCAGTTGTGGAACTACAACAGTAACATTCTAGACAGAATGACTGCTCCATCGCTTCCTAATCATGTATCAATAAAGTCTCTGTGTGACTCATTTTCTATTCATTTTAAGGGTAGAATCAGTCTTATTCGCTCAGCTTCCCCATATCATGCTTTAATTACTGAAAATGTGACCCGACTTCATGTAAAGTCTCTACTTGTATTGTTTGAACTTGCTACTGTTGATGGAGTGAGGACAATAATCATGTCCTCCCCAAATAAATATTGTGCCCTTGATCCTTTTCCGACTATCCTGTTAAAAGCATGTCTCAAGACATTACTCAGACCTATAACTAATATCATCAAATCATCACAGTGCTCTGGCTTCTTTCCCGATGACTTCAAATGGCCCCATGTCAGCCTAGTTCTTAAGAAGTCATAATTGCCAAAAAACAGTTACAGACATATTTCTAACCTTAGCTTTATTTCTCAAATACTAGAAAAGGTTGGAATAAGCGGTCTAGGGTATCACATTAGCACAAATATCGTAACCAATGTGTTACAATCAATTTATATATACAATTTCATTCAACAGAAATGGTTCCTCTTTTAAAAGTACATAATGATATTAACTTTAAACATTGATAATGAAATAATAACTACCCTAACCTTACTTGATCTATCTGCCGCCTTTGATACCATCGATCATAATATTCTAATTAAACGTTTATCAAAGTGGTGCGGTGTATATCTGGCACAGCTCTGAGCTGGTTTTCTTCATACCTAACTTATATATACCAAACCAATAAAATTGTGACCTACTTTTCAGCAGCACTGCCCACTTTATGTGGTGTTCCCCAGGGGTTTGTTCTTGGGCCTTTGCTTTTTACTCTCTACACCACGCCACTACGCTATGTTATCCAAGGTCAAACATTGGATCATCATCTTTATACTGACGACACATATATGTATATTTCTGTGTCTACCCGGATACATATCGTTCCCTTATTCAGTTTAGTTATTGAATCAAATATATCTTCCCTCGATGACTTACATCAAGTTAAAGTTAGATGCAAGTAAGACTACATTTATCATCACTGGTACTCCAGTGCACCGTGGTAAATTTCATTGTTTTCTCAACGCGTATTTTGAATCACTTATCACGCCAGCAACCACGGCGCGGAATAATGTGTCATAATAACTTCAATTTTAGTCAATATAATCTCAAACATGTCGCTACTGTTGTATAATATCCGTGATCGTCGCCATGTTCGCCGGTGTATAGCATTGTCTGTTACCAAAACTACTGCTACAGGCTCATGTTTGCAGCACACTTCACTATTGCTATTCCCTCCATTATAATATCACTAGCAAGGTCATGACAAAACCTCAACGTGTCCCAAATGTTTTGGCAAGGGTAGTTACTCGATCGCCTCGTTTTTCTCGCTCAATGCCATTTCTAAAATCACTGCACTGGCTACCTGAAAATATATATTTATTTTAAGATCTATACTATTACTTATTAAGCCCTATCATCCAAACAACCTGCATACCTACAATGTATTCTTACGCCACTAAATAAATCTAAACAGCTTCGGTCTGCAGGGTCTGATCTATTTTTCCCCATATTTAAGACGAATGCTGGAATTCTAGCCATTTAGATTATTCCCTATTGGTGTTAAGACTGTAAGAAATATATAGATTAATTTCATATAAAACTTAAATTTTTAATACTGCATATCCTCATTAGCTTCTTTGCAATTCGATATATTGACGACCTTTACTCCGTACTTGACAATGAGAACGCTTAATCATTTGGATTTGTTGCGCCACTGAGCTCGGATATCCGAGGATATTGGCACTAAATAAGTAATTCTATTATGATTACTATTACTAAGGCCGTGCATTGTCTACATTGGGACTTAAACAATACTGCGGCATTTTACGGATAGAACCACTACCAACGCCTGAAAGCAATATGCCAGTTCAGAAGACCGCAAACGATGCACAATTTGATAAAATAGTTCACTATTTCCTTCGTTTGATGTCAATAGACGCTGACTCGCCTACTTACAGTTTTTGTATATAGCCCACCAAGGTCCGTTGCTAAGATACGAGACCGGATGTCACGTAATCACAAATCGTCACAACGGATTTCCAGCGAGTGTAATTGGCAAACCAAATCGGGTACAAATGTCTTAGAGTCCTTTTGATTCAACCAGAACGCAAAATTGTCGCAGTTAACCAATTGGTACCTCATCGATAGCTCTTGTCTGTCCGTATCATCCAACATTCTATGTGTGCACACAAACGTCGACGTACGAGCTTTCTCCCGTACAACAATAAGGTTATTACAGTGTTGTAACTATTTCTGCAGCTATTACTAGCTTTTACCAACTTTGGTCGATAAAGAAATTCGATTTGTATCAATAGTTTTCTTCCTTCAAGGGTGTGTATATAAGTATGTACGTATGTAATTGTGTATGTATGTATGTGTGTATGTATGTATGTATGATTGTATGTATGTATGTATGTATGTATGTATGTATGTATGTATGTATGTATGTATGTATGTATGTATGTATGTATGCATGCATGTATGTATGTATGTATGCATGCATGCATGCGTGCATGTATGCATGTATGCATGTATGAACGTATGAACGTATGTACGTATGTACGTATGTACGTATGTACGTATGTACGTATGTACGTATGTATGTATGTATATATGGAGAGGACGCACCTACTTAATTATACTCTCTGGAAATAATACGTGATTAAAACAAAGGCATCAGTTGAAATGGAAGAGGTCGTGTCGCATCGATAGAAGTCTCCGACTGAAACAAGGATTTTGGTTTGAAACAAATGTTATCCAAAAGGAAAGGTACACTATTATAGTTTGATACGTTTGTTTCAACACAACAATGCAATATTTTCAATATACGCAAACATATTAATATATCACCGTTTTTAATATATAGAGTGCAGTTTGTTAAATTAAATCATACTTTTTCTCAGATGGTCGCAATAAATCCCGGCGCACCGCAAGGTTGTGTGAGCTGGCCAATTTCGTACACTCTGTTCAAAAATGACTGTACGAGCAGCAGTATTATCAACATCATAATTACATTTTCTGATGTCTCAGCTATTCTCACTCTGTTACAGGTTGATATTAGCATCAATACGTACATGTCTGAAATTGATTTATTTATAAATCCTCTTATAATCTGAATTATGTAGCTAGGGATTTGCACTGTAGACGGTGGATAGTCTGATATAGCGATTAAATGCTAATGATTTCCATCTACACGTGTGTTGGATATCCTCGTCTGCCATCCCGATTGCTGTTTCTCTACTACCCGCATCAATACGGAATCTATGAGTCTTGTATTCACGCCTACCCAAGCCAAAGATCGCCAAAATGTTGTATTTCAAAGAAACGTTGCCCGGAAAACAGAATAGTTTACCAGGGTTTGTGCCTCTAAAATTATTAAAATTAATATTAAAAATGTATGCATTGAATGCACTGGACAGGTGATTGTATTACTAACTTTTGCGTGGAGTGATATCACCACCAAACGAACATTACAGTTTCCCTTGTAGACTCTTACAAAGTTTAATTGCAATCTTGCTGGTTATGTTTGTCGTGTTTCAAAGAAATAAACACCGTTCAATTGTAGTAAAAAAAATTCTGGGTTGTTTTGTGCTATTTTTCCAACCCTCAGAAAGGCGTGAAATGCCAAGAGTTACATGGCCTTCAACGTAAGACAATGGAAGAAGTTCACTTTCCGTTAGTTTATTGATAGTTGTGTGACACCTATTAAAGTAAAATATGCACATTGCACGTCATTATTTCAGCATACATAAAATAGAAAGAGAATACTAACACTGCTGCAAACACATCTGCAACAAGACCAATAAAAGAGTGTTGGAACACGCTGCTCGACATACTAAAACAATTTCTAACAGAGAAAAACGCACAATAAAGCGAATAATACCCCGCTAAATGTCGACTTCTCACATATTCCTTTCAATTGAGCAATACGTTTTATCAGTAGGAGATATAGCTCAAAACTACAGGATATGCAGTCATTACTCATCGTATAAGGAGAGATATAGTAGGTGGTGTTTGTTATGCTAATTAAAAGGGTTATACAGTTGACTGTATGACGCAGGGACAAGCGAAGCGTTTCTTTTAACACGTCAGGGGTACATACATAAAATAGCAATATTCATTTTATTTACTTGTAGAGTAGAACAAAAAAACATGACGGCTTTTATCACGCTGCACGCACATATTAACCAGATCAGACTATATAAAGGCAGAGCGTTTTATTTGTTCATCGTCTCTTGCCAACAGTACTGTACGCAGACAACAGGACAGCGAAGAATATCATCTCATGTAAGTAAACGCGTTTGTTTGAAGATAGTAATGGATACTTAATGCCCATCGTAATGGTCGCTAACATCTCGATATTAATATCATAACAAAACCAAACACGACACACTACTTCGAATGAAAGATAAGTTGTCAGCAGATATGTTTCATGCACACGTATAACATATAACATGTGATTCAAATTAAGACAATTTTATAAAGTATATATTATTTCACACTTCACATAAAAAAAAACATACGAACGTTGTCCAACCGCATTTAAATTAACGCATTGTATACGGTGCTTCGACCAGAATTGGTCCAATAAATAAAGAAAACCTCACGTTGGAACAGACAAGATAACAACCATAATTATATAATTCGTTTTTCATAAATGTGTTCAGCTCAAACTTCTTTGATTTCCCGGTTGCAATATGTTTGTCCAAATGTAAAAATAAAAAAATACCCAGGTGTCATAGATCGATCAAACAGTCTGAATGCCACAAAGATAACACTTTTCGTTTTATAGCATGAACGCTCTGAAGTGGACGTTTGTTTTTCTCGTCGTTTGCGTCACTTTGACTTCGCTCATTGACGCTTCCGAAGAGCATAACCAGGTATCTAAATGTCACCTACATAACGTGGTGTAACTAGCAGCAACGGCAGTACTGGATTAGTTTTAAGGCACAATAAATATCACCGAAAAGAAAAGTGAGTGTGTATCAATGTAAGTAAAAATGTGTGCGTCCACGCCCGTGCGTGCTTGTGTGTGCGTGCGTGCGTTCGAGGGATGGAGTATATGTACGGAAAGGGCAAGTGTAGAAAACAGGATGTGAATTCAATGTAATCAAACTATTCGAAATAAGTTAATGTAATGTGACACGTTTTTACTTTTATCTATTTCAGGAATCGCTGTCTCTGGAAAAGCGTAAGTTGGTCTAACAGAATCACCCATACCTCATGAAAATTGTGTTCTTATGATAGCAGATGTTCTCTTTTGTCGGATATTTATATAATCAATATTGGCTTGATATTCGTTAGTTTTAATCATTATCGAACCAAGTAATACAGTGTTCTCCTGGTGTAGCCTTGTATTGCCCATTGGCTGTTTTGACGTAATTATTACAAGCATTTAGAATTGAACTTGTGTCATCAAAAAATATTGAATAAGCATGATTGCCATATGATTGATGATACTATTGTAATACAAATAACTACGTTCCATCTGTAATGAAGTAGGCAGCTTTGGATTGTTTGATTGTTTCTTTTTTCCTACGATATATTTCTTTGTTTCCATGGTTATGCTTTTATAATTTATAATTTGACTATTTTTAAATCGTCAGTGAATTAATCAATGCCTGAAGATCCTGCACAAGCGCCATGAGCGCATACATTTAACGAATGCCGACGATATGTAAGATGTCATTATTATTATATTTGTTTGTTTTAGGGCATGGGCACGGGACCTGCAGTGAGTATGATAAGGACAATTAAAATCTGACAGTTGGTGGTTATTTATAAACATATTGCGCTGTTTTTATTGCATTTTTGATTCCATCGACTCAGATAAAATCAACAAGCCATTGTCTGTTTGTTTAGGTTCGAATCTTATAAATGTTGCCCGCTGATTATAAAACAAGTGTTTGCAATCTTCACACAGTATATCCGAGTTTTGCAATGTATTAAAAGCGTCATAGTAACAGACAATACAGTCAAAATGTTCTTGAAATTGAAAGAATGATACATTTATAATTTTTAATAGAGACACATTATTTAAACACGAACACAATTTGTTGTACAGTACAATCCAATAACAATCTGTGGTCCTGTCTTGTTTCAGTAAAATACTGCCATGTGTGTTGCACGTACGGGTCGTGCAGTTGCCATGTCCCAAGTAGCTGGTACCATAACCACCATGATAAACGCTGCTGCTGCTGCTGCAAGTGTAACCGACATGGTTACGCTGTGTGCTACAAATACTACGAACGATGCTATTAATGTACATCAAATGTGGCTGAGTGCATTTAAGCAACGCGTTCAATGATTCGCTGTATCGGGCGAGTTGCCATTTGTCAATAAATCCGAACTGTCGAATAATTCGTTGTATTGTTCATAATGTTAAATGTCGTTCGATAGGGATTATGTATGCGCCGTATAATTGAATCTATATTAGCTTAATTTGTGTAGCTATATGATCAATTACACCAAATGCTGTTTACCAAGATTGAACAAAATTTAGAACGACTGTCAAAGCTCCACATTACGTATGAAGAACAAAGCCTTTGGTTTATCGAAAATCCAGCACTGGTCCACTTATGTGTATTCTGCGACATCTGCGCTCAAGTATTCGGGTATTATGTTGTACTTGCTCAAAAACAATTATTCTTCTTCGTCTTCTTCTTCGTCACAACTCTTGGCTTTAATGTGAACCACTTTGTTCCATATCGGGTTTGGTGTCATTGTTAATTTTACCTGAATATCTTGTGTCAAAAGGGATTTGCCCAAGAGCAATTTGTGGAGCCGAGCTACGCTGACAAGCCACTTTGCGTTAACAAAGCATGGACATTTGGGTATTCGACGTGTAGTTGGGCCATATGATAATAGTAGGGGAGGTGGTTTGCGTAATTATACCTGCATATACGATTCACCGTGGGATAATTGCACGAATAGATATGTATTGTTCAGTGTACCTCTCATCATGGTCGACGCAGGTCTAGCAAAATCCAACCATGTCCAGATACGCCAGCCAGAATGTTGACAGGCTGCGATTTCCAACTAGCAAGAATTCAAAGTAGACACCAAACAGATACATGATGCGGGCACATGTGCTGCTTTGGAAGATCTCCCTCAACGATGCTTGTCACACGTTTTTTATGGTCTTCCATGTTTAATTCATGTAGATCATGGCATCAGTGTAATTGGCTTGGAACCATGAGAGGAAACCTTTCCATACAAGCCTGACGAGGTGCTCTTATACTAGTCATCATCATTATCGTAGTCTTAGTCTTCTTCCTCGTCTTCATAATAATCTACATCTACATTCATTATGTTCGTCGCCGTCATCCGTGTCGTCATATCCCTCATCGTCATCCCCTTCTACATCATATAGAATAGATTCATTATCATCATCGCCATCATATTTGTATTCTTCATCAACTTCATGACGTTCTTCATCATAATCGTCTTCTTCTTCGTCGTCGTAATCATTATGGTCGTTTACATCTTTATCAGGACATTCGTAATTACCTTAAACCGCGTCATTATCATTATCATGATAATCGCCTTTGTCTTTATTTTCGACTTCATCATTATCATTGCATTCATCTTCCTAGCCATCTTCATCTTTGTCATCACTCTCTGGCTAAATATATCTCTGGATAAATATTATTACAAAATGGGTAGATTGGTTTGTTTGAAAATGGGCCTCTTGTTAGTAAAACAATTGTTATTGATTCCAAAATAGTCCTGTTTTATTACTAAGTCGGCCGTCATCACAAAAGGGGTCGTTTATTACAAAATGGATCATAACACGCGTGCCATCCTGCGGTACTCTGGCGGGTCCTGGTAAGCATTGATTATTATTGATGATCAGTAATTTGAACAATGGACATCGCAACTATCTTGAACTAAAACAGTGCAGAACTTGGCCGAATGACGGATCAATCCTGTCAGACGCCGAAAACACATCACAACAATCACTGCGTTGGCTGACGATCATATTGTGAGTCGACGTGTAGACAAGAATTCATACATTTAGCTTAGTCCTGGACTATCTCAACTTTGTGATAGTTTGCAACGCGAATAACACAATTTGTATCGCCGACTCATAATCCTTGTGGCACTTCTGCATTTTCACAAATAGGTTTGTTTGGTGTTTTGCTCCGAGGCACGGACCACGTAGACACTGGACGACAGTCATAGTTGGTTGGCATGTGTCCCCAGGATCTTTGGAATTTGTCCGCACTATGCCTGCGGCGCGGCGGCTACAAATTATCAACAGCACCCCTCCGTCTTTCGATGTCATGATCCGCGACAGCGCGTTGACAGCGGAGTCTTGCTCAGGCTCCGGCTCAGACCATCCAGTATTAATTTGGTTCGGCCGAGAGTGGTTTTTTTGGGACCCCTTAGACAACAAACTCTGGAACTGCCCCTCGAGTGGGTACGTGGCAGTCATCACCGATACAGCTAGAACGTATATCTCAAAGATGACGTTTTTGTGGCAGAGTCAGGCAAGTTTGCATTTAATACAAGGAGATTGTTCTCTATTCATTGACTAATATTGGTGAATAACCATTAGGTATATATCAAGGATTAAGTTATTTTTCTCTTACTGAGTTGCCGTATAGAGACAATGCTTGCGAGTGTCCTCTTCCTTTTCACCTTCCTGGCGTTGACATTAATTTGTTTACGCAGCTGATGAAATAAGGGGCTATGTTAATATTGCTGATTATTTCGCTTTTTAAGTTGTATAAAGAGGAAATGTAAATATAAATGACACTAGTTTTGGATAGCTCATGCAATCGAGTATAACGTATTATTGTTTAGAAAGCAAAACACGTGAATCCTCTCACAGGTAACTACAGAAAGCGTGTATTGTTATTATTTGTTTAACGTATTTTTCATTCAAGTTACTTTTGTTCTCGTAACGTTTCGTTCGCTATCGATGGACTTCTTCAAACGACTACCATTTCATGGCGATACGGTCCTTCTGCGCAGTGCTGTCACTATTGTCTCATCAAGAGATTGTCCTAGATATGTGATATATAATTATGCAATTTTTCTTAGCGCATTGTTAACCGGACATGCGCATGACGCTTATTCCCGTTCCCAGGCTTCTCTTGCCAATGATGACAAGTTAAAACAAACGTTGTTAGAATGGTACTGGTTAAATGTAGTCTCTGGAGCATCGCTGATTTTTGCCAATTTTAGGGAGTTTACACCGTCACCAATTTACCTATAGTTTTATGAACATACCAGGCATTCGTCTGACTGCTTTTTACGGCAAGTGTTTGCGTCTTTTCATGATTTGATGACTTTTTAAGTTTGCTGTTTGCACCTGTGTGACACTACCATGCTGGTGCGGTCATGCACAACCACTGCTGTTTACAAATCAAGTGTGGTCAAGTCAAGCATGACGACATTCACTGCAGAATGCCTGCATTGTTTCCGCCCCTGCAGAGACACCCGTCTCAACAATGCTGCCTGGAGAGCAGCATGTAATGCAGGGTTGGCACTCCACCGACCCACCCACCGGGGCTGCAGTGGGGGTGCCCACAAGCAACGGCATATACCGGTAATTACAACAACGCGACCGGTAACCTTTACCAAGCCGAACAGTACGACCAGACCATCGACGGTCAACTTGTCTGCTGCATTCTCAACACGCAACCTAATCCGCGTCACGACGAATGGTGCGACTAGACCATCGACGATGAATTTGTCTGCTGCATTCCTGAACGTTCGATCTGTCCGAAATAAAGCTACCACCATTAATGAATTTGTAACAGATCATGATATTGATATACTTGCGATTACCGAGACTTGGTTGAAGAAGTCTAGCGACAAACCAATAATTGCAGAATTAACGCCGACTGGTTACTCTTGTATCAACGGACCACGTGTTACGGGTCGGGGAGGAGGTGTGGCCATCTTACACAGAAACACATTATCGTCCAAGCTGATTCCTTCATCGAACTATGTTTCATTTGAACTGATGGGCTTACAGTTCACTGGTGACTTTTCCAGGAAATTTAACTTGTACACGTTATACCGGCCACCGGCGTCTACAGAGACTGTGTTTTACATGGAACTTGAGCAGCTTTTTATAGAGTTGTCATTATGTGTGATTCCTTCCTGCATTGTCGGTGATTTTAACATCAAATATGACGTGGAAACTGAAAAACGACCACTACTTGAGCTACTCAATTCTTTCAACCTTGTCCAGCACGTCAGTGAAGCTACACATTCAGCTGGTCACACACTGGATTTCGTAATTACGCACAATGACGATAATCTTGTCACCGCAGTGCAAGTCGTTCCGTTATCAATATCTGATCATCACGTCGTGCGCTGTATCATTGATGCCAGTAGACCATCCAAGACATCAACAGTAATACTCAAACGTAACTACCGCTCGTTTGACACTGACACATTCAACCATGACGTAAGAACAACGTGTGATTTGCTAGCCGCTGCTGCATTAACATCAAGCGCTGTGGAACTTGTATCACGCTACAACACTGACTTAATGAATGTCATAGACAAGCACGCGCCTGTGCGCCCGACTATCCTCCGAGGCCACAAACCCAATCCGCGGTGTAACAGTGACATTGATGATGGGAGAAGACAACGGCGTAAAACGGAGTTGTTGTGGAGGCGTTCGAAACTGGAAGTTCATCGCCAAATGTTTGTTGCTGCACGCGATGAGTGCAATAACATTATATCTCTCACAAAGACGAAGCACTACCAGGACAAGTTGCTAAATGCTGACAACAAGAACCTCTTTAAAATCGTCAGTTCTCTCAGTGGGAAGCCACCACTTGCGTACCCAGAACATACCTGCGCATTTGATTGCTGCAATGCATTTTCCTTCTATTTTGAAACTAAGGTTGCCGGAATTCGCAATGAGTTACACGTTGCCCGACAGCGCATCACGCCGCCGCACGAACCGCGTTGTTACCTGACGCCGATTGACTGTTTCACACCAACAACAGTTTGTGAAGTAACATCTATCATCAGAGCGAAGTGTAAAACGTCCACACTTGATCCTCTGTCCTCTGATCATATAAAGCAGAACATTGACACACTTGCTATCACTGCTGCCAGTATAACAAACGCGTGCCTAACGGAAGGAGAAATGCCGCTTGAATTGAAGCGTGCTCTTGTGCACCCATTATTAAAGAAACAGTCTCTGTGCAAAGACACGATAAGCAACTACCGCCCAGTCAGCCATCTATCGCAACTCTCAAAGATAATTGAAAAGGTGGTGGCCACCAGACTGCACACTCACTTGGTCAATCAAGCACTGACTGATCCTCTTCAGTCTGCATACAAACGACACCATTCAACGGAGACCGCCCTACTTTGTGTGATAAACCAAATTAGGACGGCCCTTGACCGTAGACAAGGCAGTGTCGTCATGCTCATTGACCTAAGCGCTGCATTCGATACGATCGACCACACAATACTTCTCAATCGTCTACAACGGCGGTATGGCCTCGCCGGAGTTGTATTACGCTGGGTTGAGTCGTACCTTTGTGATCGCAGGCAAAGTTTTGTTGTCGGTAGCGCAACTTCAAGAGAAACGACTCTGCACATTGGTGTACCGCAGGGATCAGTGTTAGGTCCACTGCTGTTTTCTTTATATGTGCAGCCGATCGGTGACATCATTCGTAACCATAATTTGAAGTATCACCATTATGCCGATGACTTACAAGTGTTATGTCATTTTAACTTGAATGTAATTTATCTTACTACCGCTGTGCATCGTGTCGAGCAGCGCATCGACGACATCAAATCCTGGATGACGTTCAACTACTTGCTGATGAATGATGCAAAAACCGAGGTTCTACCGGTTGTACCCAGGTCGGCATCTGATTTGGTTGCTGGACTGCATGTGCGCGTTGGATCTGAAGTCGTCTATGCCGCGGAATGTGTGAGAGATCTTGGTGTCTACTTAGATAAACATCTTGACATGACGGTGCAGGTTTCTCGTACCATTAGTACCTGTTCACTGCATTTACGTAACATCGGCCAAATTCACCGTTACCTGCCACAATCGACAGCAGAACGAGTTGTAAATGCAATGATAACATCACGCTTAGATTACTGCAATTCGCTTCTGTTTGGCACTTCTGCCAAGAACATCGGCAGGCTGCAGCGACTCAGAATGCTGCTGTTCGTCTAATAACTCGGCGTGCGCGATGCGACAGTGCGGTACCGCTATTACGCCAAATCCACTGGCTGCCTGTCCAGCAACGCATTACTTATAAAATAGCTGAACTCACGTATAAGGCGTTAAATGCTGAACTATCGCCACCTTATATGCAGTCACTTGTGTCACCTTACAAACCAGCCAGACATCTCCCTTCTGCTGATGGTAATAATCTTGTTGTTGAAAGAGCCCGAATCAAAGCTGGTGAATGCTCATTCGTTCACGCTGCCGCAACAGTATGGAATAATCTACCAATACTGTTACTTCCAAAGCCTCCCTGCAATCCTTCAAGGCAGCCTTAAAAACTTACCTTTTCATTACGGCGTATTCTGCTTGAAAGACCACAGACACATTTTTATTCTAAGTTATTCATATTTTTATCTTGATCTTCTTAACAGCAGAAAGAACGTTTTAACTACTTACATTACCATAAAAATTGTTTTCTTTTTAATCTATTTATGTTTACACGGGCTTTACTATCTTAATTGTTTTTACTTTTATATTTATATTTAATTTGTTAAATTTTTACTATTTATATTGTAGTTTTATGTAAAGCGCTATGAACGCTATGGATATGGCGCTATATAAAATAAACATTATTATTATTATTTTAGTAAGACGTTTTACTCTTGTACGCAAAATTCGACTGAAACAGTGTTGCAGTGTGGAGCACTAATTGACTCAGTGGCTTTCTTAATCAAAAACTGGTGGGTCTTTCGATGGTTTAAAATAACTTATTATACAAGAGCAGTTCATGTGTCTTAGGGAATTGTCCGTATTCCTGGGGGAACACAAGCTGGAAGGGAAAGAGAAGTTGCTAGAATTGGTGAAAACTTCATTGATGCCCATTCCTCGTTCAGTAAGAGTGACGATCGTAAAGATCGAGTTCGATCAATTCCCGTTCACACACCTCACCCTGAGGATAGTTTTGAAGGGGGAAGCCCCCTACTCCTGTTGTTACTCCACGCCCTGCTCCTTCTCTGCCCACATGTTTCCTGTGTAATCGGCCAGGTCACGTCGCGCGAAACTGTAAGGTGGGCGTGATGACTATAAATTCGTCGCCACCTAAGGTTAGGCCAAATTCGGGAGATGTGCTGTTATCTTGGATAAAGTCTTGCATACCCACCAATTTCCTGTGGGTAAATCACGTTACATTGTGAATGAAAGATCCCTGTTGTTGCTAGTGCCTGTGTACAACACGACGCAAAATGCAACGCGTATTGTTGTAAAGACGCCTGTCTTAATTTGAGAAGTAGAAGCGTTATGTTTAGATACTCCCATTTATGATTTACTCATAAAAACATTGGTGACCGTTGTGTACCATGTTCTATTAGCTCTCGGAATCAGCTTAGAGAAAACAATAAAATTTCTGCCGTTTCCCATGATGGTGAGACACGTACGGACGGCAATACGGTAGAGTTTCTGTAAGAGCCCGCGTTAATCAGAGGAGGAAGAAAACTCAAAGTGTGAGGTTGGGGGTTACTACAGATTAAAGCATGAATGCCAGGGAGTATTTCAGAGACACGAGACGGAAGGGTGCAGGATGTGGTGAATTACGCGATGTAAGCTACGATTTCCGCAAGTGAATTGCGAGGTATATATGAGAAAGAGATGCCACGTTCCGCGAGTGATTCGCGAAAGAAGCGTGAATATTCCGCCAGCGAATCGCAAGAGAGGTGCAAGAGTTCCGTAATTGAATTGTGAGATATGCACGAGAGAGAGAGAGAGAGAGAGAGAGAGAGAGAGAGAGAGAGAGAGAGAGAGAGAGAGAGAGAGAGGCGTTATGTTCCGCGAGATAGTCGCGAGGTAAGAATACGCCGAGTAGCGCGAGACTGCGCTAGGATGCGCAGATATGCGCGGGAGTGCGCAAGAGTTGCGCAAAGACAAATATGTGTGCCAGGGAGTGCCTCATGTGAAAGTGTTTTGATAAATGAAGAAATTCCCAAATATCACTCACTTGAAGGGATAAGATGTTGTCCGTTTTTATTTTCTCGTTAAGACCTGATCACTTCCAGGTAGAGTTTATCCCAGGGACGGATAATGTAACCACATACTACTTGAGCCGCATGGAATAGATGCAGGTATTATCAAGTACATTGGACACCGAAGTGTCCTGATATGATTTATTTAGTATTCTTACTTGTCTTTATTAGTCCGGCGAACAATTGCCAGTTCGGGTAGAATAGCATTATACTATTCACGTGAATATTTCTTTCCGGAAATAGATTCTTCGTGGGGGGTAATGTAGCATTTCTACTATTTTTGTATTTTCAAAATCTATGTCCTGGTCATTTTGTCCCGTCATTTTGTTAAAATAGAAAGTTCGGGCAGGAGTTGCTTAATTTACCATAGACTAGCGCAGGTTTTCAGGTGTGCCCATTGAAGCGTGGTACGCGTGGGTATATTTAGCCTTTAATAAAGTTGTGTGCTCACTGAAGCATGGTAAGCATGACTATAATTAGCCTTTAATTAACTGGAGTCGTCGTGAACATTGTTATATTTATAGGGGTGTTTCCATGATGTATAATTAAAATATGGCTCATTATCGCATTCTTGTTGATTTCATTGGATCAATCAGTCATATGTTATGCCTCTGGACTGGGTATTTGGGCTAGGTATAACACTCTTTGATAGGTAAGAAATATAATCTTAGGCAGAGATTGGGCATGTGTGAATTTGAAAGAGATAAATGGGCTGTAATAGCGTAGTGTCACCCCGGTGCCCAGAAGGGTCTTTCAAAGATCGGAGCACGTTGAGAAATGTAGAAGAGATACAGGGCTGTAATGGCATGTTGTAACCCTGATGCCTAGAGTTAGACAGTGTGAACTTTAGAAGAGATACAGGGATGTAATGGCGAGTTGTAACCCTGATGCCTAGAGGTAGACAGCGTGAACTTTAGAAGAGATACCGGGCTTTAATGGCGAGTTGTAACCCTGATGCCTGGAGGTAGACAGTGTGAAATTTTCAAGAGATACGGGGCTGTAATGGCGAAATGTCACGCCTGTGCCTAAAGGAAGGCAAAGTATGAACGTGTTAAGTTGTATGGGAACAAGAAAGTAGTTGTTCCCAATAAAAAGTGTACGTGTGGAGGGGTCTGCAAGGGTGGAGACCGGGGTCTCTACACAGCGGAGAAGGAGAGAGACCGCCAGCGACAAATGTGCGTAGCGGGCCGAGAAAGGCGCTGACGTAGCGAGCGCGTGGTGAAGATACGTGGCTGGCGAAGCGTAGCGAGAACGGGTGTCGTCGGCAGACTAACGAGACCGGGCGAACGCGTGACGGCGATCGGGTCGGCCGAGCCGGGTCAGCGAGCCGGCGGGTCAACGGGAGAGCTTACTGCGTGCGGGCAATGAGATGGACAGTTCCGTCCAACGGTCATCGTGTGATTTCGTGTGAGCTCGTGACGAACTAGCCTAGTTCGACTAACGGAGCGTGAGCGATGAACATTCGTACGACTACGCGGTGAAACCGTATGTAGGGAAGTGACAATTCAATATCATATATTGCTGTTAGAACCGACTAGTTTACTGTGAACTTACTATATCTTATTTGTGATTAAGAGATTGTCTCACTGCATTGTGGGAATAGTAAAGATTCCAGATATATGGGTGTAATTAAGAGACTAGTATTCCCTATACTGGGGATGGTGTAGATTCTTCCATTCTATTGATCTGAGACAGAGCGGATCAGATCTTGTAATAGGTTGACAAGTGAAATTCTACTGAGGGTGAGTAATATTTAGTTTTTTTGAACGGGCCCTTCTGGTATTTTTATTTGGGTTTCAAAGTTTTTCTGATAGCCGAGGTAGGGTAGATTAGAGGGTAGATGTTGCTGTGTTTATTGTTACTATAAGAGTTTGTTTGTATTCATATATGGAATAAAACTACTTAAATGTTATTAACGCATTCACAAGCGTTGGCGTAATTAACATTGAACCCTGCTAGACTTGAGCCATCTAGTTACGGAGACCTCGCAGATATGTGACAGTATGTCGACGGTGAAGGGAGAAGATGACTGATATATTCTACGTCTATCCTCAAGCCTCTGTTTCCGTAGGTAAATCCCCAGTATGCCGCGAAAATAAAAGAAAAATACCACATATATACCGATAAATTGTAAAATAACCCGATAGTTCCAAAAAAGACACCTTTCCGTAGGACACTTATTTTCATCGACAGGAACACTATTTTGTTCAAACGGTTTCTTCAGTAGTCTTAATTCAAAATTCCCTAATAAAAATACATGATGATATTTCTGATATGGCGAAGATGCCGCATATATACAATATAAATAGCTAAAGCAACAAAATGCTTAGAACTTCGCTGGTAGGCAGAAACTATAATTCTTCTAGCTTGGCCATCAGGAAATATAAAAGGGTATATGCCAAAAGAGAGAGAAAATCCGGGAGAATTGCCTGTATTCCGTGAGACAGGGATATACACAAAAATCCGGGAGACATCCGATGTCACGGCAGAGTTGGTAGGTATAATATTATAATAGTTATGAACATTGAAGTGGATATGCCGGTGGTAGAATGGCAACGATCGTTCTGTATAATTTTTAACGCATAATGTTACCAATAAACACACAAGAGATCAAACAGTTATACACTTCGATGGGATGTGTTTTATTATCAACAAATGCAAGAGTACACCATTGTAACGTTGTTCTCTCTGTCGTAAGCAACGTTACGTAACGCAGACCCCTGGGGGAGCAGAACAATTTAACAGATGTTGCAACTTCCCCTTTTGAAGATACTGTAACGGCACCTGACATAATGTGCCACTCACGTCGCAGTTGTTCTTTTTGCAGTAGGCACTGCATTTGTGATTGTGGCTACACTTTGCCCCGCATTTCGGACGGCCCGCTGTCGTACTTTTGCAATGACAGTGGTGGCCTTTGCAGTAGCAATTGCCTTTTGAGCACTTACTGTAACAATCATCCGCATCTACAAAGTGACGTGTACATAAAAGAGTGCGCGCGCGCGCGCGTGTGTGTGTATGTGTGTGTGTGTGTGTGTGTGTGTGTGTGTGTGTGTGTGTGTGTGTGTGTGTGTGTGTGTGTGTGTGTGTGTGTGTGTGTGTGTGTGTGCGCCATCTCAAATACATACAAACACGCTGCGCATTAGCGCTGTACTGGAAAGACTTCGTCACGTCACCTGTTTTTAGTTGTCGATGTTTCATATTAGTTGGAAACGTAAACAGAGACGCTAGTGCAATTATGGCAATATATTGTCAGTTGCGTGACAATACTGCATTCATCCTGACGCAACATGGGATCCAACTGAGAAAATTGTTACTAATCGACGGTGTCATCTACAACGGTAGTTCGATTGTCCGTTTCTCCACACAATAAAGCTCTTCTCATTCCGACGATTATATTTTGATATAGGAAACCAGCCTAACGTATATCTTGTTGAATTCCATGATGTTTTATTAAGTTTTTTGTTTTATGTTTTATGTAAGGTTCTGTTTTATTTATTTTGTGCTTGAGTGGCGCCCGGGAGCTCGGAGTCCTGGGCCACGTGTCTTAGTTGCCGGTATGAGCATACGCTGCTGCTGGTAAAATGCTGCGATTGACATTTTGATCGTCCATATCGTGTCGACATTTTGAGGTAAATTTAGATCTATTACGTGAATATTTCATAAGAGCAATGTGTTGGAATAATTCACAGAACAAGATTAATATATATATATGCACATATCAGTATATAATGCTATTAAAATTATATACTTATATCAAGTGGACACAGTAGTCACACACAAACACACACACACACACACACACACACACACACACACACACACACACACACACACACACACACACACACACACACACACACACACACACACACACACACACACACACACACACACACACATACGGATGACTACTCAATTTGTCCACTTGATATAAGAATATAATTTTAATAGTATTATATACAGATATAAGTATATAATTTTAAATAACAATAAATTGTATAAGTATATCGCTGATTATTAAATCAGAGGCCAATCTTCCAAGGATGGGGTTGGACATGGAAAGGGGCCAGTGGACCTCGGCACCTCGCAGGATTTGTTTATTCGTTAGCGTAATAATACGTGGATACTCACACACATGAAACAGTGACTGCCTCGACGACTATTTTAATTAGTAGTTCGATATTCTCCAGAGCCTTCCCGTACATGTTACAATTTATAACTTACGGAAATACGTCGGATTGTGATCATAATTATTTGTTGACAAATTGAATATTGCTTATTGAATTTGAAATTAACTCACCCTTGATGGACCACGCATTTGGATTATTAGAGGTTTACAGAAACATTATCTTGCTCATTCTATGTATGGAAACTAAAATCGTTACGAAATCGCACAGAGGGGTTCCCAACAATTACATAATTTTGACAATGTTCCACAATGTTTATAGGCGTCGACTTTTGATATGTTATGTAGGATATATGTCTGCTATCAAAACTACAAAATTTGCTTATGTTGCAATTTGTTCCAATATGACCATATTTTGGCCATATAAGTCCTGGACTATCAGTTGTGTATACTCTAGTTCCCCGTGCGGGCCTTTTTGTCCAAGCCCGACCCGCACTTAGGACTTAGCAGGTTCGTCCCAGAACCGCAAGAATATCAAGACAGGCCCGGTGAAGGCTCCCAAATCTTTGTCCCATGGTCGCACCGGCCCGCATTGTTCAGGCCCTGCCCTTACCATCGTGTCAAAGATGGGTGAGCCCGCGGCCCACAAGCTCGCGGCCCGCTAAGCGCAAGTACCAACTTCGGAAATATACAGTTATTCCAATATAATAATAAGAAACACAACATTAAGTGTATGTAAATTGTAATACATAAAACATTAATCTAGAATTCCTACACTACTTACGATAGTTCCCTTGGTTTGTAAGGTAGATTTGCTAAGCATTTTGCTTTTTTTCTAAAAGTGTACAATCTTTTCTCCTATCCGCTGAACTATAACATCTTACCATTGTCGGTGAACTGAAATACGTAATAACGTATACTGAAAAAAATATTATTGTGCTAGCTGGTTGTAGGATTAGATAATGGTGGTTTTGTCTGCATCAGTCACAACTGACAATTTGGAAGCATTTACCTTTGGAAAAAAAATTGACTGTTTGTGTCTTTTTTATCCCACGAATTTACATAGCAAGATACCATGGGGCAGTGTGAAATCCTGCTGCATGACATAACTGATGCAATGGTACCCCAAAGCATGCCCTTTTCACATATTATAATGGTGACAGACCCCCATAGCCACTTCCCTTCATTCACTGATGATCACGTAATGTACAAGAGAGCTCCCTTTAACGTCTATATCAATCAGGCTGCTCTGCCGTGCTGGGTAATGTGTAATATCTGAACAACGTCCAGCAGGGTATAGAGCCATCAAGTCATCGGCGTCGACAGCATTGACGTCACATCCGGCGTCGCACAACTGTCTCCCAGCACGCTCATTGTTGGGAGACGCAGGCTTTGTTTATGCTTTGTTTCTCTTACAGTGGCTGACGAACAAACATAGTCTCGACAACCGTTAGGTGACACCACATATGCATAAAACGGAGTAACTGAAGCTGGAAGCCAACGATGTAACGGTACAGTTTTCCTGCAGTAGCTGGACGCTGTAGTCTGACTCATCAAAGCAATGACAAAAGCCCTGTCCGGCCCTTTGTACGTCACTTGCAGTGACAATGCTAGCCGGTGTCGCCATCGGGTTGGGGTTATCAGAACTACAGTCAGTCAGCGACTTGACAGAAATTATATGGCGCCACATTAATGAGGAATTGTGACCGTCAGGAGGACGACTCAAGCTTTGTATAAACAGGAGCCAACATATATAATTTACAGGTGTCTCAGATGCCGAGCTGTCGTCTTCACAACTGTCTGTTTTATGCTCGCAGATATGACCGCCTACTAGTGTCTTATCAAAATATGTATACATGTGTATGCGGGTTAAACCCGGGATCACTATATATGGATATCATCGGAACGTGTCTCCGTACACTTCGTAGGAATCTAGATGCACTTATTTTATAGCGATGTAGTTTTCATGATGATATGCAACGCATGTGATTTGAACATTCAAACAAGTAATACCCAATCCATCCACAATTATACCATGTAGTTGTGATCCTGTTTCTTCTTGGCCATTCCCGTAATTGATGGTCTTAGCCAGCACAAGTGAAACAATATAACCTCACAATCTGTGATAATCACACTCGCATTATCCTATGCGGTCTGAGAGGATTGCATTTGAACAACAGTTGCCACGCATTTTTGTTTTCCAATGGTGGGCAGATATTGCAGTGAGCAACTGTCAACCTTGCAACCACGACCAGAATGATGGTGTTCACCATCAGGATCTCAATGACATTGTCATGAGTTTTTCCCTAGTCATGCTGTGTGGTTGCACTGTTTCTACAATGTCTTTGTGCAACGAAGATCACAACGATGACGCTGAGAAAGCATCGACGAACAAACCATACACCAGAAACAACAGAAAATCATCGGAAAAATATATGCAACAAATCACATGTTATATTGGGATAAGGCAAATGTGTAGACAGAAACTCGGACTTGAGAACAAGAAGCATCACAGAAGCGATCTGGATTAGAAAAAACAAGGAGAACATGAATTGACATGAAAGACGATACACTCATCATACATGCTAAGACGTTCTGTTGAAGAAACTCCCATATGCGCAGAAGGACTACCGTGTCGCCATCTAGCGATAGTCGTCTGAGGAAAACTGCTGGAAGCAACCGAAACCTCACGGGAAAAGGTAAACTGACTGTTAAGTACGTACAAATATAACTCACATGCAAATCTACTGAACACCAAAATCACTAAACACCAACAGCAACAACAACAACCGAAAACAACAATCGGAACAACAACTTGTAATTGGCAGGATGGCCCCAGTCTCCAGCTAGGGCATGACTTGCATGAAACAAGATACTTGTGTTACCAGGTAGTTCAAATGTAAACAACTGTATCACCATTAAGAAACTGCTATCACCACTACAGTATTATAGACTCAGGATGAACTTAAACCAAGTGAATCACTAGGACCCATAGCACAGTGGAATACAACATGCCCTAGTGGTATAGATTGTAAACATCACCTACATATATAAGACATTATGCCACCAACCACACAGTTGAGATAATAATTAAGTTTGGTGTACGGATAATAGAATCGGGCTTACCCGTGGCGCCTCTAGTGACTAACTGCGAACACCGACACCACAGTTTCATAGCTGACATAATAAAACATATGCAACCAGTTTGTTTACATACATGACCGTTGATTACGCGGGACTGTCAGCGCCCAGTGAACTGTGGAATACAATGGAATATACCATTGAAAGGCACAGATAGTATAAACCATGTTTACATATATGTTTGCAGGTTTGCCAGGGACACATCGACTGTATTTGTGATATCAAATCAGGAGTGTTGCCAGAGAGGGTAGTTTAGGGGGCACAAACCTCCAATAATTGCCCCCCTCCCATTTAGGCTCGGCAAAAAACACTGGTGGCCAAACCAAAATTCATATTGGGTGTGCTGAGCTACAGCTTCATCAAGTATCCGCCTGTTGCACTGTCGGATCATGACATCTGATGATATCGGAAGACAGGGGGTTCTGTTGAAATTTTGTTTCGCCGCCGCGCCGCTGTCACGGCACAACCATCCTCACGCGGCAGGGGGTTCTGCTGATTACATCTGTCTCGGTACACCTGGCAGATCGCTTGACGAAACTCTGAAGATGAGGTCAGCCAATAATATTGTTTGCCGTAACATTCTAGAGGTCTTCTGTGTTGTCTTCGTGGACTGTTTGGGCAATAGACGTAATTATTTGAATACACAATACTGCTTAGCGGGTCGTGAGAATGGTCGATTGGGTCATTATATTTGGATTCCTGGAAATCGGGCGCAAGTCGGATGAGCGTTTGCATTGTTCTCACGATTGGTATGGCGAAGTCAACTATAAGTTTGATTAAGCTAACTTCCATACAATGCGTAGGAGATCGGCTTGCGATGATGGGCACGACCGGTGACGTCGGAAGAAGGTGGGTCTGTTAACAAATGTTTGCGCGGCGTTCACAATTTCAGAAGGTCTAGAGGGGACACATTCACATTTCCTTGGCCATGCGCGATACAAGTCACTCATTAAACCGACTCAACGAGTGTCTCCAAGATGTTTCCTTATGGATGACCGACAGCAAATTAAAGTTAAATGCAGACACACATGAATTTATCATCTTTGGTACTCCAATGCAGTGAGTCAAAATATCACACCAGCATCATCAG
>CM034531.1:88257787-88497787 GCA_020002185.1 Paraescarpia echinospica
AAAAACATGCATTTAAACTATAAAATACATAATGCGTACTAGTAAAAACATGCATTTAAATAAAATGCATTACAACAATAAAAACATGCATTTAAATAAAATGCATGCATGTTTAAAATACATGCTATAGTAAGCACTGTTTAAATAAAATTACAACAATAAAAACGTGCATTTAAATAAAATGCATGCATGTTCACTAGTAAAAACGTGCATTTAAATAAAATGCACTTATAAATAAATTGCATGCATATTTAAACGGTAAAATACATAATGCGTACTAGTAAAAACGTGCGTTTAAATAAAATGCATTGCAACAATAAAAACGTGCATTTAAATAAAATGCATGCATGTTTAAAATACATGCAATACTGTTTAAATATGTTACAACAATAAAAACGTGCATTTAAATAAAATGCATGCATGCTATAGTAAGCACTGTCTTACCGTGGTTTTGTTGTGGACGTGGCCATGTTGTTGGAGCGATGTATGGAGACGTCGTGTGTTCGTGTTTGTAAAAGTGTGTATGAAATGTGCGCGTCGTCAAACAGCGGCGGCGGCGGCGCATGAAACTACGACTGATTTTGATTGACATGTGAACGGAGAACAAAGGATTTTTACAAACGTTAAACGAAACGTTAAAAGTACGAAATTAAACGTTATATACGATCATTGGGGGGTCAGGAAACACGAGATGCATATATATTAGAGAAATTCGCGGTAAAAGTCACATTTGACAATGAATGCACTGACGTGAACGCTAACTTTTTTCCTAAAACAAATTCCTCGGTAGAGTAGACGGAATGCGTTAAGCGCACATGTGTGACATCTGTTGCGCGTGACTTAACGAGTTGGAATGTGAACGGAGAACAATGGATTTTTACAAACGATAAATGAAACGTTAAAAGCGCGAAATAAAACGTTGTATAAGATCGCTGGGGGATCAGGAAACACGAGATGCATAGATATTAGAGAAATTCGATGTAAAAGTCACATTTGACAATGAATGCACTGACGTGAACGCTAACTTTTTTCCGAAAACAAAATGCCTGGGTTGGATGAAGTATGCACGTCGATAATTGAAAAAGATAAGGATATGAGTGTGAAGTACGCATGCGCGTTATAGTGTAGACAATGACATTTCAAAAACAATAAACGAAACGTTAAAAGCACGAAACTAAACGTTGTATAGATTCTCTGTGGAGTCAGGAAACGTGAGGTGCATCGATATTAGAGAAAATCGATGTAAGGAGATATTTAACGGCGAATGTACTGACGTGACCGGATACTTTTTTTCGAAAACAAAATGTCTGAAATGTACGAGGCACGCACGCTGATAATTGAGTAAGATGACGTATTAGCGTGAAGTGCGCATGCGTGTTATTTGGAAAAGGTATAAAACGGGTGAGAAAAATGTTATATTGTATGACGCTGAACTTCTAACCGTGTATTCTTCTACAACAGCAGAGCAGCAAGCAGCAGACGTTCTTCCGCAACACGGCGGATGAAAGTCAACAACAACAACCAAAAAAGTCGAAGGCACCGCGTAAGCAGTCGATGAAGGCGGCGACAGCGGCCAGCAGCAGCAGTCAACCTTCGGCACTGATTGCATCCTTGTCAACGGGGTTTCACCACCCGTTAAGCGCCCCGTTACGCTGATCGCGGCCCCGTTGACTGTCGGCCGAAAGAGAAGCACCGAAGAGGCGCGCTTGGAGCTACACCCCGACGACACGGCCGAGCAGCCCCCGGTCCTGTCGCGGAGCGGTTCTATGGAGCGTGAATCGGCGGCGTCGACACGCGCCACAGCGGTGAGTCTGAGACATCTGAAGTGCGCTGTCAACGGTGTGTATAAACTCCTGTCGCCCGTTATGATCGAGGCCGTCTCGTACAAAGGCGAGCCCGGCACCACCTATTTGGGATGTTCCCGTTGTCGCCGGAAATTGCAGACAAGCAAAGACGGGACCCTGATATGTCGAACGCACGGTGAAGTGTTTGTACCGAAATATTTCTTCGCGTTGCGTGTGATGGTGAAGGACGGCGAGGAGGAAGAAGACGAGCTTTGGCTTACGTTGTTCGATAGCCAAATGTCTAATCTCGTCGAGTTCACGGCCGAGTACTTGACGGAATTGAACGAGGAGGATCTCCGCGATACCGTGCTCGAGTTAACCGGTACTAAAGTGGAGATTAGTGTGCGGAAGACGAGTTGGAACGGGGACCCCTCGTATACAGTCCGCACACTAAAAAGATACGTCGACGATGACTAATGTTGTTGTCTTGTGTTGTTTGTAGGAGGAGGAGGAAAATTGGCCGCTACTGGTAGATTTATTGAAGCATGCCAACGAACGACAACGAATGAGAGATCGTCGGGGGCTGGAACTAAGCAAGGAGAGCTTTGAACTATTAGCCGAGTCGGCCGAACAATATATAAGAGCGTTTTGGTTGGTCTATGAAGCAAGCCTATTTCGTAGTAGTTTGATGTACTAACAGTTGTGCTTTTATATGCTTTAGGAAGTGCGCTGCGTACTCCAAAAAATGCTTGCAAACAACGAAAGGATTCGCGCTCAGTACGACGAGGTTGCGACGTTCGTAAGAACGTTGTTGGAACGGGGTGTGCCGGGGTCAGTAAAGATGGAGGAGAAGGAGGAGGAGGAGGAGGAGGAAAAGAAGGAGGACTAATCATAATAATGTGTTTGTAGGACGCTCTGATGCAACACACCAGACGTGAGTGTATGAGCGACTTCCTACACGCGTTGCTGACGGTGATTCGTAAAGAGTAGAACTGCTTTGTGCTGTAGGGTAGTGGCGGAGGAGTACGTGACGCTCACGTATTGGAGGCGATAATCGAGGAGGCGCTGGGCGACTGCTCGACCCGAACGCGCCCCCCTCCACCGACGTATAACGAGAGCCTGGGGACGATGGGATGTTCGCCGTACTGGAGCGTATCGGAGGAGCTGGGGACGTGCCAACGGCAACTCGTCGTGCCGAGCCGGAGTCAGTTAGTCGGGCGTTACGAACGACTGGCGATGGATCTCGTCGCCGAGACTATCGGCGAAATGGTTCTGGAGAAGGCGCGGGATCATTGCGGGGTATGCGAACCGAATGAAGGCTGCCCCTAAGTTCACATGCCCGGCTATCGCGCGGGGCGGCCGAATCGCGTCTACATGCAACGTTTCGATAAGCCGGGCTGTATTGTGACGCGGTATTTCAACGGCGTCATGGAAACGTTCCTACGTCGTTCGCTCATCCCCTGTTTCACGAGACTAGTGCATATTCTACACGAGACTACGGTGTCGATTTCTTCCGGTGATCAGCAGCCGCAAACGGGCCGTGCAGGAGAATTGTATTTGGTGCAGTTTGTGTCGAACTGGTTGTTGGGAACGAATTGGCGCGATTATATGAATCGCGTGCAACTCGAGTCGGCCGTGCACACGTACGTGCAACGCCGGAGCGGACTGGAATGAACGAACACTAGTAGAATAGAGAACATTTTATTATTTGCTTGCTATTGAAACAAAGGCTTCACGCTGTATTTGAATGTTGTAAGAGTACCGAATAAAAGGTTGAAAATGTACTTTCCGTTTCCGAGTTACCTAGTTAGAAAAATTACCGCTAGTCGTACCACTAGTTAGAAAAAACCACCACATTCCACCGCTAGTTTCCGCTACAGTTAGAAAAATTACCGCTCTTCCCGCTAGGGTTAGAAAAACAAAACCACCACACGCTACAGTTAGAAAAACCGTCACCGCATTCCACCGCTAGGGTTAGAAAAATCTTCCCGCTAGGGTGTACTTACCACCACCACCACCGCCACCGTCACCGTCGCCGTTATAAATAGCGAAGCTCGAAAAATATCATTAGAGAGAATGCCACCACCATCACCTACTAGATGGCAATGTCCGAAATGTGGGCGCTATTTCGCGACGCAGTCGACGTTAGAACGACACGTAAAGAGTTCGAAAAAATGCGGCGACGAAACGCTATGCGTAAAACTTCGAGAGTGTCCAAAATGTGGCACGCTATATACCACGCGTTACGCTATGCTACGACATCTGAGGCTACAGTGTGGCCGTTCGTCGCCACCTCCTAGTAGTAGTGAATCAGTGGTGGTGGAGGAAGAGGCCGCTAGGGCGCCGTCGCCCGACGATCTACAGCGTGTCGTAGACGAGCACCGGCGTAGCATAGAGACGTCGGTGGCGCGCGGCGTCATACAGTCGCGTTAAAACTATCGTATGACCGCCTGTACGAGTACGCGCGTGCTCGAACCGCGTCTGAGGGAAATGTTTCGCGCGCAAAAGAACGCGTTTAAAATTAACGTAAGCTATGGTTTTGTATTACGCCACAAGGTGTCGGGTCGGTACCGATATTTTCATTCTTCGTGTCGCCTCCTCGAAACACCCGCCCTAGTTACCGATAGCCGTTCATTCGAACGATTCCTCGACGCCGTGCGCACTACCGACGTACTGCAGTACGCCATCGCGCAGCGTCCCGACTCGGGATGGATCGTCGAGCTCGTAACTAACGCCACCTACTTCGTGAACGTCATCATCAATCATCTTATCGGCTGCGTTGGCGTGACGACGCTTCCCGCCTACGTGCGCCTCAACAAGTCCATCGTGTCGTTGACGAACGATGATCGAGGTACGCCCTACGACGACCATCTGTGTCTCTTCCGATGCATCGCCCTTCACCTGCAAGGTCACCGACGAGGCGAAAGTATCCGCCATACGAACCGTTTAACGAAAGACGCTAAACGTCTGTACGCGCGGTATTGTCACGCCGAGCGCACGTCGGCCTCGAACGGCGTGCGCCTGAACGAATTGGATCGCGTGGAGACGGTTTTCGGCATCAACGTCGTCGTCTATCGTCGACTGACGAACGACGTCGCCGAACTAGTCCGTCGATCGTGCGAAGCTCACCCCACGACGCTGAACGTCAACCTGTACGAGTCGCACTTCTCGTACATAAGCGATCGGCGCGCGTACACGAAAACGTACAAGTGCGGGAAATGCGGCAGCGTCCTCTGGCAGAGCGCGCACGATTTACGACGTCACGAAGCGACGTGCGAAGGCGGCGTTCGTCACGTGTTCCCCGGCGGCGTCTACCGACCGACGGCGTCCGTATTCGAGCGGCTCGACGACGAAGGCATCGACGTCGGCGACGACGACCTGCGCTACTACCCGTACCGCGCGACGTTCGATTTAGAGTGCTATTTCGCCGATAACGATCTGCCGACGGATAGCGACAAATGCCGCTGGATCGCGCGACACGAACTGCTCAGCGTGAGCGTCGCGTCGAACGTGCCCGGTCACGAAGCGGCGCGCTGTTACGTCACGACCGGCGATTCGTCGGAACTCGCGCGTCGCCTCATCGACGACCTGGAAGCGGTGAGCGCGGCGGCGTGCGCGATTCTACGTCCCCGCTACGACGCGACCTTCGAGGCGCTCGACGCGCTCGACGCCGACTGGCGGCGACGATGCAATAACGACGCCGACGCGTCACCGTACGCCACTCCCGCCGACCGGCTGTGGACGTACCTTCGTCAAATGCCCGTATTGGGATTCAATTCGGGTAAGTACGACCTGAACGTCGTCAAAAAGTACTTGACCCCCCTGCTCATAACCGACGACGCGCAGCACACGTCGTCGGCGTTTACCATTAAACGTCAGAACAATTACATGTGCCTGTCGACGACGACGTTGAAGTTCCTGGACATAACGAATTACCTCGCGCCCGGCGTTAGCTACGATCGCTTTCTGAAAGCGTACGGTTGCTCGGCAACGAAGGGCTACTTCCCGTACGAGCACATCGACGCGTTGTCGCGTCTGGACGAAACCGCCCTGCCGTCGCGCGAAGCTTTCTACAGCCAGCTGAAACGCGAGGGAATCTCCGCGGAGGCGTACGAGATTTGCGCGACGGCGTGGCGCGACGAGGGCATGACGTCGATGCGCGATTTTCTTGTGTGGTATAACAATCGTGACGTGGCGCCGTTTCTCGAGGCCGTCGATCGCCAGTTCGCCTTCTATCGGCGCCGACGTATCGACATGTTCAAGGACGCCATCAGCGTACCGGGGTTGACGTTGTTGTACCTGTTCAACGACCTGCCGAAGTCGATCCATTTCTCGCTCTTCAACGAGCCGAACAAAGATCTGCACCGTCTGCTGCAGGCGCAGATCGTCGGCGGCCCGTCGATCATCTTCGCGCGCCACCACGAGGCCGACGTGACGTCGATTCGTGGCGACGGCGACGCGCCGTGCCGATCGATAGTAGGCTTCGACGCAAACGGCCTCTATCTATGGGCGATAATGCAGGAGATGCCGACGGGCTGGTATACGCGCCGACGCGCTGAGAACGCCTTTCGAGCGGAACGCGTGCACCGCTACGGTCGTATGGCCGTGGAATGGTTGACGCGCGTGGAGGCGGAAACCGGCGCGCGTATACGTCACCAGTTGAACGGACGCGAGAAGCGCATCGGAAAGCACCGAGTCGACGGCTGGTGCGCCGCCACGCGAACGGCGTATCAATTTCACGGCTGCTATTTTCACGGCTGCCCGACGTGTCAGGCGCACGTGACGACGAACGCCGTCAACGGTCAACCGATGACGACGCTGTACGCCGCGACGATCGCCGTGACCGCCTACCTGCGCCGTTTCGTCGACGAAGTCGTCGAAATGTGGGAGTGCCAGTGGCACGCCGTGCAACCGCCGGCGGTGCCGACGCCGCCCGACGCGTCACGATGGCAACCGACCACCATTACGCTCTCGACGATACTGGAGGCGGTGCGCGACGGCTCTCTGTTCGGCCTCGTGCAGTGCGATATCGCCGTACCGGAAGCGCTGCGCGACAAGTTCGCCGAGATGCAGCCGGTATTCAAGAACGTCGATATCGTGCGCGACGATCTCAGCCCGTTCATGCGCGACTACGCCGAATCGCACGATCTCCTCACGCGACCTCAACGCACGCTCGTCGGTAGCTACTTCGGCGCGGCGATCTTGCTCGCGACGCCGCTCCTACGCTGGTATCTGGCGCACGGGCTCGTCGTCGAGCGCGTCTACCAGATCGTCGAGTACGCGCCGATAGCGTGCTTTCGCCGCTTCGGCGACGCGGTTTCGACGGCGCGCCGCGAAGGCGATATCGATCCCGACAAATCGATCATCGCCGATACATTTAAACTTCTCGGGAACAGTTCCTACGGGAAAACGATTACGCGCGTCGATCGGCACCGGGAAATCAAGTACGCGACGCCGGTCGGCGCGTCGATGCTCGTCAACAATCGGCGCTTCCGGCAACTGGACGTCGTCGTCGACGACGCGCTGTACGAGGTGGCGCTGAATAAGCGTAAAATCGTCTACGGCCTGCCGATACATATCGGCTATTTCGTATTGCAGTACGCAAAATTGAGAATGCTGGAATTTTATTACGATTTCGTCGACGCCTACATTCCCCGTCCGCTCTTCCAGTACTGCGCTATGGACACCGACTCGGCGTACATAGCCCTAGCCGGACGTGACGTCGACGCGCTCGTACCGGAAGAACGTCGCGAACACTACTTCCGGAATCGTTCGCTCTGGTTTCCGGCCGAATGCTGCGACGCGCACGTGGACGCCTACGTACGACGGCGCGTCGCCGGACTAGCGTGGGACGGCGGCGCGGCGGCCTGCTTCGCGCGCCGACGCCTGTTCGATCGTCGAACGCCGGGTCTCTTCAAAGAAGAGTGGCGCGGCGACGGAATCGTGGCGCTGTGCAGCAAAACCTACTACTGCTTCGGCGGCGTCGCCGGTCCGAAGTACAGCACGAAGGGACTGAGCAAGCGACAGAACGCCGACATCGACGAGAACATCTTCCTCGCCGTACTGCGCGACCGTCGCAACGGCGTCGGCTGGAACCGCGGTTTCCAAGTGAAAGACTCGTCCGTGTTGACGTACGTTCAAGAGCGCGCGGCGTTGAGCTAATTCTACGCTAAACGCCGCGTGCTCGACGACGGCGTCACTACGGCGCCGATACTCGTCTAACTCGTAAACACTCGTCTAACTCGTAAACACTCGTCTAACTCGTCTACTACTAACCTAACCCCCACCACCCCCCCTAGGGGTAGTTTCTGTATGTATGTATGTGTGGGTAATAATAAACACAAACAATTGTATACATCATTTGTTCGTTTTTATTTCTTCTTCTACTACAAGTGGTGGTTAATGAGGTTTTAATAAATCGTGTACGAGACAGTCATTGTTCATCCTATCGGTGCCGAATAGGCTTTGGAACGTCGTCAACGGCATCCCGCGACATCGGAGGAGAAGGTAGGCGACGCAATATTGTCCGCACACGTTAGAGATGACGCTCTGCAGTGCAGCGTGCAGTGCAGCGTGCAGCGTGCAGTGCAGCGTGCAGCGGCGGCAGACCGTACGAATCGAAGTACTCGCCTCGTCGGTCGGCGCCGACGTAGACGGCCACCCAGTGCTGTCCCGGTTCGCCGCCGTCGTCGGTGTTGCACACGAAGGCCGTCGGGTAGGTGGTGGCGCCGGCGGCGGCGGCGGTAAGTAGCGCGTCTTTAGGCACGACGCCGACGACGATACGTTTAGCGTACGTATCGAGTTCCAGACGACGCATCAGTTGAAACGTATCCATAATTACCAGTCGTAAATGACGTTCCGGTTCCGGTCGATTTCCATCACCGTCTCGAATTCCGCGTACACGACGACGTTCACCGGACGCGCTAGCGGCGTCTCGAAATGCATATCGACGCCCACGCACCCCTGACGCACGACGTTGAAATGATCGCGGTCGCAACAGTCGGGGGTCAGGTCGAAACCGAAGATGCTGTAGCCGGCGCCGAAGTCCGTGCGCGATACGTCGTTCCCCTCGTCCTCGAACGCCTTTCCGGTCGCCTCGAAGAGATTCATGTAGCTGCGCATGTACCGGTTGTGCGGGAAGTCCGGCTGCGGCGGCTTGCTCGGCACCTGACGTCCGTCGACGAGGAGCGACAGGAAGTTTATGTCGTTGTGACGCGCGTCGAACGGATTTCTAGTGTAGTCGCCGTTGTAGGCGACGTTGTCGATCATCATCAGGAAGAGGCGTTTCGGAATCGCGCCCATGTACAGGTTCTCGTGCGTGTGCGATAGCGCGCCCGCCGTTATCGAGAACGATTTGCAGTCGACGCGACGCATCGGAAACTTAGCCGTTCCCAACGCCCACGCTTTGATATGTCCCATCTGGACGGCCGGGTTCAACTTCACTTTTCGCACGTGCAGTCGAATCGCCTGCAGCACGACGCGCCACCCCGGTACGGCTTGCGCGCCCATCAGCGAGAAGGCGTCCTTCGAGCGCACTATGCGCACTTTCGTGTCGACGCCGTTCGGTAGGTGTTTGTTTAGCATAAACGCGTCGACGTGCAGGCGTCCCATCATCTCCACCTCGTGGCTATCGGCCGTCGCGATGCGTCGCGCCTCGAAGCCGAGGTTGGCGTTGCCGAGCGTGTCCATCCGTCCGGCGGTGTCTTTGTACCATAACGACGCCGTGAGATGCGAACGTTTCGCGTCGCTACCGTAACTTAGCAACGTCTCGAGGTAGGCCCGGTACGCGTACGTATTGGTCGACGGCGTCACGAGGGTGTTGTTCAGCGACACGTCGATTTGATTGATCATCGAATGCAGGAAATTGTTGACCGGCGCCACCGCGGCCGCGGCCGCCAGATCGGTACCGTCCCCCCGCGTCACTTTGAAGCGCACGTACAGTTGAATGCTCGCCAGGTCCGTATAGTCTTCGCCCGAACCCGGCACGAGGAACTCGATAGGGCCGCCGGCGTCGAGAGTCGTCAGCGGCTGGTAGACGGTCCAATGACTACTCTCGATGCTCGTCTGCGTCACCGGTCCGCTGAACAGCTCCAGTTCGGCCTTCACGCCCTCGCACGTCGAGCCGTTCACGAACGCCATCGTTGTCGTCCGTTCGACGTCTTCCGCCTACTGACGACCGTCGCCGCTAGCCGCGCTCTCTTTATGCCGCCGCCGCCGCCGCCGCCGCCGCCGCCGCAGCGGCGGTTTTTCTTACGTCGAGTTGATTGAATATCGTATGCAGGATGACCTTCGGATCTCCTCCGCTCGGCATCATCACCACTACGAAGAGCACTCGAAGGTACGGCGGCTGGTAGAACTGACCGTTCTCGAGTGCGCGCTCCATCGTCGTCGTCGTTACTCGTCGAATATGTCCGTTCGACGCGCTCTTTTCCGCCTACTGACGGTCGTCGCCGCTAAGCGCGCTCTCTTTACGCCGCGGGGACGGCGCTGCTGCTGCGTTTGTTTCTTTTTCTTCTTCTTCTTCTTTGGCGCCGCCGCCGCCGCCGCCTGCGGATTCAATAGGCCGTCGAGAAGATCGGCGCCGGCCTCCTTCGCGCGCCTTTTTAGCGACTGTTTCAGATTGCCGCCGGCGACGACGTCGCGCGCCACGTGCATGCCGGTGTTGAGCGCCCGTTTTCCCAACGCCATCGCGCCCCTCTTGATAAGCGGCATGGCGCTTCGAAACAGACTCCCGAAGAGATTACCCAGACCGTGACCTCGTTGACCCCGAGCGCCGACGAAGACCGGCAGCTGTCCGCCGACCTGACGAACGTAGTAGTCCACGTACGGGTTCTTCGACGACATGTTAAAACAATTTCGATTTACAACGTCTGAAGTGAAGCGTCGTCACCACCTTCCCCTGCTCGAATGGTATCGGTTGGCCGTGATCGTCTCTTATATCGACTTCGACCTCGTCGAATTGATTCCGCATCAGCTTAACGTATTGCACGCGAACGAACGATTCCGAAACGACGTCACCGTTCTCACCGCGGACGGCGATGTTTCGAAGGAGCGGCGCGAACACGTCACCGACGACGCGCGGTTCCACGAGATCCGTGTACACGTACAGACTCTCGATGCCCGCCGACATGGTCACCGTATCGCGACCTTCGTACTCGAACGTGTACGCGGCGGGCGACGTGCTGATGACGGGTCTCGTCGCCGGCGCGGGACCGTACGCGGACGAACTCATGATCGTGTTGCTATGGAAACCTAGCACGTGCCTCAGACGGCTCGAATGAGGTATGATAAATTCGACACCCGCCGACATACGTAGCGTAAAGCGGTTAGAGACGGCGCAGTATTCTAGCACGGCCTTGACCTTCCTGGTGTGTAATTTCTCTAGCGCCTCGTTGATCCTGTTGCACAACGTATAAACGTTGTTGTAGAAACCGTGAGGAATCGTCGTCTGACGATATATCAGCACGGTCGTGCCGTCTTCGTCTATCTGCGTGTAAACGCCCCGTTCGCCCGCCGCGCAAGTCAGATAGAAGTAGGCGTCCTTCTTTCTCACGTTGTACCATGTGTGCGGATACTGTACCGACACGGCGCCGCATTCCCACTCCCCCGACAGGTCGAAACGTCGCGGCAACGTCGTGACGTAGTGCGTCAAAGTATTTTCGGGGTGACGTTTTATAGACGCGTTGCTCGGCAGCGTCAGGTAAAAGTCAGACGAGAGCGCCATCGCGTTGTCGTCGACGTTCGCCGACACTCATAGACGGACTCGGGAGCAGGTAACCGAGACAGCTGCTCAACAGCGCCGTCCACAGGTTGGAGTCACCTTGACCTTTCGTCAGATTGTATATACTAACGGCGATGACGAAGTACAGGACGACGACCTGACAGAGGAACACGATTTCGGCCTTAGGGCATTCGTTGCCGCAGATTCGCCATGGAACGGGTTCGGCGGCGGTTGCTGTTGTAGCGTCGATGGAGTCCGCGTTGCGCTCGTCGTCGACGACGGACGATTCGTCGGCGTTCGTTCGACGCTCGCCACTCGAGGTAGTTTCGTCGTCGTCGCACATCGTCGCGCCACTGCGCCCTGTCGATGCAACAGGGACCTGTATACGGTAAGAACGAAGATCCGTTGCATAGTCCCGCCTCGTGCAGTCGCCAGCAGCCGGTATGACGCGACCAACGATTCATCATAGGTCCACGAGCGACTCGGCGTCGATCCAGCTGTTGAATGAGGCCGGATATCCGCTTCATTTTACGAGCGCCTCCGAACCGCCACCACGACGCCGACGACGCCGAAGAACCGCCTCCACGCGATATAGTTTGTCTTTCGGAACGACTACGCGTTGTAGTTCCGGTTCGTAGAAGGCGCCCTCTATCGGCGTCTCGGCGTCGTCCTTGAGGTGATAAACGGGCGGTTCGGACGGGTGCACCTCTACGACGGTGAACAGCACCTCGCTCCAGTTAGCCATGTATCCTTTTTTGAAATGACCCCTCGTCTTGCTGGTACGTACGCGATCTCCCACGCGTAGTTTCGGTTTTCGTCGTCGTTCGACGTCGTCGCCACCCCCACCGTACAGTCGTTGCCATACGGCCTCCTGATTCGTCGCGTCGACACTCGCCGGCGTCCTACCGATGCATCGGTGGTAGGCGTTGTTGTACGATCGCACGAAATCCGGTAACGCCTCTACGTAGCGCAGCGTTTCGTGCTTCGTAAAATAGCGCCACATACGCGTCTTCAAAGTTCGATTAAACCGTTCCACGACGCTCGCTTTGGTCTCCTCGTTATGCGTCACGAAATGATGAACGCCGCGACTCTTTAGCAACGTTTGCAGGGGTCGGTTCAAAAACTCGCTCCCCTTATCGGTCTGCAGCGTGTGCGGCGTCTCGTCGTCGTTCAGCAGGCGCTCGAAGGCCGCGACGAGCGACGCTCCGGACTTATTCTTCAACGGAACGCACTACGCCCGCTTCGAAAACACATCGATCACCGTCAATAGGAATGTTATACCGTCGTTGTGCGTTTTCAGTCTAGTCAAGTCGACCAGATCGGCTTGCCACTGCTGGTTTCGACCGCCCACGATGACGCGACGTCGTTTGAAATTACGTCTAACCGGTTTGTGTAGGGTATAGGCGTCCTGCGACGCTAGCCACCTCTCGACGGCCGGACGTCGGAGCTTCGACGCCCGGTGCAACGCGTCGACGCCTCCGTAACTCCCCACCCGTTTCGGATCGAAGTACGCGTTATTCAGCTCATCGTCGTCCTCGTCGACGTTTCGTTGCTGTCAAGGCTTTCGTTTTGGACGACGACTCCACCCGGACACCATGACGACGACGACGACGATGACGATGATGATACGATGATACAGAACGCGATAAGCGCGATGATGAAACCGACGGCGACGACGATGATGATCGCGCGTCGTGACGTCATCACGACAACGTATCCCACGCCGTGACGCCCAACGAAGCGGATCTGCGTTTAGGTTCGCCTCGCATCCGAGTACGACGTCTCCGCTCAGTCGGCGCTGCTGATGAACTAGACGTCGACGGCCTCGTCATCCTCTCTTCTAGTAGCTGCTTCCGTCGTCGCTCCACGTACGAACGATAGCGCGGGTTGCCTACGAATTCCATAGGGATATTCATATCCTTCATGTGCAATCCGAACTCCCGCCATCCTACGGGCGACGTCGTCTTCGATCTCGTTCGCATGAGATCGTTTACTAGATCGACCATATTACTCCCCTCGATCGCTTTACCGTCGTACACGAATTCACCGCGATCGTTCCATCGAGACAACGGATCGGCTTTCATTTTTTCGATCAGCAGTCTCGTCTTCTCTTTCAACGTTTTCGGCATACTGGCTACGATTTCGCGCTCTATCGTCTCCGACGATGGTGGCGCCGCCGCTGCTGGCGCCACCGGTACCGCGGGTGTCTCGCCGCTGTTCACCACCGACACGCGTACCCGTTGCGCCGCTCGAGCCGCCTCTATCGTATTGTACCGACTCAGCAGTTGATTGTACGACGCTACCTTTTCTCGTTCCGATAAATCCGAACGTTCTAGAATGTCCTTCATGTCGCTGTCAAGACTACTCAGCACACGTGATCGAGGCGTGCTCGACGACTGATCGACGCGTGGCAGAAGGCTTTCCACCAATCGTGGATCGACCAACGCCATCTTCTTCGCGTACTGCATCAATTACCGCCGGCGCCGCCGCCGCCGAACACCTGTCTGAGCAGCGGCAAGATAACGGTACTCGCTAACGGCGCTAGCAGGGCCGTCAAAAAACCACCCGCACCCTTTTGCAAGATGACACGCTTCTGCTTACGCGTCACGTGTTTGTCGACGAGTTTACGCAGGTGATCCCGGTATTTCGACAATACGCGTTTCTGTTTCGGCGACAACTTCACGTTCCCTTTCAGAATGTTGTACGCGCAATCGCACAGACTACAAATGAGACCGGTGTCCGCGTGGGCGAGTAGCGCTTTTCGCAGAGCGATGTTCCGCCTATGTCTCTCCAACAGCTGCAGGGCGACGATGTGTCTCTTTATTTGATTCGTCGGTCCCGCCACCTTCGGTCGTCTCTTCGCTCCCGTCACGCGCCCCGTCATAGCGACTAATAAACGTACGCCCCGTCGTCCCTCTCTTCTTATAGTCCGCCGACGCCGCCACCACCACCACCGCCGCCACCCTTCCGTACGTACACGTACTGAAGGCCATCGTCCGGAAATATGCACGTACGCAAACGCATGTCCTCTTCCGTTTCCTGTTTCAGATCCACGAATAGATACCCGTACGCCGACGACGTCGCGTCTTTGAAAACCTCTATCATGTAGTTGACCTTTCCCGGGTACATCTGTTTCGCTAGGTGACCTACTTGACCCGCGTCTCGAGGACTCTTGAATAGCACTATGTATTGAGCGTTCAGGCTGATTGTACGGTTTTCTTTCCCTTTCGGAAACATGTTCTGACGTAATTGTACGACCGACGTATTACAATGATGACTTTTTTTAGTAAATAGTACCGTCACCCGGCTATCGGTCTCCTCCATGAGGTCGTCGAGTACTAGAAGCGTTCTCGCTTTACCGTCTAAACGTTTCGGATCCGGCAGGCCGTCTACGAACTCTATTTTCGAAGACATAGACGCGTAGCCGCTCTGCCACTGTCCGTAACACCACAGGATTTTCTCCGGCGGCGGATCGATCATAGTGTCGTAACGTATCAAACGCTCGACGAACGTCGTATTACCGCATCCCGTAGGACCAGCTACTATACACGTAAAAGGATGCTTCAACGACGGTCCGTTCATTTTTCACGACTGAACGACGAACACTTTTTTACGCGTTTTTATACTCATCGCGCAACTCCATCAACAGTTTACCGAGCGTGTTCTTCCCCGGATCGCCCGCGATTCCGCTACCCCAGAAACCCTCCTTACTCGCTACCCATTCCACCAATTCGACGTCCCCGGTCGCCAACAGTGCAGCCTTCAAATCGCTCGATCCGTCAAACTTCCTCTTCAACAACATCTTCATACATTTCACCCTAATGTCGGTCCATTTGTTTCTCATTCTCTTTAGTCAAATGTCGTAACTGCGTCGTTTCGCTGCGTAAGAGCTTCGCGAACTTTTGATTATTTCGGCGCATTCCACGTCCTCGTAGAATATCGCTTTCCTATACTGATAGGCGTGCTCGACGGATCGAAAGCCTCGACCGAACGCCGACAGTCGACGCATATACATATTCGACAAGAACGACCGCGATCCACCAAACCTTATAGGCGACGACATCGTACCGACTACCGATCACCCGCTACCGCCACCGCTTATATACCACCGACACTAATAAAAAGTTGCGACTAGGGTTCAAACCTTTCGATCCCTAGGCGAACACTCTCCTAAGACCGTCGCCAAGGGTTTTGCCCCGGTTATATCTCACCGCTAGGTCGCCTCTCGAATCTACAAACGCATTACGTCAGCGTTGAGGACTACGTTAAAAGTACGAACGTTGCAAATAAAAAGTTGCGACTAGGGTTCAAACCCGGAACCTTTCGATCCCTAGGCGAACACTCTCCTAAGAGAGCTATACCGTCGCCAAGGATTATGCAGGGTTTTGCCCCGGTTATATCTCACCGCTAGGTGGCCTCTCGAATCTACAAACGCATTACGTCAGCGTTGAGGACTACGTTAAAAGTACGAACGTTGCATGGTTTTAGCGTGGTTAGCGCGATAAACGCATTATTGCTTACGTCAGCGCGCTCTAGGTACGGCGTTGATCGCTAGGACTAAAATACTCTCTGCACTCACCGCTAGGTGGCATCTCTCTAGTGTACTGGCAATCATCCAATTAGTATCAAATTACATCGCTCATCAATCACGTTTTTTATAAGTAGGTTTCCCAAACTCATTAGTGTCAAACACAAAGCCTTTGATCTTTGTTTATACATAGGATTTGTCTCGCATTATTGCTGACTCAGCGGTGTGCCCGAATCGTTTAGTGGTCATTAAATTCTTTTTTATAAGTAGGCTTTTGAGATCGTACAGCCCTCACTATCTACTGTCGTGCACTGCAGCGGGTCGATAGGGGACCAGTTAATGAGTGCGTCGAAGTCTTCTTCGCCTGTTGTACTTATGATCTCCTGGCAAAGTTACCCACCAATTCCATAGGTAGGTTGATATCACCGAGTTAACGTGTAAACACCTGCCACCCTGTCGGATCGTCGACGCTCTTTCTCTTGCGCAGCAGTTCATTGACGAGATCCACCACGTTACTTCCGGCAATCGGCACGCCTTCGTGGATTAGTTCACGACGCGCGGTACGCGCGATATCTCTTTTGTGACGTTCAATATATCGTCTGGCTTTGGGCTACAAGATTTAGGGAACGCTCTCGATAACGAACGCGCAGCTGTTTCGTTGTTCACCGCTACCACGCGTACCGGTTGAATGACATGTTTATCGGCCAAGACGTTGTACTTTGCAAGTCTTGGTTTTACATGAAGACCTTCGCCCCGTCGGTGAGATCCTTTCTATTGAAAATTGTCGTCATCTAGTCGTCGAGGGCCTGGACCTTCTTTCCTTGGGTATCCGTCGGTGTGGTGATGATACGAAAACTGTCCTGCAGTTGTACGTCCACCAAGGTCATTTTCCGTGCGGGTTCCATCGTCTACGTCTTGAGTAGCATCTCTTTGAGTATAGGAAGAACGACCGCACTGACCAACGGTGCTAGAAAAGCCGACAGGAAATCACCGGTCTGTCCTTCACCGTCCTAGTTTTTTTCGAGCAAGATTTGACGTCTCCTGGCTGCCGGCAGGTCTGTTCAACCCAACACGCGTAGTTTCGTTCTGTACTTTCACAATCGTCGCCTCCGTAGCGGAGTCAAGGGAACGTTATTTTTCAATATGTTGTAGGCGCACTCAGCCAATGCGCAAAGTAGATCGGCGTCCGCGTTGGCGATGATGGCTCTCCTTAATGTCGTGCTCTTGTATCTAATCAACGCCATTATGCAGAGAATGTGTCACTTCACGAGCTCAGACATCGTGTAAGTGAAGACATGAGGCGCGTACGCGGTCTTTTTTTTATATATCTTTGTAAGGTACACGTACTGAGTACTATCGTGTGGAAAGGTGGTCGTGTGCAGACGCATATCCTCGGGCGTGTCCTGTTTTAGATCGACCAAGAGTCAACCGTACGGTACACACTTGGCGTCTTTGGACGCGTCTTGTACAAACTATACGTGCCCCAGGTACATCTGTCGCGCCAAGTTACCTATCTGCGTAGGGTCGCGAGGATTCTTGAAGAACACCATGTATTGAGAGTTCAGACCAATGGTGCGACTCTCCTTGTTTTACGAAAGAGGTTCTGCAGGTTTCTCATCGACGAATCGAACACGCTCTCGCTCAGACACCCTTCTTCGAACTGGACGTTGGCTACATCGGCATAAGCACATTGATCTACTCCATAGCACCACGTGATCTTCTCGGGAGGTGGATCGATCATCGTAGCGGTGTGACGTAGCATGCTCGTCACAAAAGTACTTTTTACCGAATCCCCGCGACGATGCACGTGAATATATGTTTCCATCACGCGTCCAATGTCGATTATATCTCCGGATGAGGTGACGTCGCCTTTTACACGTCCGCAGTACCCGTGGTCACTCCGTCCTCGTGGACCATATGTTTCTCGTAGAAGTACATCCTGGCCGCACGTTACTGCACGTACTTCATCACGCTCGAGTGTGTCACCCGAAACCCGCGGATGTTTCGCTTCCGCTCCGACGGTTATTCTGTTCCTCAAGGAAAGTCTCCATGGTGATGTCGTAGTGACATTTGTTCAGTCCCTTGGTGCTGTACTTGTCGTTGGTTCCAAAACAATAGTAGATCTAGCTACATCGCCCCACGAACGAATCTCCGCACCATTCAAATTTGAAGAGACCAGGTGTCATCTTATTGTACTCATTGCGCGACATGCAACACGACTCGATGGCGGTCAACGGACGTCCGGAGTGTCCACAGCGCATGTACTCGCTTTGATGATCGACGCAATAATCGGACGGTAACAATTCGGAGCAGCGTTAGAAGTAATATTCTCGCAGTTCCGCTGTCACGAGGTCATCGACGGACTCGACAGCCAATGATACATATGCGCTTTCCGTGTCCATCTCGCAGTTCTGGAACACCGGATATTCCAGGTACTTGTCGATGCAATCATAGTAGTATTGCAAAATGCGCAGATTGGCCTACTGCAAGACGAATAGTCCACGTGCTTGAAGCTTTTTTGCTCATCTCGAACTTTTAGGCAACGTCGATGACCAGATCGAGCTGTGGAAAGCGACGATTTTTGAACATGACCGAAGTCCTCGCTTCCGTGCAGTTGGTGACCTCACAGTGGCTCTCCACATTTGTACCACAAAAGCTGATAGAGGCGCGTCACCTCGAGTCCGTGCTCTTTCACAACCACATCATCGTTCATCCGATATGATGCGTGGGCGTCACCCGTCCAGTCTACATCAAAGAAAACATAGCCGGCATCGATCTGGAAAGGGAAACCAACCATTCCAAGAAGTACACCGATAACCTGTCTTATTCCCTGTCTGGCCATGCTTCGAGGATGTGACCAATATCAAATAGAACCCGAGTTGAAGGCGCTCTACGAGAGATGCGATCAGAAAGGTGTGGATGTCCATGACTTTGACGGGGTCACGATGGATGAACTCTATCGCCTAGAGACCATCGAGCCGATCGTGTACTGGTAAAACTCGTCGATATGGATGAAGGCAACTGCCGAACTCGTCAGTCGATCGTTGTGTCACTCTCCCGACATGTTGACCTTTAATCTTCACGAGACACAACGTTCTTTCATCCAAGTCGTTCGCGTGTACTCTCACACTGAATGTACTTTCACACCGATCGCTGTAGGATGTGTAACGACTCGTTGTGTAAAGGCGCATGGCAGTTGAAGTGGCACTAGCGCGCGTATACGGGGTGTACTGAGAATCTATCCGGTTGGCGTCTACGACTCTTCGCCATCAGAGGTCGAGTCTTTGGATGACGAAGACATCCATGGCCCTGAATGCTGAACAATAGAGACATGGTACCCTTCCTACAGTCCACCAATAGACAGATTATGTTCTACGAACAACATGTTCAAGCAATCCATCACCATACGCGGTCTCACATTGCTCTATATGTTCAACTTCCTTCTGTAGAAGACCAAATTTACACTGTTCAACGAAAAGAACAAAGTTCTTCATCCTCGTCAAATGTAATATCGTCGGAGGCCTTACCTTCACCAGACATCACAAGATGTCACCATGTTGCGTCAGAATGAGTACGGAGACGTCGCTCGAACGTGCCGATCCATCGTTCAAAATGAGGCCAATGCGCTCTATTTGTATTCACTGATGGAAGACATGCCAACGGGATGGTACACGCGACGAAGGGAAGAGAACGAGTTCTGACCCGAATCGGCGCAGTTGACAAGACAAACGGCCGCCGAATGGTTGACGTGGGAAGCCCAACGGAGGAAAGATGGGGATCGGTAAACTTACGGTGGATGGTTCAGCGAACGGAAGACGGCTTATCAGATCCACAGCTGCTACTACCACGGACACCGTTGCACCCAACGAGAGGTCAACTGGAAACACATTGTCCAACTACTTGCCGACCTACGTCACTTTGTCAAGTTTGCAAAGGTGTGGGAATGTGAGGAGAAGGAAACTAGAATCGACCAGTCGTGCAAAAGTTTCTGTACGCCGCCTTTATTCGTCGACGTCAAGTGCGGTGGAAGATAACTTCACAACAAATATTTGCAGGCGTGCACAACGAAAGCGTGTACGCCATGATCCAGTGCGATATTGGTGTACCTGAAGAATTGCGCGCGCACGTAGCAGAGATGCAGCCCATCTTCAAGAAAGTCCATATGATACGCGATGATCTCGGACCGTTTATGAGCTAATACGCCAAGAACACACAATTATGGTGACACCGTAACGCACGCTGGTCGGGAGTTATCGCGATGACAAGATCATTTTTCTCAATACTCCTCTATTTAACAAGATTTAACAAGATTGCCATCCAGAAAATTACTCTGGATGGCAGGTGGACAAGGAAGCCTTTTGGCTTATCGAGAGTCCAATACTTTTTATCTACATGTATCCCGCCTTTTTAAGGTGTGTGTCGATTTTATTTTTAAACATATTCACGCTACTAGCACCAACACAATCAGGAGATAATCTGTTCCATTCATTTACAGTCCTTTGTGAGAATGAGAACTTTCTTATATCTAATCTACACTGCTCCTTTACTAATGTAGCTTCATGTCCTCTGGTCCTTCTATTTTTCTTAACTGAGAAAAAAATGTTTCTATCAATATTTTCATAACCATTCAATATTTTAAACACTTCTATGGGATCTCCTCTCAATCTCCTGGTCTCTAATGTTGTTAAACCACATTCTTTTAGGCGTATTTCGTAACTAAGATCCCTCAGATTTGGTATCATTTTAGTCGCTCTCCTCTGTACTCTTTCTAGCATATCTATGTCCTTCTTGCGATATGGCCTCCATGCTTGTATACAATATTCTAAATGAGGCCTCACTATTGTTTTGTACAGCGGTACTATTAATTATTTTTTCTTATACGCTATATTTCGCCTAATTAATCCAAGGATTTGATTTCCCTTTGACGCTGCAATTCCGCACTGCTCTGAAACCTTCATATCAGCACTAATGGTTAACCCCAAGTCCTTTTCTTTTACAGTAGTACTTAGAACAGTACCCCCCATTTTATATTTTACCTCTTCATTCCCATGACCTGTGTGGAGGCATTTACATTTCCCAAAATTGAACAGCATTTGCCACTTTTCAGACCATTTGATCAACCTATCAAGATCATCTTGTAAATGCTGTCTGTCTCCATCACTTTTAATCCTTCTAAACACTTTTGTATCATCCGCAAATTTTAACACCTTGCTTGTTATATCATCGTCCAAATCGTTGATATATATTAAGAATAATATAGGTCCTAGTACTGATCCCTGTGGTACCCCACTCAATACCGATTTCCAGTTTGAAGCCTCCCCATCAACTACTACACGTTGTCTTCTGTCATTCAGCCATTTTTCTATCCAGTTTATTATACCATTTCCTATGCCATGGGCCTTTAGCTTAAGGAGTAATCTTTGATGTGGTACTTTGTCGAAAGCTTTTTGAAAATCTAAATAGATGATATCTACTGGTGATCCCTCATCTACCCACCTAGTGATGTCTTCCAAAAAACATAACATATTTGTTAAGCATGACCTCGCTTTTAAAAACCCATGTTGAGATGGGTTTATCAAGTTATGTTTAACAAGAAAATCCACCATGTGATCTTTAATTAGTCTTTCTAATAATTTGCAAATCACTGATGTTAAACTCACTGGTCTATAGTTCTCTGACTTGTTTCTCGAACCTTTTTTAAATAACGGTATAATGTTTGCCTCTTTCCATTCTAAAGGAACCACTCCCTCTTCTAATGACAAATTGAAAACTATTGCAAGCGGTACGCTAATTTGTTCTACAATTTCCAATAGTAGTTTGGGCGGAATCCCGTCCACTCCAGGTGATTTATTATCCTTCATAGCCCTTATTTTCTTAGCTACCATTTCCGAGGTTACAACTAACTGTCCTAAATAGTCTGAATCTGCCCCCTTGAACTTAGCCTCTGGTACTGGCAGTGAACTAATATCTTCCCTGGTAAACACTGAACTAAAACGGTGGTACCTGGAGCACGGACTCGAGGTGACGGTACAAATGTGGAGAGCCACTGTGAGGTCACCAACTGTACGGAAGCGAGAACATCGGTCATATTAAAAAATCGTCGCTTTCCACAGCACGATCTGGTCATCGACGATGCCTAAAAGTTCGAGCTGAGCAAAAAAGCTTAAAGGATGTCTTGCCCATATACGTGGGCTATTCGTCTTGCAGTACGCCAATCTGCGCATTTTGCAATTCTACTATGATTGCATCGACAGGTACCTGGAACATCCGGTGTTCGAGAATTGCGAGATGGACACGGAAAGCGCATATGTATCATTGGCTGTCGAGTCCGTCGATGACCTCGTGACAGCGGAACTGCGAGAATATTACTTCTAACGCTGCTCCGAATTGTTACCGTCCGATTGATGGGTCGATCATCAGAGTGAGAACATGCGCTGTGGATACTCCGGACGTCCGTTGACCGCCACCCAGTCGTGTTGCATGTCGCGCAAGTACAATAAGATGACACCTGGTCTCTTCAAATTTGAATGGTGCGGAGATTCGTTCGTGGGGCTATGTAGCTAGATCTACTATTGTTTTGGAACCAACAACAAGTACAGCACCAAGGGACTGAACAAATGTCACTACGACATCACCATGAAGACCTTCCTTGAGGAACAGAATAACCGTCGGAGCGGAAGCGAAACATTCGCGGGTTTCGAGTGACACACTCGAGCGTGATGAAGTACGTGCAGTAACGTGCGGCCATGATGTACTTCTATAAGAAACATGTGGTCCACGAGGACGGAGTGACCACGGGTACTGTGGACGTATAAAAGGCGACGTCACCTCATCCGGAGATATAATCGACATTGGACGCGTGATGGAAACATATATTCACGTGCATCGGGGATTCGGTAAAAAGTACTTTTGTGACGCGCATGCTACATCACACCGCTACGATGATCCATCCACCTCCCGAGAAGATCACGTGATGCTATGGAGTAGATCAATGTGCTTATGCCGATGTAGCCAAGTCCATTTCGAAGAAGGGTTTCTGAGCGAGAGCGTGTTCGATTCGTCGATGAGAAACTTCGTGGTCATAGTTGATCTGCTGGCGAAAACGGACGAAAAATTGTCATCACAAGAACACGTCCGTAATGAATCTCTTGCAGAACCTCTTTCTTAAAACAAGGAGAGTCGCACCATTGTTCTGAACTCTCAATACATGGTGTTCTTCAAGAATCCTCGCGACCCTATGCAGATAGGTAACTTGGCGCGACAGATGTACCTGGGGCACGTATAGTTTGTACAAGACGCGTCCAAAGACGCCAAGTGTGTACCGTACGGTTGACTCTTGGTCGATCTAAAACAGGACACGCCCGAGGATATGCGTCTGCCCACGTCCACCTTTCCACACGATAGTACTCAGTACGTGTACCTTACAAAGATATATAAAAAAAAGACCGCGCACGTGCCTCATGTCTTCACTTACACGATGTCTGATCTCGTGAAGTGACACATTCTCTGCATAATGGCGTTGATTAGATACAAGAGCACGACATTGAGGAGAGCCATCATCGCCAATGCGGACGCCGATCTACTTTGCGCATTGGCTGAATGCGCCTACAACATATTGAAAAAGAACGTTCCCATGACTCCGCTACGGAGGCGACGATTGTGAAAGTACAGAACGAAACTACGCGTGTTGGGTTGAACAGACCTGCCGGCAGCCAGGAGACATCAAATATTGCTAGAAAAAAACTAGGAAGGTGAAGGACAGACCAGTGATTTCCTGTCGGCTTTTCTAGCACCGTTGGTCAGTGCGGTCGTTCTTCCTATACTCAAAGAGATGCTACTCAAGACGTAGACGATGGAACCCGCACGGAAAATGACCTTGGTGGACGTACAACTGCTGGACAGTCTTCGTATCATCACCACACCGACGGATACCCAAGGAAAGAAGGTCCAGGCCCTCGACGACTAGATGACGACAATTTTCAATAGAAAGGATCTCACCGACGGGGCGAAGGTCTTCATGTAAAACCAAGACTTGCAAAGTACAACGTCTTGGCCGATAAACATGTCATTCAACCGGTACGCGTGGTAGCGGTGAACAACGAAACAGCTGCGCGTTCGTTATCGAGAGCGTTCCTTAAATCTTGTAGCCCAAAGCGACGCACTCATCAACTGGGCCCCGATCGACCCGCGGCAGTGCACGACGATCTCTATATTGGACAATCCTCGCTCATCGACAGATGAAAGGGTCCATGCTCACAACGCTGCCGGAAGAAGGCAATACGTCATTGGCCGATTGGGAAAAGTTTTAAATTAGACCCGTCACGAATTGATAGAACAATGTTCGTCATCATCGATTCGCAGGTCGTGTTAAGACTCTTCGCAGCAAGCTCAATAGATTGTACTTCGTTCTGCCAAAGGTTGGAAGTTACGGCGGACAAAACGCCTAGCGACGTGTCACGTGTGTACCGTAGAAAGTCGTCGAACAATGGTTGTCGGAACAGAACGCCTATACTCTGCTTAAACCGGTCAGAACTCGTTTCGTGAGACGACGCTTTGTCGTGGGTGGACGAAATCAACAGTGGCAGGCCGATCATGTCGATGTGTACAGTCAGAAAAAAAAGACAAGGACGGTATGCCGTTTCTACACACAGTAATCGACGTCTTCTCGATAATGGCCCGGTGCTTTCAATTGAGAAACAAGTCGTCCGTGTCGTTGGTGAGGGTGCTGGATGGTCTGTTCACTGCCGACGATCGACCGATGACGTAGCTGACTAATAAAGGAATCGAATTCCTGAATCGCGGCGTTCAAGAACTATTGAAGAAGTACGTGATTCATCACTTCACACACAACGAGGAAACCAAGGCGAGCATCGTCGAACGATTTAATCGCACGCTAAAGACACGCATGTGGCGATACCTCACAAAACACGAGACGTTGCGATACATCGACGTCCTTCAAGACTTTGTACGATCGTACAACGACACCCCCACTGCAGTATTGGTATGCCTTCATTACGATTGAATGCATCGAATCAGAAAGACGTGAGGCAGCGCTTGTACGGTCACGACGGCAAGGGCGTACCAAGTTCCCCTTGGCGGATCGCATTCGTATCAATAGGGTCAAGAGACACTTCGACAAAGGGTGCATGGTGAATTGGAGCGAAGATTTCTTGTCTGTCGATTGACGGACGATCCCCGCGAGACGTTGGATGAACCAGAGTTGCAGAACGTGTCTGGGCCAGCCGATAAACAGTTCTGCGTGGAGTTGGTATTGCGTCTACTACCTACGTTCAGCAGAGCTTTCCTTAGCGCTTTTTTGGTACTGTGTGTCCGAAAGAGGAGATCGTTTTTCTGTGTCAGGTCGTCGTCTTGTACACGGTCATCGTCGTCAGCATATACAATCTGACGTCCGGTCACGCTAATTCTAATCTGCGGAAGGCCCTGTTGAGCAACACGTTCGGGTTACCTGCTACCCAATCCGACGTTGAGATAACACCATGACGATGAGTGATTTCTACCTGACGTTGCCTACCAACGCTTCCATGAAGTCGCATCCCGGTAACACCTTGGCGCATTACATCACGGACTTGCCTCGTAGTGTCGTGTTTTCTGGCGGTGACTGGGATTGCGGCATCGTAAACTTCCAGTACCCAAACACTTTGTACAACGTTCGAGAGGAAGGTAGCTTGTTCTACCTATACGAATCCGATGGTATGGGATACACTCTGTGTGGAAGGATCGATCAGGGGTATTACCACAATGCGAGTCAATTGATACATAACATGAACAATGCGCTGGTGAAGATGTCGACGGACAGAGTCAAGGCGAAATTGAGCTACAGCTACATTTCTTAAAAGGGTGACCTTGCACATGACAACCAAGATCGAGACATGACGGTGACACTTTATTTCCGACGACGACGGACGGTAGTGTTCTGAAGATGAATTACAACGATTACTACGCTCGCCAAGCTGGAGGTGCTTTTCCCTATTTTGCAGGTGCCCGATACCAACGCGGTCTCGGACCAGGAAGTCTCTTCGGAACACAACTGCGCAGCGCTAAGCCACTCATCAACAAATGTACCGTGGCGTTGGGGAAGGGAAGAAGATCGGCGTGCACACAGCCGACGAAGTCTTGTCCGGATAGAACATCAACACGGCGACTAAACGATGCTTCACGACTGTCGGTACAAGGCTTTTGACTGACCTCTTGACTCAGGCGTGTGCTGAATGGTATTGGACTAGACAGGTATGTATCGCGTGCATGGAAACTGCTTTCAAATAGAATACATAACATATTGAACGTATTGACTTGTATCCCTTATGCATCAATGTTTTAATTTTACGTATCATTTATATCATAGTTTGATCTATTGCTCTAGCCAGAAGCGCCCCCTAGTATATATATGTGTTAGTTTGGGGTAACCAGTTCATGTATTGACCTACCAAGAAGTGCCCCCTAGTAACTATATGTGTTAGTTTGGGGTAACCAGTTCATGTATTGACCTACCAAGAAGTGCCCCCTAGTATCTATATGTGTTAGTTTGGGGTAACCAGTTCATGTATTGACCTACCAAGAAGCGCCCCTAGTAACTATATGTGTTAGTTTGGGGTAACTAGTTGATGTACTGACCTAGCCAGAAGCGCCCCTAGTAACTATATGTGTTAGTTTGGGGTAACCAGTTCATATATTGACCTACCAAGAAGTGCCACCTAGTAACTATATGTGTTAGATTGGGGTAACCAGTTGATATATTGACCTACCAAGAAGTGCCACCTAGTAACTATATGTGTTAGATTGGGGTAACCAGTTTATATATTGACCTACCAAGAAGTGCCACCTAGTAACTATATGTGTTAGTTTGGGGTAACCAGTTCATATATTGACCTACCAAGAAGTGCCCCCTAGTAACTATATGTGTTAGTTTGGGGTAACCAGTTGATGTATTGACCTACCAAGAAGTGCCCCCTAGTAACTATATATGTTAGTTTGGGGTAACCAGTTCATATATTGACCTACCAAGAAGTGCCCCCTAGTAACTATATGTGTTAGTTTGGGGTAACCAGTTGATGTATTGACCTACCAAGAAGTGCCCCCTAGTAACTATATGTGTTAGTTTGGGGTAACCAGTTCATATATTGACCTACCAAGAAGTGCCCCCTAGTAACTATATGTGTTAGATTGGGGTAACCAGTTCATATATTGACCTACCAAGAAGTGCCCCCTAGTAACTATATGTGTTAGATTGGGGTAACCAGTTGATGTATTGACCTACCAAGAAGTGCCACCTAGTGACTTTATAGCAATTATGAAAAATGTCTAAGTCCCATCTTTATAAAAATGTCTAAGTCCTTACAACTATGAAAAAAATTATAAATCCTACCAACTATAAAAACTTTCTACGTTCCTACTACGAAAAATTGCTAAGTCCAAAAGTTCTAAATCCTACCAACTATGAAAATGTTCTGAGTCCTACCAACTATGAAAAAGTCCTAAATTTCTTAAGTTCTGCCAACTATGAAAAATGTCTTAAGTCCCATCTTTATAAAAAAAAGTCTAAGTCCGGACTTTGTAAAAGCCAGGTTTTAAAAAAAATTCTAAGTACCAAGTTTGAAAAATTTCTAAGTACCAACTTTGAAAAACTTCAAAGTATAAAAAAATGTCTAAGTACCGACTTTGAACAGGAAATTCACCTAGATACAGCTTGAACAAGAAACAACAATGATTTATGTTTAAGTAACTACTGTTTATGCGTAAGCATTCACGTGTCGTTTTGGAATTGTCTTGGATTTTGTACCATGATTGGCTAAGGAACCGAAATCAATACTTGTATTTATACATAACAAGGGCCCCGAATATTGGAGGTTGCCGACGTTATAAGTTTGTCAAAACGTGTTTTTGAAGAGAAGACACCAAACACAAACTGGTTGTCAGGAAATTCAAACAATGCAGATATATTGAGAATGCGGATGTGACGCCATACAGGGAGGAAGTTCAAAGAATGGTTGGCTGGTGTGCGGATAACAATCTCGAATTGAACGTTTCAAGGCTAAAGAAATTATTGTTGATTTTCGAGAAAAAAAAATACTCCCATCCGCCCTCTTTCGATACATGGAGTGGAGGTCGAGCAGGTTGAATCTTTTAGATTCCTTGGAACAACAATTTCAAACGATCTCAGCTGGAGCACAAACACATTGTGCATTACAAAAAAAGGCACAACAAAGCCTGTTCTTCCTGAGGCAGCTCAGGAGATTCTGCATTGCTCAGGAGATTATGATACGATTCTACCGCGCAATCATTGAAAGTATCCTCACTTTCTCGATTGTAGTGTGGTTTGGCCGCGCCAGTCAGGAGGAGAAACACCGGCTAGAAATTATCGTGAAGGGCGCATTTAGAATCATTGGGCGCGAGTTGCCATCCATTGAATCTATTTACCATGCTCGCAGTGCGCGAAAATCCAAGAGCATTGTACGGGATATTACCCACCCAGCCAACCATATATTTGAACTTCTTCCCTCTGGCAAACGCTATAGAAGTATTAAGACAAGGACCGCTAGACTTAAAAATAGATTTTTATCCGCAGGCTGTCAATCACTTGAACCGCGAGATGCCATGATATTGTTTTCAGTCGGTTTACATTTTATGTCGTCATGCTAAATTATTTATTTTTTATTTTTATTTTTATTTTTTATTTACTAACTTGACTACATGTATGTACATATTTTTAACTGTCAGCTTAGTTTTTATATCGTCAGCTAATTTATTTATTCATTTATTTATTATTTATTTAACTACATGTATACTTTCTAACTTTGTAGGTAATGTTCAGACAGTATTAATATTATGTTATCAAGTTCACTTTATGTCAATAGATGTACGACTGTCTTAAAATATGTTGACAGTTGGCCTTGGTTTAAATTTATACTAATTTTAGCATAGTTTCACAATATTTATGATTGTATATTTTGCGTGTGCATGATGGGGGGCAGGGGAGACAAGCGTGTATGTATGTTGACGCCACAACGCCAAGAATTCCTCGTACATTTTAAATGCTACTTGGTAATGAACAGTCTGAATCTGAATCTGATATTCATGAATGTTTCATACATCACAAAAGCTAAGTGTTATATAAAACAGATTTGCTGAAGCGCGAGGCCTTTTCAGACGAAATCCTTTCGTCTGACTTGGTAGCGTAATGTCTAAAGATGGAGATTGTTTAATTACCGACATATCAGGCAAGAATAACCTAGGGGGCTCTTAAAGAACCCGCCCAATTTAGAGTTCGACGGATTTATATATTTACAGTTAATACGGACAAATTGTTCATCCTTTAATACAGAAATTAGTACCTGAATCTGCAACATGGTCATAGTACAGTTGAAACCATGTTGTGCTAATCAATTTCAACCGACTGGGTGCTTAACTTTAACGCGCCCAGTGTATCAAGTTTTCGTGATTTAAACTGCCAGCATTTATGCGATGGTTATTGCTTGGCAGCGATATAGTTTCGTGAAATTGGTGTATGATGTGAACGAAATAAGTTTAATGACGCATTGGTGTAGACACGTGATAGTTAAGGACATCAAGGTCTAACGTCTTGTAATATCAATAAACTCAATTGCCATGCACTCACTCCAAGTATTGCATTTCATTGAATTTACTCGTGAAATTCTCCACAGCACGAGAAGAGAAGCTAATCTTTGACGTTTAAGAACTTGTCAGAATCACATTGTGTGTTGTGTATGTTCTGCTAAAATGCGTTACATTTGTAAAGTTTAATTAAACATTTAATGTTGTATATTTATGTTGACAAAAATAATTGCAATATCAGAAACATGTCTGGAACAGACGGTTATGAATTTATACATATCGGAAGACTGAATAAGGGAGGTGACGGAGTAGCCATAGATCGTTGACGGTAAACGATATAATAAAATACTAATTGTACAACGGTGATAAGTATTTAGAATGCATACGCAAACGAAATAACGTATTTGCTAGCTGTGTACATTGAACAATATAACCAAACTGACATATGTGCAATGGTTACTTAGAAAGTATGATTAATAACACATTAAAAACCAGTAACACAACGAATTTATTTTATCAACAGTTCAACAGTGATATATAATAATTTATCAATAACAATTGATATTAAGCTATCTGTACATACTAGTATGATGTTACGTTTTGGGTTGCATCTCTTAGTGGACAACGATGCTAGAATAAAACATAATGGAGATGCATTAATGGTACCAAATTACAAGTATGTTACATCACTCACGATTGGTCCCAGCATACCGTTTGTAACCACGCAGATATAAATAGAAATTAATTTAATTTCGAAACCGAAATTAGTGTAATTTCGAAATGCACAATTATTAGGAAAAAATCCCATATAACTGGAAGAATATCATAGGTCAAAATGATGTATATGGACGATTCTCACGAAACCAGGACACATAATTATGTATTATTTCATTAAATGGACTGCCATTCAAAAAGAATTCAAAGGATACGCACAACTAATAAGCCAAATGATGTGCAATATATGTGGGTAGCGCTAGCGTGAATGACTACTTTTTTAGAATAATTTTCGTATAAATACTATTTAACTGATACCACGCAAAACGCTACTTTCGTGTGCATTAAACGGAGAAACAAACATATTTTATTAAAATACTAAGTATTATATGTAAGCCTTAAAATAGATTATATAAGTATGCATGAATGATTTATGTGTAATTCCAGTCAAATTTTGCCTGGAACATCTTTCTCCGTAAAAACATGAAACTGGTAAGAGAATGGCATACCACTCAAAAGCCTTTTAGTTGCAAATAACTCAGTCACATCAATATATTAGTAATATATATTTCACATACATATTGCTTTTAGGCTAGTTTACACGTGATCAAAATTAAATGCTCCTCACTACAAACTAGGATGAGACACACCGACTTCACTTGTTAATCCATACCCGCGAACATGATACCACGCGAAATGCAGTTTGTCTTGACAAGAAATAACACATTAATATCACAGTAAACCCGTGAGCTTCAGATCGACATGTATATGCAAGGTCATTATAAATGTGACATCACTTGGATTTAAATATAAGATTAATATTTTTGAGACAGTATTCGTGTTTTGAGACATTCTTGTCAGGGTGTGCTGTAGATATTGCATGATAATGAATTTGACAATGTTGCGTAATTGGTGCATAACTTAGCGCATGTCCGTATTGTGTTGCGTACAATGTACCCATCCTAAAACTATACGTTTTGAGTGGTAACGTTGGAGATGTGTTTTGCGTGATATCACCGGTCTCTAATAATATTCATACCGTAGGCATATGTTAACATAGTTTAATCACTAAAGTGTAATGGTATAACGAGAATTACCCAATACTATGCCTTATAAAAGTAGTTTGGGCTAAAACTACATACCACGTTGTTACTTCATTGTGTCTTGACAATTAACGCAATAGTGAGTTGAGATATTTTGATTTTGTTGTTGGGCATGTATTAAACAGTAAGATGTGTTTTTCATAAAACATAATGTCCTGACCTTCCCGTTAATGCATGTCACCATAAAATGTAGATTTATGGCAGCATATGATGTTGTTGAATTCTCGTTCATACAGTATCTGTGCGTATCAATCATTTCACAAACAACGTATTCTTTCTGTACATTGTTAATAACGCCTATCTTCACCAACGATAAACACTGACGTGCGATAGCATGGAAACACACTAAGAACCTGAAGCTCATCGAAATGTGCAGTGGATTTATTCTAATAAGAATTCACTGATGACTTCGCGTATCGTGGTGAACACTCAAACACTCAAGGCCATGACTAGAAGCGGGCGATTGAAACGGTAGTGCGAAGGTGTGTGCTTGCTATAAAGAGTTAGCGGAATCTGCGGTGTGCCGTACTATAAAACGTTTGAGGAATTTGCGGTGAGGAAAGGAGTTGTATTGTGGGTCAAAAAACCTTCTACAACCGCTTCTTTACAAAGGAAACCAAGATGACGGTAATCCGTGCATTCCCCATCTCAATATAAGCCAGCTGTGGCATCACCAGTTCATGGAACACAACCACACTTCAACTCTCATGACCGCTCACGAGTTGGTCCATATTGAGGCCAAATGTACAAGCATGGTGGTCTTTGTTAAAGACGCCAAATATGGTTCAAAAATAGAGAAAGAGAAATGTTATACCAAGTAACATCACAAACCTCCATCGGCAGTGTGTACTGCATTCCAGCCAACGACACAGCATTATGAGTGATGATAATGTATTTTAACAGTAAGACTTGTTATTCTTGAGGCGCCAGTTGCGTTAAATTAAAAACGTTTTTGGATAGCATATTGTTGTCATCAAATGGACAATCATAAGTTAATTGTACGATTACATCATTGAATTGTACCAATTCTTCTGCAAGACATGGATCAGAGGCGATACCAGGCGAAACGCATGCAGGAATAACCATATTAAGATGTCCCATGTTTTGTCTTTAAATCTTCAGTATGATTATATTATCATATTAAAAAATGAAACGATATATGAAAGTCGTCAAATCGACAATGTGTGTTCAGGTTTCGAGATAATAGACCATATTCACTGTATGGAGCACTTACTGACTGTATGTATCAAACGTTAAACACTGTTAACAGTCAATCACTTAGTTAATCATTAAAACGTTTCGCAATTAATATATTACCTAACATTTGAATAATATATGATATTGACTAAGTAAATAAGTGTGTGTAGTTGTGTGTGTTTGCGCGAGCGCGTGCGTGAGCGTGCGCATACATGCATGTGCGTACATGAAATGTTAACTGGAATTGTCATTATCAGGATGGTAATACATAATATGTCAACGAATATTGCAATTATGCATACATAATTATAGTTACTGAAGTTGTATTATTTGTTTAATCTGCTCTAATCGTTGCCTTGTGTTGTGGTTGAAATATAATGTGCTGAAACTTCTGAAAACAACTATTGACTGCATTAATATGCTGCATAACAACTTACTGACGATTTCTGCAATGTACGCAATTCGCATAACATATCTAACGTTTTACGTGACTTGTTACATTGTAAAGATTTAACAATACTAAGAACATTTATTATAATATATTATTATGGCAACTACATTTTATACATATATTCTACAATTACTATTGATCATAGTCTTAGTCGTAGATACGTGAAACGTTTCACAATAGAACGTAAGATACGCATTTCTAGAGAGCCCTGCAAATCTCTGTACAAGGCATGTAATTTTGCGGCCCTATTCAAGGTATATAAGTATGCACCCCTGTGCAAGGTATGCAATTATGAGGTCCAGTGTTGATGTGGATATATTTTTGGGCTGTAGTATATTGAATGGCGGCCTAACTTTGTTTGCTCGTTGGTACTAATGTTGTTTCAGTGAAAAAAACGTCGAAACTTGAGCACCCAATAATTAGCGTGGGGGACTAAGCCCAAAAATATTCAACACTACCCTCACCCAAACCGAGAAAACACCAACACTACCACTTCCCAAGAACAGTGAAAACTTTCAAAAACTGACCGTTCTCAAAATCTAAAAAAAATTCCCAACACATCCCAATCGAGAGAGCGAACAATCTCCAACACTAGTCACCCCGTCCCCCCGCCTACCGACTTCATGGCCGGCAGCACTCAAATATTCATAACGCTCCGATAACTTGTAGAACAAAATTTAGGGTAGTTGTGTCGCCAAGCATTACCACTGCATGGTAATTAATACGAACATGTACCAACAGCGACCGAAGTCATCTTACCATGTAACAACGCAGTAATACGGTTTGGATACATTTCGTGCTATAACTATTTATTGTCTCTTGCACCTCTTCACTTTATTTCGCAAACTCCAAAGATATGCCGTTAAATCCGTCATCGGAGACTAACATCACGCCAGAACGCAGACATCACGCCACAAAATCAGGCCAACGCGTTAACATATCAGATGCCAATCACATATACGCCATATTTGTCTTCTCCATGTGAATATATGGGGAGCGAGGATCACGTCACACAAAAAAACTGTTCAGCTCCATTCGATGTATCGTCGTCATCTAAGGCGATCCTCTGCCATTATCTTCCACTCTAGCTGTTCACCCTTGCCCTTTGGAAACATATTTGGATTGCGCAATATGAGATGTGTGTGTGTGTGTGTGTGTGTGTGTGTGTGTGTGTGTGTGTGTGTGTGTGTGTGTGTGTGTGTGTGTGTGTGTGTGTGTGTGTGTGTGTGTGTGTGTGTGTGTGTGTGTGTGTGTGCGGTGTGCGGTGTGCGATGTGCGCGTGCGCGTGCGTGTGCGTGTGTGCGTGCGTGCGTGTGTGTGCGAGTGCGAGTGCGAGTGCGAGTGCGTGTGCGTGTGCGTGTGCGTATGTGAGTGTGCGTTTATTTCGTTTTGCTGCGATCAAATAATTTTACCCGAATATTAAGAATTACCCGCTGCTCCTTACGGATATCTCGACATTCTTATTTTCCAGCCGTATATCTATATTATGCATTATGCCCCCAAACTGGGCGTTATGCCTCTAGCTACTGTACGTAAAACTTTAAGTTGTCAACTTAAATATATATATATATCCTATTTATTACAATTCCTTTACTCCCATTTGGAAAAATGGCAAAACAAAATAATGTTTACAGTTTCAGGCAATAACAAAAAACGTGGCTGTGAACAAATATATCGTATCGGTATAGCTTATATAAATCACACTGTTTTGGAGAACTGTTTCGTATGATTCGGTCTGCAGTTGATGGCGAAGTTGTGTCGCAAAGCAACAAAGTATACGATTGGTTCCCGTCGCCGAAAAGCTGCCACCAAAAATAAATTAGCGTTTGTAATTTTGTGTCGGAGTGTCTACGGCTAAATTTGGCAAGTGTTCTTTAAACAATGAGGTTTTAGGCATAAAACGGATGTTTCTCTATTTCCTGTTGCAACATTTCTTCAAATGGTAGCATTACATTCACAAATCATAGAACAATGTCGCGCTGAGATTAGAAATTGTCATAATCTCCGCATGTATGATCATAGTGTGAAAGCGACACATGAGCATGAAACTGTGAGCACCGACCACTTTGTACACACAAACCGGATAAAGCAAGGTTTCCCGCTATATGTGTACGAACGTTTGATGTAATTTTAGCGCATCATAGACTTACATCTTACGTTGTCAGCAAATTATATATTTACCCCAAAACATCAATAAACCTGGATGTATGGAGTATTTTTAAAACAATACAGGTGTTATGTTATACGTGTGGGGTCGTAGATTAATCCCTGAAATAACCAAATTGAGAAAATCAATATAACTATGTACTAAACACAACAGCGACAAATGGATTATGTATTAGTAGGTATTACTGCAACGTCATCATTGCATTTTGGAACATAATACTACCAATTTTGATATATTCTAAAAACAAAATATTGTATGATGACATAGGCCTATACACATGTTATGGTGTTGTTCTAAACGTGTGTGGTCTCTTATCGCAAACATACAATGACCACTGTACAATTATCCAATCACCACATGTTTCAAAAGTACATCGCATTGGAATTATATTACCATTATGTTTAACTTTCGTATACTGTCTGTACAAAGGGATGTATGTATATATATATATATATATATATATATATATATATACATGCTCGTTTACCTGTATCATTGAATAGAGAAGAAGCTTAAGTGCCATGTCCGACGTGCAACGACATGCCGGAACTGAGTTGCACTCGTTGCTGTGCCGTGGTTATGCGACCGGATCAGTGCACGTTTTATATATATATATAAATATATATATATATATATAAGGTGTTTGTCTGTAGTAACCTTTATAAGGCATTTGTCTGTAGTAACTTCTTCAAATTCAACCAAACATAGAAGCCACGGTAAGAGGGGCACCGCTTGCAAATGGAATAATACATATAGAATACAATCTTATCACATAGTATTCAGCCATCTCTTGTGGAATCGGGTTTTCAAAAAGTTCGCACTCATACTGGTCCAGGCGGCCCTCTAGGATCGTTGACTAAGTGGCGTGATTGAATCACGTGATGTCGGTAAAGTGTTGTCTTGCCTGTTCTACATTTCCTTTCCGCTTTAGCTTAGTAACATATATCCTTAGTTTGTCCCTAAAGACGAACACTGGTGGTATTGTTGTAATAAATAAGGAGGCAATAGCGTCGAAACCAAAGGCATAAGTAGAAATCTAGTCATGTTACCTACACTAGCTACACTAGTTCAAATGGGTCTATCAAAGAAATTTAGGATAATTGCTTCCGCCAGACTATACTCGCATAGACGCTTATGTACGATATCTGTTGCCGCCAACAAATTGGTCGTCCAGTTACTCAATAGGAATAGTATTACAGATATCAAATACGTTCAGGAAAGACACATATTGATCATTAAATTGTGCACAATTTAAATTATATCTGTCGGAAGACGAAATATGTCTTACGATTTATAACAAGGTGCTTGTCAGCGTGATGTCGGTAAAGTATTGTACTGCCTTCTCTACAGAACAGTCTTCAAACCGACTGTGACCACTCATTGTGTAACAATCGACCCATTTAAAAAATAAAACAGGCCCATTTTTTTAATAAACCTATGTAATAATGTAATAACTTTACGTAATGACTTTGAGGCCCATTTTGTAATAATTTCAGGTTTTTATATTTTAAGAACATGCCGGCCCATTTTGTTATAACAATGACTAACCATCGACTAATGTCAAAAAAAGACTTAAACATATTGACTTCAACACGTACATCCTACATAAGCGCGCACCCGCACACATGCACGCACGCAAGCACACACACAATATGAGGATGATGAAGAAGAGGAAGAAGAATACTATGATAACGGAGAAAAAGAAGATGAAGACTAACATAATTATAGATGATGATGATGACGACGATGTTGATTAAGATGAAGATAAAGACGATAAAGACGCAAAAGATATGACGGTGACGAAAATTACGGTGATACATTCAAATATGAAGATTATGAAGAAGATTAAGATGACGAAAACGAAGGTGATGATGACGATGATGACGATGTATCTGCAGATTTTGATGCAGGTGATGCTAAATAATGTTGATGAATATGAATTTTACCATGATTATTATGGTGAAGTTGAAAATGGTGGTGAAGATTATTACAAATACATAGACAAATTGATGACGAAGGAGGTGATGATGATGTACATTATGATGAAGAAGAAGACGATGACGTCGATGATGAAGATTATTACTGTGTTTCGAATGACGACAAAAATGTAAACGCCGATGACGATTATGATAACGACGATGGCGATGATGAAGACCAACATGTTGATAACGTAGGTGATGTTGAAGAAGAAAATGATTAACATGATGATGATAAGGAAGATAATAATAATAACACTGATGACAATAACAATAACAATATTAGCAATAATAATAATGATAATTAATATAATAATAATAATAAATTATAAATAATAATACAATAAATAATAATAATAATAAATGATCAATTATAAATAACATTAATAACAATAATAATAACAACATCGTATTATTCTTCATCTTCGTCATCGTCCTCATATTGTGTGTGTGTGTGTGTGTGTGTGTGTGTGTGTGTGTGTGTGTGTGTGTGTGTGTGTGTGTGTGTGTGTGTGTGTGTGTGTGTGTGTGTGTGTGTATGTGTGTGTATGTGTGTGTTTAATATTAATTAATTAATTAATATCATCATTTTATTGTTATGAATCACTTATTATTAATCATTTATTAGTATTGTTATTATTATCGTTATCATATATAATTTATTATTAATCATTTATTATTATTATTAATATTCTTTTAATATTAATTTATTATTATTCATTAATTAACATATTGTTATTATTGTTATTGTTATTATTACTATTAGTATTATTGATATTATTGATGTTATTGATATTAATCATTAATTAATTATCATTTATTATTATTATTATTATGATTAGTCATTTATTATTAATAATTTAATATCATTATTGATAATTCATTATTATTATTATTATTGGAGTAGTAGTACTGTTGTAGTTATTATTATTGTTATTGTCATTAATGCTGTTGTTATTAAAGTTAATGTTGTTTAGTAATATTACTGTTATTTTTGATGTTATAATTATAATCATTATGATTATAAATCGTTTATTATTAATCACTTATTATTATATTCATTATTAAGAATTTATTATTAATCCATTACTATTCATTATTATTACTTAGTATTAATAATTTACTATTAATCTATAATTAATTATTATTAATTATTAATTGTTATTATTATTATTATTGCTATTATTATTGCTATTATTATTACTATTATTATTGCTATTATTATTACTAATCATTTATTATTAGTAATTAATTATCATTAACCGTTTATTATTAGTAATGTATTATTATTAAACATTCATTATTATTATTATTATTTTGTTGTTACTATTTTTATTATTATTTTTATTATTGTTGCTATTATTATTGTTATTAGTATTGTTATTGTCATAATTATTATTATCCTCATCATTGTCATAATATTCATATTTTTCGTGTTTAACATCACCTACATTCTCAACAAGTTGGTCTTCATCGTCGCCACCTCAGTTTTCATAACCATCGTCGGCGTTTACATCTTCGTCGTCATTCTAAACACAATAATAATTATCATCATCATCATTGTCTTCGTCTTCATCATACTGTGCATCATCATCCTCTCTACATATTTGTAATAATCTTCACTACCATTTCTAACTTCACCATAATCATCACGGTAACCTTCGTATGCATTAATATTATTTAGCATCACTTACATCAAAATCTACACATTCATCGTCATCACCGTCATCATCGTCAGCTTCGTCTTCGTCATCTTAATCTTCTTCATAATCTTCATGTTGGTATGCATCACCGTCATTTTGTTATGATCATCATATGTTTTTCGTCATCGTCTTTATCTTCATCTTAATCAACGTCTTCATTTTCACTAGACCAAACCTCTTCACCCTATTTATCGTAATCTTCACAATAACCATCATCTATTCGTCATCTTCTTTTTCTCCGTTATCATAGTATTCTTCTTCATCTTCGTCATCATCTTCATATTGTGTGTGTGAGCGTGCATGTGTGCATGTGCGCGCGTATGTAGGATGTACGTGTTGTAGTCAATATGTTCAAGTCTTTTTTTGACATTAGTTGATGGTCAGTCTTTATTATAAAAAAATGGGCCTGCACGTTTTAAAAATGTGAAAACCTGAAATTATTACAAAATGAGCCTCAATGTCATTATATAATGTTATTACAATATTACATCGGTTTATTACAAAATGGGCCTGTTTTTATGTCAAAATGGGTAGTTATTATAAAATGGGTCGTTTTTACAAAATGGGTCGACTATTACAAAATGGGTCGTAACATGCGACCGATAGGCCGAATTAGCTGCTTCGTGTGATAATCCCGCATGTCTGTCAGTGCCTTAATGCTGAGAAAGATAGCAAACAAATATCAATGTTGGCCGACGAACCTCCGGCTCATTTTGAGTACAGTAATTTATTATTGTTGCAGTAAACATACACAAAATATGTTATCAAGTTGCTAAAGGAAACGTTAAATACACACGCACACGCACACGCACACGCAAACAAACACACACACACAATCTGCTGAACTGTTTGTAAATATATTTTCCGAATTGTGTTATAAAACATATCTATTGGCGAAAAACAATTGAGCAATTGCCGTTGATCTCGTACATGTTTTATTTCATTTATTCAAATAAATCGCGTTTCACGTATAAAATAGTAGTGTACAGCATGATGTAACGAAACAAAATTTTCTTCAAATTAATCAATCCAATAAACACATTAACGTAATGTCGGTACATTTATTGATCGCTCTATATCATTTATTGTGATATTATTAACCATACTATTTTATTTAAACATTTCCACTTTTATTGGATAATATGAGATAGTGTATATTGGTTCTGAAACTATCTAGGGACGTGTGGTGGGGATGAGGTTAGACCATCGGGCTCTCAATCGAAATAATCCAGGTTTGAATCTTCTAGCTAAATTTGCAAAGCTTGAACAATCTTCTTCAATCTACGTGACTTCAGTTCGCCCAGCTGTATTAATCAGCACGCAGTCATAGAGAGTAGAGATTGCATAATATGGTATGTGAATGGTTATTTTTGCGCAATGAGAGCAGTCTAGCTGAATGTTTCACAGATATGTCGAGACAGTCTGTAACCGGATACGTACTCAGCTTAAAACAACTGTACACAGCTATCTGTTTTCTTACAGCAATATCAAAAATTGACTTTCAAGGGTCTCGATGTACTGGTTTCATCCTACTTTAAAAAGGTGTGATTATAAAAAATAATTTTGGAACAGTACATATTACTCATTTCGAGAGATTACCTGTTTATTTCTAAACCCAGTTCCGTCAACCAGTTTTCGAAATCTGCTATACACAAAACCATTGGCGAAAACTGTTCAGGTATAAACTAAATCGATCTGCACTTATTTTACCAAACAAATAGGCACATAATTATTCACCATGATACTCTTCACCTGAAATATGAAGTTAACATTCAGGCGTATAATTACTCGGCTACCCAGGGTAGTATTCTGGTGGTTGATTTATTGAGAGTAACTGACGTCAAACGTGACACAATATCTCTGGCAACACATCAGCATCATGTTGTTAACCCAATAACCTTCCACAATAAAACCACAATAAATGGTTCCTTCCAGCAATAACAGTCACATTAAGGAGTGTTCTGTCTTCAGCAAGACGCCCACGTGTTATCCAATGCCATGGATGTTGAGAACGTTCAAGTAAAGTAGTAATAAAACAAGTTTCAATTTGTGAAACCGGAACAGAATGTAGCAATTAATTTTGAAATACGCAACAGTAGAACACTCACTTAGGCAGTAAAGTATGTGTATACTATTGCACTACTTACACAATGGATACACGGAATACTTAACAATAAGTGGTTTAAATGTTACAGCCATTTTCGTTGGTTATATTAAAATATTACTATGGGAGACAGGAAGACATTTGCATACGCCGCCTGTTTCTTCTAGCTGCATGCATTTGGGAATTGCACAATAACAACTAATGTTAAGATATGAAAAATAGCATAAAATGGCTCATATACTGTTGCATGACTGGACGTCATATGTATGTGGGTTTGTGTGTGAGTGTGCGTGTGCGTGAGCGTATATGTATACATATCTATACATGTATATATGTGTGTATATATATATATAGTAATAAAACTATACATATATATATATATTAATAATGTATGTACAATATGTAAAGCTCACAACGAACAATTGTTATTGACAACAACATTTTTTAGGTGCCTGATCGATAACGATGATGTGATGTTCGTTCATTAGCGGCAAATTGTTCACCTTTCGTGCTTATCTCTTCATGAGTAGTTTTGCTCGACATAATGCGTTCAAAATCATTTTTCTAGGTTCTAATACATACAATGTAATATATGAAAAAATATATTATTTTAAAGATTAAAAATTCGTATAACATGTGCTCACGCTATTCACGTGCCTGCGCTATTCACGGCAATTTGTTTAGTTGTTAGTGTCCTCTTTATGATGTACGGATGAATGACGTCGCCCGTTAGTTTATGACCATACAAAATGGTTCCGTTTGGTGATCTTGAATCGTTGACTTCCTGATTATTCATGTATATTTGTTTAGCAGACGCGCGCAGAAACACGGCATATGTTTCGGTATTTCACGCTGTTTTATGGTGTTCTATAAGTTTTGCGTGACTGCATGACTACGTGGTAAGAGGTGTTTTTTCTCTAAGGTTGTTCAAAAATTTCAAATGTGTGAGTTATATATTACAAACTTATGTCAACTTCGCATATTTTGAAAAAGCGATCGACAGTGTGCACAGGGAAAGCCTTTGTAAATCTCTGAGGCACTGTGGAATTCCAGAAAAGCTAGTGAAACTCATCCAGATGTTCTTCAAGCGTCAGATAAGGGTTTGTCATGTCATGATCGGGTTTATGGTGTATTAGAGGGACGTAAATCGATTGTTCCCAACGTTACGCATGACGTTGGCCATCAGAAGTGTAGGTATTTCCTTAATATTCTCATTAATATAAAATGTACGTTTTCGGCAATTGAACAAATATCACAACGTTCGACAGTTCTGTGCTGGGTTTAATGCGATGACAGTAAACGTCATACATTTGTCACATACAACAACAAGGAATATCATTCATTGAGTGTTAGAAGCGACACAGGCAGATACTATCGGACTGGAAACATACAATGGCAAACAATGTCTTCATCATCAGTCCGATTGTGTAGACATCCTACCATTTGTAGAAGCAGATCTGAAAGGAAGGAATAAATACTGTCAAACGTATATTGGTGTTGGCGCTGCTGCTACTATTTATATGTAGTAGTAATAATAATAATAACTAACTTCTAATATCCCCAAGAATCTGAGCTCAGAGGCGCAACATACAAGAATTATTGGACAAAATCGTTAAGAGGGACTCGCAAGAGTGATCGTTAGAGCAACAGGCCGCCGAAGATTAGGGAATTTCAAATAAATAAGTTTCGAGTTTTTTTCATGAGGTAGCTACAGTTCCAGACGATTTTAAAAGGATAGGGTGTTGATTCCAGATTTTTGGTGCAGCTACAGAAAAAGCACGTTTGCCAATGTTAAACTTGATTTTCGGAACAAAACGTTGTTGAGGAACAGATGCTCTGAGATTCCTGAGGATATCGGAAAACGAAGGAGACTAAATATATAGGATGGGTGTTGGGTAGAAAGGGTATGATGTTGGTGTAACTGCTGCTATTACTAACAGGCCATACAACTACTACTACAACTACTGCTACTGCTGCAGCTTCTGCTACCGCTACTGCTACATCTGCTACTTCTACAGCTATTGCTACTGACTCCGACTCTGGTTTTGATTCTGCCTCTACGATGCAGCTACGATGCCCCTACGATGCCGCTACGATGCCGCTACGATGCCACTACGATGCCGCTACGATACAGCTGCTAGACTATTGTCAACAAGCGTACTTACGTTGTCCATATAGCCTCGGAAGTAGCTACTATTGCGATCCTTAATGAATGCTCCGATCACCAGAGGACAATGACTCTCGCGAATGAGACCTGCGAACACAGAACGGATGTAGACTGTTCCAGCAAGTTTGAATTTATGTTCAAATATCGGAATGGTCGCCGCCAGAAACTTAATTAAATAAAAATCTAACAAACGTCAGTGTCAGGATGTCTTAGTGTGTTTACAGAAAACGCACTATGCTGTATAGATGATACGTTGTGGTCTTGTTTTATGGATATATTGAGCAGATTCGGCATTTTGAGTGCAACTCAGCAGGGAAGACATATGACCACAATCGAACCAACAACTAGGCTATCAAGGATAAGCTTGACCTTTGTGTTATGAAAGCACACAACGTTGCATGTATCGCCGTCTCCTCTCACCCCACTGACACACACGATTTGTGTGCGCTTTCAATTTGTGCGTGGTATGTGTTTTTAAAAAATGCATGTGTATGCTTCCGTTCGTGTTTGCGGAATTAGAAGCCACTAGTATTTCTTATCGAAGTGATCCAGTTGTTTTCTTACCACTGAAGTCTTTGGAAACACCTTCAACACCATCCCGGATCACCCGTAGCTCGGAGCCATTCCAAGTCATCTCCAGGTGTCCCCAAACTCCCAGGCCTTGCGATCCCTGCAACCGAACAAAGCGCACAGTACAGCACAAAGAGGAACTATACATTCTTACGCACATAACCAATAAAACTTGTACATAAACTACTATACTCAAGCAATCAATTATTTATGTATGTATCTATCTAACTATCTACATATATATATATATCTCTTTCTATATATATATATATATATATAGAAAGATATATATATATATATTTATACCTATCTATCTAAATATATATCTATCTATCCATCTCTTAATCTCTTTTTTTTCTCTCTCTTTATATATATATATATCAAATAGTAATTATATTTAGTATATATATATATATAATATATGTATTATAAATATAATATTATAATATGTATATATGTAATATATATATATATATGTATATATATATATATATAATAACTATTGGACATAATACTTTCAAAACACTCAATTGCATCATCGTAGAATGAAAGGGTGTTCACCGGTAATGCAAACCTTTTTTAATAACATGGAATCAGACATTCGCGAATAATGTGATAAATGTGTATGTGTACGTGGGTGCGTGCATACGTGTGTATGCGCGCGCGTGTGTGCTTATTTGTGGTACTCACCACATCCACGTCAGTAGCAAGCGGTGACGCGGGGTCCAGTGACTTGAGACCAGCCTTGAAAGTAGTGGCGTCCGCTGAGCAGTAGAGGGAGTTTCCAGGGGCATAGTCAACCAGGTCCAGACAGTCGTTGCTGATGATGCCCTGGTCAATTGTATCAAAGGCCTCCATGCGGTAGTTCAAAGTGATCCTCATAGCAGGCCAGTGAGCGTAGTTGTTGGAAAAGAACGGAACCTCGAGAACGCTGGTATTGAAGTATCCACATCTTTGGCCTTGCGGGCAGTTGACCCCTGGGTTGCCTACATTATCGACGATTGTCACACCGTCGTTCAGCACCCACGGCCTATACATCCCAAATGCGTGCGAAATCAAATTATCTTCCTCGAAGTCGATGCAGAACATCATTGGGTCTTCAGCTGTTAAGCACGGTTAAATGAAGCATAGCATTAAATCGTCCTAACTTAACACATTGAACAGAACTGAGTATGTGAGTGCTAATCGGTAAGTAACTTAGTACGGTCTCCTGGTACATTATTACAGTTAACATTTTAGCAACAACATTAGTATCGCGCCAAACATTTGGCCCGCCCTTATGTGGATTCATCAGAAAGGTTTAAGAAAATTAATATATACGAGTAAATATAATATTATATAAAATCAGATTAATAACAAAAATATATATATAATAAGTAACCAAAACACAGTTTCTGAATAGTAAACTAAACAAATAACTGTAATAGTAAATTAAGGTTAATTAATAAATAAATAAATAAATAACATGTCAAGTGTTAATGCATAGTTGCAACATTAAACTAAACCAAATTAAAAATAAAAGAGATGACGAGGAGGATAATGGTGATTGTGTTGGTAATGATGATGATGGTGATGACGAAGATGATGATAATGATTATGACGATGATCACGTTGATGGTGGCTATGATGCGGAAGATGATGGTGATTATTAGTATTTTGTTCATGAATATGATTATGATCATGCTGTCTCCACTGTTACAGGAGATGTTTCAAACACACGGAAGGCACCGTACGCAGTGTGGAGATATCGGGCTGACTGACGGTCAGATGCGATTGTGTGGTGCAGTTAGGAGAGTCAAACCAAACTTGGACACATGTCAGTTGGTCCTGGTCCCAGAATGAGCACATGGGACACTCCATGTGGAAGGTGTTCCAGCCTCCCTTGCCGTTCGGCTCGCACATATAGAACTTGTTGCAGTTGTGCGCGTCAGCCGTGAAACCGGGGGTGCTCTTTGTCAGGTTGTAGCACAGATGACAGTAGGCTAGAAGGAAACGATCAATTAAACAAACACACACACACCACACGCACGCACGCATTTACACACACGTACATATATATGTAATATATATATATATAATATTACACCATATTCTATATTCATTCAACGTGTCATTAGTTAGATGTCAAGCACCAATGAGAATTTGGCGTTGGAGAATCGTCGAGAATGGTCTAGGCACTCATGTATCGAGAGGCATATACGTACCTAAGCATAAGTAAGCATCAGTGAGTGGGTCAGGATTAGTTTATGGAGAATGCAACCATTTCTACCTAATGTGTGACACCCTCAAACATGTAATTAGTAACGTCACACATCACTTATTTGTGAATTGAGGTAGTTATATATATATATGTGTGTGTGTGTGTGTGTGTGTGTGTGCGTGTGCGTGAGCGTGTGCGTGTGTATGTGTGTGGAGTTAAACATACGTTCAGGGTTGAATTGTGGAGCATATCCTGTTTTGCAGCAGTCTTTGAACACGCCTGTGTACTCTGGATAGTTGACAGTCAGTCCTCCTTCAGGAATCCACGGAATGTTGGTGTCATAGTGGTCGCAGAACATCGCTCCTACACAGAAGCACACAATATCAACTGTGACATTCACGTCTACTGTGGTGTGTGAACGTATTTGAATATTTCTAGAAAAAAGGCAATATCATAAATGTTCTTTTATAACGAGTGATTGTTGTATCGAGATTGTAATTATATCGATTCGATTAGATACGCCTAGAGAAACTAGGTCAGTGGGACCAATCCCGTGTGGATCAACCGGCGAGGTATTTGTAAGATTACCGAAATGTAAAAACCTAATAAAACCGAACCCAATCAAGGCATAACAAGTGTCCGTTATGCTAAACAAACATGGTGTCAGAAGTGCATGAACAATTTGATCATGGCAGAAGGTTTAAGGCCGCCGGGACACTTTTCGTGCGCCTTAAGTAATGCCGCCAACGGCGACGCGGGCATGAAAAAATTGTGGGTAAGGTGGCTCGAGCAATTCGACTACTATATACTAGCGACCGAGAAAAATAAGAAGAGTGAGAAGATACAAGTGGCTACGTTGTTATCTCTCCTCGGTCCTGGGTGCATGGACGTTTTTAGAACGTTCACATTTGATCCACCGGCAGATAAAGACAAAATTGCAGCTGTGAAGCTACAGTTGAGCAACTACTTCACACCGAGAGTGAATGAAACGTACGAAAGGTACAGATTCTTGCGCCGGAAGCAGAACAGAGGTGAAACATTTGACGCATTCCTGACAGATTTGCTAAATCTAGCAAGCACATGTAACTATGTGCCTGAGGGAAGAGAGAAAATAATCCGCGATCAAATCGTCATAGGTCTCTATTCAGACACTGTGAGACAGAAATTGCTCTACGAAGGAACACCAACGATGGCAAATGCGGTAGCTATATGCAGGAACAACGAAATCACCGACAAATACACTGAAAACATGCGTGCAGAAACGAGTGCTGACTCAGTTTATAAGGCTGCCAAAAGTCAGAGAAAACCCAAAGCTAATTTTGGTAAGAGAAACTTTTCCAGACGAGAATTTAGAACTCCACAGATTCAAACGACATGTCACAACTGTGGTAAACAACATGCTCCCAACAAGTGCCCTGCTTACTACCAAACGTGCAGGAAGTGTTCAAAGAAGGGACATTTTGCAGCTATGTGTAAATCATCGAGAATAGCAGAAGTTTCTCAATAGCATCCAACGACAGATGACACAGTGTGGCTGGGCTCGATTGACAACGACAAAACCGAACCTCCTGGACTGTCGATGTACAAATAAACAACACGGTTGTCAATTTCAAAATTAACACCGATGCAGATGTTTCGATCGTCAGTGAACACAGCTACTTGCAGTTGGTTCCCATTCCGAGACTCAAGAAAACTACGACAACTCTTCGCAGCCCAGGTGGCAACCTCAACTGTCAAGGCTACTTCGAAACAACGTTGACAGTGAAGAACAAATCGTGTGTGTGTGTGTGACGTGTTTGTTATCGTAGGTCCGGCTGTTCAGCGCAGCCTCCTAAGTCGGTCTGTCGCGACACAATTGAATCTCGTTGCACGCATTGATGCGTTGGGGTGACGTCTTCGGAGAGATGGGCACCATGATAACCAAGCCGGTAAAGATCGTACTTGACCCAGATGCACAACGTGGTGGCACCACGCAGAGTAGCAATACCTCTACTACCAAAGGTAGAAGTTGAACTCGTTCGCATGGAGAGTGAAGGAGTAATCAGAAAGATCACTGAGCCAAGTGAATGGTGCGGGCCAATTGTAGTGGTCCCAAAGAAAGAGGGCGTGCGAATCTGTGTCGATTTGCGGAACTTGAACAAGAGTGTTAAGAGGGAACACTTCACAATTCCCAACATTGAAGACATGACGCATAAACTGCGCGAAGGCACAATCTTCCGTCGCCTAGACGCCAGCAGCGGCTTCTGGCAAATACCTTTAGACGAGGAAAGCCAGAAGCTGACCACCTTCTTTACGCCAGGGTGTGGTAGATACTGTTTTCAGAAACTGCCGTTTGGGATCTCATTAGCGCCTGAAATCTTTCAGCACAAAATGTTGGAAGGCTTGGACGGTGTACTAGTGTACATGGACGATATACTGGTCTATGGTGCGACCATGGAAGAACATGACAAGAGACTCGACAGTGTTCTGAACAGGATCTCGGCGGCAGGGTTGAAACTGAATAGAAAGAAATGCGAATTCAGACAAAGTGAGATGATCTTTCTGGGACATAAAATATCCAAGCATGGCATGCTGTCCGATATTGCGAAAATTGCCGCTATTGTTGAGATGCCTGTTCCAACATGCGTTACTGAACTGAGGAGATTCTTGGGAATGACAAATTACCTGGGCCGATATGCACCGAACCTCAGCACCGTGCTACATCCACTCAACGAACTACTAAAGATGGACACTGAGTGGAACTGGAGTGTTGCTCAGCAGCAAGCGTTTGACAAAAGCAAGGAACTGATTGCAGATGCTCCATGTCTGACGTTCTACGACCCAAAGAAGCCAACTACTGTTAGTGCCGATGCAAGCAGTTACGGCATTGGTGGTGTCCTGCTCCAGCAAACGGAAGATTTGCAGTGGAAGCCAGTCGCATTCTGTTCACGAACACTCACAGAGAGTGAGAAGCGTTATGCCCAGAACGAGAAAGAATGCTTAGCAGTGGTGTAGGCTTGTGAGCGGTTTGACTGCTTTCTGCGTGGACTACCAAGAGTGGTAGTGTTGACTGACCACAAACCACTGATACCAGTCATCAACAAGAAGGATCTTGACAGAAGCCCACTCAGATGCCAGCGATTGCTGATGCGGCTAATGAAGTACAGTGTGACAACCGAACACAGAGCCGGAAAGACGCTCATTGTGGCAGACGCTCTTTCACGGGCTCCAGTCAAGAAACACGGGCCAGAAGTTGCAAGCTTACAAGCAGATGTCACGGAATATGTGGGTTCCGTCGAGAGTAGCTGGCCTGCAACAAATCGCAAACTGGAGGACATACGGAGAGCTACTGAAGAAGATGCAGAGCTCCAACAGGTACTGAAATACATCCGAGACGGTTGGCCATCTAGCATCCCTGACAACGTTGCGTCATATGCTATCGCGAAAGAACAATTAAGTGTTCATGCTGGACTGATCGTGTTCGAGAATCGTATCGTGATGCCGCGATCGTTACGAGAAGACACGCTGAAGAAACTTCATGAAGGGCACCTAGGGTTGCAGAAATGCAGAGAACGTGCAAAGTTGGCAGTGTGGTGGCCCAATATCGGACAGCAACTACAGCAAATGATCATCAATTGCGAATACTGCCAGGAGAACAAGCCTAAGCAGAAGCAGGAGCCTCTCATGCCAACTCAACTACCATTGCGGCCATGGCAAAAGGTAGCCTGCGACCAGTGTGATCTAGATGGAAAGAGTTATTTAATCATCGTTGATTATTACTCGCGGTATTTTGAAATCATACCATTCACAAGTATCACCAGTGCGATGGTGATCGGCAAACTGAAGATGACATTCGCACGATTTGGCATACCAGATGAGTTGACCAGTGATAACGGAACACAGTTCAGCTCATATGAGTTCATCAGGTTCGCATGTGAGTACGGTTTCAAGCACATCACGACAAGTCCGCATTTTCCACAAGCAAAATGGGGAAGCAGAGCGTGCTGTGAGAACCGCCAAATCCATACTCAGACAAGCCGACTCGGTGCTTGCCTTGATGGCATACAAAGCAACACCGACGACAATGACAGGCGTGAGTCCAGCGCAGCTGCTCATGGGTAGACAGGTTCAAACTAGACTGCCTACATTACCGGACAACCTGTCTCCAAATTGACCAAGTGATGCCACTGTTCGTGAAAGAGATGTCTATGACAAGGCGGCGAACAAGTCTAACTACGACAAACGAAAGGTTGCACAGCCTCTCAGCGACTTATCACCAGGACAGCGAGTCCGTTGGAAACGGCAACTCAACGAGAGAGGATGGAGATCGCAAGGTGTGATTAGCTCCAAAGCGGATGGACTAAGATCATATTATGTGCAAACGCTCCATGGACAATATCGACGTAACCGACAACACATAATGCCCATCCCGAACATCACGTCGGACACTAGTTATGATTGAATATATGTAGAGTATTGTTTATTATTACGGGAAGGCAGTGTTAGTGCCTGTGAAACCCACAGCGGCATCTCTCTGTTGAATGTTGCTGGGAATATAGTTGCACGTGTGGCAAAGCATCGTTATTGAACTCCAATATACTATACTTAAAATTAACTTGATTCTTCATTTCAGATCTGCGACTATGATTTATGGCCTCTCTTCGTTTATTTTTTATAGGCGGGAACTGCGGTGAGTATTACTCATGATAACAACCACTGGATCGTGCCATAAGCCTATATACATGGTTGGGTGTTTACAGTTGTCAAATCAAATTTATTTTGCAACAACATAAGTGTACATACACAAAACAACCGTTTAAAAAAGTAGTGTTGTGTTGCATGGTGGTCACATGACACGTTCTATGCCATCTTCCTGTGAACCCATAAACATAAATGTCGAAATATATTTACATATACGATGATTATCAAGAGAAAACGCGACAGGAAAGAAGGGAATGGAAGAGAATGTGACAGGAGAGAAGACGACAAGAGGAAAAGACAAAAACCAGACATATGCAAACCGGAGGAGCTACTCCGAGGCAGTGATTGAGGGGGCAAGGAGAAAAGAGAGAGTGTTTATGGGCGATTCAATTCTGAGAAAAACAGACAAGACTATATGCGAGGGGAAGGACGTTGTTGTATGTCTACCGGGGGCTAGGATAGAGCATGTGACCGAAAGGGTAGAGAAGGTATTGGGGCATGGCAAGGGAGGGTCTATACTAGTACACGTTGGGACAAACAATGCAGACAAGGAGGGAACAACTGGGATAGTTCAAAAGTACAGACATCTAGTGAGGAAGCTAAAGAAGACAAGAGTGGAACAGGTTATTCTCTCAGGAATTTTGCCAGTAATGGGAGGAAGGGGGGCAAGATACAGAAACTGTAAGAGGATGGCGATCAACGCACTAGTTGAGCAGATGTGTGAGGAAGAGGGTGTGGGATTCATAGATTTATGGGGGTACTTTGTTGGGAGAGAAGATATGTACATGAGAGATGGCCTCCATCTAAGTGGAAAGGGGGCAGCAGTATTCTCAGAGAATCTGCCGCGATCTGTTGACAGTGGGACAGGTTGCATCTATTTAAACTAAATTCGCAGGGGGGACTCGCAGAGAAGCCTGAAACTGGAGGCATAGATAAAGGCAGCAAAAATAATTCAGCAAAGAACAGTCTGGAAAACTGTTCTGAAGCTGGGTATAAATGTGTTTGTTTAAATGCAAGGAGTATAGTAAACAAAAGAAATGAACTAAACATTATGGTAGAAGATATTGACCCTCACATAATAGGTATAACCGAATCATGGGCAACCACCGATATATCAGATGCCGAATTGGGACTGACAGGATATGTAATGTTTAGGAAAGATAGAATATGAAGAAGGGGAGGTGGAGTTATTTTATATATTAAAGAATCTATCCAGGTTTATGAAATAAAATTAGACAGAGAAGCAGATTGCGAAGAAGCTGTTTTGTGTAACATAGTTACAGGAAACTCAACGTTAACGGTTGGATTAGTTTATCGAAGTCCAAACATTAGCATAGAAGAGAATGAAAAAATACAAAACGCTATAAGGGAAGTGAGCAAACGGGACTGTGTTATTATGGGGGATTTTAACCATGGGCATATAAAATGGAAATCTCTACAGAGTATGGGTAGTGAGGACCACAAGTTTTTAGTTTTAGTACAACATAGTTTCCTTTCTCAACATGTGCTAGAACCAACCAGGGGAGAGAACGTGTTAGACTTAGTTTTGTCCTCACAGAATGAATTAGTTGACAATGTTAAAGTATGTTAGCCTCTGGGAAGTAGTGATCACAACCAGATACATTTTACCATCAAAATAAAATCAGAAAGAAATAATAAAAAGCAGTTCAGGAGAAATGTCCACAAAGGAAGATATAAGGAAATGAGGAAATATTTAGCAAAGATAGACTGGAATAATACACTGAAGAATAAGACAGCAACAGAATGCTGGAATATCTTAAAGAATGAAATAGAGTGCATCGTAGATAAATTTGTTCCCTTCAAAAAACAAGGGAAACGGACCAGAAAGAAATACTTATCGAAAGAAGCCATTAGAAAAATTAAGTATAAACAAATGATGTGGAAGTCATATAGACGTACTGGAAATGACGAAGACTACAACATTTATAAAGAAGCACTAAACCAAGCTACAGCTGAAATTAGAAATTCAAAGAGAAGCTATGAACATAAATTAGCTTGTAATATAAAACATGACAGCAAGAGTTTTTATGCGTATGTTCGAAGCAAACAGAAAGTTCAGGATAAGGTCGGTCCTCTAGAAGATAGTGCTGGAAATATAATATCAGAAGGATTCTTAATGGCGGAAGACCTAAATGAGTATTTTAGTTCAGTGTTTACCAGAGAAGACACTAGTTCACTGCCAGTACCAGAGGCTAAGTTCAAGGGGGCAGAATCAGACTATTTAAGACAGTTAATTGTAACCCCAGAAATGGTAGCTAAGAAAATTAGGGCTATGAAGGAAAATAAATCACCTGGAGTGGATGGTATTCCACCCAAACTACTAGTGGAAATTGTAGAACAAATTAGCATAACGCTTGCAACAGTTTTCAACTTGTCATTAGAAGAGGGAGTGGTTCCTTTAGAATGGAAAGAAGCAAACATTATACCGTTATTTAAAAAAGGTTCGAGAAACAAGTCAAATAATTATAGACCAGTTAGTTTAACATCGGTGATTTGTAAATTATTAGAAAGACTAATTAAAGATCACATGGTGGATTTTCTTGTTAAACATAACTTGATAAACCCATCTCAATATGGGTTTCTAAAAGCGGGGTCATGCTTAACAAATATGTTATGTTTTTTGGAAGATATCACTAAGTGGGTAGATGATGGATCACCAGTAGATATCATCTACTTAGATTTTCAAAAAGCTTTCGACAAAGTGCCACATCAGAGATTACTGCTTAAACTAAAAGCCCATGGCGTAGGAAATGGTATAATTAACTGGAGAGAAAAATGGCTGATTGACAGAAGACAACGGGTAGTTGTTGATGAGGAGGCTTCAAACTGGAAATCAGTTTTGAGTGGGGTTCCACAGGGATCAGTACTGGGACCTATATTATTCTTATTATATATAAACGATTTGGACGATGATATAGCTAGCAAGGTGTTGAAATTTGCAGATGATACAAAAGTGTTTAGAAGGATTAAAAGTGATGGGGATAGACAGCATTTACAAGATGATCTTGACAGGTTGATCAAATGGTCTGAAAAGTGGCAAATGTTGTTCAATTTTGGGAAATGTAAATGCCTTCACACAGGACATGGGAACGAATATGTAGAATATACAATGGGGGGAACTGTACTAAGTACTACTGTAAAAGAAAAAGACTTAGGGCTGACAATTAGTGCGGACATGAAGGTTTCAGAACAGTGTGGAATTGCAGCTTCAAAGGGAAATCAAATCCTTGGATTGATTAGGCGAAATATAGCATATAAAGAAAAAGAACTAATAATACTGTACAAAACAATAGTTAGGCCTCATTTAGAATATTGTATACAAGCGTGGAGGCCATACCGCAAGAAGGACATAGATATGCTAGAAAGAGTACAGAGGAGAGCGACTAAAATGATAACAAAACTGAGGGATCTTAGTTATGAAAAACACCTAAAAGAATGTGGTTTAACAACACTGGAGACCAGGAGATTGAGAGATCAGATAGAAGTGTTGAAAATATTGAATGGTTATGAAAATATTGATAAAAATATGTTTTTTTCAGTTAAGAAAGACTAGAGGACATGAAGTTACATTAGTAAAGAAGCAGTGTAGATTAGACGTGAGAAAGTTCTCATTTTCACAAAGGATTGTGAATGAATGGAACAGATTATCTGATGATTGTGTGGGTGCTAGTAATGCGAATGTTTAAAAATAAAATCGACACATACCTCAGAAGGGCTGGATATATGTAGATAAAAGGGTTGGACTCTCGATAAGCCAAAGGGCTTCCTTGTCCACCTGCCATCTAGAGTTAATTCTCTGGATGGCAATCTTGTTAAATCTTGTATGATATCTTCTGAATGCTATCGTCACATCCTTGAGACTTAAAATTAATTGTGATTTTTTTAGAATAAAAAACTCACGGGCAGGATTTAACACGGACAATTTGCTCATGTGAAAGGCCTGAAAACATTGTTTATGTATATAATATATTCTGAAAAACACATGACCACATTACGTTTCTTTTTGCCCTGGACAAAAACTACAAACCACAGCACAATATTCAGAACTTTCTTTGATTTGAAAACTCAATTGTAACATGAAATTACAACAGTTCCAACAAGCAAAACCTTTATTCCGGAATAGAAATACAACATACTTTCCATTGCAACTGTTTAAAATCAGATCGTAGTAACCAGTAATACTGGACTACACTGCAAGGATACATAAATAGTCAGAATGTCATATTATGTTCTTGCATTTGACCTGCAAACATGTCTCCTAAATTCACAGCTCCAGAAGGTCATAGATTTTATTTGGTGTAAATATGTTTATAAAACTGTATTCTTAATCATTGCGTAACTAAATTGTTTAATAATAAAATGTAACGTTAAAAAATCAGTGCATTTAAAAATGATATTAACAAATAATATCAATACAGTATCTTTGGTTGATAATATAACTGCTAAAGCATTCCTTCCGATGCATTAAACAAGCATTAAACAATTGAACTATGCAACTTCTCATAGACAAAATACTGCAATGAGAAAACTATGTGGTGGCATATGAACTTTACAAAATACAACAAATCGTTTAACATAATTTCCGTAATATTCAAATTAACCATACACAGTTGTAATAAAAATGGACATAAATTATTGACAAAACACTGTCATTTGCTGACTTCTGCTTCCGTCAGCATACCAAACTCTACATAGACTGCTATAGAAAACATTCACACTATTTTGTTCAGTGCATCCAAATATGTTCTCTTTCTTTACAAGTGTTTCTCTCAGTTCAAGTCCAGCTCAATATCTTCGTTATAGTATTGATGACGAGTCTGTGATTAAAATTGCCACACTGGAAGCTGCACGCTATAGCTAGTGACCTCGGCTGTCAGACACTTTAGTGTCATCACCGTCTGCATTCTCGTCACCGCTAGATGTCTCTGTCTCTGTTTCGGCTCCTTTCCTCAGTTGCTGCTTCCACATGCCGGCATAGACACCTTTGAGGGTCAACAACTCGTCATGGCTGCAACACACACAGGTGGACAGGGGTTCACTTTATCTCACAGAGGGTGATACTGTTTAACTTTTGTATCAAAGAGGGCGCCATACTTTCAGCCTACTTTAAGTGACACTGGCAGGTGTGTGTGCGTGTGTGTGGTGTGTGTGTGGGGGGATTCATTCATGCGTGAGTGTGTGAGTACATATGCATGCCATGCATGTGAGAGAGAGAGAGAGAGAGAGAGAGAGAGAGAGAGAGAGAGAGAGAGAGAGAGAGAGAGAGAGAGAGAGAGAGAGAGAGAGAGAGAGAGAGAGAGAGAGAAGGGGGGTTGTGTGGTGCGTGCATGTGTCACCTGCGTGTGTATGAGTGGTGCGTGGATAAACAATACAGGTAACAATATGTTAATATAATAAATACTACAATTTAACACAGCATCTGAGAACACAAGGGACATCTACTTACGTTCCCCGTTCCACAATCTCGCCGTCTCTAAGGACCATGATCTGGTCCGCACCGATGATGGTAGACAGACGGTGAGCTACGATGATTGTAGTTCGGCTCTCACAGATCTTCGCCAGAGACTTTTGGATGTTACGTTCTGTTTGCGTGTCGAGTGCTGATGTCGCCTGATGTCAACAGCAGCCACATTAGTTATTGTTAGAAATGTTATACGTACCTCCTTAAATAATTTTTTTATTAATTTATTTAAACTGATTGAGGACATTATTAAAACTATTCATACATTACATATCAGTACATAAAAGAATGGGATTTGCAGTGTATTTTTAATTCTCACACTTTTCAAGAACAGAACCAAATGACTCTCATGGAACTCAAATTAAAGAACTAAACCTAGCCCTTTCTAAATTAGGTAACAAGATCAACACACATGATGTCATCTTTACTGGCGATTTCAACCTCCCTAATATCAATTGGGAAATTCACCAAGTCACACCTAACAATGGATACAGTACAACTGCTGCCAATAAATTACTCTCTCTTACAGAGGAACATGGACTGATCCAACATGTCAAGGAACCCATGCACAGATATGCCAACAATGTTTTAGATCTTGTCTTCACCAATAGACCTGGGTTAATAAAGAAGATAAATGTAGTAGACGGAATAGCAGACCATAGCAGTCATCATTGATGTAAACATATCGCCCAAACGCAAACATCGTCCGAAACGTAAAGTCTTCATTAGAAATAAAGCCGACAACATTAACATCCAAAAAACTCTTGAAAACTTTACACATGAATACTTCTCTCAAAACCAAAACATGACAGTCAATGACAAGTGGAATCTTGTTTCCACGAAAATCATCAACATTATGAAACAATATGTACCACACCGTCTTACTACTTCAAGACACAATCTTCCCTGGTTCAATAAAGATTTAAAGAAAATGTGCAAAAGAAGGAAACAGCTATACAACAAAGCAAAAAGAACTAGAAATCCAGAAGACTGAAAAGAATTCTGTGACATCAGGAGAAACATGCATAAACACCTTCATTCTGCTAGACTATCCTACATAAGTCAATTCCTGACAACAACAATAACAGAGAAACCTAAATCATTTTGGAGCTTCATTTCTAAACTTAGACAGGATAACCAGGGTATTGGGGACCTTAACATCGCGGGTAACATCATTAGCGACGACAAACATAAAGCAGAAGCCTTAAACAATCAGTTCCAAAGTGTCTTTACACACAAAGGAAATTCCACCCTACCAGATATGGCCAGAAGTCCACATGGAGAAATCCCCAAACTAACAATTTCACTTAAAGGAGTACTTGATCAACTTTCCAAAATTAACATTTCTAAATCGCAAGGACCAGATGGCATTCCACCATGGTTCTTAAACAGATATGCCTCTCATCTAGCACCAGTAATACATTATATTTTCCAATCATCTGTTGACTCTGGACAAGTCCCCAATACCTGGAAAGAAGCCAATGTAACAGCAATTTTTAAGAAAGGAAGTAGAGCAGAAACATCTAACTACAGACCAATATCCTTAACACCTGTGGTTTCTAAACTTCTTGAACACATCATACATAGTCACATTATGAAACACCTTGAACAGCACCACATTCTAAATGACCACCAACATGGCTTCTGTGCCAAAAGATCAACTGAAACACAATTAATTCAAACAATCCATGACATAAGCAAATGACTTGATGAGAAGAAATCTGTAGACATGGCCATCCTTGACTTCACCAAAGCATTCGATAAAGTTCCACATAAAAGACTAATCCACAAACTCAAACACTATGGCATCACAGGCCCTATATCATCATGGATAAATAGCTTCCTTACAGGAAGGACTCAACAGGTTGTTATAAATGGATCCAAGTCAACATAAACTCAAGTCATTTCTGGGGTACCACAGGGCACAGTACTGGGGCCCCTACTTTTCCTACTTTACATAAATGACCTGCCAGACAATCTTTCCTCAAATGTTCACCTTTTTGCAGATGACTGCCTGTTATATTCACCGATTAAAACTGACCAAGACACATCTGTCCTCCAAAACGATCTGCTCAAACTTGAGAAATGGCAATACACGTTGCTTGTGAAATTCAACCCCACTAAATGTTATACAATGACAATAGCCTCAAGAAAACCAACAACAAATCTCTACACCTTCTGCGGACAACAACTTAAATCTGTTGAATCACACTGTTATCTTGGCATACATATATCAAATACATTAAATTGGACAATACAAAGCAACACAGTCACAAAAAAGCACAACAGACATTGGGAATTATTAGAAGAAATTTAAATAAATGCCCAACCCAAATCAAGTCCATAGCCTACACTACCTTTGTCCGCCCTATACTTGAATATGCGTCAGCATCATGGGATCCACATTGCCTAAGAAATATCAAACTCATAGAAAGAACCCAGAGACAAGCCGCCACTATTCTAGAGAGCCAGGAACGGTAACACAACTCCTTAAAGATATCCAGTGGGACACCCTCCAATCAAGAAGAAAAACCCAGACTTAGCATATTATATAAAATGGAACATAACTTCATAGATATCCCACTAGATCAATACATCAAACGCAACACTAGATGCTCACGTAAACATAATAAACAGTTAGTACAAATCAGGCACTCGACAAACATATTTGGAAACAGCTTTTTTCCAGTCACAATAAAACAGTGGAATTCTCTACCTCCAAGCATTGTATCAAGTACATCACTGACTTCATTCCAAATTAGTCTAGCCCAACATGTAAAAAATTTATCCATAAGAGCCACCATGCGCACTGGCGTGATGTGTCCATAGGACATTTTGCCAGTCAAAATACCGATACAGAACAGGAAATACATGTCGCGGTTGAGAGGAAATGACCTTTGAACTGACCTCGTCCAGTAAGACAAACTGTGGTGACTTGAGAATGGTGCGTGCTATGGCCACCCTTTGTTTCTCTCCACCGCTCAGCTTTAATCCTCGCTCCCCCACCATTGTCTCATAACCTGGCATGACAAAATACATGATTCAATACAGGATGCACTCCAGACAAATGGTAGTCTGGAAAGAATGTGCAGTTTCTACAAGAGTATTTGTCATTTTGAACAGAATCTCATTATTTACACAACATAAACATTATTGCTTCTTTAAGGATGAATGCTTTTTACAATATAATTTGTTTTAGTTTTTTTATTAATAGAGTGTATCAATATATGGGGCTGATGACATTTACTTTTAAATGTGACTATCCTGGTTCTACCACTCAATTGTAGCACAGGTGTGTACCTGATTCAAAGGTGAAGAAACCCACAAAGAAAGTTGCGTTATGAAAATCAAACATTTCATGTGGTTGGAACGTTTAAATGACAATTCAGTGATATTCAAACAATATTCATGGATGGATTGTGGATTTCTTTAATGTTTTCACAGTGAAAAGAGTTTTCAACTATTGAAGAAAAGGACTGCTTCTGACATTGGTCAAGTGTGAAATTTATTTGGTTGTAATTTCAGGCGTTATTGATAATTGTGTGGTGCTCTTGGAAAACCAGTTACATGGCCAACAAATTGCAATATTGTTTTATTGCTGAAACAGAAAGCAGCACCATTTCTAAATCCAAAGCAATTTACATTATCCAAATATTCCAAGTAGAACTTGAAGTTACAACACGGGTATCCGTCAAAAACTAGTTAAGGAGAAAAAAAATGGGCCAAGAGGCCCTGAAGTCCATCTATATGTGACCCCGGCTGACCAAATGAGTGATAAGTCGGAAAAATTGTAACATTGTTTTCTTACATTCTTGTAAAGGATGGGTAGGGTGTTTTACACGGTTTCAAAATTTATGACTGCTACAAAAATTTGTGAAGTTATGGAGCATTGAACATGGTAGGGTTCAAAAAGTGAAAATGAAGAAAACGGCTGTTGAAGTTTTATATCATAAATATTATATGCAAATGGATTGCATGGAAAAATTACATGCATGACATTCAAATGTGGCACACAGTATGTATGTTATGTTGCAATGATACACTGGAAGTACAAATGTGCTGCTACAAAAACTTATACAGTTATGCCAGATTATGTCTTCATGTATAAAACTAAGAGGACAGATTATTTGAGAGCAAAAAGTAGACTAAAGAAAATTAAAAATGGGTCAGCTGGACGGTGACAGTCCGTTTGAACTTGAAGCCTTTGTCAAACCTTTGTTTCGACTTCACCGAAGGCGCTGTCCTGCTGTCAGAACTTCGAAGGTGTTACTCACCTAACTTACAGGTCTTTGTCAGTAAGAATAATGGGACGGTAATTTACACCAATGTTGTTTCCTGTAGAAGTCATTTTGTGGGATATATTAGCATTAGCCGTGCCAATTCAAAAAATAGTACTATATAATAGTAGTTTGTCTAAATGTCAACAAACTCAAAGACAGTTGCAGCTTAGCCTTAGGGTCTGGCTAAGCCCATGGCTGGGCAGCCAGGCTCCAACTTTATAATGATCTCATTTATCTCCCTTCTCAACCACCTTCCATATCTTAGTAATTCTTGTTATTGTGTAAATCAGAATATATAATTTATGTATATGAATTGAATATCACTATTTTTAGTTATAAGTATTAAAACATTCCTAATTTTACTGTTCCGCAACTGTTCTTTTACTGTTCTGAAATATGTTAATGGCATAATGATATATTTCACATAAATATGTAGGGAGCTAATGGAGAGGCCCATCATAATCCATAGCACTACAAAATTAAGTATCTGAAAGTCACACTTCATATAATGACACATCTCATACTGTCTTTCTGGACTGTTGCAATGTCCAATAGTTTCCTATCACAACCCTCGTATACAATAAACTAAAGGTATATATTTCCAACATCACAACATATGTATTATCATTGGATAGATAATTGAATAATCTTTCAGATGAATGCAACTTGTAGCAGCAGAAAATTATGCATACAAAAGTTACACCGCAAACAATGACATGCATTCTCAAAATGTGATTCATTATAAAAATTACCATTTACCAAGCTCAGTATGGTCAACATATTTCATTGCAACATACTAAAAGGTATCATCATGTAGATAATTCAATGCTCTTCAAAATAACACTTGTAATCATAGAAAATAATAAAACTACCAATCATTTTTTTTGAATCTAGGTCAAGCTTCTGAGGAAACAGATACTGTATAGAAATAACATGCTGAGTGCTAATGGGTTAACAGGGGTCTAGTGCATGCTGTGTGTTGACACAAGCCTCTGTCAGTGACCAATTACAGATTAGTCAGTTTCCATCAAACAATAGCAGCCAGACAATCTTAGCTGCAGTGGGGTGGGTGTAATACGCAATTTTCTGCCAACCTAGTCCAGGCAGAAACAGACAAAATGTGACCATTTAGCTTTTTTTCTTATGTACAGTAACACTACCCTAAGAGACGTCTATGTAAAATTAGAGAAAAAGTTACTGAACAGTTATTTAAATAACATAAAAGTCAACTTCTGATTCATGCAAGACACAGACTCCACATGTGACAGATGTTGTTAGAAAAGGGTTTAGCCAGCAAGTTATAAATAGAGCTGCTGCTGTAGAGGACATTTTAGTTAGCAAATTTAGCATTTTAGGGGACCTTTGATGCCCTTAGAATGATTCAATCAAATACAAATTTCTTGTGTATAGTGGCACTACCACATGAAATGTCTATGCAAAATTAGAGAAAACGATACTGAAGAGTTTTTGAAAAAATAGGCAAAATGTGAACATTTACCAGTTTTTGGGTCCTTTTTGGGGTGCAGTGCCCTAAGATGTCTATGCAAAATTTGAGAAAACGTTGCTGAACGGTTTCTGAGATACGACAGCTAACGGCAGACAGCGGACACAGACTGATGGCAATAGTCCGTTGAACCTTTGGCCCAAAGGACTAAAAATCACTTTTAAAGTTGGCAATCTTTTTCCAGGCGAACAGTATGATCACCATTTTTAATAAGTCTTTTTGGGAAGCAAGACCATTTCTCAATTCAAATTAGTTAAAATTTATTTTAAATTATTCAAATATTCCAGGTGGAACTGAAATAATAAAACTTAATAGGGTAACTGTCAACAAAAGTTTGACAAAAAATCTATTTTTTCAAGTTGACACCATGGCAGATTTCAACCACTTTAAAAAAAAAATTATGTTTATCAACTAGAAACTTAAGTTTAAAAACAGAAGAGAAAAATTAAGGGACATCATGAGCATCTTACTGGTGAAGAAAAATTGTAGTCAGTGTGAAAGGACTACTTTATAATTCAGAAGAAAGACTGCATTAAATTATTTGCACTGCCTATATGAAACAAACCCCTCAATGATAGCACACCCTTTCACAAATATGTGGTTAGCTCTGAAAAGAGCAGTTTGTATCTGCATGGCTCTCAAAAGAGAAGTTATTGTTGTTCATTGCACATCCTCGCTTGCTATGTTCTGCATATTGAACGAAGTCAGCGAGTTCAAACATCAGTTACGTTAGAATCCGCAAAAGAGGCTGCCATCTTGGATTTTTTTTCCAAAACTCAAACACAGCACTAAACTCTTCCCTCACACAAGATTTCTTACTAACTACGTACCAAAACACGTTACAAAGTTCTTGTTTATATATCACATAAAATGCGGCAATATCCACTAAAGTAATTAGTTTTCAATAACCAACAACGCTCCAATCCAACTGCAACTTTCCGAAGACTACACATGTGAACTCTAATGAACTTTCAATGCACACACAAACCACTTTCATTGTATTCATGCGAATTGCCGCTTGGGAATCTGTGCTTAAAATAGCATTTTATCGATATGCCACATGTGGCTATAAGACGAATACCGATTCATGGGTACATGCGTTTGCAAAATAGGGCGCAACAATTTTAAAAAACATACGAATACGAGATTTTCATCGAGTTTATAAAAACACAAAAAAGTATAACGAATTTGAAAACAAAATCCTTCCGGGAGCGCATAAAGATTTTAACCGAGACTTAGAAGTAAAGCCTCAAAATAGACCAGATGAAGCATATCTACCATTTTGACACGTTTACAGGGAATTACGCTCAGCGACTTCCAACTGGTTTTCATAATGTGCTACACAATTACTGTAGATTTTATTTGTGACATAAAGGTAAGGTAACATCTTTTATAGCACAGTACCCTGACCTTAGGACTGCTCAAAGCACTTTAAACAATGTATATATGACATTTGAAATGAATAACACAATTCAACGATCACCTTTGAGTGGCGAAGAACCCATGGCTAATGTTCAGTTGAAAATGAAACATACCAATTTCATTCCTGGTTGTTCATGTTAATGCGGTTGGCCATAATAGATTATAAATATACTACTTCTTCGATAAGGATAACATAGTATTGCTAATAAAAATAATGGCTGGTTGGGAAACGATTTTGAAATTGAACAAACTATTCAATCATATTTATATCACTGGCGTGTATATCAATTAACCAGTTTTGGCCGCCTGTGTCTGTATGTGTCTGACTGTAGATTATGGGAATGTGGGTAAATGTTTTGCTGTGAAAACAGTCTCTCCCTGGAGATCCAATAGCCCACGTTGCCATAGATATGAAAGTTACAATGTGGTCAAGGCTGTTATATGTACTGACCATCACTGAATGTGACTATGCGCTCGTGGATGTCGGCCGCTCTGGCTGCATCCTCTACCTCTTCGTCATTCGCCGTTACACGTCCGTAGCGAATGTTGTACCTGCAACATGCATGCATGTCATAACCCATATGAGAATATGTGCACACACAAGACACGGACACTTGTACAGTGAGACACATAAATAGTACATGAGCAGAACATTGTTATCAACACATCTCACAAACACATATAAAAATAAAGGTATGTTCTTATAGCACAGTATCCAGTCATTATGGCTGTTCAGACACTGACATGTAACTAACACTAAATCTTACACTTATAACTGAGATACGACTGTATATAATAAGTATCCATAAAATGATTCGTACACAAGCTAATTACTGTTTTTGCAACAACCAACATTTTGATATTTAGTGGCTCTAACATAATAATAATAATATTATGATATTGCACCTAAACATGTGGAACCTAAGCTCAGAGCTACAATCAAACAATTAGGTTGGTCTGTTTCAGATGATTGTAAAGTGATGGAAAGTTCATTCCAGATTTTGGGCACAGCTAAAGATGAATTCTAGTTGTTGTAGATGTTTCCAGCCCTCGGAAACGTTCTATTAACTGATTAGTCTGTGTATTTTGTGGTGAGAATGTTATGGTCTTACTAAGTTTCATTCAACTAGTCAGCCCTTTTTTGCAACATTGTCGCCAAATAGACATTTCTATGCGGACACTGAATGTAGTCACTGCCAGTGTGCTTGTCGTCCTCAGTCATTCTTATACATCCCAAATTGAGACAGGACCGACATTAACGTGATCTCCGAGTCACAACGGATATAGTCTTCAATGTTGAAAGCCTGGTTTTTACACCAATATACCATGCCTGCCCGGTCCTAGTTTTGAACTGAGAGTGCTGGCGTGCCAGGCGGATGTGCTAACCACTGCACTACCACACTCTTTGAGCATCACGTTTGCTCAAGATAAGATTAATCAGTGTTGACGAGTCATGAGGACACTGTACATCTGAGAGCCATTACCTGATGTCCTTGTTGAAGAGAACAGTGTCTTGAGGAACCACGCCAATCACACGCCGCACGGAATTCTGGGTATACTGGCAACAAACAATGCTTCCCTTGCAACATTCACATTCTGGTGATTGCAAATAACATAGTGTAACAATTTCAATTTTAGCAAGTAATAGCCAAGATCAACAAATACGTTTAAAACCCTTTTTATACCAAATACGCACCGATGCGTAGTTGCCGCATTTTACCAAATACGCACCGGTGCGTGTTTACCAGCGTATCCAACTATGTCGCCATTTTGAATTAATTAATGTCCCATAGTTCCGTCATACGATCAGAACGAGGTTATACCAAACTTCCTGCATGCCGGTCGCCATTTTATTTCACCAATTTCAGTGATTTAGACGTATTTTTCGGAAGTTTTGTTTTGTGTTGTTTGTCGGGGGATTTAAAAATGGCGGACGAATGTGTATCGGACAGCGAAGGTAGCGACATTTCTGGCGTACAAGAGTACATTACGGATGATTTTGAAGGCGAAATGGCGGGTGAACCTGCTGACCCACTGGATCGAGCGCAGGATGGCGGCGATGATGAGACCCAGCCCCGATGGGTGGCAAACTTGTTTGGCGAGTCCGACGAAGAATTCGAGGGGTTTCACCACGACTGGGTGACCGATTCGCGTCGCTTTCGACCAGTAACCGTCCCCGATTGTGCGTTGGATGGTGGTAGTGCCTACCAGCACCCAGAAGAGACAACAGCTGGCTACTACTTCGGGCTGATTTGGGATGACCAGGTTAGTAATGAAATGAAATGATGAAAGCGGATGCCCGACGTTCATGTTAGGGTTGTTTTTAGGTACCTGTTTTTAGTTTGTTTCATTATCATTTTGTATGCGTAGGTATGTCATAAATTATGTTTTGATGGTGCAGCCAATTTATAACCTTTGTCCTTTGCCATTATATTTTTATTTCATGTCTATTATTGAATGGACAATATACCCATATGCCCAATATTTATGTTTGTTGCAAATATATGTGCCCCATGTTGACATTATGTTTTTATATGTTATGTTTGAATTTTTGTAGATAGATAACATATTCATGTGTAAATGTGTACCTACATAGTCATAGTAAAAAGAAATGCATTATGTGAAGGCAACTTTTTTGTTAGCTATACTCCATCACTGATTATGTCGTTGTCTCACTTCAGATGTGGGATAGATTGACTACTGAGTCAAACCGCTACGCTGCTCAGCAGAGGACAGCGCATCCACCCGCACCGTCGGCAGCAAGATGGACCGACTTCACCAAGGACGGCATGAAGGCCTTCACCGGTCTGTGTTTCAGTATGGGGATACTGAAGTTGCCACGCCGACATCACTACTGGCGAACGACCAACTGGCTCTTCAAGACAAACTTCCCCTCCGTGATGTCACGCAACAGGTTCGGCCTGATGTGGCGATATCTTCACCTGCAAGATAACGCTGTGCCTGCTCCCGCTGGAGAGAAGGTCTGGAAGCTGAGGTGGTTCCTGGACCACCTGGTCACTCGCTTCCAGGGAGCATATACCCCCTACGGACATGCCACCATCGACGAGTCGATGATAAAGTTCAAGGGACGGCTGAGCTTCCGCCAGTACTTGCCTGCAAAACCCATCAAGTGGGGAATCAAGGTGTGGTCGCTGTGCGAGTCAGACACTGGGTATGCCTACAACATGTATACACAGGCAAGATCGAGGGGCAGCAGAAGGGCTTGGCCCACCGGGTATGCATGGACCTGCTGGCCCCTGTACTCGGCACCAACTTGCATGTGTACATGGACAATTTGTACACGTCAGTCGCTCTGCTATCTGATCTGCGTGTTCGTGGCATCCTAGCCTGTGGCACAGTGCGTGCAAATCGGAAGGGGCTACCTGCTGCACTTCTGCCAAAGACCATGAAATTGCAGCGGGGGGAGTACAGGCGAGCCCAGAAAGACGACCTGTCATACGCCATGTGGATGGACACCAAGCCTGTGCTTACACTGTCCAACTTCCACGACCCGGCTCAGCAAGGCACGGTGCTGCGACGCAGGAACCAGGTTCGCACCCAGGTGGCAGTGCCAAAGATGCTGGAAGACTACCAGCAGCACATGCGTGGAGTAGACTTGATGGACCAGGCCATCAGCTACTACATGCTGAATCACCGGTCAAAGAAATGGTGGCGCCGAGTTTTTTTCTATGGCATGATGGTGTCGGCACACAATGCCTATGTTGTGGCTAAAGACCAAGGCCATGCGTACCACCGACAGCAGTGGCCGACCTTCCTCGACTTTCTGGAGGACCTGGCAAGTGACCTTGTTGGGGACACAAGGGCAGACAGAGCCCCGCAGCTGCCTAGGCTTCCGGAACGCCCTCTGCAGACACATACACTGGAGCGAATGTTTGCTAAGCGTCGTGTCTGCAGGGAGTGCTCTCTCTCCACATCAGCTGGTGAGAGAGCCCAGGCAACAAACTATGGGTGCAGGGAGTGCGCTGTGCCTCTTCACCAGAAGTGTCTGGGTGCACACATCAACCGCGCCAACATTGGCTGACTGTATTTGCGAGAATTGACTCCCTTCAGTGCAGCTTGCTGTAGTTCTTTCAGACTGTAGTAGTAGTAGTTCTAAGTATACATGTTTCTGAAACACATTTTAGCAGTAGCAGAGACAGTATTGACTAGGAAGATGATATAATGAGCCAATATTCATTGTTGTCAATTGACCTCTTACGAACTGATATTTCTGGACTGACATACCTGATGAACATTGCTCATAACATTACTTGTAGTTGTCACGCAGGCATGATTCTTACAGCAAAATGTAGCTATTATATTTTTCTACAACTTTTCAATTTGAAGTTGCCTTCTATTCACATAAAAAATAGTCGAAAACTTGTGCTGAAGTTCGGACATGTACTTTGTAAAAAAAAAATTAAATCATGCTACTAATTTCAACTTATTGTATCAACAGTTGAATAAACAGTTATGCATTTGTGATGCACATCATTGGAATGCTGCACTTCTTAGCTTTCATTTGGTATACAACACTTGCATATATACAATGTAGTTGCTGAGAAAATCAAATTTTAAACACCACAGGTAGATTTTTTTTAATATCCATATTTTTTTCCAATTATCCTGGTAACATAGGCACAATTACTGGGCGGGTGTCTGGGATAAAAAGGGTTAATACTAAATATTACTACCTGTAGTAGGATAATTTAGAAGCATATCAATAAGACACATTTCATTTTCTTTCCTCTGGCATGTTTTATTATGAATAAGTCATGAAACAAATAGTGTTACATAACATTTTTGGGAAATAATTAGTTTATTTGTTCACATAGGTAACTTGCTGCATGAGCATGAAGCATGTCCGTTACATGTTTTGAAAAACAAATCACATCACTTGTTAACACGTATAACAATGTGACATTTTATGAGATTCTGATAGTTTTAAATAACTATCCATATGCTACATTCTTAGTAGATTAAAGTAGTAGTGGATTGGGATTGGCCAGTGAAGAGAGCAGGTGCCCTGAGAGGGGAGGGCAGGAAACAAGGAAGACCAACTCTTTGGAATATGCTCCCTCTTAGTGTTAGATCAGCTGAAAATATTACAAAATTCCGTCTTCATTTTTTTTCTTTACAACCTTGCTTATCCGCCGTAGCTCCCTAGCGCCTTGACCCATCTTGAATACTGCTTATGGATTATGAGATTGACCAATCCTTTTGTTTTTATGCACCTTGAGCTTGGTTTCCAAGGATTTAGGCGCAATAGAAGTTATCTTATTATTATCATTATTATTAGGTAGGGTGACTGCGCAAAGAAAGTTTGTCAAGATCGGGAGAAGAGTGGAGAACCTGAGTGTTATATAACTCGAGTGGAGATGACGATCGCCATCATAAGGAGCTAGTGACAAAGAAGGGAAACAAAAATGTCACCTGCCACAGTGAACTGGGTATAAAGTTCCACAGGTGTATTCTGCACATGGGCCAACAATTGCTGTCTACGTCATGTTCAATAAATGTTGCAATTTTGGCAGAAAAGTACACCTTAGAATATCATCTTTCAACATCCAGTTTATTTCCCTAACAAGCAATCCAAAATTACCAAAACACATGTATTTATAAAACATATATATCAGTAAATAATATACAATATAAGTCTAAATTACCTCGCTTCTCAAAATGTCACCTTTTTAAAGTCTGCTTTAATTTAGGCAAAAAATCAAAAACTACTGAAGACATATCAACAAATGAGGTATCATTTTGAAGCTCATGATCAGTGGAATCCAACTAATGTGCAATACTCCACTTCACAACTCTGTGACTTAATACACTCTTTGTTGTGATAGATCACAAAATGAGGACCACTAACGAGTCAAGAGTTACACAGAGGCTGTCTTACTCACCTGAGCAATGTCTTTGCCGTCAAATTTAATGACCCCCGACTGGACATCGTAGAATCGGAAGAGAAGTCTGATGATGGTGCTCTTGCCACTGCCTGAAGGTCCCACTATGGCCAAGGTCCGGCCAGCTGGGACGACAAATGTCACATTCTTCAGTATCGCCTTGCTGCAAAACACACATCCGCCAGCTGGTTAACTATGCAACAGCAAGTTATATACAGTGGAACCTCGCTTTCTGGGCACCTTAGTAATATAGCCACCTTGGTAATACAGCCATCTTTGTAATACAGCCACCTTCGTAATACAGCCACATCACAATTCAAGTTAGCCTGCAACAGTCCGAAATTATTTTTGTGACAGTAATGTATAGGATACGAGTCCTTTTAATACGGTTACCTTGCAGTTTACTTTTGCCCAGTGCCGAGGGTGACCGAAATAGTGGAGTTCCATGTACTGCTGGTCTGGTACCACTGTAATGTTTGCCTACTCATAGTGTAATGAATCAACGGCAGCAGTTGGGCAAATGACCGTTGGGCAAATGACGCTACTACAACCAGGGGTAGGAACACATTGTTGATATGGGCAACTTGTACAAAACACAGCAACTTAAGAATTATTTATTCCATTATTAAACCAACATGATCAACTTGTCTGTAAGTAGACAATGTGAGTGTTTACCTGGGGTCATAGTGGAAGGAAACGTTGTTAAACTCAATCATGCCCTTGCTCAGCTGTAGTTCTCTCGCATTCGGAACATCCGTCACCTGGCAACGTACAGTTTGGTAGTTTTGAATCCAACACTAAAGAGCAAGGTCTGGTTCAAAATCCCTCTCAAACAATTCTCACCAGTCAATATTGTTACCACGACTGGCCCACATCAATGCTGCCTAGAACTGACAGCAAGTAACAAGAATGGAATGCCGCAACTACCAAGTTTACGTGTGGTAGGTGGATATGCCACGGAGATTGTTGAATAATAATAATACAAGGGTTTATTTCATTTGAAACCATAGAGGCTGAACAGTACAAAAGGTACATTAATAAAAAAAAAAATAGACTACTAAAACATTTAATTGTATATAAAATCTAAAGTAATTTAATTATAATTAAAACCTTTAAATTGTGTATAAACAATTAAATTTAATAAAAGTAACCATAATTAGGTTCTTTGTTAATAAATAATTTGTAGGTTACTAAAAATGTGTTTGTGGTTTCTGCCAGTGATGAAGTCAATTTATTACAAGCAGGGTTCGAAATTGCGGCAGTCCGGTAGTCCGAGGTCTACCAGAAATTCAATTGGACTACCGAAGTTGGCGTCGGCGGACTACCGCAAATTCCGGGAATATTTTGTACTCATCGGTCACGTGCGGGAGATATACATGTACATACATCTACGTTATACTGCAGCCCTCTAGGTTGCGACTGAATTGGTCGCATTTGCGACTGGTTTTTCTGTTTGGCGACTGACACATTATCATATGTACGGTCGCCCGTTGGCAACCGCGACGAGTCTGTAATAACAGATCATGCGTTGTCATTTGCCTTTTCATAAACCATGTGTTGTCGTTTCTTGGAAACACCGTAAATGATACTGACTTTATTGGTGATATTTTGAAACAAACATGATTTCTCTGCAATGGTTTCCATTTATTTTGGTGGATTTATGACAGGATTTTTGAAAGGCGCAAGCTACGAAGTGTCATGGTGACCGTGGTACCTCATGTCAACCTACGTTAATAACGGATACGCGAGCGGAAGGCGCTAACGTAAACCGTTTCGCGATCGTTGTCTGGCTGTCGATAAGCACATTGAAGACATGTTGCTAATTAAATGTAGTTGTCACATCGTTAGAACACACATAAGTGTACATATTCCGGTTTCAAATACAAAACTCTAAGGAATAACAACAGCCTAGATTACGCTGGCTCAAAATGATATAGTCCGCGTTTCGTAGTTCTCACAAATTCCGTTGGATGGCGTCATAATAGTTGAACAAAATTGTCAATGAAATAGCATCAGTGATTTAAACATTCATAACTGTTAATATGACTGCTTGTGTAATTTACATTTGTTAACTTATATATTTAGCTGCTGCATTAGAAACAAGCAGTCATTTTATGTTATTTTGTGAGAGGAATTATTTTATTATCTAAATTGATTATGTACGGTTGTTTATTTGTGCAAATACTGCACAAATAAATGTTGTTACAAAAGTTAACCATGCAGTAAAGCAATATTATATAGATGCATAGATCATAACATTGTGATATTTTAAATATTTGACAGAATATATTATTTCTCAAAGTTAACTTTGAAATAAAATATTACTTTTCTGAACAGAAATGGGCGCAGATGGCGAAGGTTGGGTCGACACCAGCTGAGAAGATGTTATGTTATTGGTGTATATTTGTTGTTTGGTGCATTAAATATGTTCGGTTTTCAAATTTTTTGTTCGGCGCATTACTTTGCTAAACATTTAGGCTATTTGTGGACTACCAGATATTTCTGTGGACTGCCAGATTTTCCAACCAGGTAGTCCTGCTGACTACCAGAATTTTTGGAGTTATTCTACCCCTGACAAGAGTTCGTAAGGCCAGACACGGCAGGTAGATAAGATTATTTTTTAATTTGTGCAGTTCAATTTTGTCTGCCCAATGCATGAAATGGGTCTTACTGAATAAAAGATATATTTAACTTTTTTCTGCCAGACCTCCCGTTTCCATTGTATCAAACAAAATGGCCACCATTCTGAGCAAATATTGGCAAATTTGGAAACACTGCCATTTTTTATTGAATCCATATATAGTTATAATTCTTGCAAATCCATGTTCTCTATAGATTCTATTGTGAAATGATCAGAGCATTTTTTGAAATGTTGTTTTTATTTTTTTAATAATTTTTTGGTAAAATACGAAAAAAAATATTGTTTTTTGGCAACAAATATGGCTATATCTTTCAAACTATTCATGATTTTAAAAAAGTGTCTGACCATTGCACACAGTAGAATATGCTGAATGCAACACTGAAAACATTATTTATATAGCATAATTATTCCAAAAGATATCCTGTTTCCAAATGCAGAAATTTGAAGAAAAATGTTTTTGAGAAAATGGCTGTCAAAGATTGCATAATGGATTTCATTACATGATATCGACATGCTTGATCCATGACTAAAACTCACTTAGAGGTACGTAATTGTCATAGAAATGAACTTTATTGATAGTATGCATACAAAGGTATAATAATCTGGCAGAAAACCATTTTCAGTATTTTTTGTCAAAAAACACCATTTCACCTGGGGTGTCTGGCCTTAAAACATACATCAACAGATTTCAAGGTTGCTATACTTAGCATCCCACGGTTTGACTGGGGGGGGGGGTGAGAGACGAATGTCTGTGGTCCACTCACCTCCTGTTTCTCCTTGAGAAGATCAAACATGTTCTCCATGTCAATGAGGGACTGTTGGATCATCCTGACAACATAAAATGAAACGTTCAATAAATACTGCAACTTTCAATATGTGTTGTTGAGAGTGCATTACACCTGGTCCTTATAATACAATGTCAGGTCAATCTACTAGTATTACAAAACTTGCACAAATTTGAAACATTGAAACTGGTATCTTCTACAAGAATATGGCAGTTTGGTGGGTAATGACTTGGCAACCATGTTGAATCCAGTGGGCATGGGCAGTTATTGTGGATCACTCAAAAACACACGTTCCCAGGTGAGGGTGGAAGGTGGCTTGAAACAATATGAAACGCCATACGTTTTTTTGGACTTAATCCTTGTTACCCAAATACAACTTTTTGTGTAGTTAGCATAGGCCATCTCAAGAACATGTACACATATTCCTATGATGTCACAAGATATGTAAAGGTGAACACTGCTAGCAGCCCAAGACACTTCCGGTTGTCATACACACGTTAAACTTTAAAAAATAAATGTGATTTTTGTGGTTTAAGAGAATAAGTGCAGTACTAATTTTCATTTTTATCTCGGAATGATGCCGTGTGATCATAGTAATGTTCATGCATTTTCTGATGATTCGAACATTGTTTTGGACAGTAATTGAGCAGCTGTTTCATTCAATGAAAGTCTTCGACAAGTCAGTAATGATGTGTATGACAACTGGATGTAACTTGTACTTGAATTTGAAGACTCAGAAACCGATCCTGGTGATGGTTTCCACGGACACAGATCATTAACGTTTTCACAGTTAGAAATGTCTATGATCAAAGGGTTATCAATTCATGCGAGGCCTGTTTACACAATTACTTTTGATATCTGAATCAAACTTAATTACAAAGATTTCAACAAGTGATACCTGCGGTCAAAAATGAATGAATATTGACGTCAATTGAATCTGTAATTATTTTAAGATTGTATAAATTTACTCAAACATTCATATAAAATTGTATTCTACAGTTAAATGGACCTACACTTCTAAAAGTCACACCATTAAAAAGAGTTTTATTATGTTTCAATTAATATAATGTTTTCTTGCTGGTGAAGAAAGTATACCAAATACAAAATTAACAAGTACCGTGCACAAAGAACATGAAGTCAGTCTAAAGGCAAATTTGTTTGGGAACTAACTAGGAGGTTTTTTGGACATGCTTGTGATATAAAAAGAGTTTGGAGACCAACCCTAAGGTTCACTGACAAAGCCACCCACCTGTAGTAGGTACCGAACCAGTTGAGAGGTGCGTACAGCTGCACCAGGTAGGTGGAGAAGAGGACGTAGTCACCCGCAGTCATGCCTCGGTGGTCCACCACAAACGATGCACACAGCAACGAGCCAATCAGCAGCCCGCTGTTGATCACAAGATTCTGCACACTGTTGAGTACATTCAGTGAAGCATTTGACTTCCACTCCGACACCTGAAAGGGTTAATGTTTGAACAAAATCAATGAATGATAAAACAAAATTAGCACTGGTAAAAAGAAATTTGGTCATAAAATGTACCAGATATATTCCATGAATATATTCTATAAACAACAAGAAAATAAATTTAGCTAAACTTTGGATCAGACCATGAGTAAAATTACTGTATTGAACACACATCTGTAATAAAATTCAATATTAGTTCAGTAGTATCCATTAGGGATATGAAATGCCACAGGATGAGGAATACCTGCAAAAGACAGTTGCAATGTCTCAGAATCATTTTCTAATATTCTCGTTAAGGCCAGACACGGCAGGTAGATAGGATTATTTTTTAATTTGTGCAAACAGTTCAATTTTTTCTGCCCAATGCATAAAATGGGTCTTACTGAGCAAAATATATATTGAACTTTTTTCAGCCAGACCCCCCGTTTCCATGGTAACAAACAAAATGGCCGCAATTTTGAGTAAATATTGGCAAATTTGGAAACACTGCCATTTTTTATTGAATCCATATATAGTTATAATTCTTGCAAATCCATGTTCTCTGTAGATTCTATTGTGCAACGATCAGAGCATTTTTTGAAATGTTGTTTGTATTTTTTTGGTAAAATAAAAAAATAAAAATAAAATTGCAACAAATATGGCTATATCTTTCAAACTATTCATGATTTTAAAAAAAGTGTCTGATCATTGCACATAGTAGAATTTGCTGAATGCAACACTGAAAACATTATTTATATAGCATAATTATCCCAAGAGATATCCTGTTTCCAAATGCAAAAATTTGAAGAAAATGTTTTTTAGAAAATGGTTGTCAAAGATTGCATAATGGATTTCACTACATGATATCAAATTGCTTGATCCATGATTAAAACTCTCTTAGAGGTACGTAATTGTCATAGAAGTGAACTTTATTGATAGTATGCATACAAAGGTATAATAATCTGGCAGAAAACCATTTTCAGTATTTTTTGTAAAAAACACCATTTCACCTGGGATGTCTGGCCTTAATGCTGGTAAAAATTATCCTTACCTGAAATTTCAGTATGGCTTCCCGATATTTCTCAACCTCAAATGATTCTGCATTGTAATATTTCACCTGTAAACAAAGCAGAATAATTACAACTCAGCATAGCTGCTGCTGTTAACATGCTTAACTCTCTCCTGCTGACGTATTTTAACCCATTTTATCCACAATACATTTCTAATCATAATTACGCTTTGGATCTGGGATATCATATGTCAGTCTTAGGCTGCACTCGCTGGAAAACTCCTGGCATTAGCATTACACTTTATTCCAATTAAAAGATGCCAATCTCTTTTTGTCATTGGAGAACAAGAAGGACTCAACAAATCAGAACTGTTCATTGGTTTACTGACTTGATAAGAGTTTCACTGCCAAGTCACCAATAGCGTTCATACTCAATTACAAATTCATTATCTTGTTTACCGTAATTACCGTATGTCTTGGAACATTTAAAATAATTAAGTTTTCAGCTGTCCCAAAACATACGGTGCACAAAAATAAGTATCAGATTCGCCATCTTAAAACTTATGGACACAAATTACAAATGAATCCTGATGTCATGTCTCCCCTCATTTTATTACCCTGGTGTTAATCTGGCTTTGTAACTTCTCCATGGTTATCTCGTCTATTATCCTGGTAATAACTATTTTTTGAGTGGCTGAATGGCCCTATATCCCGTGAAGCAAATGTTATATGTAGGACCTACATATTACTAAGCCGTATGCAATGTTTAGCCTGTCTGGTGCCAGTTTCTCACGCTTGTTCGAAGACTATCTATTGAATGACAGATTGTACTGTATCTAATCACAGTACCATTAATACCTGCATTACCTCCTACCCCCATCTCGACCATATGGGTACCTCCTACCCCCATCTCGACCATATACATAAACACATTTGTTATCAAAATGTAGAACTTTAGAAGATAAACTTGCAAAAATGCAACAAAATGTCATGTACCGTAAATCTTGTATTTGTAACTGCAGCTTCAATTACAGTAATGTTTACACTTTTACACTTTACTCCCTGGCAGACCTGTTCAATCGAACACCATCTCGACTTCTCTGGGAAGCATCCAGCCACGCTGCAATTAATGCGCGAAGACTACCGGTATTCGTAAAATATCCACCACTGTCTATAGCCAGGTACTCATTCATACAGCCGGGTAAACTGGGGCAACGTATAGTGAACGAACTTGCCCAAGATTCAACACCGCCGCACAGGATTCGAACCCGGGTTCTCTCGGTTGACCACAGCGCAACAATTACAATTGCCATTGGTGCAAAAGAAATTATTACATAACACATAAAAACCTGTGACTGTCAGGCTGGGTCCATAGTGTTCAGAAACAAAGACATGAAAGCATTAACATCCATCGAAGTCACTTTCATGGTCACCGTCACCGTTTAAGAACGCCATGCCGTCCCGGCGGTGTCATTCCATGTATCCGTGCCGCGCGCACTGGGCAAATATGATGTCACCATCCATTTTACAAATAAAATCATCCAAAGTCACTTTCGTTGTCGCTATCAAAGTACGCTGCCTGGAACGTCGAGGCGGTGTCATCCCACATATCCGTGTCAAGGCCGTCTGCATCGCAGACCATGGCCACGCACAAACATCTTTGAATGTGATGGCATCAGCCGTTCTTGGCAACTGCCCCACACTAGCAGACGTCAACTGTAACAACTGTCTGTTTTGTTAAGACGCTTGCTCCTGGTATCAGGCATTGATGTTTTAAGCCGAGTTCCAAGCACAATGGAGTGAACATTCATACCTTGGCTTTACTGATGCCAGGCTTCACCTGATTGTCAAAGCAACACCATTACAAGTGCCTCTTTACATTGGAGTAAATTGCACTTGCCCTGGTACAAGATACAGTGTTACAACTTTGTAAGAAATAGGTCAAACCACAAGATACATCCGTTCTAACGGCTGTGTGAGATGATGATTATTACACTGTAATTACCAGAGCTCTGTCAATCAAACACCTTTGAAGTCAACACAACTGACACAACTGCACTGAACCATTTACAGTCTGGATAGTCACATTTAGCCACACAGTTATTTTCTGGTCTTCTTCAGTTCAGCATGTCTCTGCAAGACGTAGCTGCCCAGATGATCCCACGATACACTGCTCTGTCTGCCGTTTGTCTCCCTGCTCTCACGATGTCGTCTTCCAACCAGTCGCTGATGTCCTGCTCCCATCTTCTCCTTGGTCTTCCCCTTCCTCTCTTTCCCTCCACTTTGCCTTCTAGGACTGTTTTCTCTAAGGAATTATGTCTTTTGATGTGGCCAAAATAACTAAGTTTTAGTCCTTTTATTCTATTCACTAGTTGACAGTTCTTAATGTCTATTTTTTTAAGGATCTCTGCATTGGTTGTTCTTGTTATCCATGGCACTCTTAGGACTTTTCTGTAACATTTCATCTCAAACGGTTGTATTCTTCTCATGTCTTCTTTGTTCAGTGTCCACGTTTCGCTCCCATACAGAGCTGTTGGGAAAACGCAGGTTTTTAAAATTCTTATCTTTGTTGATATGTTTTGGCCTTTCCATACATTTTTTAGATTATTTAGTTTCTGCGTTGCTATGGCTATTCTTCTGATGATGATGTCTTGCCGTCTCCTTGTAGTCGTGCTCCAAGGTATTCGTAGTGGTTCACATTTTCAACTTGCTCTGGTACCATGGTGAAATTTTTTTATTTTTGTTTTCCGTTTTGTATCTGGCATCTGAGATAACGTCACACAGAAGGACGAAATTGTTGATGCTACATTATTTACATCACCCAAGTTTGTGTTGTTTAGGTCAGAGCAGCTGCTATGGTAATACATTTTACTGGTAAATTGTTCTTTCATTTATGTGTCAGTGTCGGGAAAAAAGTGCGTACTGCTCGTCAGAAATACAAATAATTGGTGTCCCAATACATAGGGACAAACATTAATTATAATTACAAAGTTGTCCCAAAACCTATAATAATTTTTCTAGATTTTTAGGGTGTCCCAAAACATACGGTGTCCAAAATATACAGTAATTATGGTATTCAATAAATATAGGATAAAAATGAACATAAAAATGAAACCAGATGAATTTCAAACATTGACTGCATTATACATATTTCCAATCCACAAACAACATTGGCCTGTTATGTTTGCCCACATATTGATTTGTTAAAGCACACCGTACCGTTTCAAAGTTGAGCAGAGAGTCAACCCCGCGAGCGTTTCTGGCGTTGTCAAGTAGATTCATGTCCCGGCGGAACTTTGTACGCCATTCCGTCACAGCAATGGTGACAACTGCACATACGACCAAGCACCAAGTTGGTAGGACACAAATGGTTTATGAACATAAAAGTATCAACATCACAACACTTTCTATTTTTAAGGATATATTTACAGTGTTACCTCGTACAACACTGTGAAAAATGAGCTTTCCTGTTCAGCATGATAAACCTGGTCAGATCTCAAGCAAGTGCCATGAGCCCCTTATTTGACTGACATCGGTGCTATACAATATGTCATTATTATTATTTGCACAGCCTTTTGAAGAATGCACTTTGAATTCTTAGATTCTACTTTTAAATCTTGATTCAAATTATCAATAACCAAACAGCATGACATCAGGTCACACAGGATCATGGTGACAAAGACACTAAACTTGACACAGGAACATGGTGATATAGACACTAGTGTAAATATAGAACAATGGTGACAAAGACATTAAGTTAGACACAAGACCATGGTGACAAGAAACATTAACTGAGATACTGGACCATGGTGACAGAGGCACTTACCCAGATAGAGGACCATGGTGATGAAGACAATGAAGGCGAACCAGGCATTGAACTGGGTGAGGAAATAGACAACAGCAATGACTATGTCGATGATGGTTGGCGCAATGTTGAACACAATGTAGCTGAAACACATACTAGGGTTAAGAGACATCAACCACTGGTTGTCAGGGGCTTAGCTAAACCCGTCTGCCCATTTTCAAGACTGGCAGATGACTGGCCAAGACGGGTAACTACAGCTTATAAAACTGGTTGAATTTAGAGGGGGCCAGCTGACTACTAGACTAACTGATAATTCCAAGACCAAAGGCCCACATTAAAGACTATCATTGGCACAACAAATCAGATGGATCAAGATTAATTAAATAAATGGCTCAAATAACACTGGTTTGTCATTGACAAAACTGAACTGGCCAGTAATGGCTGTGATTAACGTGAATGGCTTCCTCGGAAGCAAAAAAGGAACACATTTGTCTAACTCAAGACTGGCAAAATATTATTTCTGGCTAAGGGCCTGCTGATTGTACTACTGGTCATATTTATGTATCTTCATTTAATGAATGTTTTGTTCAAATCTATCAACACTTTCTAACGATTTTTGGATGCCAGCTGTTTACTAGAATAACCTCGTTGAAGGCACAGAGGGGAGACATGGAGAGAATGGCAGAGAGAGAGAATGGGAGACAGATAGAGAGGGGGGAGGGAAGGAGGGAAAGGGTGGAGGGAGACAGAGAGCATAAGAGAGCAAGAGAGAACATGAGAGAGCGCGAGCAAGAGTGACAGAAAGTGAGAGAGAGAGAGAAGAAAACGGAGAGAAGAAAAAGGAGAGTAGGAGAGGGGGAGGGAGAACGAGAGACAGAAAGGGGGAGGGAGAGAGTGAGAGAGACAGAAAGAGAGGGAGGGAGGGAGGGAGGGAGGGAGGGAGGAAGGGAGGGAGGGAGGGAGGAAGGGAAGGCAAGAGAGAGCAAGAGAGAGAGAGAGATAAGAAAAGAGAGAGAGAGAGAAGAAAAAGAAGAGTGTGAGATAGAGACAGAGCGAGAGAGAGAGATGGCAAGAGTGTGAGAGAGCGAGAAAATGACACAGACAGTGAAGAAAATGGAGAAAGTGAGAAGAAAAGGGAGAGTGAGTGAGAGAGCGAGAGAGATTGACAAAGAGCAGGAGCAGGAGAAACTGAGCGCGAGAGAGAGAGCAAGAGCGAAAGAGACAGACAGAGAGAGAGAGCATGAGAGATGAAGACTTACTTGAGGAGGTTGTTGATGCTGCTGGTGCCTCTGTCCATCACTCGCAGCACCTCGCCCGTCTTACGACTGAGATGCCAGCGCAGAGACAAACTGAAACAACGTAACTTGCGGTCTCGGATAGCATACCTATTATGTCAAAGCCTCTCATCGCACACCTGTGATATCAGTTTCACATGGCATACTTGTGATGTACCAGTCTCTCACAGTGCACTGGTATTGTCACAGTCTTGCTTAGGGCACTGATAATATTGAAACGAAATTTAATTATTATAACCAATTTATTATAGTTAAAACCTGTTGTAATTACACTGTACTGCACTACAACAAATTTATATCTTTAGAAGAAAGAGGAATTGGCCGAAGCTCAACATATGATATGAATCTCACCTGTGCAGGTGGGCAAATAACCCCACCCCGACCTCCCTGGTTGTGTACTGCTGCACCCAGATCCACAGGAAGCTGCGCATGTTGTTGAGGAACCCCATGGAACCTGCACAGATGGATAGGGTAGAGGGGAGACATGACACACAGATCTAACATAAAGCAGTACGGACATATCAGACAGGTTTAGCAACAGCTGAGTTCACGCTGAACCATACATAAATAAATAAATAAAAGTACTTATATAGCGCCCAATCAATTAAAATTGCCCTCGGGTGCTTTACATACATGCACACGTATATAATAGTATTTTACATTTAAAAAAATGCTAACTAAGAAATAAATATGTAAAAAATATAACATTACCTTAAATATAGTTATTAAAAAAGAGAGATCATTAAAAAAACGTTTAAATAAATTAAGACATTCTTAAAATCTACTATAAATACATTCATTTATACAAGAAGAATAACCATAAATAAGTTAAGAAACTAATAAAACAAAAACTATATTAATCAATAGAAAGCACATAAAATGTCATAGTCGGTGAATTATAAAAACGCTTGTTTAAAAAGGTGAGTCTTCAAAAATGTTTTAAACACTTGTAATGATGTTGCTGTCCTGAGTGTAGGAGGCAAATTATTCCACAGAACCGCCGAGCAAACCGCGAAACGGTGATCACCATGAGTAACAGTTTGTAAGGTCGGTACGAACAAAAGGCGAGGCTGCGAGGTAGATCGTACAATTCTGTTGATGGTACGGTAGCCAATTAACTCACTTACGTAGTCCGGCGTTAGACCATTCAAGGCACAATACGTAAACACCAGCATTTTGTAGGTCGGTCTCAAATGAACGTGTAGCCAGTGTAAACGCTGCAAAACGGGCGTGATGTGTTCGTATTTCCTCGTGCGAGTAATTAGGCGAGCGGCACAGTTCTGCACCCTTTCTAGACTTTGCATCACCGTGAGTGGGAAACCATAAAGTGCATTCCCATAATCTAAACGGGATGTCACTAGTACGTGAACAAGTGTCTTGCATGATTCTTCCGTCAGATGTGGCCGAATTCGCCCAATGTTTCTAATATGATAGTAGCAGCTTTTCAGTGTTGGCAATTTGCTGTTCCATTTTCAGGTTGCTATCAAATAGCACACCCAAACTGCGCACGCACGATGATGGTTGAATTCGATGGCCGGCTACTGTGAAAGCGGCTACTGTGAAAGCCAAGTCTGAATGAATAGCCACATTTTAGATAAAATTGTTCAGAAGGATTGTGGACATTTCTTACTGACACCAAATAACAAATATATATCAGTAATGCAAGCCACAGTCAGACCTGCCTACCCCAAAAAACTTCCTGTCAGTAATCCATCTTCCCATTTACACTGATTTTCAGGAATATAGGCTTGCTGTCAGTAATAGTTCAGAACCGTGTCAGATATTGTCACGAAAAGAACACCACTGACACTGTCAGTAATACTTTGATACTGTGACTATGACGATAGTTGCACCCAAAACATAATTGTCTCTAATAAACTATGAGGTGTTTTGAAGTGTTCTGTTAACAAGGTAAGGTAGATGTTCATAACCAGCATTGATGGAAATCAAACGTGAAGAAGCGTAACTGTAATGTAAATGAATGTATCCACATTGTAATTCTGATTTTATGTAAATTTCAAAAACAGCATGCCGACTACAAAAACTTGACAAATTATAACAATGCGTCACGGCATTGTCTATTTGTGATGTCATTAGGATTAATATTAGTAGCCGGTAGACCTAAGGCCAGGCTATAGACTACACAGTATAGTAGCTTGACTAGATCAAAGACAGTCATGCCGGGGGACGGCAAAACCATTACATTACGCTAGTCATCGACATCGTCTAGACTCTAGTCTACTCAACTCTATTACTAGTCTAACAACGTAGTCAGTACCTGCAATTATCCCGGCCACCAGGGCAGTGACCATGTAACTGTGAAATAGGAAAATAAATTTAACGTATCCAGCAATATGTAAAGCCGACCCCCTTCTTTAAACTTGACAATAAGGGCCATGTCTGCGTGCATGCTGTTATAAACGTTTGCAGTACACATTTCTTCTTGGCTGGTGGTGCCATTTTGATCCACGCCACCATTTCGTGCCGCGTGAGTCGTGACTTCGTTTTGTTTGAGCGCCATGAGCGCGGAAATGCGAATTTGTTGTAACGCTGTTTCCTATTGGTCAGATTAAGACCAGAAGCAGCGAATGAAAACCATATCACAACAAGCAGCATATATATGCTGCCACCTGTTGAATAAAGTGAAGCTAAATTTGAGGAGTACGTAAGTGATTGATAATCATTGTGACAACGAAAGAATCCGTAATATTTTCATCCCTCGCCGTAATACCGTAATTTTAGGTGTATTTCCGGAATGATTCCGGACAATCCGGAATAGTAGGGAGGTCTGCACAGTGAAAGCCACAGGACCACAAGAACCACTTCTGACAAAAGTGAAAAACTTAAAACCCCAATGGTTCGCACACAAGATTCTTACCAAAGAAATATTAAACAAAGCATGGTTAAAGTATGGATCTAATGATATTTAGAGCAAAAACACTTATAACTGAAACTGTCTACGGAATGTGTACAGCACGCACATAGTAGCACCAACAGTATTTTACTGTTAATGTAAATGTTCATACTTTAGTGTCATTGTAATAAAAATGATGACATGTATATACGTGAACACTGAAACCATACAGGTATGCCATACAATTACACACATGCATATTATTGTATGTAAGAGACAAATAGTATAATAATCCTGGTAGAATAATCTGACACTTTACTACGAACATAACAACAACAAATATATGTATTAGTACAAATAAACATAGTTTTACAATTTAATTAAGCCAACTCACCAATACCGCCGCCTTGTAGGAAGCGTAGGAATACGTAGATGAGAATGTAGTCCCAACGGAACTGCAGTTTGCCAACAATGACCTGTTTGCTTTCGAGAGACACCATTGCCACTGTACTCGTCGCGTTCGTGATTGTCAGACTGTCAACTGGAAGCAACAACAAAGACGTAAATCCCAGTCATTTCTCATGACGCGAACTTCACATGACAAAATACATGTAAAAGGTGAGTCCTGAGTCCTTATATAGCACAATATCCAGTCATCAGGACTGAGCAAATCGCTTTTCACTTTACTCCCTGGCAGACCTGTTCAATCGAACACCATCTCAACATTTCTGGGAAGGATTCAGCCACGCTGCAATTAATGCGCGACGACTATTCGTACACAAATATCCACAACGGTCTATAGCCAGGTATTCATTCATACAGCCGAGTGAACTGAAGCAACATAGAGTAAACGAACTTGCCCAAGGTTCAACACCGCCGCACAGGATTTGAACCCGCGTTCTCTCAGTCGAGAGTCCGGAGCTCTTACCACTGCGCTACTGCATGTAACAAATCACTATGTTAGTAGCATACACTTGTTAGGTCATACTGAATGTAGTGCAAAGAATGAAAAGCATGACCAATATGTAGGTGATTCCTCTCCACTCAGTTAACAATATCTGTGGAAGAACGTTTGAGAGTGACTAGGAAGTTAGCATCTTAGTGGCTGGGTTTTACAAAAGAAATCATTCGGGCACCGCAGGGCTATAACTGTACAATATAAACCAGGTGTATAACTGAAAGATAATAGGGCAATTCTAACAATAATATGTTCAACATGTTTCATACAGCCATGTAGTGATCATGAGATGACAAGAACCTGGGCATCATGCAAGGGGTGGGTCCTTAATGCACATATGTACAGATTTAAACTCACATCCACAAAAGATGACCGATACTGACCTGTTTTATATGGTATTGGTGAAAAGATTCACAACTCACCCCACCATGTGACCAATACTCACCTATGTACTTATATAGTATGGGGGTGAAGGGATTCACAACACGCCCCACTAGAAGCAGCCCAATGCAGCAGACAACGTCAAACTGTAAAATGACACTCTTCTTGGGCCACATGAACGGCCACACCATCTTGCTCTTCTCCCACAGCCCCTTCCAGGTGGAGCTGTTTCTCGGTGATGAAGCTGCCGATGACGTGCCAGGCCCAGGAAGCAGAGCCTGTCATGTGACACAGCAACGTGTGGAGTTGACATCAACTTTATAAAATCCCACCCTGGTGATTTGATGTGTCATGGTCATATTTATTCATTCCATAAATGCAAAATACATTTGATCATATGACTGCAAATAAAAGTATCCAATCAAAGGAGTGTGTGCTGTACAATAATGTAGATAAGCAATATGTACATGCTATGTTTACAGACTTAAATTATTTAATCATGCAAGATCATTAATCAAAGCGACATTGGTTGTAACAAAACCTCTTGTTTGATCAGGTCCATAATAAATAATGTTGATAAAATAAATATATTTTAGTTCGGATTAAACTACAACTATAAAATATGTGCCTAATTCAAGTTAAAAAAAAACACTGGCTGTATGATAAGAATTTGAAAGTAATAATCCCGGTTACAAAAATACTGGCAATAATTACTGTCCTCAAAACAAGAAGACACAAAGACCTACCTCCTGGTCGCTGTTGGCGTTGATGAGAGGGTTCTGTAGAGGAATACCTGGGGCAAGGAATCCCAGGCCAAACACCAGGAGGGTCGCCACATAGCGGAATATCCACAGACCCAGTCGGATCTTGTTGGAGAAACTAAAACAGGCCAGAAGAAAAGATCAGGGTTTACAGCGTTTGTCTGTGATATATCAAAAAACATAATTTGGTTCACTAAAGGTGAATACGTGTTTACTGTTAAAAACATATATTTAACAAGGGCTGTGATTTAAATTCAGCATTTCACAAACTCTTCTAAGAGAATTTGTGACATTTTTATACAATTTTGTAGTGAAACATTTCAACTGTTTTGAAACTAATAAAATAACAACTGAATATTGCCTTATTATTTTTTATCATATAGCACTTAAATAAATGGCAAACCTGCCATACATATATTTTGTTATTTATTTTTTAATGAAATACTACCGGGGTACTTACGTTCTGTTGATCCACCACCAGAGAGAGCTGTACCAGGAAAGGAATGCAATGTTCTCCGCAGCGAACGCTATCGTCACAAAAAGAAGAACCACAAGTCCATGCCCCCTAGTGGGAATACTGGGCAGCATGCGGCGGCGTTCGAGTGAGATGACGAGTGCAGCCAGGAGCCACGCTACGGCCGTGAAGCATGCAGCAAGGATCTGGTATGGATACAACTCACGCGGCGCGATAATTGTCAACTGCAACACCACGTGTACCACTGCCTCAATTGCCATGGCGATTGTCAATGACATCTGCAGGACATACAGAAACGACCTCGGCCGCAGCACCAGGTCGAACTGTGTCGAGTATCGGCGGTAAATTAGACATTCGATGCCACCGAATACGAGCATGATTCCAAAGAGGACGGACGACGTGATAGTGTTGATGAAACATGGCGACAGACCCTGGTCCACCCATGCATCCGATAGGGTCAGGTTGGGTCCGCAGTAGGGGGGCATCGTGGACAGCAGTGACCCTCAAGGGTCAGAGGTCATCATACGGATCTAGAACAGAAAACACATATTACTGTGAGCAGGGCAATTGGAACGTAACTGTGACATTGCATACTTAAGCAAGTCAACACAGCTTTGAAAGCACGTAGCATGAACCATGATGAGCCCAAGCCTACACAGAAAAATCTTGAATGGCAATAAGATAAGTGGTTTATCAGCTTAACTTCAGCATTTTGGCAAAGCAATATGCAATGAGGTATATTGAAACTTATGTATTTGGCAGCGCTCCCTGCCATGCAAGGATATTTCAGTGTTACTTTTTCAAACATGACCCACTGGTTCAGCTGAACACAGGCTAGTTCTGACAATGAGACCTGCTGATCTCACTACACAAACACCACTGTCAGTCTAGATCACCATCTCGTGAGTGGAGAAGTAGTGAAAACCATTAATAAGAGAGAATGTCAGCAAGCTTGGTGCTGGGATACTAGGTTTATTAGCAAGGAATTTTTAGTTGAGACAATATAATTATAAAACAATATTTTACTACTTCATGGACAAGATATAAAACAACTGTGTCAGTGAAACTGCAACTTCATAACTGACAGACTTGCTCACAAAAACACACACATGCACTGTCATGTTGTACACACTCAGCCACATTCACTCAACACATGTACACATCAAACTTACTAGTTACTACAAAGGTAACATCCTGAAGACTCGAATGCACAGTTTTTCCTGCCACTTCAGAAAGACAGTATGTCTAAATGATACCTACATGGGCTGTACCATGCAGAATGCTTCCAACAGCGACAAGACCATTCACCCACAATGCTCTCTCGATGTATGCAAGACTGCCTCTCCCTATAATAGACCACACTCAACCTACGGCAGTGCGTGACTACTGCTATAACGTCCTTACAAAACACTTGACATACAGCTTGACAACTCTGGCCATATTCATACAAGACACTGAACAAACAGTGTCACAACTGTGACAATGTCCTCATGGCCCACACCAAAGAGTTAAGCACCCTGTGTTAAGTATCTCACTTCAACTGACTGTCATTGTCACCACCTATGGCCAGTACTCAGGAAGTTTACCATAGACCCTGTGCAATTACGCCTAACTGTCCTATGGTAATGAGGCTTAACCACCATAATGGTTATATAAATTGTCTATCTTTAATAATACATTTTGTTACTTACTAGAGTTCAGTTGTGTCCTGGAAACAGGGTGTTTGTAACTGTGTGTACCTTTAGGGGTGCAGACATGCCCAACTTTCCCATACCTGAATATGTTGACCAAGCAGTGAATGACCCCACCCTAGTGTGATGGTTTCCGCCCTCCCCCAGTCTCCCTAATGTCCTGGATAACCACAACACACACCTACTTAGTTCAGCATGGCTGTGGTTATCCCTAGGCCCAATATGGGGAGGCTGGTCCAGAAAGACATACCTTTCAGAATGAAGTCAACACAGAAACTCACACGTACTGCTATTTCCTTTGATGTATCTAGTTCAAAATTATGTGTGTACATCCCATTTACCCGAAGGCCAAGTATAAACTATTTCAAAATCACCCACTATTGTAAGGTGTATCGCCGTTATTGTGAAGTTTGAATAGAATTAAGATGAACTCAAATCAACCAGTCAGGGTGAATGTAGTATTATTCTACGTATTAACTCTGACTTTATTAATATAACTAATCATCTAACAATTCATCCAACAAAATCCAACAAAGCCCAACACGGTGGATGTACGTTACACTAGGGTCAGACATTACACTAGGGTCAGATAAGGTCCATCATGGTGGATGTACGTTACACTAGGGTCAGACAAGGTCCACCACGGTGGATGTACTTTACACTAGGGTCAGACAAGGTCCACCAAATTTGGCACTTATATTTATTATAATATATAAACACATCACAGATAGTATCACTGGTGTCACAAAGTGTTATTGGCAAGATTCAAAAATATAAACAGAAGAAATGACAGCATCACAAACAATGAAATTTCAGGTGTTTACTCTGCATTATAATTTAAATTATGTGATTATGATGTGATTAAGAATATATATTAAGTATATATATATATATATATATATATATATATATATACATGCATGTGGTATGTTTTCTTTGCTTAATTTGTGCTCATTTATGTTAAGTTCTGATAGCAAACAGAATTCCTTCAGGCAATAAAGATTAGTATTATTATTAAATCTTTATTAAATTATAAAAAAATTATGAACAACACAAATTTGAAGGACACTAATCTTTTTTAAATTATCAATGGCAAATTAAAGAAAATATGAATTTATAATTTAAATCATGTATTCTTAGTCACATCATAGTCAGTACTTTTATTTATAATTATAATAGATGGAAATATATATTTCTCTGAAGTCATACTGATCTATGACTATTGACTTGTCAAGCAAAGGTTGCACCTGCAAGTGACATTTCAGTCTATTGACCATTCTTCATTGTCATCAATGAACATTGTTGCACCTGCAAGTGACATTTCAGTCTATTGACCATTCTTCATTGTCATCAGTGAACATTGTTGCACCTGCAAGTGACATTTCAGTCTATTGACCATTCTTCATTGTCATCAGTGAACATTGTTGCACCTGCAAGTGACATTTCAGTCTATTGACCATTCTTCATTGTCATCAGTGAACATTGTTGCACCTGCAAGTGACATTTCAGTCTATTGACCATTCTTCATTGCCATTTTACTCACAACACTGAGAAATAAACATTGGCCAGACACATCTGGATAATGTCACCATTGATGTTGCCTCTGCACTAAGCTGGACACAGCTATCCCTCAGGAATACAACAGAGGGGGTCATAGAGAGCCTATATCCTAATAAGGGAATAACCCACTCTGGTAACCAGGCAGTGACCAAGCAGTAGCCAATCACTTCCCAGTCTCTGAACTGGGGAAACTCAGTCTAAATTCCTCTGTCACAGAGAAAGTTTGTTTGTTTTCTGTTGTTTATTACATTTCGCTGGTATTTTCTCTTGATTTTTTGTAAGCATATATATAACAGCCGAACGACATTGGCGCTTGGCGATTTTAATGCCCATTGTCTTGTCTTTACCATTTACATTACTATTGACTACATGTAATTAAAGGGTATTGCCATTTTCCACCCTTATTCCATGACTCACTTTCTCTACATAAACCTAGCAATGTGCAGCAGATTCCAATACACATCACACTCTATAACTACACTCTAGATGAGGCGAGGAGCAGTGAATAAAAATAATCTAATAGGACACATGACATAGATCTAGTAGTTTTCTCTCTCCTACAACCACCCCTTCCATAAAGACAAGGCCACCACATAAGCTGGGTAGCCTTGTGATCAGTATCAATGATACGTAAATAACAAAATATATATTTTAAAAATATATTATCAGTCTTGCATTTTACATTTGCCTGTACATTTAACTAGTTATTTATAGGTAGTGGTAAAACTTGACCTGGTCAACAGGTCAGAAGAGCCATTCAACTGTGAGGCCTGTGTAAACACCCCATGCCCCACTACCCACTCTGCCAGCAAATACCACCTGCCACAGCTGTGTGACAGAGACTTGTGGCTCAGAGACATTCTGTGGCCAACTCAACTGTCCTCCTGTGTGGACTGTGGGCAAAATGGCAAGGGCATTGAGATTAAATTTAATTAAGTTTCACATGAACTGGAATTGAATTGCAATTCTGTTGAGAAACTCCCGTACTCCCGGAAAAGAATAGTCTCCCAGATTGTAGACTTTTAGGTGGTTGAGTATCGGGGGCATCTGTAAACCACAGAACGAGGTGGAATATGAGGTGGAACTGATGTAAATCTCTCTTGCATTTGATTTGTGTTTCACATGAGACTGATACTTGACGCATAGTTAAATATTAAAGTAACACACCCTATCCGGCAATATGAAGGCATAATAACTAGATTATGGTATATTTTATGCAATGGAACATCTCAGAACGACAGTAAAGTGTTGCTAGTGACTGCTGGAACCGCCAGTAGGGGTCAATCGTTCCGTCAACGATCCATCTCATAAAAGTGTAACTTAATCTATGCCTTCATATTATCGGAGATGTTGTATTATATCAATTATTTTAAGTATGCGTGAAGTACAAGTCTGATGCAAAGCACACACCAAATGCTAGAGAGGTTTTACGTTGGTTTCACCTTGTTCTTCCTCGTTCCACGGTTTATAAAGCCCCATGTCAAGGGGATGTAGCTGAAGTCTGAAGGTTCTTGGTGTAGGAGTTCAGACCGATTTACCTCTCCTTCTGACAACATGGGAAACAGGGGTCCCAGTTTAGTGGCCGTAGTTTATTATCAAGCATTCTACCTGTTGGTTTGTGAATTATCTTATGTTGCAATAATGTAAGTGTGTGTATCTGCGCTGAAAAATAATGTTTAGGCGGTGTTTATGAGCGGTAATGATTTTTTACTCTCAGTGTCGTATTTTGGTTTTCTTGATTTATGCATGCGGCCATCTTGGATCACTGATTTGCAAGAGTATGTCCATATTGAAATGTGACGAAGAAATTCAAAGGAAAATGAATCTGAAAATTTCATGGTAATCTGTGAATAAAAAGTTATAGTAATTATGGATTTAAAATGGCCTATGTTTGACGATGTTTTGTGAGTATTTAGTTAGTCGAATGATGCGGAATGCATGTGCAGAAGGGTAAAGAATTGTGTCGACGATAACATGATTACAATGATGGCTTACCAACTGATAGCGCAAACATGCATGATGTCCGTTTATGGAACCCCTGTCTCAAAAGACACTGTCATTTTGCCTTCTTCCCCGTATGGGTGGTGCATGCAGTGCATCGTGGTATACAATGCACTCAGATAGTGACGTGATCGACAGCAGGTGACTTTGATTAATACTGCCAAGTATCTATGTCTGCAGTAATTCATTGCTGCCATGTTTAATGTAACTGATTGATTTGTTGAGCTATTTAGCATATACACAATATTGTGTGTTGGTTACATTATTACAATTTATGATAATTTATGTTTGAGTTCATTTATTGTGTTATTGTTATTTGTTTATAAAATTATATTACACAACTTACTTTCATTCTGTGTGTCATTACTGGGGTATACTTTTGATGACAAGTATATTTAAAACTATTCTTAAGTTCTGAGTATGTTACTTGTATATTGTTGATCAATTATTTTGTATTGGTATAAATTATTTTGATATAGGGCCAACTATTTATGTATTTAATTTGTATATACCAGTTTTCTTTTTTATGTTTAAAATTACAGAATAAAATTATATCTCTTCATTTGTCACTATGTAGTATACATTAAATAATATACAATAAATAAACATTATGACTTACTGTATATATTAATTGAATATAATCATAAACAAATGAGTATAATGGTAGGCCCTATTGTTGATGATAACAATGGGTTTAACCACAGTATGTTACAAGTTAATTGGTTTGTGAATCATACTAGTTATGAGCTTTGCACAATATAACAAGTGTTGTGTAATGGGGGACTATTATTGGCCTTTTGTGGTTGTAATCCACAGCCCAATCAACAAAGCCTTTCACGTGGTTACAACTTCATACAGTTGTTTTAATGTTATGAAGATAAAACCACACTGGTCATCTTTGCTCAGTTGCAGTGTCGTGTTCATGATGGTGTGTGTGTGTGTGTGTGTGTATGCGTGTGTGTGTATTTACTTTTTATGTGTGTATTTATTGTTATATGAAATTTTTTATTGGCCTTCTTTATAGATGGCAAAAGACTCAAGATGATAAAAAGTTATTTTCTTGTGATTTATATACAAAATCAGATCCGCCAGAGAATATTCAAAAAAATTCATGAAATTTGAAACTTTGCCAAACTGTAGTTTTCTTAATTTTGCACTTAGCTACATGAAATGAATAGCATTATACTTCTTATAGTGATCACTCTACTAGAAAATATTTTAGATTGTTCTTGTGATTTATATGCTAAATCAGATCCGTCGGAAAATTGCTGAAAAAATCATTAAATTTGAAACTTTACAAAACTGCTGTTTCCTTAATATTTCATTTATGTACACAGGACAAGCACCATTGCACTTCTATTAGTGACCATTATCAGGGGAAAATAATAAAAAAAAACTCTTGTTATTTATATGCAAAATTAGATCTGTCAGAAAACTGTCAGAAAATTTCATGAAATTTGAAACTACCAAGCTGTAGTTTTTTTTTTTTTTTTCACTTAGATACATGAAACAACTTCCATTGTATTTCTTATAGTTAATGTTGGATAACATCTTGCAAAAAACATGAGTACCAAATGGAAATACAAGTTTGCATGATTTTTTTACAAAATACAAATGCCAACACCAGGTTCTTAGCTGGGGTAGAAGAACACGAAGTGATGAATATTGTTAAGTTGTAAAAACAAAAAGTCTATAGGTTATGACAATGTTGATATGATAATTGTTAAAAAGTTAATTTCCAATGTTGTAATACCATTTACTCATACATGTAACAAATCATTTAGTAGTGGTGTATTTCCAAGTAAACTAAAAACTGCCCAAGTAATTCCTATATTTAAGACTGGGGAAAAGAATGTTTTTACTAACTATAGACCTGGCGCCGCTTTCATGAAGCGTACTTAAAGATACGCAATCACTTAGCGTCACGTGTTTGCGTAAACTCCTATGTTCGCTTATATTAAAAAATGGGCCAAGTGGCCCTGAAGTCCTTTAGACTAATACGTCTATATGTGATCCCGGTTGACAAAATGAGTGATAAGTCAGAAAAATTGTAACATTGTTTTCTTACATCCTTGTAAAGGTTTGGTAGGGTGCTTTACACGGTTTCAAAAATTATATGACTGCTACAAAAATTAGCTAAGTTATGGAGCATTAAACATGGTAGGGGTCAAAAAGTGAAAATGAAGAAAACGACTGTTGAAATTACATATGCAAATGGATTGCATGGAAATATTACATGCACAACATTCAAATGTGGCACACAGTATGTAATATGTATGTTATGTTGCAATGATACACTGGAAGTACAAATGTGCTGCTACAAAGACTTATCACGTTATGCCAGATTATGTCTTTATGTGTACAACTAAGAGGACAGACTATTTGAGAACAAAAGGTAGACTCACTGTTTGACACAGTTTAAAACCTACAGGCAACTGTCCAGTTTAACAGGGGTCTAGTGGCTTAATGCTGTCTGTTGACACAAGCTTCTGCCAGTGACCAATTACATATTAGTCACAGTTTCCATCAAACAATAGCAGACAGAGAATCTTAGCTCCGCAGCTGGGTGTAATACACAACAAGTTATAAATATAGCTACTCTGAGGTAGACAATTAATTTTAGTTAGCAAATTTAGCATTTTAGGGGACCTCTGGTGCCCTTAGAATGAATCAATCAAATACAGATTTATTGTGTATAGTGGCACTACCATATGAAATGTCTATGAAAAATTTAAGAAAAAGTTACTGAACAGTTTTTGAAAAAATTTAAAATGGGTCAGCTAGACGTTTGAAATTGAAGCTTTGTAAAACTTTTGTCTCGACTTCACCGAAGGCGGTGTCCTGCTGTCAGAACTTCGAAGGTGTTACTCACCTAACTTACAAATATATAGGGAGCTAATGGAGAGGCCCATCATAATCCATAGCACTACAAAATTAAGTATCTGAAAGTCACACTTCATATACTGAGTGACACATCTCATACTGTCTCTCTGCACTGTCACAATGTCCAATAGTTTCCTATCACAACCCTCGTATACAATATACCAAAGCTATATATTTCTAACACCACAACATATGTATTATCATTGGATAGGTAATCGAATAATCTTTCAGATGAATGCAACTTGTAGCAGCAGAAAATGAAGCATACAAAAGTTACACCGCAAACAATGACATGCATTCTCAAAATGTGATTCATTCAAAAATTAGTGCTATATAATAGTAGTTTGTCAAAATGTAAACAAACTCAAAGACAGTTGCAGCTTACTGTCCACCAAGCAGTAGCAGAGCAGTTTTATAATAATAATAATCCACAAGTTAAGTGGCAGTGGTCTTTCTTGTATCATTCATGTGATGTTTATTGTGAGCAGGGCAGACAAATGGTTATCATACGTAGACAGGTACAGAAAGAAACTGAAATTTTCTATAAAAAAGAACACGTTTGCCTATCAATGGCATGCATTTCCTATTGTTGCTGTTTCTGCCGGGCAGAAACTGTTTCTGCCCGGCATAAATCAAACAAGCCTGTAGGTAATTATTAATCAAATGTTTTTTGGTGAATCATAGTTACGGATCATTAAGGGTTATGATGGAAGTAAAGTGTTTACTGTTCACTGAAAAAAACAGCTCCACAGAACTAATTATAGTTATTGTTAAGATGTTTAACCTAGTTCCATCATCTGACATTGTGCCAACAGATTGGTGTATTGGGATCATTAAGCCTATATAATTATTATACAAACATAGCAGCAGACACTGGGACAGTGTGACTGCTGCCTGGCTAAATGGATGCAATGGTGCTTTGAAGTTAGTTCTTCTGCCAACTATCCTTTTCACACAAGCCTATAGGTTTAGTAGCTGCCAGCACACTACTGAGCCTAAACTACCATGCAAGTGTGAAAACCGTGTTGATGTATTTGAACTTGATCCACTAATTAACTGTCCACCAAGCAATAGCAGAGCAGTTTTATAATAATAATAATCCACAAGTTAAGTGGCAGTGATCTTCATTTTATCATTCATGTGGTGTTTATTGTGAGCAGGGCGGACAAATGGTTATCATACGTAGACAGGTACAGAAAGAAACTAAAATTTTCTATAAAAAGAACCACATGCCTAAACAAAGCGAATGTAATAGGTGAAGAACAGGTAGTGTTCAGATAGGGGTATTGGTTGAATTGTATTTGTCTTGACACAAAAGGCTTTATTGTGCCTTAACTATGTCAACTCTTCTAATGGTTGACATTTGGTTGTTTCAGGTATCAACTATATTGTGAATCTGTAATTATTAGTCTATATTGATACAATTGAGATACACATAGTACCATGTCTACACAAGGCATGGCAAACGTAAACAGAACAGTAGAATGCATTTGATATAAATGAAGTGTAGGATATTTCACTCTATAGTTGTCCAGAATATTAATTTGCTATGTTTGTCACCTACAGGTGACAGAATATTAATTTTCTATGTTTGTCACCTACAGGTTTCTACAGACAATACATCTTTAACCAATAGACACCACAGTCACACCATTTTATAATAATTAAATGAACATCAAAATAAACACAACTTGCAATTATAGAAAATCAATAGTTTTGAAGATACAGTTTAAAAGTGTTAGGCAACTGTTCAGTTTAACAGGGGTCAAGTGTGTCTACTCTGCCTGGGTGCTGTGACCAATTAAAGATTAGTCAAGGTCTCAATGGACTGGGCTGTAGAGATTAGTCACAGCTGTTGACTTTGTGGAACAATACACAACATCTAATGTTTGGGGTGGTCTCAAGGGCCCTTCTCAAAACCACATCACTAGATAATGTAAACCTTTTGCACTTTGGGGGCCCCTCAGGTGCCCTTAGAATGATTCAATCATATATAGATTTCTTGTATATAGTGGCAGCACCCCAAGATACATCTATGCAAAATTAGAAAAAAAGTTGATGAACAGTTTTTAAAAAAATAGGCCAAATGTTACATTTTTACCAGTTTTGGGGTCCTTGGAGGCCCTAGGGAGCCCTTAAAATGATTCAATCAAATACAGATTTGTCGTGCATAGTAGCAGTGCTCCAAGATATGTCTATGCAAAATTTGAGAAAAAGTTGCTGAACGGTTTCTGAGATACGGCAGCTAACGGCGGACGCAGAGTGATGGCAATAGTCCCTTGGACCTTCGGCCAAAGGACTAAAAATCACGTAATTTACTAAGACAATCATCTTAGCGTTAAGAACATTCTTAGCTGCTTCATGAAACCGGCCCCAGTATCTCAACTTCCGCAAATTTTCAAAACTTTTAGAAAAATTATTTAATTCTAGGCTAGATAAATTTATAGAAAAGTATGACATTTTAAACAGCAGTCAATATGGGTTTAGAACAAATATGTCAACTTCAATGTTTCTGTTAGAACTAAACGAAACCATTACTACTGCCTTAGACCAAAAGAAATGCACAATTGGTCCATACACGGAAGAGATCATAACGATCATATCGGCTTACACACGCAACAAGGACGACCTGAGTCGGAAAAGGACCAATTTTATGAACAACTGGAGAGAACCACCTCACAAGTTGAGTCGGTGATTATTGGTGGTGACCTACATGGACACATTGGAATTAATGGAAGAGACACAAACTCACACGGTAACAGAGGTTTCGGTGGCAGAAACAAAGAAGGAGACAGAGTAGTGGAGTTTACCAACACTTACGATCTGGTGATCGTGAATACATGGTTCACAAAGACACAAAGCCAGCTGATCACATTTAAGAGCGGCAACAGGGAATCACAAATCGACTACATCTTGACCAATCGAAGACATCTGAAGGACATCATGAACTGTAAAACAAAGCTGTGATATCTCAACATAGATTGGTCGTGATGAACCTGAGGACAAAACCGAAGAAGGTGAGATGCTATCGACAAGAGAACAAAGTCAGGATCAGGTTGTGGAGATTTAAGGATCAAACAGTAGCTGACGATTATGCCAAGGATGTCGGCAACAACAGGTAGGACAACGAAGACTGGTCAACCCTTTGTAATACAATCAAACAGAAGGGCAGACGTCAACCCTCTAAATTCCGACTGAATTGGTCGCATATGCGACTGTTTTTTCTGTTTGGTGACCGACACATTATGTACGGTCGCCCGCTGGCGACCGCGACTAGTCTGTAATAACAGATCATGCGTGGTCATTTGCTGTTTCATAAACCACGTGTTGTCGTTTCTCGGAAACACCGTAAACGATACTGACATTATTGGCGATATTTTTAAACAAACTTGATTACTCGGTAAAGGTATTCGTTTATTTTGGTGGGTTTAATTTTATAACACAGGATTTTTAAAACGCGCAAGGCAAATTGCTACGGAGTGTCATGGCGCCCGTGGTACTTCGAGTCAACCGACGTAAACAGGGACGCGAACGGAAGGCGCTAATGTAAACCGTTTTACGATCGTTGTCTGGCTGTCCACTAAACACATTTAACAAAGAGATTTAGCAAGATTGCCACCCAGAGAATTAACTCTAGGTGACAGGTGGACAAGGAAGCCCTTTGAGAACTTTCTTATATATAATCTACACTGCTCCGTTGCTAATGTAACTTCATGTACTCTAGTCCTTCTATCTTTCTTAACTGAGAAAAAAATATTTCTATCAATATTTACATAACCATTCATTATTTTCAACACTTCTATCTGATCTCCTCTCAATCTCCTGGTCTCTAGTGATGTTAAGCCACATTTTTTAGGTGTATTTCGTAACTAAGATCCCTCAGTTTTAGTAACATTTTTGTTGCTCTCCTCTGTACTCTTTCTAGCATATCTATGACCTTCCTGCAATATGGCCTCCACGCTTGAATACAATATTCTAAATGAGGCCTAACTAGTGTTTTGTACAATGGTATTATTAGCTCTTTTTCCTTATACGTTATGTTTCGCCTAATTAATCCAAGGATTTGATTTCCCTTTGAAGCTGCAATTCCGCACTGCTGTGAAACCTTCATATCATTTTCTTTTACAGTAGTACTTAGTACAGTACCCCCATTGTATATTCTACCTCTTCGTTCCCATGTCCTGCATGGAGGCATTTACATTTCCCAAAATTGAACAGCATTTGCCACTTTTCAGACCATTTGATCAACTTGTAAATGTTGCCTATCTCCATCACTTTTAATCCTTCTAAACACTTTTGTATCATCCGCAAATTTCAACACCTTGCTTGTTATTTCATCATCCAAATCGTTGATATATATTAAGAATAATATAGGTCCTAGTACTGATCCCTGTGGTACCCCACTCAATACCGATTTCCAGGTTGAAGCCTCCCCATCAACTACTACATGTTGTCTTCTGTCAATCAGCGATTTTTCTATCCAGTTTATTTCCTATGCCATGGGCCTTTAGTTTAAACAGTAATCTTTGATGTGGTACTTTGTCGAAAGCTTTTTGAAAATCTAAGTAGACGATATCTACTGGAGATCCCTCATCTACCCACTTAGTGATATCTTCCAAAAAACATAACATATTTGTTAAGCATGACCTCGCTTTAAAAAACCTATGTTGAGATGGGTTTATCAAGTTATGTTTAACAAGAAAATCCACCATGTGACCTTTAATTAGTCTTTCTAATAATTTGCAAATCACTGATGTTAAACTCACTGGTCTATAGTTCTCCGACTTGTTTCGCGAACCTTTTTTAAATAACGGTATATTGTTTGCCTCTTTCCATTCTAAAGGAACCACTCCCTCTTCTAATGACAAATTGAAAACTGTTGCAAGCGGTAAGCTAATTTGTTCTACAATTTCCAATAGTAGTTTGGGCAGAATCCCATCCACTCCAGGTGATTTATTATCCTTCATAGCCCTTATTTTCTTAGCTACCATTTCCGGGGTTACAATTAATTGTCCTAAATAGTCTGAATCTGCCCCCTTGAACTTAGCCTCTGGTACTGGCAGTGAACTAATATCTTCCCTGGTAAACACATGAACTAAAGTACTCATTTAGGTCTTCTGCCATTAAGAATCCCTCTGATATATTATTTCCAGCACTATATTCTAGAGGACCGACCTTATCTTGAACTTTCTGTTTGCTTCGAACATACGCATAAAAACTCTTGCTGTCATGTTTTATATTACTAGCTAATTGTTGTTCATAGCTTCTCTTTGAATTTCTAATTTCAGCTGTAGCTTGGTTAAGTGCTTCTTTATAACTGTTAGTCTTTATCATTTCCAGTACATCTATATGACTTCCACATCATTTGTTTATACTTAATTTTTCTAATGGCTTCTTTCGATAAGTGTTTCTTTTTGGATTGTTTCCCTTGTTTTTGAAGGGTACAAATTTATTAACTATGCACTTAATTTAACTCTAATAATATATTCCAGCATTATGTTGCTGTCTTATTTCTCAGTGTGTTATTCTAGTCTATCTTTACTAAATATTTCCTCATGTCCTTATACCTTCCTTTGTGGAAATTTCTCCTGTACTGCTTTTTACTATTCCTTTCTGATTCTACTTTGATGGTAAAATGTATCTGGTTGTGATCACTACTCCCCAGTGGCTCACATATCTTGACATTGTCAACTAATTCATTCTGTGAGGACAAAACTATGTCTAACACATTCTCACCCCTGGTTGGTTCTAGCACATGTTGAGAAAGAAAAGTATCTTGAACTAAAACTAAAAACTTGTGGTCCTCACTCCCCATACTCTGTAGAGATTTCCATTGTATATGCCCGTGGTAAAAATCCCCCATAATAATAGTCCTGTTTGCTTACTTCCCTTATACCGTTTTGTATTTTTTCATTCTCTTCTTCTATGCTTATGTTTGGACTTCAATACACTAACCCAACTGTTAACATTGAGTTTCCTGTACCTACGTTACACCAAACAGCTTCTTCGCAATCTGCTTTTCTTTCTAATTTTATTTCATAAGCCTGGATAGATTTTTTATATATAAAATAACTCCACCTCCCCTTCTTCCTATTCTATCGTTTCTAAATATTACATATCCTGTCAGTCCCAATTCGGCATCTGATATATCGGTGGTGGTCCATGATTCGGTTATACCTATTATATGAGGGTCAATAATCTCTACCATGATGTTTAGTTCATTTCTTTTGTTTACTTTACTCCTTGTGTTTAAACAAACACATTTATATCCAGCTTCAGAAGAGTTTTCCAGAGTGTTCTTTGCATGATTCATTTGTGCTGTCTTTATCTATGCCTCCAGTTTCAGGCTTTTCTGTAAGTCCCCCCTGCGAATCTAGTTTAAATAGATGCAACCTGTCCCACTGTCAACAGATAGCAGCAGGTTCTCTGAGAAAACTGCTGCCCTCTTTCCACTAAGATGGAGGCCATCTCTCATGTACATAACTTCCCTCCCAACAAAGTATCCCCATAAATCTGTGAATCCCACCCCTCTTCTTCACACATCTGCTAAACTAGTGCGTTGATCGCCATCCTCTTGCAGTTTCTATACGTTGACCCTCTTCCTCCCATTACTGGCAAAATTCCTGACAGAATAACCTGTACAACTCTTGTCTTCTTTAGCTTCCTCACTAACTGTCTATACTTCTGTACTATCGCAGTTGTTCCCTCTCTGTCAGCATTATTTGTTCCTACATGTATTAGTATAGACACTCCCTTGCCATGTCCCAATACATTCTCTACCGTGTCAGTCACATGTTCAATCCTAGCACCCGGTAGACAAACAACGACGTCCTTCCCCTCGCTCAGTGTCTTGTCCGTCTTTCTCATAATGGAGTCGCCCATAAACACCCTCTCTTTCCTCATTGCCCCCTCAACCACTGCCTCCGAGTAGCTCCTTCTTCGGTTTGCATCTGTCTGGTTGTTGTCTTTCCCCCCGTCGTCTTGTTTCCTGTCACATTCTCTTCCGATCCATTCTTTCCTGTCGCTTTTTCTCTTGTCACCTTTCCTCCTTCATCTTTCCTCCCATCTCATTTTCTTCTCTCCTCTCCCGTCATTGAAGACATGTTGCTAATTAAATGTAGTTGTCAAATCGTTAGAACACACATATTCTGGTTTCGAATACAAAACTCGAAGGAATAACAGCCTAGGTTACACTGGCTCAAAGTGATATAGCCCACATTTCGTAGTTCTCACAAATTCCGTCAGATGGCGTCATAATAGTTTTTTTAAATGTTCAGTGAAACAGCATCAGTGATTTAAACTGTTAGTATGACTGCCTGTGTAATTTACATTTGTTAACTTATACATTTAGCACTGCTGCATTAGAAACAACCAGTCATTTATGTTATTGTGTGAGAGGAATTATTTTATTACCTAAATAGATTTTGTATGGTTGTTACTGTGTTGCAAATACTGCACAAATAAACGTTCTTAGAAAAGTTAACCACACAGTAAAACAGTATTATATAGATGCATAGATCATAACATTGTGATATTTTAAATATTTGACAGAATGTATTATTTCTCAAAGTTAACTTTGAAATAAAATATTATTTTCCTGAAAAAAATGGGCTTCTTTTTCACTTAAAACAGGAAATGCATCATTTGACACGCAAAATGCCTCATTTGACACAGCATTTGCCTTTTTCTGAAACATAATTTTAAAACAGAATTGAAACGGAATTTGCCTTTTTTTAAATGGAAAATCAATGTCCCTATACATACATGTATATTTACTGTAATTATTGGTAATGTCAGGGATTCCACATATGACTGTTAGTAATTTGCCAGTGTACCATATATTCATACGTTTTAAATTTATTTATACTTGAAACGGACGTCTGTGGTTAATTTGGATTAAATTTGTGCTGAAAGCACAATTACACACATAAGCACACACAAGTACTTGGCTCCTACTTTTTAAATTTGGCTCCTAAAAATGTAGGTATAGGAGCCACTTGGCTCCTAAACAAAAAAGTTAACTTAGAGGGTTGAGACGTCACTGTGGGATCATGAGGGGCAGCAAGTCTATGCAAAAATGGGAAACCTGGTGGTGGAACCAAACAGTCCTGAAAGCAACAGACAAGAAAAAGAGAACATTCAAGTAGTGGCAACAAACGAAAATGCAAGAAGATCAGGCTGAGTACAAAAAGGCGAAGAAAGAAGTGAAGACTACAGTAGCAGTGGAAAGAGCTAAGGCTGTATAAGACCTTTATGAGACCGAGAGATTGGAGAGCCGACAAGGGGACAAAGCAATCTATAGACTGGCGAGATCTAGAGACCAGTCGACCAAAGATAACTTCGTCAAAGCAAAAGACAGTGCCGTACTTATGGCACCAAAGGAAAATATCAAGAGATGGACGAAGTACTTCAGGGACCTGCTCAACGAGTCAAGACCATCATATTGACCACAGAGACATACCACCAACCCAAGGTCCGCTGTGTGAAGTAACATATGGAGAGGTAGATAGACAGCCGAGAAAAATGATGAACGGTGGTGTTTTTAATGTACCTACAAAACACTGCCCTATATACGCTCAAAACACTACCCTATTCCAAAACACTACCCTATTCCAAAACACTACCCTATTCCAAAACACTACCCTATTCCAAAACACTACCGTAGGTAAATCTTACCAGCCAATTTATTACATTAGTCACCTTTGGGAATCATCCTATACACTAGTCGAGTTTGTATTCGTTGGAGCCAATTAGACAATATAAATTTATAAATAGTTAGTGTGAAATGACATAAAATATTAATAATTTTATGTTTAATGCCATAATTATAATTAGTTATGGCTTGATTTAGTTGTGGTTAAGGTTAGTTATAGCATAATCGTTGGAACTAGTCGGACGACGGGAATAAATTGCATGATAAGCAGACAACTGGAATGAATTGCTATTTATTATGATTCAAGTTATTAATATTATTATAATTAGTAATGGTTGGAGTCAATCTTGATGGGTTATGGTTGTATATGACATTGTCGCTAAAACCAATCAGATGACGGGAATAACATTATTTTATGTGAAATGTCATCATTCATTAGGGTTAAGATTATTATTATCATTAGCTATGGTTAGAGCCAGTTATGATTCGAGTTAGAGTATTCATCGGAACCAATCACACAATGGGAATAACTAGTTAGTGTGAAATGTCATTATTCATATGGATTAACATTATTATTATTGTAATTATTTATGGCTAGCGTAAGCTATGGTGGGTTAGGAGCACATAATCATTATAACCAATCAGACGATGAAATAAATAGTTAGTGTGAAATATCCTTAATTAAGTTAAGGTTATTATTATTATTACCTATGGTTGGGGTTATGGTAATCGCTGGAACCAATTAGACAACGGGAATAAACCGTTAGTTTGAAACATCATTATTCATTAGGGGAGGTTAACATTATTATTATCAGTTATGATTGGAGTCAGTTATGATTGGGGTTAGGGTAATAGGTGGAACCAATCAGATGATGGGACTAAATAGTTAGTGTGAAATTTCATTATTATTTAACATTAAGGTTATTATTATAATTAGTTGTGGTTGGAATCAGCTATGGTTGGGGTTGGTAATAGTTGGGTTTGTTTATGGTTTGTTTAAGCTCCCAACCATTACACTGACGACTGCCCTGTATGCCTGTACTTGTATCTGTTTCATTTTACTAACCTAGATCTATCCAGCCAGTAACATTACACTAACAGCATTATATGGTTAAGCCTACTAAGTTGTAGTGGTGTATTTAGGATCTCAGGGGGAACAAAGCGATACATCAACCTCAAATCTCCAGATATTTTACCTTCTTCCACCCCCCACAATATTTTGAATATGCACATATCTGGACGTTTTCCCGCCGATGATAAAGCAATTTAAAAATACAATGACACTACTCGCGCTTTGTTTTTAATCTTAACGTAACCCTTATTGCCAAGATACCCTACGCCATGTAAAGCTGTGTATCACTTGCCCGGATACCCCACGGTCTCCCACCAAGCGATACATACTTTTTAGATGGCCGCAAACACATAGAAATTGAAAAAAAATGGGAAAATATGTAGGGGTTTTGAATTTGAACTTAACAGTAGTTTTGAGGGTATGCTCAAAACACTATGATAGTGTTTTGAAAGTATGCTAAAAAACTGCGGTAGGATATGCTCAAAACACTATGGTAGTGTTTTGGGCGTACGCTCAAACACTACGCCACGGTATTGTTTTGGGCGTACGCTCAAACACTACGCCACGGTAGTGTTTTGGGCGTACGCTCAAACACTACGCCACGGTAGTGTTTTGGGCGTACGCTCTGCTGTCATTAAACATTTCTATCGTAATGTTTAAGGCTAACAATAATTTGTTGCCCGATAACCTTCAATTTTTGTCAATGCCAAATATAGTATGCAACACGCCAAAGAAATAAATTAAAACATGTTTATGCCCAAACCATGTTAAAGGCTGTGTATATCTGTGTATGGTGTCAAATTGTTTAGACGAGCACCTAAAAGATCACTTACAATAAGAAATCTCAAAAACGATATAAAAATTACTTAATTAAAGAGTATAAATTATGTAATTAATTTGGTTATTATTAAGGTTCAGAAAGTATTTGGAAGCACGAATGTAGTAGTCGTCTCACTTTAGCAGTAGCATATTCTTTATGTTACTAATACTGTGTTTAAGTTTATGACCACAATTTTTTATATTGATGACCGGGAAAGTGCATTTAAGCAATGAGCTTCTGAGTCATTCCATGTGAACGCAACCAAAATTCCTGAAATTTGTTGCCCTCATCTCTTAATTTTTTTAATAAATCAGTTTGGTGAAAGTCTTTGGTAAGATAAGCAAGATTCCGAAATTTGAGTGTTCACAAGTGATTTATTGATACATTTGGGGTACCCAAGGGTCACGATTCTTCTTGAGAAGGAAGCATGGAAGGATATTGAGTTACTTGTTATTTGTGTTATAGGACTGGTTTATGCCTAGTAAAGTTTCATAACAATAATCTTCTACCCTACATTCACTTTAAGCGTCGGAAGTTGGCTAATTTTATAGAAATACAATAACATAGAGCATTTGAGTGTGTGTAGATTAATAATTAAGACAGTCAGACATGTCATATTGCTATTATAATGCACACTGGTATGCTTAGATACAAAATATTTACAACGGTTAATTAAGGCTTGAATATTTAGCTCGCAATCAATGCCTGAACACCCTCTCGTGAATGATTTACTGAAAAATTTGGGGCACCCAGAAGTATCCCATTTTTTTTGTGAAGGAAGCACGGAAGGATATTGAGAGTTCCCAGTTATTTATGTTATAGGGACAAGCTTACACCTAGAAAAAGTTTTGTGACAATACATGCTATGCCTCACTGACTTTTTGGGTCAGAAGTTGATAAGTTTTTAAGAAATATAACAACGTAGCATCTTTGCATACATACAGATTCATAATTAAGGCAACCAGACCTGCCATATTACTCTGATTTGCATAGTTGCATATGTATACACCAATTATACACAACAAGGTTCTGAGGTATTTTGTTCAAATTCAAGGTATGAAAACCCTGTCGCGAGTGATTTATTGAATAAATCATTATGTTTATCAAATTGGTGCACATTAACCATACACTGTATTTATGTTCTAAGTATATTTATGGGATCTATACATTGTAGAGAACAATTCTACAAATTAAGTTTCATTGACACAGATTAAATAATGCAAGAGATATTAATCTTTGAAATGTGAATAATTTTATTTATTTTAAGAAGCCGTCACAAAATGTCAGTCCCAAATTTCAAATTGCCGTAACTTGAAAACTACTGAAGCTAGAACACCCAAATTTCGGATTTTTGCTTATCTTTCCAAAAGCTTTCACAAAGCTGGTTCATTAACAAGAGATGAGTGCTGCACCCATTGGTTGCGTTCACACAGAATGACTCTTCTACTTTTCCCCTTTCCATTTTGAACTGTGTCAACTGTAATATGTATATATGTTGTATTCTCAATGGAAATAAAGAATTGAATTGAATAGACAATCAATATACACTAGTTTAGTTAGCTATCTATTGGAAGCCATAAAAATAAGCATTACTTCAGCAAGATTTTGCCACACAATTTGTACGATCATTAGACCCACTGTCACCCAGTGCTGACTGCCGCAATCACACGGCCTTGATTTGTAGGTTGTTGTAAATCCAAAACCGGGTCAACGGCCAATTTACCTTGAATTACTTGGGCAAGACCTTGACAATGCATAGCGCGGTACAAAACCAGTTACCGTATTCGTGTACTCAACTCATTCACTGACGACACTCGGTCTCGGTCTCAACTAGTCTCACTCTCAGTCAAGTTATCACCGACATATGCAGCACGTTTAAATTTAAAACGGCTTACATTGCACCCACTAATTTCATTACGATTCCGTCGATCGTCTATTCTGTGACTATGTCTTACCTTGACGATGTCGAGTTGTTATTTACTCGGCTAGTAAGTAACGAACTGACAATGTCACTCACTCGTCGGCTTGCGTGCCAGGCCCAGGCCAGAGTTGAAGGACAGTCACGACTCACAGATCCCAGAGATCGACGATTACATAAATTACGACGTTGTAAATACGTCTCAAAGTGGGGATCGTCTGCTGCCTGAATGCAAACCCCTTAACTTTCACAGCCGAGCTATATTCACCACAAAGTATCGATAACCACAGACTCACCCGGGGGTCAATGTGCACTGTTAACTGCAGAATAATTTATCGACTTACCGGCTGCGTACCGACTTCTTTTTTCGGCTTGATCGCCGATGTTACGCTCGCGCCTCGCAGAAATGTCACAGTTGATTACGACATGACTTGGAAACCGTTATAACGCAAAACTTCATTAAATTTGCACAGTAAAAATAGTATGCCACTGCACGTGTGAACTTGTATGTACTACTGGTAATTCATATTGGCCTACGCTCATTCATGTATGGTTTTGTTTACATCTGTAACAGTGTGACATTGTCCAATGTGCTTGATATTTTTTTAATAAATATTTGCTATATTTTGCAAATTATATTCTTGTTCTAGACCACAAGCCTAATAGCTCACTCATAGCTACATTACACAGCAGAGGGGTAGCCAAAATACTGGTTATCATCGAGACAATTTAATTCCATGATTTACTGGTATTTCTGGGCCCAATGCATTTATGTATGATCAAGACCCTTCTAGGGTATCATATAACAATTATCGGGTTATTAAAGATATATATTTTGATATTTCAAAATGTATTTAATTCAATAATTGGTTTACACATTAAAGTCATACAAACAGATAAAACAGCTACTAACGTGTTGTTTCGCATGTCGATACAATGACAAACAACTTAATCAGATGGTTAAAGATACTTGTATTGTAGAGTTATAAACGTCCAAATGGGATAATGTGCATATATGAACTGTCCGGATGTTGTCCAAAGCCAGCATATAATTAACATAATCATGATGATTTCACAACAAATATAAGCTCGCCCGATTTTCAATTTCCTACAGCTCTTAATGTTGCATTTCACCTGCATGGACCAAACATGCATGTCCCAGAATTCCCTGTGACACACTTGCAGCATTGTCATATACATATCAAAGGAAATGTAATACAATGGCAGGTTTAAAGTTGCATACATTCAACTTCTTATTGGTAAAATGTTCATAAAATTCAGCTGAAACTATGGTACATTATCATCACTATGCTGTGATAGATTTTATAACCTTGTGCGAATCCACAGAACAGACTAAAATAAATCCTGAGTTTGCATTTTGTTAATTTCACTCAATCTGTAATCTCACCTTTGACATGGTTAAATTCAATTTTAATACCCTGTTGATATGACCCTAAACAAGCGTTATATTTTGTATGATTCTGGTGACATCATGTTGACATGACTCAACACAGTGAGACTCGAGATACCGTTGACAGCACTGCTGACAATGTAGCTTTGCGATTTGACACTTGATGGCACCACAGCAATGTTCCCTGCAGTGTGGTCCAGCTCAGAGACACAGATGTCAGCTAAGTAGCATCATCTTGATCACAGGCATGGATTCTGATTGTGCAAAATATTTTGAAATATAACATAATCACATGCTGCATTCTATTACCTACCAATATGCAGTGACTGCATAAACATGTTATTAATGGGACTTATTATGTTCGATTTTATTGTATAGCCATGTCACACAGTATAAGCTGTATCTATTATACCTTACTGACCACTCAAATATGTTTTCATAAAGCAGATTAAACTTTAGATTGCTACAGTCCAATGTTTACCAAGATGTCCACACTGTCAATCAATGACATTTTATATTATTCGTCATCTATGGTGGATCTAGCTAAATTCTAGTGCCACCTAATGCATGTAATGAACCAACATTATGGCTACTCGCATAGCAGCTCTACGAATTATGAAAAGACAAATAATAAAACAGTATATGCTTACTAGATAAAACCAGCACACTCGAACGTATATAAATGGGCATATAGAGCCACTGGTAAAACCTACTTTCTTAATATGACGAGCTGCTCTATGAATATGACAAATTCTTACCATAGGCCTAATTCAAAGAGCTGCTATATGAATAATCTCATCCTTAAACGTCCATGATTTCAATGAATTCATATTCAATTATGATTCCCACCGTTGGACCTAAGGCTTTGCCTTCAAAAATTGCCTACTGCAGTGTAAACAATTAGAATCTGCCAGAATCATAAAAAACACTCAAAAATGATTTGTTAAAACATATCTGTGTAGTCAATACAATATAAAAGATACAGTTTACACTGCGTAATTTATGATAATTTTATAATAAAAACAATCAGAATACTGGGTAGGTCCCATTAAAATAGCATTGGCATTCCTGATGGTGTGACATGTAAGGCTGCAAGGGTGGAGATCAAACAGCATTTAAAGCTCAGTACATGAGTCTCGTGTGTTCAACATTAAAACAAGTATGGCAGTGTGCACTGGGCATAACATACCTCACTACTTTTGTCTTATGGTTACTTGACCAGTTTCACCCAATAACAATCACATGGCCACAACACATTCTGTGCACAGTCGCAGTGTGCACCAGTCAAAGACTGTGCAAATTGTTTGTTGTGGCTACTGGCCATTCGGTGTGCTGCATTTTTATAACATAAAAATAAGACTCGGATCACAACAGCCCTCAGGGTGGTACATCCATGCACTCATTCGACAACGGATGTATCCAGTACGTCCTGGTTTGCAACCAAAACATTACATATGACCTCCGTCAAGCTTTACCTTTGCCACCAATGTTGATAACGGTTATATGGGTGAATCACATTACTACACTACATGCCGTCTCACACAGCATTCCCGCATAGAGGTGTCACTTTAGAAAACTTTGCCATATAATATTGTCATAAAGAAATAATTTTATTGTCAGAATTTCAACAAAATACATGACGGAATGCACGAACACACCATGTTTTCGGCATCAATTTTTGATGGCTTGACAGTGCGTTTGCTAGGCAACAGGTGATGTGATGGATAGATCAGTTGTGGTGCATCGTGTGTGGCTCCAGTCTCTCTATCATGATACAACACCTGTTGTGTTTGTTGAGACAGGTGACATACAAAACAACACTTTGACAGTGAGTGTCTACTATCTAGCTTTAGATGCCACATTGTAATGTCTGATGGGTTCAACTTATCTCGAACACACAATACACCTGTACTATGGCTGACGTTCAAATAAATAATGTGCCTTGACCAGTCTCTAGGCACAAATGTCACATACATGTTTATGTTTACTAGGTTATTCATGGAATTCTACCATTCATATTTTATAACAGACAATATTTCAATACCAGTGTTCCTCCTGTAGATCTACTCATTATACTGACTGAGTTGCGAGAAAACAATATACTCTGCCCAGTGGAAATTATTAGAACTAGTTCCACAAGTACATAGGCAGACGAGTTTTGTTATGCAGATACTGATGTGGCAAATTGAATAGCTCCACGTAGCGATTCGAACCGTATCTGCACAGGAATCGGATAGGAAATTCCCAAATGTGACATCACTCAGTATTTCCTATTCCGCGTGCTGCAGATGTACGCATTTCTGTACATATGGAATATAGCTTTACATGACTTAACCTATGAAGCCATATATTACAGACATGGTGACCAGATACAACGTCATAAGATCAACTTTACTTTTTAAAACAAATTAAAAATATACATGATACAGTAAATAAAAAAATTACATTATCAACATAATGTTACAGCAGATTAACCAATACGATGGTAAAACTGATGGCAAACTGATCATTAGTCATGAATGCCTTTTACAAGTTGTATGGTTGTATACATCTGTAGTGGTAAGAACTGTGTCACAAATATTGTACCCTGTAATTTTCTCAGTCATCTACATAGGCTGTGTAAAAATACACACCCGAGTATGCTGCAATTCTCCTCACACACTCATTCTCATATCATATGATAGACCTGGTTTCAAAAACACTACATGAGGTCGATGTCAGTTAACCTCAACTCTCTCACCCGTAACATAAAATAAAACTTTGAGCTACATCAACAACACTCGTCCACCATGTTGGAACCATCATCAATAGTTTAACAAGATTTAACACTATTGTCATCAGTAACAAAGCAAACGGAATGAATGAAGAAACATCAATGATATTATGCTGTTACAATATAAAACTGCTTGCAGGCCCTCAATATTAACAGACTCATGAATTGTCGAGGGAAAATAAACTACCATATTCGTTCCACTACGCATACAGTACGCTTAACAAATATTTGAGACATAAAAATATGTAACATTTTGTAGTCCAATAATCAAACATACAAGGGTGTATACCCTTGGATAAAATCATCTCAGCAGATGTGACTGGTCAGCGATTTATATATCCACATACAATAGTAAAAGGATACCAGAACACAGTAGAGTCTGATAATTTAGGTGGCCTTTCAATGTTGTTTTTGAACACTGAGCTTTGAATCTAGTGTAACATTGATAACAATAACATTACAATGATCATATGGACACAACAATCAAACTTGGCATTGGAGATCGATGTCATGGTTTCATGCTATTAGGGCCCTATGCTTAATAGAACGAATACGGTATGTCTATGGGGGAAATACATCAACTTACCCCACTAAATAAAACAGTAGCTAACTACCATCGCCCTGTCTAAACCAATCTGCCTCCAGGTAGCTACAGGATGAAGCTGTCATGAAGAAATAGGAAGTCAAATAATTCCTTGTTTGCTATTGCCCCAATCAAGGGGCGAGTCGTTCATATAACCACCCATTATCACCCTGGTGTGTGACATTGGGGTCGATGGTTTCACCCTCTGTCGGCCTGCGAAAGACGATGCGATCATGCAGTCTCGTCGTCTGTCCCTGCCAGAACTCAACCAGTTCTGGCTTCAGGACATAACCGCCCCTGAAACAACCCACAATGCACTGCTTCATAGAACATTTAAAAAAATATGTCTATATTATTGTACAGTGCATTAATCCACTAAACAGGATTCAGCGCTTAATAAAAACAGTATTTTTTTATTATTACATAGCCACAGTGAAATACAAGTCAACTGAAATCGACACTAATGTTATTCTAATTTTAACTTGCACCACTTTCTTTTTACACTTAGACATGATATTGTGACAATGTTCCAGTGTGGAAATATACATCTAGAAGAAAAATAACCTGACCATGATGCCTTGCTGCAAACACAATCCCCAGGTTTAACATTTAATTAACAAAAATGGCATAAGTAGCATTCGCATCATAAGACACAAAACAGGCCTTGACATTACGGTTTTGTATCCACTGGCCCAAGGGGCCAGTACATTTGAAAAGTTACTGGCCTGCCAAAAAAGTTACTGGCCCGCCAAAAAAGTTACTGGCCCGGATTTTCTAAAAAAAATATGTCAGTCGCTTCACTGAAGAAGTCCACAAAGTCAAAGGTTCACTTGGAATGATGTCATGCTGACTTTTCCGAAGTTCTGATTTGTGCACATCATTTACGATATTAAGATAGCGACTATAAAAATGGGCCAAGAGGCCATGAAGTCCTTTGGACTAATACGTCTATATGTGACCCCGGCTGACCAAATGAGTGATAAGTCGGAAAAATTGTAACATTGTTTTCTTACATTCTTGTAAAGGTTTGGTAGGGTGCTTTACACGGTTTCAAAAATTATGATTGCTACAAAAATTGGCAAAGTTATGGAGCATTGAACATGGTAGGGGTCAAAAAGTGAAAATTAAGAAAACGGCTGTTGAAGTTTTTTACATTATATATGCAAATGGATTGCATGGAAATATTACATGCACAACATTCAAATGTGGAACACAGTATGTATGTTATGTTGCAATGATACACTGGAAGTACAAATGTGCTGCTACAAAAACTTATAAAGTTATGCCAGATTATGTCTTTATGTATAAAATTAAGAGGACAGGTTATTTGAGAGCAAAAGGTAGACTAAAGAAAATAAAAAATGGGTCAGCTGGACGGAGATAGTCCGTTTGAACTTGAAGCCTTTGTCAAACCTTTGTCTTCTACTTCACTGAAGGCAGTGTCCTGCTGCCAGAACTTCGAAGGTGTTACTCACAGGTCTTTGTCAGTAAGAATAATGGGATGGTAATTTACAACAACTTTGTTACCTGTAGAAGTAATTTTGTGGGATATATTAGCATTAGCCGTGCCAATTCAAAAATAAGTGCTATATAATAGTAGTTTGTCAAAATGTAAACAAACTCAAAGACAGTTGCAGCTTAGCCTTAGCCTTAGGGTCTGGCTAAGCCCATGGCTGGGCAGCCAGGCTCCAACTTTATAATGATCTCATTTATCTCCCTTCTCAACCACCTTCCATATCTTAGTAATTCTTGTTATTGTGTAAATCAGAATATATAATTTATGTATGTGAATTGAATATTACTATTTTTAGTTATAAGTACTAAAACATTCCTAATGTTACTGTTCCGCAACTGTTCTTTTACTGTTCTGAAATATGTTAATGACATAATGATATATTTCACATAAATGTATAGGGTGCTAATGGAGAGGCCCATCATAATCCATAGCACTACAAAATGAAGTATCTGAAAGTCACACTTCATATACTGAGTGACACATCTCATACTGTCTCTCTGCACTGTCGCAATGTCCAATAGTTTCCTATCACAACCCTCGTATACAATATACCAACGCTATATATTTCCAACACCACAACATATGTATTATCATTGGATAGGTAATTAAATAATCTTTCAGATGAACACAACTTGTAGCAGCAGAAAATGAAGCATACAAAAGTTACACCGCAAACAATGACATGCATTCTAAAAGTGTGATTCATTATAAAAATTACCATTTACCAAGTTCAGTATGGTCAACATATTTCATTGCAACAACATACTAAAATGTATCATCATGTAGATAATTCAATGCTCTTCAAAATAACACTTACTTGTAATTATAGAAAATAATAAAACCACCATGCATAATTTTTTTTGGAATCTAGGTCAAGCTTCTGAGGAAACAGATACTGTATAGAAATAACATGCTGATTGCTAATGGGTTAACAGGGGTCTAGAGCTAGTCTGTTGACACAAGCCTCTGCCAGTGACCAATTACAGATTAGTCACAGTTTCCATCAAACAATAGCATCCAGAGAATCTTAGCTGCAGTGGGGTGGGATGTTGTTGAAAAGGGTTCAGCTTTTTGGGAGGCCCTGAGATGCCCTTAGAATGATTCAATCAAATACAAATTTCTTGTGTACAGTGACACTACCCAAAGAGACGTCTGTGCAATATTAGAGAAAAAGTTACAGAACAGTATTTGAAATAACAGAAAAGACAACCTCTGATCCATGCAAGACACAGACTCCGCATGTGACAGATGTTGTTGGAAAAGGGTTTGCCATCAAGTTATAAATAGAGCTGCTGCTGTTGAGGACAATTTAGTTAGCAAATTTAGCATTTTGGGGGACCTTTGATGCCCTTAGAATGATTCAATCAAATACAGATTTCTTGTGTATAGTGGCACTACCACATGAAATGTCTATACAAAATTAGAGAAAAAGTTACTGAAGAGTTTTTGAAAAAATAGGCAAAATATGACAATTTACCAGTTTTTGTGTCCTTTTTGGGGGGTCATTAGGCGCCCTTAGAATGATTCAATCAAATACAGATTTCTTGTGAACAGTGACACTACCACATGAAATGTATTTGCAAAATTAGAGAAAAAGTTACAGAACAGTTTTTAAAAAAATAGGCAAAACGTACAAATTTTACCAGTTTTGAGGCCCTTGGAGGCCCTAGAGAGCTCTTAGAACAATTCAATCAAATACAGATTTCTCGTGCATAGTGGCAGAGCCCTAAGATATGTCTATGCAAAATTAGAGAAAAAGTTGCTGAACGGTTTCTGAGATACAGCAGCTAACGGCGCATGGTGGACGGCGCACGGCGGTCGGCACACAACGGACGGCGGACGCAGAGTGATGGCAATAGTCCGTTGGACCTTTGGCCCAAAGGACTAAAAAGTGATAACACAAAGTTAAATGAAGATTTTTAATCATGGTATCCCTCTGCAGTCTGTTATTAATGCAAAATCTGAGACGTCACCGACCTATTTTCATCTCACGGCTTGATACTTTAGTTGGCTGTCCTCAGCACATTAAAAACATTTCTTGGTGTTGGCTGTGCCTGAAGCTCAATGCTGGGGCTGGTACTGCCAGGATCAGGCACATTATACCATAATAAATGTGTATCTGAACACTGATACCATGTGTATCACGTTATCATTATGACTGGTGATGACCTATGCTGATGTAAACAACACATCGGTGTGTGACCTTGCTCTAGTTCTACCCATGACACAGCTGTATTACAAGATCCACCGTTGCAGCCATGGTCTTTCGCAATGCTATAAAATGTTTGACAGTATAAACAATTTCCTTGTTGCTTTTCTGTTATGGAATATTATATGCACTAGCATTTTATCACGCAGACAGTTGAGATTGCCTGTCATCCATAGCCAATGTGTAACAAGATCACTTATTGGGTGAATAATTAATGACCACCACCAGTCGCCAATCACGTGGGCGGAAACAAATGAGTTTGGCGTCATTGTATACACATGATGGAGTTTGCCATTATTTAATTAGGCTTTAGGGTTAGATGGTGGTCAATGAGATTGAAACCAGTGGCCTGGCGGGCCAGTAAAATATGAAATCTGGTGGCCGAAAAGCCTCAAAAAAGGTGCCGGGCCAGCGGGTCAGTGTTTATGTTGAGGCCTGCAAAATATTCGTTAGCCATGAAGTGTTGTAACTTTAACATAGTGTGACTATATGGTCTATACCAAATAGAAAGTAGTCAGATATGTTTTATTATATCGAGAAATACTTCCTCAAATAATAAAACTTGTCGTCAAACAAATATCAACAACAATAGTATTATCAATGACTAACTGGTCATTTATAAAATTACCCCTGACAAACAGAAGTGTTATACAAAGTGGTTTACCAGGACTCGGGCTTAGGAACAGGGATTGATTCATCTTCGTACTTCTTCAAGGCTGCTTCATAATCAGCTCGTAATGCCTGCAAATAAAATATGGCAATTGTATAGTATCTAGTAGAGTAAAACCTGACCATAGTGGACATCTAGCCTGCACAATATGCGACCTGCCATAGCAAAGTGGACATCTAGACTGCACAATATGCGACCTGCCATAGCAAAGTGGACATCTAGACTGCACAATATGCGACCTGCCATAGCAAAGTGGACATCTAGCCTGCACAACATGCGACCTGCCACAGCAAAGTGGATATCTAGCCTGCACAATATGCGACCTGCCATAGCAAAGTGGATATCTAGCCTGCACAATATGCGACCTGCCATAGCAAAGTGGATATCTAGACTGCACAATATGCGACTTGCCACAGCAAAGTGGATATCTAGCCTGCACAATACGCGACCTGCCACAGCAAAGTGGATATCTAGCCTGCACAATATGCGACCTGCCACAGCAAAGTGGATATCAAGCCTGCACAATATGCGACCTGCCACAGCAAAGTGGATATCTAGCCTGCACAATATGCGACCTGCCACAGCAAAGTGGATATCTAGACTGCACAATATGCGACCTGCCACAGCAAAGTGGATATCTAGCCTGCACAATATGCGACCTGCCACAGCAAAGTGGATATCTAGCCTGCACAATATGCGACCTGCCACAGCAAAGTGGATATCTAGACTGCACAATATGCGACCTGCCACAGCAAAGTGGATATTGTGAAATGAAGTTTTACACCTTTTTTTTAAATGATACCTCATTTGTTGAAATATCTTCATTAGGTTTTTTGCTAAATTTGAAGCAAACCTCAAAAAAATGACATTTTGATAAACAAGGACATATTTACTCATACTGTTTGTAGTCCCTTAATCTGTGTGTTCGTATATGCAGGTGTTTTAATAGTTTGGGATTATATGCTGAGGAAAATAAAGTGGAAATTCAACATTGAGGTTATAAGGTGTGCATTTCCTTCAAAATCCCAACATTTATGGATCATGACGTAGACAGCTATTTTTGGCTCATGTGCAGAATAGGCCTGTGCAATTTAATTCCCAGTTCGCTGTGGCAGGTCACGTATGGGTGTGAATCCTGGACAATAACCATAGGTTCACAAGAAACCATAGACGCCACTGAAATGTGGTTCTTGAGAAGAATGCTGCGACCACCCTGGACTGAAAAGAAAAGCAATGATGTCATCCCCAGGACAGCCAAATCAAAACGAAAGATCATTAACAAAATTAGAACACAACAAGCACAATTTATAGGCCATATAATGAGAGAAAGTTAGAACGGTTAGTAACAACAGGAAAGATCGAAGGAAAAAGACTCAAAGGACGCCAGAGGATAACAATAATACAGGGTAGATAATCTGTCAACATGGTGTGGAAGGAGCACAACAGAACTACTAAAAACTACAAACAAACGTGTGTTTTGGAGGGCCATGATTGCCAACGCCTCTGACAGACATGGCACATAGAAGAAGAAGTCATTAATTAAATCCCTGCCCCTATGTTCTGTTGCCCCCCTCCCACCCTGCCCCTATGTTCTATTGCCCCCCACCCGCCCTGCCCCTACATTTTTTTGTCCCCTCACCCACCCTTCCCCTATGTTATATTGCCCCCCACCCACCCTGCCCCTATGTTGTGTTGCTCCCCCTCCCACCCTGCCCCTATGTTCTGTTGCTCCCCCTCCCACCCTGCCCCTATGTTCTGTTGCTCCCCCTCCCACCCAGCCTCTATGTTCTGTTGCTCCCCCTCCCACCCTGCCCCTATATTCTGTTGCTCCCCCTCCCACCCTGCCCCTATGTTGTGTTGCTCCCCCTCCCACCCTGCCCCTATGTTCTGTTGCTCCCCCTCCCACCCAGCCCCTATGTTCTGTTGCTCCCCCTCCCACCCAGCCCCTATGTTCTGTTGCTCCCCCTCCCACCCTGCCCCTATGTTCTGTTGCTCCCCCTCCAACCCAGCCTCTATGTTCTGTTGCTCCCCCTCCCACCTCCCTGTTCTGTTTCTCCCAGCCCCTCTATGTTCTGTTGCTCCCCCCTCCCACCCTGCCCCTATGTTCTGTTGCTCCCCCTCCCACCCAGCCCCTATGTTCTGTTGCTCCCCCTCCCACCCAGCCCTATGTTCTGTTGCTCCCCCTCCCACCCAGCCCCTCTGTTGCTCCCCCTCCCACCCTGCCCCTATGTTTGTTGCTCCCCCTCCCACCCTGCCCCTATGTTCTGTTGCTCTCCCACCCAGCCCCTATGTTCTGTTGCTCCCCCTCCCACCCAGCCCCTATGTTCTGTTGCATCCCCTCCCACCCTGCCCCTATGTTCTGTTGCTCCCCTCCAACCCAGCCTCTATGTTCTGTTGCTCCCCCCCCCCCCCAGCCCCTATGTTCTGTTGCAGCCCCTATGTTCTGTTGCTCCCCCTCCCACCCTGCCCCTATAACTCACCTCTCTGTTTGGAATGGTTGAACTCTGCCGACTCACAGTGGCACTGATCTGACTGCAGCGAGGTCGGGACTGGAAATATTCACTTGACTCTTCCACTGACAGTTTCTCAATTGATCCTTCTATCCGCACCTAACAATAACAAGTGGCTCTGCATGAAATGACTACATCAGGTCAGCAGTCATACCGTGAGGTGTGACCAATCATTTTGATTTTAGATTCAAGATTTTTAACAAGATTGATACCCAAAGCAATCAGTTCCACATGGCAAGAGGACAAGGAACTATTTAGCCAAATGAGAGACCAACATTTTAAAATGTTATGTGAAGCTACTCCTTATCAGATAACTGACAGCTTTAAACACATTCACGCAGCTAAATCAGTAGTTTCAATCAGTAATTATCATATGAAAAAATTAATGCTCTTTCTTAGCCAATCTTCACTGTTTATTGAATTTCGGTTCTAGTTCTATTACCCATTTAATTTTTGTTTTAATACTTCCACTATATCCTCATAACGACAGAAGGGCAGGATACATACAGATAAAAGGGCTCTCGATAAGCCAAAGGGCTTCCTTGTCTACCTGTCATCTAGAGTTAATTCTCTGGGTGCATGATAAATGTTAAATCTTGTACTATTTTTAAGTCTCTATTGGTCTCCTCTTAGGACATGGTCATTATATTATCTTATAATTCATGGCCAGCCCAACTATACTGAGTTAATAAATTAAATAAAATTCAGTATATCTCAACACAAATATACATACCATTTTCTTCAAGCTGTCCCAATAAAACATCATACATGCATATGGATTCTCATCCTGAAAAAATCACAAACAATTATAAATTATACACAATCAGGACTGGCACTAAGGTTGGGTATTTTTTTCCATTTCTGTCAATGATAAAGTCACTTCACAGACATGTTATTGAAAAATGGAGCAATACACCAGCCGCACATTCACAGATGTGAGTCTTTTTCATTTGCCTCTAAAATGCATCCAGATTCTCCTAACCAAACTATTAACTTTGAGAGTGTGGTCGAGCCTGTGAAATTTTTAATTCCTTCGCTGATGCCTTTGTAGATGAAGTGAAAGACCACGAGCAATCCAAATGTTTCATGTTGACCATTCAGCTGGTTTTTTTTCAGCATTGGTCTTTTTGAACATGCAAATGAGCGTCTAAGTTCCTCTCTCCACAGCTGAAATTTTGTTTGAAAGTACAAAACGTTCTTACCACCACGTTTTTGCATTCTTCAATTGTATTTTAGTGCAACAAAAATCTGAAGGTGTGTATGCCAGTTTCTCTATTGAGTAATCCTTACGTAACAAACGAATTGGCTGTAGTTTGTTGCAAAACACCTGAAAGTATTGCAGCTCATCTTTCAGCCAAACAATGTTCGACAGGACTCTGCCTCCATGTGCGTCAATCACCTCACAATATACAAATAAAATGCAACATTTGAGTGATTAATTCCACAAAGATGACAATTTTCATGGCTTCACCCAAAATTAATTTCACCGGCTGGCTAAATGCCAATTGTGGGATGACGAGAGATACACAGTGTAGTTTGAACACTTGGGTTTGGGCTTAACATATTTGACAGACCCTTTGAAGTTTATGCTCATCCTGCTTCATTAATGTTGTTTCTGAATCACCTGAAATGTTGTTATTGCAACTGATAATGTAATCTGAAAGTGAAACCCCCTCACATTCAATGCCTTGGGAAAAAGCACTGTGCTCATAATTTCTTTCTGTGCTGGTAGAATATGTGTTTCTGCAGTGCTGAGCATTTACGTTTTGGCTATTTGCCTATAAAATTTGAATTGGCTTTCTGCTTCCTGTTAGAAACTAACACAACTGATATGTGCCAAATTATACATAATTACATTGTATTATACATATTATAGTTTTATCCATACGTCTATTGTGTTGACAAACCTAACTATTAAATACAGTCGCGCGTCATTATAACGTCGTTATGACGTGGTAGTCTGGGTCCACAAAATGAATCCGCGGTATAAGCGGGGCGCAATAACGGGTTCCCATGTTTGCCACCAGGGGCACTACGACAACAACCGTCACGGCCACTGCACCAGGAACGCCATCGAAGCAACAGGTACAATCGGTGTGTTGGCCGCGCAGTCTAAACGTGGTTTATGAAGCTTATTAAAATGTCAGCCAACGTCAATGTGTATTATGATTAAATATCATACACTGACGAATGTTGAACTGTATAAAATTCATGAATGGTGTACAGTTTTAAAATAGACTATGGACCAACAGGCTTGACTAAAGATATAAAACTGTAATAAATAAGTTCACAATTGGCTTAACTTCGTCTTTAAAGCAATACCAAAATACCAATTTAGAACGTACATTTACCATGCCAAACAATATTGCGATTCACCATTTCATATGCGGTTGATGAACTCATATTTTGGCGCACCAGTAGCTTTGTATTCAATGCAGCGAAAAATATTAGTGACGCAATGTTAGCATACTGATCTTCCTTACTAAACTGCATTAAAACGTTTTATCCCATTCTTGCCCCATTCTTAAGCAAGGCGTATTTGTGAATTTCAATTGCACTTTTTACAAGCCGCCCGGCACCGAAGACAGGGGAACCGGCAGAAGGCAAAGGCACCAATCCATGGAAGCCATGACTTGCAGAAGGGAAACAATTTGCTTGATGTCGATGTGAAACAAACAACCTCGCTCCACATTTACTGTGCCTAAAACATATTGACTATAGTCAAAGAAACTGAAGCCTTTGATAGCATTGGCAGTGCAGAACAAACAACACCAAGCCAACATGGCGACACGCCTCGCACCAGATTCGTTCCACAGCTGAACTTGTAGGCTCTACGACTAAGGCCTATGCCAGGTGCAATGTTAAATTTATTGTCCACCAACTAGTCTTTCAAAATACACACGTAGCGGACAAAGACGAGGATAACTTCACACAAAATAAGTGACAATAATTACCGCGTTAATATAGTTTGCCATAGTGCTCATTTCCCCCCTGGCGGCAGAAATTCGGGGTCCACGACCGACAGCATTATAACCGAATCTGCATTATAACGGGGCGCGTTATAACAAGGAGCGACTGTACTGAGGATTACTGACCAGGTCATATACGATCTTACCATGTCTTACTGGAACTTACTAAATCTTACCATGTGTTATCTGATCTTATTAGATTTTAACATGTCTCTTAGAGTCTTACCAGGTCACGGCACTTGCGACTGTTGTAGTTGGTAAAAAACTTGAATCCTCTGTCATCGAAGCCCTTCAATAGCAGCATGCGGGTTGACGGTCGACCATCTCTGATAAAAACAATTTCAATAATTCAGATTCTACCACATGATGTTCCGCATTTTATATAATTTACTTGGTTTCATGAGAAATGGCATTTAATATAATACAACAATATTCCCCAAAATTTTGAAAAAATATGATTAATACTATTTTTAAAGTAGCCTTTTCTGTTCCTTTGCCCGTATTCACCCTCCCGAGTGAGAGGGAGTAACAGTATGAATGTTCACTGAAACAGAAGGAAATACCGTAAATTTCTGTGTATAAAACGCATTTTTTTCCTTCACTTTTTACTCAAAAGTCGGGGTGCGTATTATACATGGTGCTAACGCTAAACAAAATTTTCTTTGACCAATTTATCAATGTTTGCAGACCAGGATAACACTGCTGGAAAACTAGTAATATTATCAAAGTCAGCATGATGTCATAATCACGTAAACCACCGCAGCAACGCAAACGAAAGGCAAGAATTGCACTCCTGTAATCGCCTCTCTAGCCCTAAACTAGCAGCGAGAAATGATAAAGACGAGAGCAAATATGCCTGAATAACACCAATGAGTGGGAAGCGTACGAGACGGGGAAGCGCAGCCCAGGAAGAACACGTGTTGCTCCCTGAGCGCCAAGGCATTATGATTGGCGTTCCCGAACCACGTGAATGATGCCTGCGTCACGGGTCGAGTGTCAACAAGTGTGACTCCATGTTTAAAGTTGTGAATGCAAGTGTTGTGAATATAAATAAAGATGAATGTAGTGCATGTATGCTTTGCAGTTGAAAGTACCAGGTTTGCATGTAGCATTTTATAATAGAACTTGGTGTTAATTTAAAAGTGAAATCAGAACGACACAATTAAGTTCTAACAAGCGCTGATTTAATCAGTTGCGCAATTGTCAAGCGTAACACAAGTTAAGTAGTGCTTACACACTAGTCACTAGCAAGCAACAAGCCAGCAGCAATGCCATAACTTGCGTAGGTGACATGTTTACAATTCTGAGATGGATTCATAGGTTCAAAATATTAGAAGCGGGGAAATCGGGGATTGATGTCAAAAGTATTATACATGGCGATATAGAAATTTTACAACAATTTAGCAAGTCAGGGTGCGTATTATACATGGTGGCGTATTATACACAGAAATTTACGGTAGTCACCATCAAAGGTATTTGTGGGTATGGCCACCTACCTTGGCTATAAGTGCCAATATCTGCAATTTACAATTTTAATGAACTCTGTGCAATTTAAATGTTTCATGTGCACAACAATACAAATTGTGAAAATGTTTTGAGCATATTAAATGTACACTGGTAGGCCGCATACCTTCAACATATATGTACTGTTGTATTCATTTATATCATAAATAAAGGAACAATCAAGGTCAGTTAGAAATCACATCATTGCTGTGTAGTAAACATAAATATAAATTGTGATCTATCCCCTCTTGAATAAAACCACAGATCATTTACTTGCTTGCTGTGGCTAGTGACATGGCATTTGCTTCCAAAACAGACTTGCTCTGACAAGCCTGCTCGAACCAGTGGCGGAAGTTGGCAAACGGCTCCATGGAGATGAGGTCGGCCTCCGTGAATACAGAATTCTCATCGTTGTATGGCACCCGCATAGCTGCAGCAAATCACAATGAAGACAATCGTAAATCATGTATGTGACCCGCCACAGCGAACCAGGTATTAAGCTGAAAAATTGTGAAATGGAGTTTTGTACAGCTGTATATATTCAGCCCTCTAAGCTGCGACTGAATTGGTCACCTATGCGACTGTTTTTTTCTGTTTGGCGATTGACACATTATGTACGGTCGCCCACTGGCGACCCCGACGACTCTGTAATAACAGATCATGTCATTTGCCGTTTCATAAACCACGTGTTGTCGTTTGTAGTTTCTCGGAAACACTGTAAACGATACTGATTTTATTGGCGATATTATGAAACAAACATGATTACTCTGCAATGAAATTAATTTATTTTGATGGATTTACGACAGGATTTTTAAAACGCACAAGACAAATTGCTACGAAGTGTCATGGCGCCCGTGGTACCTCGAGTCAACCGACGTAAACGGGGATGCGAGCGAAAGGCTCTAACGTAAACCGTTTCGAGATCATTGTCTGCATGGCTGTCCGATAAGCGCATTGAAGACATGTTGCTAATTAAATGTAATTGTCACATCATTAGAACACACATACGTGTACATATTCCGGTTTCAAATACTCAAAGGAATAACAACAGCCTAGGTTACTCTGGTTCAAAGTGATATAGTCTGCGTTTCGTAGTTCTCACAAATTCCGTCGGATGGCGTCATAATAGTTGAACAAAATTTTCAGTGAAACTGCATCAGTCAGATTTAAACATTCATAACTGTTAATATGACTGCTTGTGTAATTTACATTTGTTAACTTATACATTAATAATAATAAATCACTTCTAACGCGCCAATATCCTCAGACAATACAAGCTCAGTGGCGCACCAAAACCAAAGGATTAAGCATTCTCGTACTTGTGTCTTAGGCGAAAGTCGTCAACAAATGGATGTATGTGCTAGTAAGCTAGGGAGGATAGGCGATGTTGAAAAGATAGATTTTGAGGTGACGACGAAATGTAACAATATTTTCTGCTGATTTAACATTAATGGGAAGCGAATTCCATATAGTTGGCGCAGCAACTGAAAAAGCTCGAGTTCCAGCCTTCGTCTTAACTCTAGGAACAGATAGCAACTTCGAACTAGACGACCGAAGTTGTCTGGCTTGTCTAGCTGGTGTGAGCATTGAGTGTAAATAACTAGGTTGTTTGGATGAAAGGGCTTGGTAGGTGATTGTGCAGATCTTAAACATAATGCGATATCGCACGGGGAGCCAATGCAGTGATTTTAGAAGTGGCACCGAGCGGGAGAATCGAGGGGATTGTGTGACTACCCTTGCTAAACAATTTTGGACACGTTGTAGTTTTGCAATATCCTTGATAGCAATATTATGAAGGAGGGAATTGCAATAATCTAATCTGCTGCTAACAAGAGCTGTTGCGATAGTCTTAGCGACAGAAAGCGACGTATGTCGGCGAATGCGGCGAAGATCACGGATATGATAAAAACAGCAACGGCACGTTTGGGATATGTGTTGTCTGAAATTGAAGTCGCAATCAAAGGTCACTCCTAGATGCCATACTGATGCTGCTGGTGTGATATTTCGACTCAGGATGCATGTTGGAAAAATGTCATTAACTTTACCTCGCTGTATTGGAGTACCAATGATGAGGAATTCAGTTTTGTCTGCATTTAACTTTAATTTGCTATCGGTCATCCATGAGAAAACATCTTGGAGACAATCGTTGAGTCGGTTTAGAGAGTGACTTGAATCAGGCGTGGCCAAGGAAATGTAGATCTGTGTGTCATCTGCATAAAGGTGATGATCCAAGTTATGACTTTGGATTACAGAGCTGAGTGGCGTAGTGTAGAGAGTGAAAAACAAAGGCCCAAGAACGGAACCCTGGGGAATGCCACATGAAGTGGGGAGTGAGGTTGAAAAGTAATTATCTATCTTTATACATTGATGTCTATTGGTTAGATATGAAGAGAACCAGGTCAGAGCTGTGCCAGATATGCCATACCACATTGATAAACGTTTGACAAGAGTGTTGTGATCAATGGTATCAAAGGCGGCAGATAGATCAAGCAAGGTAAGTGCAGTTACTTTGCCTTTATCAATGTTTAATATAACATCATTATGTACTTTTAGGAGAGCAGTCTCTGTAGAATTAAATTGTTTGTATGCTAATTGGAGCACACTGGAAAAACAAGTTGAGCTGATATGACACCTTAGACAGCTTGCTACGACTTTCTCAAGTATCTTAGAAATAAAGCTAAGATTAGAAATTGGCCTATAATTTTTTTAATCATCTTTTGGCAGAGAAGTCTTCTTGAGAACAGGATTTACATGTGCGTGTTTAAAATCATCTGGGAATTTACCCGAACTCAGTGATAAATTTATGATATTCGTTATTGTACCAAGTAAAGAGTCAAGACATGATTTTAGTAGTATGGTTGGTAATGGATCGAGATCACATGACTTATTTGGGGAGGACATTATTATTTTCCTCACTTCATCAACTGTGGCTGGCTCAAACCATACAAGTGGAGAATTTACTTGTGGGGAGTCCACATTTACAGTACTTAAAGTGTGACATGGAAAAGCAGAACGTATAAGACTTATTTTATCTTTGAATGATTAGAAAACGAGTCACACAGAGATTTGACTGACACATGACTAGGTAGTGATGGAGGCGGCCGTCTATGTAAAATATGATTTATGCAGTTCCATAGCTGATGTGGGTTATCAGAGTTACTCGAGACCATGTTTGTGTAATAATTTGATTTAGCTTTGGCCATTTGTCTGTTGCAGTAGTGACACTGTTTAGAATATCGTGATCTGTCCAAAGGCAAAATAAACTGGGCATTGAAAGATGAGATTATAAGGAATTAATTTATGTCAAAAATCACAAACTTGATCAGAATGACCTAGATAGACATTTTGGGCTCACGTTTAGAATTGGTCTGTGTGACTTAGTACCTGGTTCATTCTGATGGGTCACATATTTTTATTCCTCTACCAGAAATGGGGAGACTATGTCATGTGTAATTAATTGACTAACATTACCGTTAAATATACAATGTCCACTCCTCATTAATTAACATTTATTTATATTATTACACTTAATTAGGTTAATATACACTAGACTAAATATGTTCACAGTATATAGTATCGATCAAAATGTGCTTCATAACTTCATAAAACCAAAACTGTGAAACTTGCGTCTGTGAAATGTTCAAATTGTAAAGAAACATTCCTTTTATAAACAGCCATTACTGCTTGTAACTGGTATTTGTCAATTGTCACAAAGGCATACATTACTATCCGTTAAAACCTCTGACGTTCTTGGTTCTCACACATCAAACTACAAGTTGGACAAAGTGCAGCTGATTTAATGAACTTCATGTTAATCACCCATGGCCTAATTCCGTTTAACAGAACTAACAATTCAGTAGATAAGATAAGTCATGTGATATATTATATATATATATATATACCTGTAGCTAGTATGTCTTAGCTTTATTTTGAGACCAATATCAGCAATGTATACAGCATAATTAAGGTAAGGACCATAGTTAGGTATAGCAGGTACTTTCATGTCAAGGGGTAAAGCCATGTTCATTTTTGTCATTTCTTTGAATCAGCCAATAACTCAAAGTTCCCCTGAAAGGTCGAAATAAATATAGCTACATTCCCAACATAAATTTGTGAATAAAATAAATTACGACATCATTCAGGCTCTGTGAACTGTCACCAGACATTGAACCTGACTGGTGACATTTTAGCTGTGCCAAAAGGACTTTTCAGGACATTGGGCCTAAATCAATATATATAATGACTAAAACAAGTTGAGGCAAAACAGGTCTCGTAAAACATTGGTAGATCCTGTGAAGAGTTGAGTTGGAGACTACACGTCTCATATGATCATTAACTCAACTGAGAAAGTCTGTGCGAATTCGTGGTAAATTGCTGAGACTTCTCAACATGCCCAAGACAAACTCAAAGACAAAAAAGATTGTTGAAGTGAATGAAGTGACCATGTCGACCGCAGAGACAGCGACCGCTACGACTACATTGAAACCATTCTGACAGGCAACAAGATATGATGGAACTGATGCTTCAGAAACAAAACACCATGATAGCGGATATGATAACAAATTTGTGGAATGCATCAGCAAAACGGTAGAAACAAAGCTGGAATCAATGCAAAATGAAATTTTTGCAATAGCGAATGATCATCAATAACTAACCAAAGAAAACTCTTTGCTGAAAAGAACCATTGAAACTCTCACCGACAAATTACAAACCGTAACAAAACAAAACGTTGATGTGGAAACACAACTGGACGAATTCGAACAATACTCAAGATGAGACTGTTTGGTTATAAATGGATTGCCTGAGGTAACAGACGAGACAGATGAAAAACTTTTGTAACTTTTGTCCGGGACCAAATTCCCAGATGTCACGATAAACGTAAGCGACATTAGCAAAGCCCATCGACTACCGTGACAACCGACGCCAAGGAAGACCAAGGTCGTAAAATTTGCGACTCATAAAAAAGATGAAATCTTCTCTGGTCGAAAAACCATTAAAGGCACCAACATTTACGTGAATGAACTGTTAAAAAAAAAACGTGCTGAACTACATCGCTTCTGCATCAGCAACATCAAGCAGAAAAAAACTGTGTGGACAAAAGATGGCAAAGTCTTTGTCAGAGTGGGAGAGCAAATCGTTCATGTGAAATCAATAGAAGACGTAAAGGCCTTTGTGTGACTATGCGAACAATGCGTCAATGCCAGAGTGTTACGTGGCTATCATCAGGTATTTTCTTCTCGTGTGACTGCGCGAACAATGAACCAATGTGTGTTACCTGGCTATCATCAGGCACTATCTTCTTTCTTGTATGACTGTGCAAACAATGCATCAATGCCAGAGCGTTATCTGGGTATCGTCAGGTATTTTTTTTAACTGAAATGGACTACGTCTAAATGGAAAGTCACTTGCATAATCTACTCTATGTGACCTTTATATGTATGAATGTTTTTTTTTTTTTTTACACATTTTTCTTTTTTTTCTTTTTGAAATGTTCATTTACACATTTTTACTACTCTCAATTATGATAAGTTTAAAATGCACTAATGGGGAGTATGCGACATCTCCTTTAAATTCATGCATGCACGTTAAATGCGTTTTATATATGATTTTGCCAAAATGTGTTTTTGTTAACAGTAAAATTAGTCTTGTCATGCTGTTTAATTTTATTAATTTGACAAGCAATGTTTTGTTTTAAATATGATCAATAGGGTCATTCCGTGTGAACGCAACCAGTGGGTGTGGCACTCATCTCTTCAATTTTTGAATGAACCAGCTTGGTGAAAACCTTTGGAAAGATAACTAGGAATCCGAAATTTGAGTGTTCTAGCTTCAGTAGTTTTCGAGTTATGGCAATTTGAAATTTGGGACTTAAAAATAAATACAATTATTCACATTTCACAGGTTAATATCTCTTGCAGTATTTAACCTGTGTTCATGAAACTTTGTGGAATTGTTCTCTACAATGTATAGATCACATAAATATACTTAGAACATAAATACAGTGTAAGGTTAATGTGCACCACATTGATAAACATAATGATTTATTCAATAAATAACTCACAAGAGGGTTTTCAGACTTTGATTGTAAGCAAAATACACAAACCTCATAAACTAGTTGTATATAATTGGTATATACACATGCAAGTGTGCAAATCAAAGTAATATGGCAGGTCTGGTTGTCTTATTTATGAATCTGTACATATGCAAAGATGGTACGTTGTTATATTTATTAAAAATTGACCAACTTCCGAACCAAAAAAGTCAATGAGGCATAGCATGTAGTCACAAAACTTTTTCTAGGTGTAAGCTTGTCCCTACAACACAAATAACTAATAACTCTTAATATCCTTCCGAGTTTCCTTCACAACAAAAATGGGGTACTTCTGGGTGCCTCAACTTTTTCTATAAATCACTTGCGAATCACGAGAGGGTTTTCAGGCATTTATTGGGAGCTAAATATATAGATGCCTTAATTAACTGTTGTAAATATTTGGTATCTATGCACACCAGTGTGTATTATCAGAGCAATATGACATGTCTGACTGTCTTAATTATGAATCTACACACACTCAAAGATGCTATGTTATAATATACATCTATAAAATTAGCCAACTTCCGCCCCTAAAACGTCAATGTGGAGTAGAAGATATTGTTATGAAACTTTTTCTAGACATAAACCAGTCCTATAACACAAATAACAATTAACTCTCAATACCTTTCCATGCTTCCTTCTCAAGAAGAATGGCCCTTGGGTACCCCAAATTTATCAATAAATCACTCGCGAGAGGGTTTTCAAGTATTGATTGTGTACTAAACATACATGTTGTTGTTAATATTTGTATATATTTGGTATCTATGCATATCAGTGTACATTCTCAGAGTATCATGACTTGTTTGACTGTCTTAATTATGAATCTGTACATATTCAAATATGGTACATTATGGTACATTATATTTCTTTTAAAAATAACCAACTTCTGATTAAAAAAACTGGATTTGGGATAGAAAGTATTGCTACAAAACTTTTACGAGGTATAAAACAAATGCTTATATAACACAAATATCAAGTGATTCTCAAATTCATGATCCCCACAAATTGTAAGTGACCTACCAGGTACTTCTTTTTTATGTAATGGTACAGACTGGGCATGCTTAATTGCTTTCATCAAAGCAATCATTATCACTGTTTAATTTGTAATAAAAAACTTGTACAAAATCTCAAATCCACATATTTCCATCACAATTCTGGATAAAAACTTGCACACATATTTAATTCAATATAACATATTACTATTAGTGCCATATGTATCATTATACGTGTGACGCAGGTCTAATACCTACAATTACCTGTATCAAGGAAGAATGAAAACACTCTTTTGGTACCTTAATAATACACTAATGACATGTGCATGTGTGTGTTCTGACTTGGCCCACTATCTTTCAAAAAGATGTTATTACTTGGTCTTATACAATCACTTGGTGTTATTACTTGGTGTTATACAATCACTTTCCATGGAATCGTCATGTGACGCAAAGGAGGGATTATTGACACTGGTCAGTGTAGTTAGAAAAACAACGTTTGGGATTTCTGATTATTTAAGGTTGATAGTTATGTTGTAAACGGGACTAGTTTTTGCCTAATAAAAGTTTGCAGCAATACTTTCTATCCCACATACATTTTTTATCATAAGTTTTTTTTTAAAGATAAATATAACATTGTACCATCTTTGAATATGTACAGATTGATAATTAAGACAGTCAAACAAGTCAACAATACTCTGTGTGAATGTACACCGATATGATAAGATACGAATATATACAAATATTAACAATGGCATGTATGTTTAGCTCACAATCAATGCTTGAAAACCCTCTCGCAAGTGATTTATTGACAAATTTGGGGTACCCAAGGGCCATTCTTCTTGAGAAGGAAGCATGGAAAGGTATTGAGAGTTACTTGTTATTTGTGTTATAGGACTGGTTTATGTCTAGAAAAAGTTTCATAACAATATCTTCAACTCCACTTTGACTTTTTAGGGTCGGAAGTTGGCTAATTTTATAGATGTATATTATAACATAGCATCTTTGAGCGTATGTAGATTCATAATTAAGACAGTCAGACATGTCATATTGCTCTGATAATACACACTGGTGTGCATAGATACCAAATATTTACAACAGTTAATTAAGGCATTTATATTTAGCTCGCAATCAATGCCTGAAAACCATCTCATGAATCGCAAGTGATTTATTTAAAAATTTGGGGCACCCAGAAGTACTTAAGGATATTGAGAGTTATTAGTTATTTGTGTTATAGGGACAAGTTTACACCTAGAAAAAGTTTTGTGACAATACATGCTATGCCCATTGACTTTTTTGGGTCGGAAGTTGGTCAAATTTTAAGAAATATAACAACGTACAATCTTTGCATATGTACAGATTTATAAATAAGACAACCAGACCTGCTATATTACTCTGATTTGCACACTTGCATGTGTATATACCAATTATATACTATACTAATTATATTCAACTAGTTTCTGAGGTTTGTGTATTTTGCTCACAATCAAGGTCTGAAAACCCTCTCGCAAGTGATTTATTGAATAAATCATTATGCTGATGAACTTGGTGCACATTAAAGGTCCTCAACCAATTCGTTTGCCCATCGCCAATCCGGTTCTTTTAGATCCAGACGTATAATGTGTGAATAGTTTAACTAGTGCGCACAGTCGGTTTAATAAAAAATGCATACTTGTTTTTTAATCGTCAAAAAGAAAAGATTTGTCATTACACCGGGTATAGCTGACGAAAGCCAACTGCGCTGTCGACCTCCTGCGCCATTTCGGTCACGTGCTTTACGCGAGATCAGCATCCCACGTATTCGAAAACAATAACAACATACACGTGCTTTGGTGTATCAAGATGAAGATTCCAAAGTGGTTGTACGAAGGTACGTATTATACTATAGCATTTAGCAACAAGAACGCGTAGCCGTGTATTAATTCAACGAGAATTGCAACTTGCGAACGTCTACACTCGACTCGAGGCTGACTAAGTCTAAGCCTAAGGCTAAGCCAGTCACCAGGTCCATGGCGATATCAGCCAGAGATTCAGTCAGAGGCTGTGACAACGAGTATAATATTTGATATGCATTGTATTTGGTTACGTAGGATCTTGTTAATAAACTATGTTATTGCGACAATACATATAGGGAATAGATGACGTGAGGGGGCGAAATGACAAGTTACATTGGTTTGGCAGTTTGCCTTTTGATCGTGCAAGTAACTTAGTCAGGGAGCATCCATAATTTCGTGCAACAGAACGTCAAACACTGGAGTATAATATTGGTGATCATAATTATCAAAACAGTGTTTTGAGACTCACATTTTGATACTATTACTGCAGAATGTTGTTGATTTGCTTTGTAGTTTATGCAAATTGAGATTTTTATATGACAACCATGTCCATGATGGTGATGACGATTTTATTCAATATAAAAATGTAAACGTGTAAATACATATGCTCGCACTTGTTTCCATTGTGGTCCTTGGTGCATGGCTATAGTTTATGTAATTGGTATCCTGCGATACCTTTCAACTGACATATGCTGGCTATTCTTGTGTATTTACCAATATGTGTATATATTCTCACCACAGCAATATATGAATGCATAATACGTAACTTGAATTATGATTTTGCTAGAGGCCACACTGCAACCCAAGAATGGGAATGAGACGAGGCAGAAAAGGAGCGAAGGAGGTCACCTGGGTCAGGCAGTCACAGGGAGGAACATAGTCTGCGGGAGGCCCACATTTGATAAATCCAAGTAATTTCAAATTTATAACAATCAACCACGTATAAGTTGTCAACAAATTTGAATGTGCACATTTACATATATATTTGTTTTCATAGACATTTTAATAATAACATCTTGGACATGAAAAACTAAGTTGACTTCTGCACTTATATTATACCCACATGTTATGAACCTTTGAATATTTGACGAGGAAAATATACTGTTAGCATCACAATAACACCTCATTTTGTCATTTCCGACATTCACCTTGACCATTCAACCTCAGGCAGAACCTTAAAATGTCAAACATGAATGTGTAGTAGTTACACATGGCAGACACTGACATGACTTTGTATACTGAAAACAAAACATATAAATGCGCTTTACTGATTAGCAGAATTCAAATCAGTCTATAATATTGACAAAGATCAGGCATCACTGTAATGAAATTGAAAATTGTTTAATTCATGTAATAACAATGAACACCTTGTAAAAAAAATAGTTAAAATGTTTCACCATTTTGAAAAAAGAGCATATTCTACTAATGTCTGCATGTTGTATCAACCCACCCCCTTCCCTCCTCCGGAACAACCCCGGTAAACACTGACTGTTCCTAAGATATAAACATGTATAGATGCAGCTGTAGTAGCACATTTCTTGCTGCCGTTTTTCTTGTGAAATGCTGCAGGTCACACATGAAACATTTGTTTATATTTACTGATTATGAGAATGAACATTCCATAATTATTTAATCCCAACACTACAATGATACTTATGTTTGTTTACTGAAAATTTGCTTTTCTTTACAGGAGATTGGACTAGTGTGCTTAGTACCACTAGCTCTCCAAGTTAATATGGCATACTGGGCAGTTGTATTTGTCCAGGATCTCGGACAAGATTGTACAGCCATACAGCATGCTGCATATTAATGGTTTGTCATGTGAATGTCCACCGACTGATCCCAATTGTGTCATGTGTTGCATCCATGACAGATTCCCCAGTGCCGATGGGGTGTGCACTGGCTTCCAGGTCAGTCAGTTAGCTTAACTAACTAAAAACCAATGTAGAATGCAGGTTGCTCGACATAAGACTGTGATGACGCCTGACTAGCTCTGCAGTTGGTGATGGAACGGTGGGTGCCAGGGTCTGCAGATACGGCAACAACTTTCGATGCTGTGAGACAGGTTCAGTGTCGAGCATTCTTCAGTGAACTACATCAGTTTGGATATCGATGACATCACTGTATGTGTTCGCTGTCTTCGATGGTACTGCATACCAGCTTCCTGACATTTTGCTGTACATCCGCATCTACCTATACCGGAGACAAAGTGACAATTAGCATGGCTGGCTCTGACATGTATGATATTTTATATGTGATGACACATTTATCGAAAGTCAATAATACATGGTATTTGTATTCAATTAAACTTTAACTTTTAGCAGTGTCCATGAAAAAATACATCAATTATCCAGCATTGTTACAGTGGTAGGGTTTCATTGTCTTTGTGTTGCTGATAGTCAGTGGCAGCCAGCTGAGTTCTTGCAACGTACACCAGGTACTTGTTTTGTACAACACAAGTTTGTGATGAAGTAATGGTATTGAAAGCCTTTTCACATTTTTCAACAAAAAATCTGTTGATACACTGACAGCAGCATTTTACTTGTTTAAGTTCTCTATGTATCATGAGGACTGTTATATTTTTCATGCCATGGTTCATATTTCTAAATTATTCTTTTTTATCACTGGTTTATATTTTCACAAATAATTTACATTATATTTTCATTTCGCATGATGATTATACACCTGTACCCATTGTACTAATTATTTTATAAACAACACTTCAGCAAAGTTAGTTCTGATATGGTGTAGTATCCAGTCCTCAGACTTGTTAAATCGAACACAATCTCGACTTATGTGGGTCCTTTTTTGTGGGATGCATTCAGCCACACTGAAATTAATATGCGAAGACTATTCGTACAAAATATTGCGGTCTGTAGCCGGTACTCTTCATACAGCTGAGTAAACCTGAGCGATGTAGCATGTAGTGATTGTACATGTAATTCTCAGTCACATGGCGATGACCCTGACTAGTCTAGTTACTATTATTTGCGAGTTGTAAACATACATACCAAGCATTGCATAAACTACAAAATTTTCTAATGTTATATCATATTGATGTTTTTTTAACAAAGAATTATAATTTATGGTTCTTTGCAAAACAAAAACAATTATGATTCTTAATAGTTATTTTTATTTGATATGTACAGCCCCTGTACATAGTACATTTGTTCAACTAAACATCTTCCTAAGTAATTTTTTCTCATTGGTTTACATTTTATGGGCATGCGATATTAAACAAATTTGTTAAATAAACATAATTGTTTAGTCATGGCATGTATAAACTACAACTAGCATTTGACATCACGTGTACTAGTGTTTTTTTTTTTGTAACAAAGAATCTTGATAAAAGTTTCTGTTTGTTTTTTATATATACCTGATATTTTTTCAACCTCTTCCTAATTTTTGTTTTGGATTTTATGTACATGTGATATGTATATGATGTTAAAAATTATTACATTATACACATCAAGTGCAGTGATTGTACCTGTAGTTGTATTGTACTTTTCATTATTTTGTAGTCAATTTCATTAAATAGTGTCAATAAAATGTTTTTACTTTACATTGTCTTTACTTTAATTCACATGCATTTCTAACAACAATATACAATTTAACGAGGACACACGTTACTGCAAAATCATCAATTATCACATACGGGGATGGATCCAGAAATCGAGTCTGGGGGGCACAAAAACCTCCACTGGCGGCCGAACCAAATGGTGTAGTCTAAATTTTGTCGCTACCACGCTGCCATAACTTCACCCGCTCCACTGGAGTGGTGATGTTGGAAAACGCCATAACTTTCAGCTTATTATTATCACCTAAACTGGGGCACATTTCAAATGGTCTGGGAGGACACAGTTGCGTGGGCCCATTATAAAAGATGACATACTTGTTTAATGCTTGTATTTATAATTTTGATAACAGGTTTGATGACAGAGTAACCACATTTACCTGAAGGTGAAGAGCTTTGAAGCACACATCTGAATGTGGTGTTGACACACCTCGAGTTCTGAAAATATAGTACATGTATTAATAAAAATAAAAATAATTATTTTAATGTACACTGTACTTGCAAAAGTTGCAGTGCAATGAACGACTACCTGCCAAATGCAACCAATGCCAACGGTCAAAAGCTATCTATATATATATATATATATACATGTTATGAACATTAAATTTCAGAGGGGCGCTGGTTTTCTGAACATAATAAAAACTCACAGAAGGGGCAATCAAAAAACCTGGTGAAACTACTGGAATATTCTTTTCCTTGTAAATAATTAAATAACAAGATTACATACAATTACAATTGAATTCATATTAAATTTTGTAATATCCAATAATAGTAACTTTTAATATAAAAGTAATAGATTAGTTAAATTAATTACTATTACATTACTGTTGTTAGTCAATTGTGTACATATTGTTTTTGTTCAACCTATTACTATTGGTTCAATAATTATAATCGTTACGGATCATTTATAATGCATTTACACTGTTACTATTATCCCAAGCCTACTTAGGCTACTACCATATACGACATAGACATAATATAGTCACTATCATTGACAGGTATATGCCATAGCATCATACTGTTAGCTGATATTAGTCGATACTATAGTAAACAGGGCCCAACCAGGCCGCCCATATTGCCATTGGCTATGACTAAAAGGTAAACAATTAAATAAATTTAGTACAAGCAACATTAATATACGTGACTATAGCTTAATAATGTTAAATTACTAACCTGTCTGGAAGAACCTTTGCAAACGCTGCATCTCATTTGTTGATGTTGTGACTGACCCCACGACACGGGCAACGGCCCACGGCCACTAGCACTGTCGCTAACTCCTGTTTACTTTGTTTCGTTCCATAGTTGTTCCCAAATAGAAATACACCTTTATGCGTGGGTACTGTTTTTGTCTAATTTGGCCCATTTTGCTGTGTCGGTGGCATATATGTTCGTGGACGTCCACAGTGCTCCACACATTGCCTAAACTCGGAATTCCATAACATCAACAGCGCCAAAGGGTGGGGTCAAAGGTCAATATCGCCCATAATTCGCGATCACGAGAAGACAAGAACGCGATTCCATGCAAAGTTAAATGTCCATACTCAGCTAAAATGGAAACAAAAAACCGGATCCGGTTTTTACTAAAAACAAAAGAGTTCGCAGTTTTTGTTTTAATTTTAAAATCGAACTAATACGTATGCATAAACGAACTAGCATATCATTGGGGAGTACTTGATTCCTCTGTTTTTTTGTGAAATTACTAAGAAACGCGAGGAGCAAAACAATCGAATTGGTTGAGTACCTTTAACCATACACTGTATTTATGTTCTAATCATGTGTTTGTGATCAATACACTGTAGAGAACAATTCCACAAAGTTTCATTAACACAGGTTAAATAGTATAAGCAGCCCTCTAAGTTAACTTTTTAGTCTAGGAACCAAGTGGTTCCTACCCCAGGTACTTACATTTTTTTAGGAGCCAAATTAAAAAAGTAGGAGCCAAGTAATTGTGTGTGCGTATGTGCGTAATTGTGCTTTCAGCACAAATTTAATCCAAATTAACCACTTTTAAAAAATAAATAAATTTAAAACGTATGAATATGTGGCCAGATACTAACTTTATGCATTATAACATGGTACACTGGCAAATTAATAACAGTCATATGTGGAATCCCTGAAATTACCAATACATGTAATTACAGTAAATATACATGTACGTATAGGGACACTGATTTTCCATTTCAAAAAAGGCAAATTCCGTTTCAATTTTGTTTCAAAATTCTGTTTCAGAGATAGGCAAATTCCATTTCAAATGATGTATTTTCTGTTTCAGAAAAAGGCCAATTCTGTGTCAAATGTCGCATTTTCTGTGTCAAGTGATGCATTTCCTGTTTTAAGTGAAAAAGAAGCCCATTTCTGTTCAGAAAAGTAATATTTAATTTCAAAGTTAACTTTGAGAAATAATACATTCTGTCAAATATTTTAAAAAAATCACAATGTTATGATCTATGCATTTATATAATACTGTTTTACTGTGTGGTTAACTTTTCTAACAACATTTAGTTGTGGTATATTTGCAACACAGTAACAAACGTACATAATCAATTTATATAATAACAAATTCCTCTGACACAATAACATGAATGAATGGTTGTTTCTAATGCAGCAGTGCTTAATATATAAGTTAACAAATGTAAATTACACAAGCAGTCATATTAACAGCTATGAATTTTTAAATCTCTGATGCTGTTTCACTGATAATTTTGTTCAAATATTAATATTATGACGCCATCCAACAGAATTTGGTTGACACGTCACGAGGTCGCCATGACAATTCGTAACAATTTGCCTTGCGCGTTTTTAAAATCTTGTGTCATAAATCCACCAAAATAAATTAATACCGTTGCAAAGTAATCATGTTTGTTTCAAAATATCGCCAATAAACTCAGTATCGTTTACGGTGTTTCAGAGATACGACAACACGTGGTTTATGAAACGGCAAATGACAACGCATGATCTGTTATTAGTATAATAGACTCGTCATGATATGTCAGTCGCTAAACAGAAAAAACAGTCGCAACTTAGAGGGCTGAATATGTGCGTATGAGTTAGAATGGGTACACACTGCCAAATTTGATGGCATTGTGTTAAGTATTTTATGAGTAATTAATAAAATTAGTTTTTAATTATCTATAAAAATATCCATTTCGGTACTGTTTCACCATTTGCTCCTAGCATGCCATAACTAAGCTTATAACTATAAGTTATAGTTACAGAAAATGTCCAACAAAAAAACATATTTTTGAGTACTCAAATGATCATAATTTCACTTCTAAAAAAGCGTTTTTCAAAATTCCAAAAGTATATCTTACTGCATTAAACAAGCTATCCAATGTCATGACATATGCTAGTTGTTCGTACGTCAACAAATATATTAAATGGTTTTTTTCTTAGTTTCCTGGGTGTTTCCAGCACTCGGCAACGTTCTATTAACTGATTTGTCTGTATATATTGTGGTTATAATGTAATGTTATGATCTCACGTCGCCGTCGGTCTCATTCAACTAGCCAGCCTTTTTCAGAACATTATCGCCAAGCCTACTTTCTGTGCTGGCACTGAGGGTGGTCACTGCCAGAGTGCTTGTCGTCCTCAGTGGTTCGTTTACGTCCCAAACTGAGACGTTCTCTTAACCTCCCTATTATTAGTATTAACTAAGTAACTAACATAGTAACAGACAAACAGATGCCACAGCCGACACCTATTATATTTATACTTATAGGCTATTACCGCCCAGCCCCATGTGGGCCCAATCACGCCTCACACGTACCGGCGATGTCGCGCTCCGATGTCATTCTAAATGTGTGAGTATGTACGCAATGATGAACGACAACACCAGTGACAACAGCGTCAGTGACCCACAGCACGTTACCCAGTTAGGGACACGATAGCCTACTACGAAGACAGTGCACGCTGGCGCCGACGCGGGTATGAATGGATGTGCGCAAGGTCAAGGGCATTCTAAAACGAGTCTATGACATGTTATTTGTAAACAAATGCGCGTGGCAATTATTGGGGACAGACCAATATTTTTCTTTTGTGTGCGTGTGGTGGGAATTGTGATTTTTACATGGTACATAGACATACACCCTTTCAAAAATGTTCTGCATCCTGAACAAAACATTAATTAACAGGAAACATGCTGATTTGCAGACTAGTACTCAAGCTTTAATTTATTTTTGTTAATTGGCAGCGTATATACTCAAATATGTAAATAATACTTTTTTCCATAGGACATTTATTTAATAAAACAAGAGTTAGTAAGGTTGTCTTCCAAAGCAGATGTATTGCAGGCGGGAAATGCAGCATTTGGTCTGTCAAGAGTCCAAGTATGTTTCACCCATGTGTAATTACCCTTCTTACACAGTTGTCAATTGTTTTAATATATTCATAGTTCTTGCATTTTTACAACAGGTGTGTACATAATGTGTTCCATTCATGTGCCATTCTCTAGAAGAATGAAGTCTATTGCTTCAACAGCTGTCAACAATTTCCCTTAGTAGACCTAATATGAAGAACTTACATTGAATGTGGTAATAAAAAGATATGTCGTTGTTAATACTAATCAGCTAACACTGGAGGTTTGCAGTAATTCCAGTGGATTATTGTGTTCATCAATATAATATTTTCCAAAAAAAGACATCTCTTTTCAGGTCTTGTAGGAATTCCACTGCAAGGATCCTCTGCTAAACAATATATTAATACAATTATTGAATTTGTCAGTAATTCCAATATATTATTGTGTTCTTCACTAAGCTATTTTCGTCAGAAAAGGGGGTCTAAGACCCCTTTCCAGAGCATGGGGGTTGACACCCGTAAGACCCCCTGGATAATCTGCTGTTTGATGTGGTTTTCTGTGGAATGATACCGTACTGCCGATGCATATTTCATGATGGACCATTCGAACGTCTGAGAGCATATCGCATTGTTCTTTTAATAATCTAGTTTGATGTCTTCGTCCGCATTTTTTCAATGGATAATATGTTTATTAATATTCATAATTAAATATCTTGTTTAAAAAAGTCAGTATCGTTAATATTCGTTATCACTGAAAAGAATCTGGCCTCGAATGTTGTTATGACCCAACGTGGTATGCTTATTGGCTTCTCTTTGTCTACGGACCGACGAAACAGTTCATAAACAAAATCAGTAGAATTGTCGCCGAGTACGGTCACGATAGGTACACGATCCTGGCAACATTCGAAGAGTTCCTAGGTCACGTCTGCACCGGTGGAGGTGGAGATGCTCTAGTCATTGTTAGCATGTATGTATGTATGTGTGTGTGTGTGTGCGTGCGTGCGTGCGTGTGTGTGTATGCGTGTATGCATGAATGTATGCACGTATGCATATACGCATATATACACACACGCTTACATACACACACGCATACATACACACACCCATACACACCCATAAATACACACACACATACATATACACACACATACATGCACGCATACATACACACACCCATACACACATACATGCACGCATACATACACGCTCGCATACATACACATACGCATCCATACACACACCCATACATGCACACATATATATATATATATATACACATACATACATACATACACACATACATACACGTATGTATGTATGTACTTCCGTATGTATATACGTTTGTACGTATGTATGCGTACATACAAACATACACGCATACACTCTTCTTCTTCAGTTCAGCATATCTCTGCGAGACGTAGCTGCCCAGATGATCCCAAGATACGCTGCTCTGTCTGCCGTTTGTCTCCCTGCTCTCACGATGTCGTCTTCCAACCAGTCGCTGATGTCCTGCTCCCATCTTCTCCTTGGTCTTCCCCTTCCTCTCTTTCCCTCCATTTTGCCTTCTATGACTGTTTTCTCTAAGGAATTATGTCTTTTGATGTGGCCAAAATAACTCAGTTTTAGTCCTTTTATTCTATTCACTAGTTGACAGTTCTTTGTCTAATTGTTTAAGGATCTCTGCATTGGTTGTTCTTGTTATCCATGGCACTCTTAGGACTTTTCTGTAACATTTCATCTCAAACGCTTGTATCCTTCTCATGTCTTCTTTGTTCAGTGTCCACATTTCGCTCCCATATAGAGCTGTTGGGAAAACGCAGGTTTTAAAAATTCTTATCTTTGTTGGTATGTTTTGTCCTTTCCATACATTTTTCAGATTATTTAGTTTCTGCGTTGCTATGGCTATTCTTCTTCTGATCTCTGGTGATGTCTTGCCGTCTCCTTGTAGTCTTGCTCCAAGGTATTCGTAGTGGTTCACATTTTCAACTTGCTCCCCGTTGATTGCAATTTCTGTTTATTCAATGCATTTGTCAGTGTCCATGATCTTTGTTTTCTTCACATTAAGTAACAAGCCCTTTTTTGTCACTGTGTTCTTTTACAGACATGATTAGGTTTGTTAGGCCGATCGTCGTAGTGGACAGGAGTGCGGTATCGTCTGCGTATCGTAGGTCTCTGATTCTATGTCCATGAATATTCACTTCATCGTATCTTGTACTTCTGTCATCTAATTCTACATCTCTCATTATGTCTTCTGTGTAGAGATTGAGTAGGTATGGAGATAAAATACACCCTTGTCTTACTCCTTTTCTCACTGTAAAAGTTTCTGTAGTTGTGTTTTCCAGCCTGACTACTGCTTGTTGGTTGCTATAAAGTGATTTCAAGAGGGCGATTATCTTTGGGTGGAAGTTCATGTCGCTGAGCGTTTTCAAAACTAGCGTTCGAAATATACGCTGACCCGGTGGTCACTGACCACCTACTTTGCCGTCGGGTCAGTAACTTTTTTGAGTTACTGGTCCGTGTGACCGCCTACTTTTGGGGGGATGTTTTTTACGCTCGATATTGCTCAATTTATTTTAACGTGAAACGCAACACCCACTGAGCGCGCACGTTACAATGGTTGTTATATTAAAAAAGCACCCGAAACGAACGTACGGTAATTTACTCATTTTGGTAAATCAAAAAGAGGCATCATCACTGGCGGCGCCATCATCATATCCACACGGGCTATGCCTTTCGAATGTGTTTGAGAAAGGCCGCCATTGCCAAAATCTCCTGGGGGAAAAAGTGTTAGAAAAATGCGAAAAAGAACGGGCCTACGATACTGATAAGTGTCACTGACATTTCCGAGACACCTGGCTGGCCCAATTTCTGTGGTTGCATAATCCTTGAATGGAAGACTTTCTGTAAGAAGTCGCATATGACCAGGACCCGGAAGAGTATGGTTCTTCTGGTTCTGTTTGAAGCACAGGCTGATGGTAGTGAGAACCAAGGAGAGGCAGACATGGACCAGTTGGAAGCCACGGCTGCTGGCCCATGTGATGGCGTTGACGCAAACGGTCGCACTGATGACAGCGACTCTGACTTGTCGGACATTAATTATGAATCTTGTGGCTCGAGCCAGAAGATTCATAACTAATGTCTAAGATCTTGCAGTATCATTGCTGTTGCCGCTGACCATGACTGCGATTCTTAATGATCTTTGCAAAAAGATGGCTCATGAATGGTTGGCTGCCAGTGTCTGTCGGCTGTTTCAATTAAATAAAATTAAGGACACTTTCCCAAATCTTTGTTTTTCGTAGTCATTTTAAAATATTATACAAATGAGTCTGAAACCAGTTACCTAAAACTTAACAGTCTGCTGATACCTAAAATCGCGTTGTATGTGTACATAATTGATCAAGAAAACACCTGTCTGGCATATGTATTAAATGATTTTACAGCTGGTAGTACAACTGTGCATTTCTTTCAATATCGTTTAACAGGCCACTGGTAAAATGCGGACCAGTAACTTTGCTGCCGGACCAGCAACCTTTTGAAGTTGCTGGTCCGGCTGACCAGCATAATTTTAGGGTAAAGGTCGAACGCTGCCATACACGCATGTATGTATGTGTGTATGTATGTGTGTATGCATGCATATTTATATACATTCACATGTATGCACATACATCACGTGCGCGCGCATACATCATTCTTGGAATTACACGGACAATCGAATTTAGGCCTTTATTTCAACTGTTAAACGACTCTTCTTACGGTTTTCAGCCGTGAAGGTGACAAGCGGCCAAGCTGTCTACGTAGGCCCGCTACGTGACATGATAGGCATCGACCAACCTCATACAAGTTTGCTGTAAGGCCTACATTGCAACTGCAACCTCATCTATACAATATGGCCAGCCTTACCGTGACAAGATGCGTTCAGAGGATCCGAAACAGTGCTGGATTGTTTGGTCAAGTGGCTGCGTGTAACAAAATATTTGGCGACAAGCTCGACGAGGAAGTTGTCTTTAAGCAGACGTATGGCACTTCTTAATAGTCCTCGTCTACCTGTTTTCCAAATAGCCTGTTGTACGGTTGGATAGGTGCGCTGTAATTTAAAGGCCGGATGGTGACCGGTGGCATATTTTATTTCGATTAACTACATAGGTATACTGTATTTTGTATCGACGCTTGGCACTTTGTGACGGTGATCAGGATATTCAACTTATCTGTGCTCGGTTTGCCGTGTCCACTGACATTAAAATTATGAAGTATTGTTGAATTTATACTACGATTTTTGTTAAAGGTGAACTAGAGCACTTTATAAAGCACACAAGAACGTTGATTGGAGTATGGCTATTTCCGCCGTTCGAATCACTTATATAAGTAAGATTGAATAGTTATCATATTGTTATGTGTTGGCTTATTGCTTTGTTCTAATACATACATGCACGCACGCACGCACGCACACAAACACATACTCACACACACACTCACACACACACACACACATACACACACACACACACACACACACACACACACACACACACACACACACACACACACACACACACACACATATTCACACATATTCACACATACAAACACATACACGCACGCACACACGCACACACACACACACACACACACAGGCACTCACACATACACACGCGTGCGTGTGGGCGCGCGTGAGAAAAAAGTATTTTCTGCGCACACTTGAATGTTTGCTACAGGAGTGCGCTTCACGAATGTAGTAGCTGTGTAAAAATGTGAGACAGTTGTTGAGAAATAACATTTAATCAATAACTGATTAATTAATTAATTAATTACCATTGAAATTGTATATATAGTCGATATGACGATATTTCACGAATCATATATTTATCGCTGCGACATTTAACATTTTTGAAGCTCACCAGAAACTTCCAATTGCACCCTCTTGACGTTCGCTACAAAAACATCTTATGGCTCTCAGAAAACCCCGATTTGCACCCGCCCTTGAGGCCCGCCAAAACCACATTCAGGCTCAGATATGGTTCTGCCCCCAGCATTATTCCAGTACCACTGTTCCCGCGTCGATTGCCTCAAGCTACGTTGACAGCAAAATCCGGCAAGTTAACCTTTTCCTTACAAAAAGGGATGGTAAAATACACTCGCACTTTTATTTTTGTTCGACAGTATGTCAAACTGGGTTCTCGCAATTCAGAGTTCTATGTTCTAGCACAACGCAATTGTTGAATTCACACCAATATTTGTACAATCACGGTGTGTAAACTAAAATAAACCGCACCCATTAATTGGTCATAAAGACTAATAAGGTAAATTTTCGTGTGCCAGCTCTTCCAAACACTAGGCCTACGTTTGTTGCTGAACGTGCTTGTATATTGCACCCAGTGCGCCGCAAAGAACTCAATACACCTCGACCTATATTTTGCATTAAATCTTAGCCACGGTCCAGCTATCACTAACGGTAGGCGATTGTTGCGATATATACAACATATTGGTATTTAACGAGGACGCTGGGTGTAGCTAGGCGGAGTAGCTAGCTCCACTGCGGATTTCTGCGTTTTCAAAAACACGTTTGAAATCACCTATAATCCCAATAACTCATACTGTGTGGTTACTGATAATAAATCGATACATAACACATGTTCACCCTAATCACCTCACCCGTTTACAGCCACAGTTGAGTGTAGACAACTTGGACATAATTATAATGAACAATAATCTTTGTGATGGCGATACCATTGCCAGCAAAACATGTACGCATTTATATATACAGGCGTAAATGTTTTAGCAGTATTGACTTTGAAACCACGTCGTTTGGTCGGTTACCTTGAATTACCCTTTCAAGTCATGGGTCACGTGCCCTCTGTTCGAGATTTTAGACAGGACGTAAAAGTATACAGCTGCGCAATGCAGCGTTAACAAAAGATCAGCGAGGCCACCCAGTTTCGACAAGACATAGTTGAACAAGTTGTCGCGTTTCTTTTGTTGTTGAGTTTAAAGGTATTCTGTCTACACGGAGTAAACAAACGTCGTTGCGATGTTTTGCTTTCTAACCTACCCATTCATCCCATGTCATCTTCGCAAGCCAGGGGTGGTACCGTTGTAGATGACTACACTACCGCAGGCTGTGAGTGTGGTGGGTTCGTATGCACACCCCCACCCTCACTGAGGCAAGAACTGTGCTTGATTTTATTTAGTCATGTCGACCCTACCATTGATAACTTTAATGAAATGCTTTTGTTCAACTAATGGTCATTTCAGAAAACTTGTGATTTCGGGATTTAATTTTACAATGACCAACGTCAGATATTAAAAACATGAATGTTTAGCAACGGCTAATCCTTTGACAAACTGAATAGAACAGCTGCAACATATGTTATGAATGTATTGCACTGTTCGACGAAAATTACATATAAAGTTCCTTTTACAATTTCTTCATTTATTCAAAATGATTTAATAATCCTAATATTCTTAAACAAGTATGCAACTGAAATGGACTGATGCAAAGTGAACAAACTTGTCATAATATGACAAGTGAATAGATTGCATGCGACCAGTATATATATATATATATATTTGTATTACCTGCACTACAAAACAGCTGGTTTACTACTATTTTTTTAGATTACATCTTACATTTGACTATTGTTTTCAGCAAATCCAATTGAGTGCCAACGAGATATGCCCCTATATTATAGATCAAACATAATCAAAAGACGGCGGAAGCCTCAGAATACCTCACATTGCTGTGTAGTAATTATTTAAGTATATTTTTTTATAGTAAGTAGACAGTTTATCTTTATCATTTTTTTTTTTTTTTAAATACACGTTACACCATTCATGATATTAATACACAACTGTTAAAATAATAATATGAGATACCCCAATGTTTACAGATGCACTCACAAAAGACAGCAACAACGCATGTAAAGACGGATACAGATAACGTGCGCATCCTTGTGAATGTGGTCCTCCGATCCGCTCGTTGTTGGTCCGCATTTTAGTGTGCGCCCACGCTATGAGCCTGCTACCACTATACTATGCAGTTACTGGAAATTCAACGCGATCGTGACCGTTTGTACCGTGCAAACGTCCGCGCCACGTGTGAATGGGTAATTCCAGGAAATCCCAGTAACATTGGCCATTGATTGTATGTTTTCCACTATTTCGTTCTAATTCCCGAACATAACATGTCACAACAGTCACGATTGGCCCAAACCAAAATAGGCTTAACTAGTTGATTGAGGTTGCAATTAAATGGTTAGATTGTATTAAATCTTTTATGTATATATAGTACTACAACCACACAATTACCTTTTGTTTTCCTCTATAATTATTACATATTTAACTTAAGGTCTACTGTTCTGTGTAAAGCACGTGCGAGCATTGTTATTGTATTCGGACATTATGCAAATATATAGTGCTAGTATATTCAATGAGTAACGTTTACATATGTACAAGCGTACGCACAAATCACACATTATCACTTGACTTAGATTACATTTACGGGTAAATGTATTGAACCGCATACGCAAAATCTTGAACGCATATACAAATACAGCACTTACTGAAACACGGCAAAGATTATACTTTTACCGTTTATCGGTAGTTTTTATGAGTGATCTTTTCCATTCGTGTCAGGCATGCGGGGTCAAGTAAGCAGTTCTTCCGGGGCGTACAATGTAGCCGTTAGCGCACGTGACTTTAAAGACCTACAACTGGAGAGATCGTAGTGGTCGGTTTATTTTTGTCCACGGCAGCCCACTGGCGGCACTGTTCAACATGGCCAACGTAGTCGTGACGAGATGTATTCGGAGGGGCCGAAGCAGCGCTGGTTTGTTTGCCAAAGTGGCGGCGTGGAACAAGGCTTTGGCGACAAGCTCAGCAAGATGGCTGTCTTTAAGCAGAGGTATGGTATTTCTGAATAGTCATCGTCAACACGTAGTAACTGATTATTTGGAAATAGCTTGCCGTACGAGTACCGGTTGGATATAATATGATATGCGTTGTCATACCAGCCGGTCTTAGAAGCTTGGTGCCAACGGACGGCACTTCACGATAGGCCTCACATGATCATTTGGAATGCTATTCGTGTCTAGTTGCATTAGTATCTTATGTTCAACATACAAGTGTAACATAGAATTATACATATTTAGTGTTCGCAGAAAAAATATAGTTATGTTACTAGGCAGATTACCTACAAAACCGGACGTCATTGGTTTAATGTTGGTGTGCCTGCATAGTAGTCCTAATTTCAGGCGACACAACCTAAAGTCAAACGTAAGGATATATATCTTTAATACGGCCCCCCTCGCATCGGCAAAGCGAAATAAGAATAATAAATTTATCTCACAACGCGCGGTTTTTTTTTTTCGTAGTGGCATGTGAATCTATATTGGAATAATAATAAGATAACTTCTATTGAGCCTAAATCCTTGGAAACCAAGCTCAGAGGCGCATCAAGACAAAAGGATTGGTCAATATCAAAATACATAAGCAGTATTCCAGTTGTCAACGGATGGGTCAAGGCGCTTGGGAGATATGCTGGATAAGCTTTTGGTTGTAAAGAGAAGTTTTTTAAATGACGACAGAATTTTGTAATATTTTTAACATAAAAAACCCTAGTTCCAATGTTAGTGTTGACTCTAGGAACAAAAAGTAGGTCAGAACTAAATGATCGAAGCTGGATAGGTTTTCTTACAGGAGTAACCCGTGAATGCAAATAAGATGGTTGTTTACTGGACAGTGCCTGGTGTGTAATGGTACAGATCTTAAATAGTATACGATATCGTACAGGAAGTCAATGCAAATACGTCAAAAGTGGTACACGGTGTCTATGCATGATCTGTATGTACTCTCTCCGGAGACATGCTATCCTACAGCGTAGAGATAGCCAGGCCAAGTGGCCTGTATGCGCGCATACCAGCTGAATGCCAGTCTATTTATATATATCATCAAGCTTCACCCCAGACATTCGGGACACCGACGAGGGCAGACCAGAGACCGTGGAGAGTTGTCCTGTGTGTCAACCACAGGTCACAACAATCAATTTACACCTTGGTGTAGCAATTGTGTGTGTGTGCGTGTGCGCGCGTGTGCGCGTGTGCGCGCGTGTGTGTCCCAGGGCCAGTGGGCACAAGTTGTATATTTTTCTTTTTAGATGTCTAAAAGACGTCAAATTTAGGTTGCCAGTGAAAGTCTAAATTGCATCACATTTTTTACGTAAATATTTAGACGTCATAGAAAATACACCAAAACAACGTCTTTTTCAGATGTCTATAAGACGTCACAGAAAAGACTTCTAAATGACGTATTTCTAAAAGATGTCAAATTTAGGTTGCCAGTGAAAGGCTAAATTGCGTCTTATTGTTATGTAAAAATGTGGACGTCTTTTAGACGTCATAAAAGCACGTCTAAATTAAGTCTTTTTAGACGTTTAAGAGATGTCAAATGTATATTGCCAGTGAAAGTCTAAATTGCGTCTAAGTTTTACATAAATATCGATACATCTTCTATATGCATCATATCTTGAGAAGTAATTAGATGTCAAAACAATATCATAACTAGATTGTTTTTATACTTCTGAAAACATAACTTTTAGATGCCTTTCATAAATCGTATGATGTTGAGAGATTATGAAAAATGTCATAGTTTTGAAAGACATCCTTGATATGAGAAATATGAGTCAGTAGCTCCTACCATGCACTGATAATAACTTGATATAATAAACCATATCAAGGTCATAGATCACCACTGGAAAAAACTTGATAATATGTAAATGTATGTTTCATCACAATTTATTTATTGAAAGAGTTTACAATGCTTAAACCAACATATAATATTATAGTGGAGACCAGGACAGCGTACACAGAGAGGCACCATACGCACCAAATGTCATTAGCTCAATTGAAATCGATGATGCAACATGTGTTCTACATTCTATTGCACACATTGCTTGTAAATTTGGGCAAACTCGCATTATATTTTATCGAATTTAGTAATTTGTTAGCACCAAAGGTAATTATGTGGGTTGATAGTGTAGTTCACATTGCAGCACCGCATTAGTACATTATGGAAGGTTCTACTGTTAGTTGTTAATAGCTAGCTTATCAGACAGTGTACAGTAGGTGATAACATGTAGTGAAGTCAGTAACAGTAAGCACAATGTGCAGTTATTGGGATCATTGGTGGGTGGGGTACCATTCACTAACCACATTTGGGGCACCATGCCTGTTTAAAGGGTAACAAAAGGCAATTGTATCGGTCTATGCATCTAAAAGTATTAACAAAACCTAATCAGTTGCAACTATAATATCAGAGGGATTCTTAATGGCAGAAGACCTGAATGAGTACTTTAGTTCAGTGTTTACCAGGGAAGATATTAGTTCACTGCCAGTACTAGAGGCTAAGTTCAAGGGGGCAGATTCAGACTATTTAGGACAATTAATTGTAACCCCGGAAATGGTAGCTAAGAAAATAAGGGCTATGAAGGATAATAAATCACCTGGAGTGGATGGTATTCCACCCAAACTACTATTTGAAATTGTAGAACAAATTAGCATACCGCTTGCAACAGTTTTCAACTTGTCATTAGAAGAGGGAGTGGTTCCTTTAGAATGGAAAGAAGCAAACATTATACCGTTATTCAAAAAAGGTTCGAGAAACAAGTCAGAGAACTATAGACCAGTGAGTTTAACATCAGTGATTTGTAAATTATTAGAAAGACTAATTAAAGATCACATGGTGGATTTTCTTGTTAAACAAAACTTGATAAACCCATCTCAGCATGGTTTTTTAAAGCGAGGTCATGCTTAACAAATATGTTATGTTTTTTGGAAGACATCACTAAGTGGGTAGATGAGGGATCACCAGTAGATATCGTCTACTTAGATTTTCAAAAAGCTTTCGACAAAGTACCACATCAAAGATTACTGCTTAAACTAAAGGCCCATGACATAGGAAATGGTATAATAAACTGGATAGAACAATGGCTGATTGACAGAAGACAACGTGTAGTAGTTGATGGGGTGGCTTCAAACTAGAAATCGGTATTGAGTGGGGTACCACAGGGATCAGTATTAGGACCTATATTATTCTTAATATATATCAAAGATTTGGATGATGAAATAACAAGCAAGGTGTTGAAATTTGCGGATGATACAAAAGTGTTTAGAAGGATTAAAAGTGATGGAGATAGACAGCATTTACAAGATGATCTTGACAGGTTGATCGAATGGTCTGAAAAGTGGCAAATGCTGTTACATTTTGGGAAATGTAAATGCCTCCACACAGGACATGGGAACGAAGAGGTAGAATATACAATGGAGGGTACTGTACTAAGTACTACTGAAAAAGAAAAGGACTTAGGGTTAACCATTAGTGCTGATATGAAGGTTTCAGAGCAGTGCGGAATTGCAGCTTCAAAGGGAAATCAAATCCTTGGATTAATTAGGCGAAACATAACGTATAAGGAAAAAGAGCTAATAATACCGCTGTACAAAACTATAGTTAGGCCTCATTTAGAATATTTTATTCAAGCGTGGAGGCCGTATCGCAGGAAGGACATAGATATGCTAGAAAGAGTGCAGAGGAGAGCAACTAAAATGATACAAAAACTGAGGGATCTTAGTTACGAAATACGCCTAAAAATGCGGTTTAACAACACTAGAGACCAGGAGGTTGAGAGGAGATCAGATAGAAGTGTTTAAAATATTGAAGGGTTATGAAAATATTGATAGAAATATTTTTTTCTCAGTTAAGAAAGATAGAAGGACTAGAGGGCATGAACTTACATTAGCAAAGGAGCAGTGTAGATTAGATATAAGAAAGTTCTCATTCTCACAAAGGACTGTAAATTAATGGAACATATTATCTGCTGATTGTGTGGGTGCTAGTAGCGTGAATATGTTTAAAAATAAAATCGACACACCTCAGACGGGCTGGATACACATAGATAAAAGGGTTGGACTCTCGATAAGCCAAAGGGCTTCCTTGTCCACCTGCCACCTAGAGTTAATTCTCTGGGTGGCAATCTTGTTAAATCTTGTTAAACTAGGCAAGTTGGCGCCGGTGCATGGCGACACGTTGTGGCGGTAGATGATTGTGTGTACGTTTTCGATTATTGTTCTAATGTTTAAGTCTATATGTGTATATAAGTATGATCGTGAAGATCTACTGAGAATCAGGGAATCCATGAACTGTGAGTACAAACCAAACTTCACCTTGGAGGACGCTTTTTTGTGTTGACAATACGGGTCATACACAACATAACGCCTTAGCCGCACACGCAAGCAGGGTAGACGCGGGGGCGCACTCTGTAGATTTCGCCGGCGCAGCCTTCGACCACCACTCCTTGCTATCGTTCTGGCAAATGTGCGATCACTGAGGAAAAAAACAGACGCACTTTTTCACCTGTTGACTTACAAACGAGAAATAAGAGACGCCCCTATACTGTGTTTTACGGAAACGTGGTTAGATGCCACGACCCCTGACGCGGCAGTGACACCCCTTGGTCATGCTTTGTTTAGAGCGGACCGATCGAGCGAACTGACGGACAAGCAGAGGGGTGGAGGCGTGTGCTTTCTTGTGAATCAGCGGTGGTGTAATGACACTCAGCTTGTCTCTTCTTCGTGTTCTCGTGAACTGGAAACGCTAACTATAAATTGCAAGCCGTTCTATTCCCCGAGAGAGTTCTCTTCGGTCGTGCTGTTGTGTGTTTACATCCCCCCTGATGTCAGTGCTACCTAGGCAGTCAGCCAGTTGGCTGCTCAGGTGGTGGCAGCAGAATCGACCTATCCTGACAGCGTAGTCATCATTCTGGGTGACTTTAATCACACAACTGTGAAGAAGGTACTGATCAGGTACAAGCAGCACGTAGACTGTGCCACACGCAATAGCAAGGTCCTGGATCACTGCTACACAGTTTTTAAGGATGCGTACCATGCCACCACCAGGGCTCCCCTCGGAGAGTCCGATCACGCAACGATCGTCCTCATCCCCACGTACCGACAGAAACTGAAAACTTTGAAGCCATCAAAGAAGACTGTCAAGAAGCGGACCGACGAGTCAACTGCAGCTCTTCGTGGAGTGCACAGATTGGGACATTTTTAAAGAGACATGTCCTGACCTAGACGTGTACGCTGACACCGTGACATCCTACATCAACTGGTGTGAGGAGCTGTGCACGGAGACAAAGACTGGTTCATCTGGGACATCAAGCAGAAACTGGTGGCGAAGAACGCGGCGTTCATCAGCGGCAGCAGGGAAGAATTCAGGAGAGCTAAGTGCGAGGCGCAGAAGGCGGTCAAGAAGGCCAAATCCGTATACAAACGCAAACTTGAGGACCAGTTCGCTTCCAACAACACCAGATCTGTCTGGAATGGCCTGCGGCAGATTACGCTACCGTCCCGTGGCACTGACCTCAGTCGCCATGAAAGTGTTCGAGCGCATAGTACTCAAGTATCTGAAGTCGGTCACCGACGGCCTCCTGGACTTGCACCAGTTTGCATATCAAGCAAACAGATCAGTAGACGATGCGGTAGCTTTAGGTCTGCATCACATTCTGAAGCACCTAGAGAGGCCAGGAACCTATGCCAGGATCCTGTTCATTGACTTCAGCTCAGCATTTAACACTATCATCCCATTCAAGCTGTTTGATAAACTTTCATTGCTGAATGTACATCCTGCCATGTGTCACTGGGCCCTTAACTTTATTCTTCACAGGCCTCAATCTGTCAGAGTCAACAACTCTATCTCCAGACCTCTTATCCTAAATACAGGTGCCCCACAAGGTTGTGTGCTATCCTCCTTCCTATTTACTATCTTCACAAATGACTATGTCTCCGTGGACCAATCGGTCCTTATGATCAAGTATTCCGATGACACTACTGCTTAACTACTACTAAATATGTTGGCAGTTGGCTTTGGTTTAAATTTATACTAGTTTTAGCTTCTGATTTTATATTTTGCGTGTGCATGATGGGGGGAGGCAGGGGAGACAAGCGTGCATGTATGTTGACGCCACAACGCCAAGAATTCCTCGTACATTTGAAATGCTACTTGGTAATAAACAGTCTGAATCTGAATCTGAATCTACAATTAAGACTATCGTGCCAGTAGTTTACTAGAAAACCCTTGTTGACGATACAAAATTCAAGTTGAACGGACAGCGCCATTTTCATGGAAAGACTAACGTCACACGTTCCTATTCTTCCCAGTTATTGGTTGCCGAACTGGGAATACTAGTCTAGTTTACAACGCTCAGTAAACCCATAATTATGGCCAACCTTTTATTAGCATTTGTAATGATATACATGTATACTCAGCTGATTATATCACTTTCCATTATATAAGTTGTTGTTACGTATATTGTGATATGTTTATGTCCACTGTCCCGTAGCCCTGCAGTACCGCAGTTTACAATTAAATTAATCCCCAAATTTACTTTGTTGCTGTAACTTGGAAAACATGGTATGTCCGCACGGTGCATGGTATGGTATAATAAAAGTCGTTAATGCATGCAAAAGTAACTCAGCTTCTAAATCAAAGGAAAAATGAGAAACCAATAAATGAGCCGGTATTCGTATACATATGGAGAACAACACGCATCATAGCCGACGTCATGTCAGCCTCCGGGATATCGGATATTTTATTAGAATCTTTCACTTTGAGAACGCATTCTAATTTAACCACTGACGTGAAAATGTTGATTGTACTTGCAAATAGTTAATTAGTATTAACTCTTGTAAATGCATAGGCCCAAAAAGATGTCTTTTGTTTCCCTTTAACTAATGCATGACAAGTTTAACACTGTTACTTTCTTGGGGAATATATAAATATATCAACCAGATAATATCGACGAGTTTAACATACAATATTCCATTTTATGAATTTTATATACACTGTATTTTGGTCGTCACTGGAGGAATTAGAAACAAACATGTGCATGGTGCCCCAGTCTCCCCTAATTTGTAATAGGCAACAAAACTACTACCACGCATAGTACACATGTAAACCTTCACTATTATAGTTCACATTTAAGATGGAATATCAATATAAACTGTGCCGGAACGAAATTAATATGGGGGGAGCTGAGCCGGAGCTTCATCAGCAGCACTCCGCTATCGGACCTTTACATTGAAAGACGGGGGGGGGGTGTTGCAGGGGGTGCTAGTAAACATTTTTCGTGATGATGTTCACACTTGTTATACTTAACCAAACACCTCCAACTGAACCCCCTTGAGGTTGACCACAAGCCTCGAACTGCAACCATTGGAGACTGACCAAAAACCTCCAATTACACCCCCTTAGGCTGACCAAAATCATCAAACAGCACCCCTTGAGGATGACCAAAACCCTCCAACTGCTACACCAATTGCCAAATTATTGGGGGCTAATCTTATCTCCAGCACCCCAGCAACAATATTGAGGGATTAAAGCCCCTCCCCTCGGTTCCGGCGCCTATGGTGTCATATATTAATAGTCATATGATGTCAAAATTAACTAGTTACATGATTACATAACCGTTGAGTAACCATTTAGCATATGCTTATATTCTAAATATGCACAAGGAGTATACAATATAGGGCTATTGACAGCAGATCTGTGGTTGATTCCACATCAACGATTCCAGTTCCAACTACTGTAACGTGTTTGATTTCGATTCCATCCACACTATGGCGATTTAAATGACAACATATTTTTTGAATCCGATTCCACCATTGCCATTTTGATTCCACTACTTAAATAGTATTGCTCCCCCCTCTCTCTCTATACATATATATATATATATTTATATATATATATACATATATATGTCGATCAGACCCGGAGCAATTCCGATTCCGGAATCAGAAATGAAGGCTGGTTCCGATTCCAGAATTGGAATCAGAATCGGGTCAATGTGAAAGTAGTGGAATCGGTTTAGGTGGTACTGGAATCAGTTGATGTAAAAAAAATTATACATGTATGTACATTTTACAAGTACCAATTATTAAAAGTAGTTTTTAATTTAAAAAGCATAGCAACCTGACTTTGCCTAAATTAAACCGAATAGCGCTTTAGGAATAAAAATAGTAAGCAATTCTGATTAAACTCAAAGCAATTCCGATTCCACTGCTTTTATTTACATAAACTGATTCCAATTCCACCTAAAGTGATTCCACTACATTTACACTAACCGATTCTGATTCCATTTCTTGAATCGGAATCAGCCTTCAATTCTGATTCCGGAATCGCCCCTGGTTTTATCGACAGAACTCCATGCTACAAAATAAGCTAATGATTCGTAAGGGAACTATACTAAATACATTTGATATATGTATTGATACTTCGTTTTGGGATGTATTTAAACAATTTCAGTATGTTATCCCTGTGTAATATAAAACAAGTCTACAATGACAAAATGCACGCCTTATGTTTGTAATGATATCAATACAAATTCCATAGCATGTTAATGGACAAAGGTGGTCAATGTCTTCTTCAAATTTACGTACATCAGGCCAAACTTCAATCAACTTGTCACGTAATTTCCTCCTAGTACAATATTTGGAGTATTGCAATACGTAGTTTTGCTGCTGACACTGTTATTATTAGAGGTTATCCTAGGAAAAAGACAATAACAGTACAAAATCTATATATCAGTGCCTGTTTTAATATCTCTGTCTGTCTGTCTGCCGCTGTCTGTCTGTCTGTCTGCCGCTGTCTGTCCGTCCTTCGGACTCCCTCCCTCCGTCCCTCCCGTTTTACACGCCAACATTTAGTTCATTGTCATCAACAGTCATTGGTGTGTTCCACATGCAGCCACTTGGCAATTGTGTGCAACTAGGGCATTTGATCTATCCTTGAAGTTAAACTTATACTAGTATAACTATGGTTGCAAACTGCACGAGGATACATAAATATATATTATAAAAACATATTATAGTATATAATTCTTACCTTAAAGAATTTCCGGTTTCGTTTGGCTCAGTTGTTGCTAAATAGTGATGTACTTTAAAAATCAAACGCGACTCTGGTAGCTGTTTGCTTGTTAACTGCAATCCATTCCAGTTCGTCAATGCTCTGATTCTGCCACATACACACATCTGACATATTTAAAATTGCCCGGCAAACGAGCACAGACCGGTTTGGATTCCAGAGTCGAATTACATGATATGTGGGCAAGGCCGGTTGACCTGTTTGAATTCACAGTCATTTATCTGTTTAGAGGTTCGTCATATGTGACCCGAATTCTTACTGTAGACGCAGCATACCTTATTTATAGCTAGAAACATAGAAAACACATTGCATTGTAGAGATCTGAATGGTATTCATCAATCTATTGGAAAGTTGTGGTTATTGTTTTTATATGGGTTGAGCATTCATTATCATTATATAATTGCAGTGCAACATAATAGTCAGAAATACAGCAAAACGTACGTTGCATAGTTGCAGATCATATAATGTATGTAGGCTTCAAATTATAGCTGTTTTACGTTTTGATTTGTACATATTTGTTATTTAGTCAACACTAAAAGCCAAGCTAAAGTGACAAAATGCTATTTATTATTGTGCATGCTAATCCACCAACATGTACCGGCATCATATCTTCCCATCAACTGCAGTGACATGTATACAGTGGCGTAGGCAGGATTTTGTATTGGAGGGGGCCATCTGGCATCCAAGCAAGCAATGAGCAATTATATATATATATATATATATAGTGTACAATAAACTAGAGTGTCCAATATTCGTGCATCGCATAATTCCATCGCAATGCTGCATTGTGTTGGTTTCTCAAACCCAACTCGTTTAAACCGAATGACGACATGACAACCAAGTTTACTGACCGATGTAGCTGCCAGTTCAACAAAAACGTTCATAAAAGCCGTCAAACTAAGAGAAGAAAGACACAATACCAGAGATACACGAACCCATAAAGCCCCTACATAATAGCCACCTAAAGCCGCCGTATTTCCCATGCTACATCTCCCAAACCTACAGACAAGCAACATATAACAAATACCAACACTTAGTCACTTACTCCGATGAAACAATAAACATTCATACATTAACATGGATGACGAGGCGCTGGCGTTCAACCTATAACTTCACAACAAATCCGTTCCGCGGCGGTGGCGTCGAGTGAGTTTCACAAAAATGTCAGTGTCATGTATACCGTTGTCGCTTACCACACTTAATACATTCATGATACGAAGTTCCGTCAACCAAGTGGAAAATCGACTAGATAAATTGTTTGGCCACAACGTGGAACTTGATCTTAGTCCAGTAATTAACCATCTTGCCGGGCAACCTTCATTTTGCATCCTTGTGTTGATATATTAATAGGCATTAGCATTCAAGCACATTGTGAATGATGACATTTTCGTTGCCCTGTCACCTCTTGAGCTGCAGCCACACACACACACGCACACACACTCACACATATTATGTCAATTTATATGTCAATAGAAATACATCTAATAGACGTCGTTTTACGTAATTCTGACACGGAAAATCGTCAGCTAAGTCGTCTGAAAGAAGTCCTGTGCCCACTGGGATGTGTGCGTGTGTCTGGGTGTATATATGCGTGTGTACGTGCGTGCGTGTGTGTGTGTATGTCTGTGCTTGTGTGCGTGTGTGTGTCTGACTGTGTGTGTATGTGTGTGCGTGTGTGTGTGTGTGCGTGTGTGTGATGTATGTAGAATATGCAGAGACCACAATGAACAAATTATTATTGATAGCAATATGGAGTTACTTTTTTCTGAGTTGCCTGATCGATCATGATGACGTGATGTTCGCTCATTGTGATGACGTCAAACGTGACACGATATCTCTGGCGACACATCAGCATGATGTTGTTAACCCAAAAACCTTCCACAATAAAACCACAATAAATGGTTCCTTCCAGCAATAACAGTTACATTAAGGAGTGTTTCGTCTTCAGCAAGACGCCCACTTGTTATTAATGCCATGGATGTTGAGAACGTTCACGTAAAGTAGTAATAAAACAAATTTCAAATTGTGAAACGAACATAATGTAGCAATTAATGTTGAAATACGCAACAGTAGAACACTCACTTAGGCAGTAAAGTATGTGTATACTATTGCAATATTTGCGTAATGCGTAAACTGAATATTTGACAATAATAAGTGGGTTAAATGTATACAGCCATTTTCGTTGGTTATATTAAAATATTACTATGGGAGACAGGAAGACATTTGCATACGACTGTTTATTCTAGCTATGTGCACTTGGCAATTGCACAATAACAACTAACGTTAAGAAGAAAAGTAGCATAAAATGGCTCATATATTGTTGCATGACTGGACGTCATGTGTTGTGTGTTTGTGTGTGTGTGTGTGTGTGTGTGTGTGTGTGTGTGTGTGTGTGTGTGTGTGTGTGTGTGTGTGTGTGTGTGTGTGTGTGTGTGTGTGTGTGTGTGTAATGTATTTAGAATATACAAAGCACACAATGAAAAAATTATTATTGACAGCAATATGGAGTTGTCTGATCGATCATGATGACGTGATGTTCGCACATTGTGTCTGTATTTGTGTATGTGTGTGTGTGTGTTTCTGCGTGTGTGTGCGTGCGTGCGTGCGTGTGTGTAATGCAACTACATACCAGATGTTATTCTAGATAATGACGGCGTTGGCCATATATCCATCATTAACACTCTCAGCCACCTTATGTAATGATTAACCACATAATATTATAAGCTATATAGGCTGTACGATATATTAGCTAGATTCTTTGTAGTTGTTATAATATTTAAAAAAAACGGAGTTCACACTAAAGTTGGTTCTCGTTGTCCAAGTCCTAGGCCAGCATGGTCTGGTGCACGACGTGGAAGCGATACATAAAGATGTCTGTTACGCCAAAGGGCGATACCTTTATTATGCAGCTGTGTTGAGGACGCACGTTCCCCACGGATGAGGGCCACAGAATTACAAAAAAACGACAGCGTGTACACTGGTGATCGACCCGTACGAGCTCTTTTATCGTGAGGTCATATCTGTTATTGCAGGGTAGGTAGTACATCGGCTTCAGTCTTCGTCAACTGTTTCCTCTAATAAATTAATAATTCGCTGCATTTGAAGCACGCATGCACGTACCCTACACGCACAGGCGCACGCGAACACGTACACACACACACACACACACACACTTGACTGATTCTAAAATATATGGTTGTAGTGTTCAAATTACATGAGAGCAGTTTATTTATAACAATGGCAAAGGAGTGCCAATCATTGTGATGCCAATGAAGATACAGCGATGTTCCTAAAAGCTTCGTCAAGCAATATACCGAACTTCTGAATGACATCAGTATAATTCCTCAAAACTGATTCAGATACTCTTGTTTTCATTTGTTTCAGTAAATCGCGATGAGAACTCGGCTTTGACTGAGGCAGGCCTCATCTCGAAGGAGCCGTTCGCCAACTTCCGCCACTGGTATGACCAGGTGGCCCAGAGCAAGGTGGTCATGGTACCAAACGCCGTGTCTGTTGCCACAGCAACCAAGTAAGTCAGTTCACCTAGGGTGCTGCGTCACAGTTTGTCATTCACCAAGGTAAATTTAAAACACCACGACTATAAAATGATATACTCCTGTATGCAAAGACAATTTATCATCTTCATTATAACAAACAAGCTATGTCGAAACTTCACCATATTACTGATTATGTATATATGTAGATCGGTGTAAAATGGTAAGTGGGGGGCTACCCTGCAAATTCATGAGTAATGATTTCTGTACGAAATTCGCAGAACATTTCCAAAACAAGTTATACTCAATTTATGTTTCAGTGATTCTACGTCATATAACATTAACATATATTAAGGTTTATGTTGTAAACAGAACAGAAAAGATAACACATCCGCATCTCATGCGGGATTTCAAATGCGCGAACTCGATGCGCGTTGGTAAGGCGATTGCGTGCCTTGAAAATGTTGATGCATTTATCACCATTTGTGTACTGCGCGTGGTGACGTGATGATGACATGACGACATGATCATACGATCAACGTCCAATTGTATGGCGACCTTTCACCATTATAGAGAGTACTGTGAAGGCGCCGAGTGCAGTTTGTTGGTAATTAACCAACCACCATCGCAGCTTTGCCCACAAGTTGCGATGCTGGGCAGGAAGGCTTTGACTAGGGGCGGGGCAGAAAGGCTATGACTAGAGGCGGGGAAGGAAGGCTTTGACTAACCCTGATTTGATTGTCAGATATGATGATCTTGAGCCGTGTAAGCTCTCGTCACTGATGCACAACAAGACTTGTCAGAGACGTAGATCTTGGGTCATGTGAGATGTCCTCATTCATGTACAACAAGACTTTTCAGAGATGAAGGTAATGGGCCATCAGTCTACTCATTGACGTACAAAGAAACAGGGCAATGGGAACATGTGGTCGCTACTGCCAGTACTCCAAAGATGACTATGGTGACAACAACGAAGATGATAATGATGACGTCTATGAACGTAGGACATTTTGCATTGCCGCTAATGTAAATCAGCATGCAACCGATTGAACAAAATACTAGCAGTGCATAGCGGCATTTTAAAAAGGTACCGTCATTTTTACAGAAATGGTCGACCGTCTACTCGCATGGTTTTGCTGAACGGATTTAACAACAATGGATTCCAGTTCTTCACCAAGTACACTAGTAAAAAAGGCCGTGACTTGGTAAGTGATACAGTAGATGGTTCGACAACCTACAAGACCAATCGAAAACGCACTATCATAGTAGGTTTTCACAATGTAGCCGAAACCAATATCTGGGACGTTTCTAAGATGTGTCTTGAAAATGTTCCTTTGGCTGCTTAATTGTAATCTTGTTAACTAAGCCACATATTCCCAAAAGTGACACCACACAGGTGGAAACATAGGCATGGCATGCAGGGTAATGCCTGTAGCCTGCTCCTAAATGTATTACTAGAGCAGGCCGCAAGAGTATTTCCAGATAAAACATTCCATTCTGGAATAGTTCTAGATATGCAAGATTTAGACAAAGTGAGTTTGTTACACCTCGGTCTACTTAATTTATTATTGTAAATAATGTCACCATCCTGACTTAATAATGACCCTACTCGTGTGTATTTTTTTACATTTTCTAAGCCCAAGTCGGAATCATTTACTGACATTTTATTATTTTTTTTCTTTTTCAAATACACTTAAACGCAAAATACGCAACCGATCTTGTAACTGTAATTTAGAATCTTTTAATAATACAGTAACACGTATTTCGTAAGAATATTGTGAAGTAGTTCATCTTGCTGCACGTATCTATATTTGTTGAAAAAATATGGTAGATTCCATATCAGCCCTATACCAACGGAAAATATGCAATGGTTTTACAATTTTGTGGACATCCCCTAAGATTTCTACGTAAAAATCCAAGTGTCTGATTACCGTTCTTTGCCACTTCATAAATATGTTTTGTCACGAATCTGTCCATCCATTTGGTACAATCGATGTAACAACACCAGCAGAGATAGTTGTACTCATTATGTTGCATTTAAAAGTACAAAATGTCGTGCCACATGCAACACTCCGTTTAACTAGTCCATCTATGTTGTTTTTGTAATATTAATTAACAGTGTCATGAACGAATAGCTCTATAAATTAAACATTAATTTGCAAAGAATTTTACTATGGTGCCAGACGAAATATAATGGCTTCTTATCAAAGGATGCAAATATTACATCATTTATTGGATATTAATGTTGTCTCTGAAGTACGACAGTAATACTTTATAAGTAATGACAATCCATAACATACATGATGGTCATGTTATTATGTTACGTAGGGCCTATGATAATTTATTTTGATAAATTTAACTTTTGAAAGTTTGCGTGATGGTTTCTTACGCTCCGAAATGGGTAAAATAAAACAATAAAATCATTTGTCATATGTCACACTCGTGTATTGTCGTGACATATTATTTAGTACCAACAATTATCCGATAATAAAAATATATAAAGAGTTTTGCTGCATAAATTATCAATACTGTACTTGTTTCATTTGGTGTGACAATACTTATTAAGACATTAGCGACATGTCACAGGAAGCTTGCTTATTGTTTGCCTCTGGTGTTGGTGACTATTTCAGGAAGAAAACCCCTTTGCCTGTATGATGTTTTACTGGGAAGCCTTATATAAGGTGGTAAGTACATTGGCGTATGGCCGTTTTTACAATAATAATAATAGGCCCTATACACGTCTCTGACATATACCAGTCATATTTGTTCCACTGTTTGTTTTGGTATTTGAAAATAGCGTTTCTAAAGAAAAACGCTCACTCAAATGCAATTAGTGTTGCTGTTTGTGAAAACATATTTAACATACCAAGACTGACTTATCTAATAAACCAAAAACAACTACAGTAAAATGCAGAAATTAAACATAATTGTACGCAGTAGTAAAACGGTACGCTGGTTAATGTATTGCCATTACAAACGCAGCAGTTATTTAAAAAAAATGTCTGCGTTGTTTGGAGAAGTGTACACTGTTTATTATCAAAATATTATCTATACATTTTGATTGGCCAAATAGGTTAGACTGTGACTGTCTGTCCGATAGAGCAACGGTGCTTAACTCAATGAAAATGTCTTTCACATTGTGTTGTACTTGGTCCCGTAGTACACCTAATGCCATATTGCTGACAATTGTTGACGGAGGTGACACGCCTGGACACTCCTCTGTTGTTTGCTGACCTCATGTCAAGCTGCAAACGACCTATCTGTCAATGCAAAATGTATCTTCAAGTTAGTTGTCCGCCTGCCTGCTTCCGTCTTGCGGATGTTGCGCTATACCTACCAGCGACTGCTTCACAATACAATATGACTGTCTGGTTTTCGCATACAAATATAATTGTGCTGAGAGGAAGCGGTTGCGGTACTACAAAGGCTAGTCTGTTACATGAGACAGATTCTATCAGCAAGGACAAGTTAATAAGACTGGAAGTGTCTTCATCCAAGTCGAAATGCGCTCTGGCTGGATACACTACCTCAATTGCTCGGTGATTGTGTGTATGTCACGCTGACCCATACATAATTTGTTGGCTATACATTATTGTGACCTCACGACAGTGTTCACAATGCAATTAGGCACTTTGTCTTCGTCAGTGGCATGACGCGTCGGACACTCACAATCAACGGCACCTAATCCATTCACTATCGTTTCAAATCCAAAGGACGGATTACTGCAACATTTAACTTTTTTCATACTCGTGCCATTCAGTATTGAAACCTGCATCACTTGTAAGCACTTTTGGTGTCTTGGTTTGATCTGTGCAATTTTGAACATGTGTTCGTATGTCAACAATAAAATATATAACATGCAGATAATCACATGTTAACTTTCCGATTTAAATATTGTTGTGGGAACAAATGGTGGGAACACAAAACAATGATTTGTTCTATGACGTCAGCTAATTAATTATTTCAGGAATTGTCTTCGTTCCATCCAGGTGCGGATCCAGGGGTCGATAGAGAAGCTATCGGACGAAGTGTCGACTAAGTATTTCGACCTGAACCCACGTAACATTCAACTGACTAGCTACGTTAGTCCACAGAGCTCACCCATAGCCGACCTACAGGTGAGAATAACAGTGGAAAATAACAGCGGAACTACATATGAGAATAATAGCCGACCTGCAGGTGAAAGTAATAGCGTATGTATAGTTTGGAATAACAGTGGACTTACATGTGATAATAATAGCGGGCATATGGGTGATGACAATGGACCTCAAATGAGAATAATAGCTGATGTAAAAGTGACAATATTGGATCTACAGATGGGAGTAATAGCAGACTTGCAGGTTAGAATAATGGCGGACCTATTGTAACCAGGTAAGAGTAACATCAAACCTGTAAGTAAGAATACTACTGTACCTACAGGTTAGAATAATGGCGGACCTATTGTACCAGGTAAGAGTAACATCAAACATGGTGTGAAGGAACAAGACATTGAGAAAACAGAGGGACGGAGGAAAAGTGTTCGGCAGAGGAAGAGAAAACGGGCCAGTGGGGATAGATCAGCAGGTAGTCAGACTGTAGAGAACGAGGAGAGACACGACAGCGATACAGGTGGTGAAGAGGTAGATACCACAGAGGCAGTTGGTAAGACTGTGAGACAGAAGACTGATGGAAGAAGACAGAGTGTTCAGCAAAAAACAGAAAACATGACAGGCGTGAAGGTGACAGGGGAGAAAGTGACCGTAGTGAAGGAGGTAGCCGGGGAGAAGGGACGGGAGAGGAGAGAAGAAAATGTGGTGGGAGGAAAGAAGAAGGGACGAAAGGAAGTGAGAGTAAATGTGCTAGAAGAGAAGATGACAGGAGGAAAGGGGACAAGAGAAAACGCGACAGGAAAGAAGGGAATGGAAGAGAATGTGACAGGAGAGAAGATGACAAGAGGAAAAGACAACAACCAGACATATGCAAACCGGAGGAGCTACTCCGAGGCAGTGATTGAGGGGGCAAAGAGAAAAGAGAGAGTGTTTATGGGCGATTCAATTCTGAGAAAAACAGACAAGACTATATGCGAGGGGAAGGACGTTGTTGTATGTCTACCGGGGGCTAGGATAGAGCATGTGACCGAAAGGGTAGAGAAGGTATTGGGGCATGGCAAGGGAGGGTCTATACTAGTACACGTTGGGACAAACAATGCAGACAAGGAGGGAACAACTGGTATAGTTCAGAAGTACAGACATCTAGTGAGGAAGCTAAAGAAGACAAGAGTGGAACAGGTTATTCTCTCAGGAATTTGCCAGTAATGGGAGGAAGGGGGGCAAGATACAGAAACTGTAAGAGGATGGCGATCAACGCACTAGTTGAGCAGATGTGTGAGGAAGAGAGCGTGGGATTCCTAGATTTATGGGGGTACTTTGTTGGGAGAGAAGATATGTACATGAGAGATGGCCTCCATCTAAGTGGAAAGGGGGCAGCAGTATTCTCAGAGAATCTGCTGCGATCTGTTGACAGTGGGACAGGTTGCATCTATTTAAACTAAATTCGCAGGGGGGACTCGCAGAGAAGCCTGAAACTGGAGGCATAGATAAAGGCAGCAAAAATAATTCAGCAAAGAACAGTCTGGAAAACTGTTCTGAAGCTGGGTATAAATGTGTTTGTTTAAATGCAAGGAGTATAGTAAACAAAAGAAATGAACTAAACATTATGGTAGAAGATATTGACCCTCACATAATAGGTATAACCGAATCATGGGCAACCACCGATATATCAGATGCCGAATTGGGACTGACAGGATATGTAATGTTTAGGAAAGATAGAATAGGAAGAAGGGGAGGTGGAGTTATTTTATATATTAAAGAATCTATCCAGGCTTATGAATTAAAATTAGACAGAGAAGCAGATTGCGAAGAAGCTGTTTGGTGTAACATAGTTACAGGAAACTCAACGTTAACTGGTTGGATTAGTTTATCGAAGTCCAAACATAAGCATAGAAGAGAATGAAAAATACAAAACGCTATAAGGGAAGTGAGCAAACGGGACTGTCTTATTATGGGGGATTTTAACCATGGGCATATAAAATGGAAATCTCTACAGAGTATGGGTAGTGAGGACCACAAGTTTTTAGTTTAGGAAGAAAGGGAGGTGGAGTTTAGGAAGAAAGGGAGGTGGAGTTATTTCATATAATAAATAATGTATCCAGGCTTAGGAAATAAAATTGGAAAAAGAGAAGCAGATTGTGAAGAAGCTGTTTGGTGTAACGTAGTTACAGGATCCTCAAAAGTTAATGGTTGGGTTAGTTTATTGAAGTCCAAACATAAGCATAAAAGAGAATAAAAAAGTACACAACGCTATAAGGGAAGTGAGCAAACGGGACTGTAATATTATGGTGGATTTTAACCATGGTCATATACAATGGAATCTCTACAGAGAACAGGGAGTGAGAAGTTTTTAGTTTTAGTACAAGATAGTTTCCTTTCTCAACATGTGCTAGAACCAACCAGGGGAGAGAATGTGTTAGACTTAGTTTTGTCCTCACAGAATGAATTAGTTGACAATGTTAAATTATGTGAGCCTCTGGGAAGTAGTGATCACAACCAGATACATTTTACCATTAAAGTAAAATCAGAAAGAAATAATAAAAAGCAGTTGAGGAGAAATTTCCACAAAGGAAGATATAAGGAAATGAGGAAATATTTAGCAAAGATAGACTGGAATAATACACTGAAGAATAATACAGCAACAGAATGCTGGAATATCTTAAAGAATGAAATAGAGTGCATCGTAGATAAATTTGTTCCCTTCAAAAAACAAGGGAAACGGACCAGAAAGAAATACTTATCGAAAGAAACCATTAGAAAAATTAAGTATAAACAAATGATGTGGAAGTCATATAGACGTATTGGAAATGACGAAGACTACAACATTTATAAAGAAGCACTAAACCAAGCTACAGCTGAAATTATAAATTCAAAGAGAAGCTATGAACATAAATTAACTTGTAATATAAAACATGACAGCAAGAGTTTTTATGCGTATGTTCGAAGCAAACAGAAAGTTCAGGATAAGGTCAGTCCTCTAGAAGATAGTGCTGGAAATATAATATCAGAAGGATTCTTAATGGCTGAAGACCTAAATGAGTATTTTAGTTCAGTGTTTACCAGAGAAGACACTAGTTCACTGCCAGTACCAGAGGCTAAGTTCAAAGGGGCAGAATCAGACTATTTAAGACAGTTAATTGTAACCCCAGAAATGGTAGCTAAGAAAATGAGGGCTATGAAGGATAATAAATCACCTGGAGTGGATGGTATTCCACCTAAACTACTAGTGGAAATTGTAGAACAAATTAGCATACCGCTTGCAACAGTTTTCAACTTGTCATTAGAAGAGGGAGTGGTTCCTTTAGAATGGAAAGAAGCAAACATTATACCGTTATTTAAAAAGGTTCGAGAAACAAGTCAGAGAACTATAGACCAGTGAGTTTAACATCAGTGATTTGTAAATTATTAGAAAGACTAATTAAAGATCACATGGTGGATTTTTTTGTTAAACATAACTTGATAAACCCATCTCAACATGGTTTTCTAAAAGCGAGGTCATGCTTAACAAATATGTTATGTTTTTTGGAAGATATCACTAAGTGGGTAGATGATGGATCACCAGTAGATATCATCTACTTAGATTTTCAAAAAGCTTTCGACAAAGTGCCACATCAGAGATTACTGCTTAAACTAAAAGCCCATGGCATAGGAAATGGTATAATTAACTGGACAGAAAAATGGCTGATTGACAGAAGACAACGGGTAGTTGTTGATGGGGAGGCTTCAAACTGGAAATCAGTTTTGAGTGGGGTTCCACAGGGATCAGTACTGGGACCTATATTATTCTTAATATATATAAACGATTTGGATGATGATATAGCTAGCAAGGTGTTGAAATTTGCAGATGATACAAAAGTGTTTAGAAGGATTGAAAGTGATGGTGATAGACAGCATTTACAAGATGATCTTGACAGGTTGATAAAATGGTCTGAAAAGTGGCAAATGTTGTTCAATTTTGGGAAATGTAAATGCCTCCACACAGGACATGGGAACGAAGAGGTAGAATATACAATGGGGGTACTGTACTAAGTACTACTGAAAAAGAAAAGGACTTAGGGTTAACCATTAGTGCTGATATGAAGGTTTCAGAGCAGTGCGGAATTGCAGCTTCAAAGGAAAATCAAATCCTTGGATTAATTAGGCGAAACATAACATATAAGGAAAAAGAGCTAATAATACCGCTGTACAAAACAATAGTTAGGCCTCATTTAGAATATTGTATACAAGCGTGGAGGCCATACCACAAGAAGGACATAGATATGCTAGAAAAAGTACAGAGGAGAGCGACTAAAATGATACCAAAACTGAGGGATCTTAGTTATGAAAAACGCCTAAAAGAATGTGGTTTAACAACACTAGAGACCAGGAGATTGAGAGGAGATCAGATAGAAGTGTTTAAAATATTGAATGGTTATGAAAATATTGATAGAAATATGTTTTTTTCAGTTAAGAAAGATAGAAAGACTAGAGGACATGAAGTTACATTAGTAAAGGAGCAGTGTAGATTAGACGTGAGAAAGTTCTCATTTTCACAAAGGACTGTGAATGAATGGAACAGATTATCTGATGATTGTGTGGGTGCTAGTAGTGTGAATATGTTTAAAAATAAAATCGACACATACCTCAGAAGGGCTGGATATATGTAGATAAAAGGGTTGGACTCTCGATAAGCCAAAGGGCTTCCTTGTCCACCTGCCATCTAGAGTTAATTCTCTGGATGGCAATCTTGTTAAATCTTGTTAAATCTTGTTAAACCTGTAAGTAAGAATACTACTGTACCTACAGGTTAGAATAATGGCGGACCTATTGTACCAGGTAAGAGTAACATCAAACCTGTAAGTAAGAATACTACTGTACCTACAGGTAAGAATTATGGCGTATCTACATATGAGAATAATAGCAGGCACACAGGTGAGGATAATTATGAATCACAGACGACAGTAATATGTACAGTTCAATGCAGTTCGTATTGGAATAATTATTATAATATTCCCATATCCACTAGTAATAGTTCATATTCCCACAAATATCCACACATAATACTAACTGCGGCTGTCTTTCATTGAGATTGATCAATAGTTTCACTGTGTGCCGTAACACGGTTGTTATAACGTGTACGTTTTCATGGCGGTTGTTTGTATAATTCTTTGTTACCCGTGGTAGGTCTTGTTTGTCCGTTTAGCATGAACTCCCTTTCGATTCTTTCTTAGCTCTTCATGTCAATTCTCGCATATACTTTATAGTCACTGACTTGTTTATTTACTTGCACATTTAGTTACATTCACAGTTTCTCTCTGGAGGGTGGTTTCCACCAAAATATTTTGTGTTTTTAAGTCTTGCACAATGTTTTGTAGGTCTGTAATTTTCTTGAGTTTCACGTTTCTGGTCGATTTCTTTTCGAGAGAATTCATCTGAAATATGTGTTTACGAATGACTGGAGATGTCTGGTTGAGTTGTTGGTTGGTTGTTGATTGCAATGATGACGCTGCTGTTGTTGCACTTAATAAGATTGCACGCATCATTATCAGCACTCTGGTGGTTTCTCTCTCTCTCTCTCTGTCTCTCTCTGTCTCTCTCTCTCTCTCTCTCTCTCTCTCTCTCTCTCTCTCTCTTTGTGGTGCTGCTTTTGAAAACGTTATTGTTGTCTGTACGTCCTTGGTGGAAGTTCACATCCATGGACATATGAAATTCTTTTATACGTGTCGCCTCACACTACTTTTGAAAAACTTCTCTATCTCGACTAATTGTAATTCTTTGAGTTTTTGTATATGTGTAATGTAATATGTGTAATGTAATATGTGTAATGTAATATGCAGTTGTCGAAAGAATATTTTGTTTTACAGTAATGTGCATAAATAATAAGACATGCATAACTTGATGATTATCCGTATGTCTGGGGGTCACATGTGAAGTCCGCCTGCTCTTATTCAAATCCTCTTGTAGCTGTAGCTGCTCATATCGTGTACGAATAAAACCGAGGAAAATGACCAAACACATCTGTTTGACTGTAGAAACTAGGCGCTGATTTTGGAGCAGCTATGGAGAAGTATCAAGACGAATCGATCCCAATTCCAAAACCAGAGTCATGGTAAGTGTACTTGTGTTATGTTGTGCCAGACATTGACATTACCTGCAAATAACCCTACGGAAACGTACGCCAATGTGGCACGTACCTGACGTTAGTGCTACGGGATACGAGTTTCTCAAACGGAACTGCATAAAGGTTATAATCTTTACAGGAAATATGTGATCGTGTTGCTAGCGCTATAATTAAGGCGATCATATTTTAGGTGACTTTCGTATTAAATTATTTAATTAATACTTAATCAATTAATGTTGTGCAATTATGTGTTGACAATATTGGCATAAGAGTTATATTATACGCAAGTGACGTCGACAATATTTAGTCGCCATCTAGCGGTTGCCGGAGACAGCTGAAAACTGACGAAACGTAACTGAAGAACATTGTTGAATGATAGCGTAAGACACACTAAAATGTAATTGTTTAAAACCACTGCATGCACGCACGCACGCAAGCACGCACGCACGCACCGACACACACACGCTCACAGACAGACAGACGGACGGACGGACGGACACAAACACACACTCACACACACACTCATACACATACACGCGCACGCGCGCATGCGCGCGCTCGCTTACCAGTTGATTTAATGTTGAAGTTAATCATGCGCTTTGTTTTAGGGGAGGCTATCTTCTGAAGCCAGACCACGTCGAGTTCTGTCAAAGTCACGTCGACAGGTTTCCCGATCGCTTCGTCTTCCGCAAGCCGGCGCCTGGAGAAACCATCGACCCCGCCGTCACCCGCCAGGGAGACAACGGCTGGTTGTATGAGAGGCTCGCTCCATGAATGTGACATCTGCCGGACCGTTTAGTTATTTGCATTTCTACCCTTTTGTGATGAACATTTACAGTCAGCAGGCGATTACATGTTTTTTGGTTAACTTACGTCAAGGCATATATTATTATATTATCAACATGATTTTTGCTTTCACGACACATTTGTGTTGAACTTATAATAAAAGTCACTCATCACAAAAGGAAGTGAAGCCTGTTAGGCATCCAATCTTTCTTATTCGTGCAACAAACAGTGGCGCCACACGACGGAGCCTGCATAATCAATGATAATACAAGAGCGGTCAGTCACTGTCTTCAATGTATTCCATTCTATGACACAATGGATCGGCAGGTGACAGCACTTCAGTGTCTAAGCCTATATTGTACTAAAGCTACGTAACAATTACTGTGAGCGCCTTTGCGATTTACTTATGAAAAACTAACATGCGCTGTTAAGCCACGTCCAGCGCGCTCGTGATTGGATACTTGGGCAAGGAGCGTCTGACGCATGTGTCAAGCGCATTTCATTTTCTCGTGTATCTAATTATAGTAGTTTTAAAAAGTGTTGTTCATTTGTTATACATTATAATGAAATCTGAACTTTAGTTAAATACTCCGTGGTTAAATTCGTTGTACTAATTAACATTTATAACGTTTTGATGACGGACATGTAATGTAAATTAAGGGAGACTTAAGCGATTTATTGTGAATTAATTGATGTATAGCACCACAGAATGCGTATTTTAGCTATATTGTACAACACTAATTATTAACTAAGATACATAGGTTGTTATGCTTTATATGTATGTCCTGTAGCTGGCGAGTATGCATTATACTGGTGTACTTTGTAGTTATTTGTAACGTTATCAGAACGAAGACCGGCGACTAGAGTACACGATATTGTCATGGACGTAGTGTTTTGCCCGTGCACACAAAAAGAAAACAATCACTGTATTAATTGTCAATAAAATTGTTAATGGTGAAATGGAAATGTGAATTTTTCCAGCAAAAATCTAATCTCAAGTGTTTTTAGTTATTTAGAGTTATTTTCAATTCACTTATTTAGTTCAAACCAAAATTGGTCCATATATTCATACGCGTGTAACAGTTAACAATCTGATATTAACAGAAGAAAACATATTATGTTATGTCCGTCAGACTTCGATTAGCTACGCCGAGTTAATAGATGCAAGAAATACGTCATCAACATGTGTGTTTATGGATTAGCCACCGCCATTACCCATGAGAATGAGTCGTGACCGATAAAATTATCAAAATTAAACGTGGACCAGCTGCTATTTATGTCACAGACTCAGCAAAGAAAAGAAGGAAAATATATGGAATAAACGGAGAATGAACATAGCGACAGTTCATGACAGACGGATTAATTTAAAAGAAAAAACACCACCTCTCCATGCACGAAGCCGCCGATGGCGACGCCGATGTCATATTGAATGATTGGCATTGTTTTTGTTGGAATATAAAAACTATGGTCATGTTCCTTTTTCACTAGGTACACCTGGCTATACATTTTGAAGTGAAGTTTTAATGAAACGTTTAGATAACAGAAACTTACTGAAGCCGAGGAACATTCAATAATGAAACTATTTTATTTGCACCAAAAATCCAGCTGCTATTTCCATAAGCAGTATAAATACATTATACATCACTGGTGATTTACGGTATTAAAATAAGTTAGGTGGTTATATACTTTCCTATCTACAATCGGTGTAATTTTAGTTTGACAAATATATATCTATAAAGAGCATAACATTATTGTCGACAAAATATTAAAATATATTGCATCAGTGTAAAAACATGTTTTATTTTGTACTGGGAGTGCAATAATTATTTGTTCTGCTCTTCATTTAGAGTAAAAGATATTGAATATGTTTCTACTGAACTCCCTTTTCGATAACAAATAAAATGGCCACTGTATGATGGAAATAAAAGTTATCAAATTACAAAACTTTAAAAGTAACGCATATTTTAAAACACTGTTTTCAGTCATCATTGGTGTATTTAGCTCAAGAAGATCCCTAAAACATTTTGAATGTTGTGGAACATTTATATTTTATGAATTTTCAAAATTATTGTAAAAACATTTTATACACTACTCCCATTATAGTTCACTTAACACAAACTTGTTTCAACATATTTTGAAGAATATGCTGTAGAACTCAATCCAAACATGATGAGCATAAGAAAGCATACATTTTATTATGTACTCCTATTTTGCAACATAATGACGGGATGATGTGCATTTGGATGCACAAATCGATCCATTGCACAAATCCATTTGAAACGTAGTGATGTACATATTCCCAGCAGAAGCCACACGGAACTAATGTGGCAGAACAAAGTCAGACATCTTCTTCACTACTGTGTCAGTTAACATATTGTTCTATTAATAGCACTGCTATGCATTTTGATACGCAAAGCTATCAGATGCACACATCCATTTGAAACTCGAAGTGAGGTACACCTTTCCAGCAGATGTCGTACAGAACAGAATGGGGCAGAACAAAGTCAGACATCATATTACGTCAAATGACCCATTGTCCAATTAATGGCACTGTTAAGTAGAGCTCTTCAATTTCCTCTTTCCATCAGCTCAGCTATTTCCAATGTTCCTGCAAATAAACAAAGTTGAGTGTAGGAAACTGAGTCTAAATATGAGTTAACTAATTCAACACTGTGCAGATTAATTCAGTTTAGATATTGGATTATGGGACTTATCACCAAGTGTATAGCTGGCTAAATGGAAAAGAAATACAAGAGAACCTTGTTATGTTGATTCAGTCAGACTAAAATCCCAAGAGAACCTTGTTATGCTGATTCAGTCAGACTAAAATCCCAATCCATTACTTTGGCCAACTTTTAATTTGCTTCTACATAATTACATGTATGCATTGGTCATATACAGTGAACTCCAGATCATTCGAACTCACATAAGTGAATTTTCGCTAAGTTAAGTCAATCTTTTCCTTGGTCCAGGGCAAAGGTCCCAATAAGGGGACCTTCTGATAACTTTCTAGTTATTAGAAATTGAAATGGGTCCCTGGAAGTTCGACCTTATCCAGAATGCACTGTATATTTTCCTTTATTCTTGTTTGTTAATTAATGTTGTATATAATTATACATATCGGCCATTCTCGTGATAAATGTACAGTAATGGTAAAGTAACACGTCAAAAATAAATGTTTAATTTATTTTTAGCGAGTACTATTATTATCAAATGTGCTATTCACATGAAGCAGCGCAATTTGATCTGATCTATTATTATATTTTTGTAAACTATATTCATGGATTAAAACTTATGTTTACTAGAGTGCAGATCTGCTGGTGTTCAAAATTCGTACATCGCAAAATTCCGTGGCAACATGGTATTGTGTACTTTTTAACAGACCTAAAAACGTTTACATTGAATGATGACATGCCAGCCAGGTTTACTAACAATCGTAGCTGTAACATTAAAAAACAGTCTGTGAACGTACGAATCTCACATTTTTATGTTTTGGTTCAAATAAGTGGGGAAACAGGGACTTTTCAAAAAAGGCTGACTGGAATTTGGAAAGACAAGACCCGTAGACACACATACCCAAATCCCAGATTTAGGCAAAAAATTACATCCACGACCAGTTTAATCCTCTTGCTATGGTTGCATATACGATATTTTAGTGTGCATCTTTGTTCACTGCATGTCAACTACTGGACAATGCAGTTTTACTAACTTGAAAGGCGATACCTTTGCCTAGAGCTAGGCTAGTTACTGTAGACGTAGATGTTCGACAAACTCAGGCTCAGTGACAATCCCAGCGGCAGCTGACACCGACTGCAGCCGTCCGCGTTGGCGGACGTTATAATTTTACTACGTTACTCGGCTGACGGCATTGGGAAGCAGAATAATTAAACATTGCAAACGCTTCTTACACTTACAAAAATAGCTGTCAATATGCACATGTCTATAAATTGCTTATTTACAATGCTTGAATCAACTCACCCCGGAATCAAACATGTGTGACGTCAACGGTCTTTGTGTGGTTCATTGCGCGTGCATGAATATTCATTATACTCAGGCTGCAGAATTAATCATCCGCGTGTCAACAAGCTCAAAATGATTCGCGTAAGCACAATTGTTTATCGGCTTTTTGCGCAGATAACACCCAAATTATGCATAAACATGCAATACATAAGTAGCAGAGAAAGTACTTAGGGGAAATTAATACGTTTTGATACAATACACCTCGAATGTATATTAGCTTACAAAGAATCCCTTTAAGTATTCAATACACAATGACACAACGGTAATACATTTCCAGACATTACACTGATCATGAACAACATCATTCATGCGACATGCGACATTCAAATGACCAGACATTACTGTATTTAAGTATGCACTATAGTGACTACACACTGGCACAACGCTGATATTTTTTCCCACGGCATTACATTCGTATTAATCAATTATGTTGTGCATTTTCTAATAATCCTTACGTATATTTCGAAGGCGGGTTCCGCTGATTTGAAATTGACAATACCGCCAAAAGGCCTACAGTACATTGAGGTTGTGTTCCACAGGTACGTTCACGCACGGGCTGTTCCTGTGAAACAACTACTGCCTGAGAAGTCTTGTTGCAAGTTCGTCCACACATATGCTACTGTCGTGGCGTGGCATTTGAATTAAACACAACGTTGCAATTCGCAACTATGTGACGAGACGCAGGTGTCCTTGTAGTCGGCAACCTTCCTGTACGCCTTTCAGTCAGCTACATTAACGGCCTTAACAAAATATGGAGTTGTTAGTATAAGAACTCAACTATTTTAGTTGACACTTGAAGTATGAGCCGAACAGTTGTATTATATCTAAGATGTTGGAAAAAGCCGCCAAACAGTAGCATAGATGGCAGTGCCTTAGCGGTCTCCGTAAAAACAAACAAATCCATTGTCAAATTCCGCTGGTGGATTTCTAGCTGTTATGTTGTTATGCTTTATATCATGGCTGCTGCAGTTACCCTACAAAAACATAAACAAACAAGTCGATATGCTGTGTCATGCCACGAAATGTGGAGAAATATGTGTGCAAGCGTCCGTCCGTCTGTCCATCTGTCCGTCTGTCTGTCTGTATGTCTGTCTGTCTGTCTGTCTGTCTGTCTGTCTGTCTGTCTGTCTGTCTGTCTTCGTCTGTCTGTCCGTCTGTCCGTCTGTCCGTCCGTCTGTCTGTCTGTGGAACCGTATCTCCGTCACTGTATGGGGCTGAAACGTTGTATGTTATCTAGCGGGCCCATTGGTGTGGTTCGTAGATTTATGGTTTTCGTGTGTGTGTGTGCGTGTGCGTGTGCGTGTGCGTGAGTACGCGCACGCGCACATACTCACGCACACGCACACGCACACACACACACACACACCCACATACACGCACAAACAAACATACCAACACACATACACGCACGTATACGTACACAGTTCTTGGCAGTATTTTTTTATCGAATTTATATATCGACCACTGGTATAAATTAATAGTTTTCGGAAAATCGCTGTATGACAGCGATGACAATTTAAACTACAACGACAATAAGTCGAAAACGTTCACACGTACGCATGTATATGCACAAGCACACACAAACACGCTGAAACGCACTCACGCACACACACGCACACACACGCCCACACACGCACACACACGCACACACACGCACACGCACGCACACACACACGCACACACACGCGCGCGCACCCAAATACGCACCTCTCCCCACACACACACACCTACGTACGCATTCATACACTCACTGTGTACAGAACTACGTACGCGCGCGCGCACGCCCACACACATTCTTGATATGACACATAAAAATGACTTCATTCATCGACAACTTAACGATTCATTTTTGTATAAAGGTACTACATCATGCGGCATTCACTCAACCATGACGATGGTTCATATAAGATGTTCAACCAGACGATGTCGATCCCGTGCGTATTTTGCATACAGGGTGTTGTTGCATTCTATGTCAACTACAACGAGCAAGTGACATTGTTCAACATGGCGTCCGTTGGGGTGACCCAGTTTTTTCAGAGGTGCCGAAGCAGTGCTGGTTTGTTGGGCAGGCGACTGCAAGGAAGAAACCTTTGGCGATAAGCTCGGCTAGATGGTTGTCTATCAGCAGAGGTATTGTATTCTTTACTAGTCAACATCTACAAGTCCGCGATACTGATTTTACTGATAATCAGCTTTATCATTGGTACTATTATGATTCAGTTTTGAAACATGAACAGTATCAAACTCTCTGCTCATATTTGACTCTCGGCTGTGTAGCTTCCGATAATATATTTTACTTTTCATATTTCACTTTATATATTTATAGGTTAAGAAATAAATATATGTTAGTTCAATGTTATAAAACGGACACTAATAATAACGTTATTCCTTTAAACATTTCAAAATAAGAACATGTGAATGTTTGCACACAGTATTTGTTACAAAGCAAAAATATATTCATAGTGATGCAAGTACTGTCAAGCAGGAAATCACCATGATAATGCTGCGTTCGCGGAGGCAGACCTTATCTCAACGCACCCATATATCAATTTCGGTCACTGGTATGAGCAAGCTTCCCAGAGCAAGGCTGTGGTGGATCCCAACCCCGTGGCTCTTGCCGCAGCAACAAAGTAAGTTATTTCATATCTATAATAGTAGTCTACTTGCAAGTGCAGTAAGGAATCATCTATAAAATTAGCCACGCTCCCATAAATTGTAGAAAAAGATATTCCGTACGCATTATGTATGACCCTGTACGCAGTACACATTACGTATGACACACTCCCCTGTACGCAGTATACCCCCTCCCTCACCCCTCACACACACAGTGTACACAATCACTGTTTGTCCCACACTCATACTGCATACATACTTTGGAGATGACCCGTAACATAATATTATGCTGTAAAAATTGTCATATTCTGACGTTTCTCTCCTCCAGTTATGGGTGAAACATACCAGGACGTTTCACGTGGATATTCTTTTATTAAAACTTTATATTATTAAATGTATTTGCCTTAACCAGGATAAAACGTTGCATTAAAAAAGACATGTACTTTTGTTTCAACCGTTGGGACAATTTGTGAACGGTTACAGCCACATTTGACAATAAAAATCTATTTTTTACAGAGATGGTCGTCCGTCAACCCGCATGGTTATGCTGAAAGGGTTTGACGAGCGAAGACTCCAGTTCTTCACCCAACACAGTCGTACGAAGGGTCGTGATTTGGTAAGATTATTATTTGCGAAGATAAAAACATTTATTATCTAAAAATCTAAGCTGTTGAGAACGGTTAATTAGCTGTTTGATACGTCAGGTAAACTTATTATTAACTAATAGGCTTGACTATGCATAATAACACTGTGTGAGTCAGGTACGGCTTGCTGTTGCATACATACTACACAGTACCTACTCAGCGTCTCTAAAAATATAAACATTTTAGTATACACATCATAACATGATATAGGGGAGATCGGGGGCAATGCCGAACATGGGGTAAAGAGAAACATACCTGAAGCTCAGACCACTAGCATTATATAATGTTATCGTGATCTCATTCAGATGTCATATGGTGTGTTTTGATCTGGATCTGGATATATACCCGGCAACGTCCTGTTAGGATACTTGCAAAATATTACTTCTTGTAAATTAATGTGGTCAATAAAGTATGACTGTAATACAAAATTTTGAAAATCCATACTAAAAAGGCCATCATGTTTGTTACAAACCTCAGACCCTCGACGGTGCAATATGCGAGACGTGCTTGTAATGTTTCTATCAAAATGTAAATTCTACCAAAAATCAAGTTGGTCATGCATGGCAACCGTCGAATCATGACGTCATATTAGGTTGGGTAATAACAGTTGCCATCAGTATCATGCGTTTCTATACTCGTAAAGTGTCAATGTGTCATATGGTATTATTAACTACTCACAATCGTTAGAAAACTTATCTATTAGATTTTATATTACGCATAAAACTCTAGTTGGTACAAATTTAATTATGTCTGGTGCGATAATTGTTTTATTTACTAACATATTACTGATGTTATGGATACATATTATTGAAACCTCGCATAATGTTTGCTTCTAATATCAATGCTTATCTCATTAAGAAAACCCTTTGTCTGTTTGATGCTTTATTGAGAAGCCGTAAATAAGATGATAAGTACAGTGAATATTTGGTACATTCATTTATCATAATTAAAAAAATTATCCTAAATAAGCATATTTTCATACTCTTTAAAAAACCAACAACATGTTGATATATGTTGTATAATGTTATGCATGTGATTGTGGCACGATGTGATTGTGGCACGATGTGATTGTGGCACGATGTGATTGTGGCACGATGTGATTGTGGCACGATGTGATTGTGGCACGATGTGATTGTGGCACGATGTGTGAACAAATTGTTTCGAGAATAATAATATACACATTTCTGATATATCCCAATGCGACTTTTTCTATAGTTTCGGAGAATGTATCATATTGTCTTATCTGTAAGGCTATGTATACAGTGTGTCCGCTGACGGCAGCAGGCTGATGTATTTATCACAATATCATATCACCAATAATACAATATTTACTACGTGGGGTCCGCGTTCAAACCAAAGCAATATCCGATACTATGCATGTATAATACAGGCCTCAGATAACGTGGCCCGTTATAAGTCCACCCTCTTCTGCTCCATAATAAACAGCAGTGCATACCATTCATACTTCCCTACTAATTGACACCATGATGAAGTTTTGAAGATGTTTAAGGGTAGCTATCTTCTGTGGCCAGACTACGTCGAGTTCTGGCAAGGACACGCCGACAGGTTCCCCGACCGCTTCGTCTTCCTCTAGACGTCTCGTGAAGAAACCATCGATACAACCGTCACCCGCCAGTGAGACAACGGCTGGTGGTATGAGAGGCTCGCTCTGTGAACGGGACATCTGCCGTGCAGTCTAGTTAGTTGTATTTCTACACTACTGTCCCGAACAACAATGCCATTAAAGAAACTTAAAAGTGATTTGATTACTGAACATTCTTTAGCATAATTCATTTTCATTAAACATATCCTAGAATACTGCCCCTGAATTGTCTATGCTAAGGTTGATTCCTCGTGTATTACGCTTGGTTAGGGCTACAGCTGTCAAGGCAAATGTGATCGGGAAGTGATACATGAGTTTCTTTCACGACATATTTGTGAGTTGTATTGAACATTTAATAAAGCTCTGGATTTCTGACTCGATCTGTTGCCTTGTAATTCCAAGTTTTAGTCTATCGTTTCGCACGTAGGCTTAAAGTGACATTTCAGTACAATCTGCACATTGACAGCTGTCCTTAACCTCTGGGTCGCGACAGACCAACAGTTGGGTGGCTAACCCATTTTAATGTGTCGCCAACAGTTTCCTTTAGCTGACCTACTCTTTGTTGTCCAACTAACCCTTACGAAATGCTACCACTTAACGGACAAATGAGATTTTAACAAGATTTAACAAGATTGTCAACCAGAGAATTAACTCTAGATGGCAGGTGAACAATGAAGCCCTTTTGCCTATCGAGAGTCCAACCGTTTTATATACATAAATCCCGCCCTTCTGAGGTATGTGTCGATTTTGTTTTTAAACATATTCACACTACTAGCACCCACACAATCAGCAGATAATCTGTTCCATTCATTTACAGTCCTTTGTGAAAATTAGACCTTTCTTATATCTAATCTACACTGCTCCTTTACTAAGGTAACTTCAAGTCCTCTAGTCTTTCTATCTTTCTTAACTGAGAAAACATATTTGTATCAATATTTTCATAACCATTCAATATTTTAAACACTTCTATTTGATCTCCTCTAAATCTCGTGATCTCTAGTGTTGTTAAACCACATTCTTTTAGGCGTTTTTCATAACAAAGATATCCCTCAATTTTGGTTTAATTTTAGTCGCTTTCCTCTGTACTCTTTCTAGCATATCTATGTCCTTCTTGCGGTATGGCCTCCGCGCTTGTATACACTATTCTACGTGAGGCCCACCTATTGTTTTGAACAGTGGTATTATTAGTTCTTTTTTCCTTATACGCTATATTTCGCCTAATTAATCCAAGGATTTGATTTCCCTTTGAAGCTGCAATTCCGCACAGCTCTGAAACCTCATATCAGCACTAATGGTTAACCCGAAGTCTTTGTCTTAGTACAGTAACCCCCCCCCCCATTGCATATTCTACATCTTTGTTCCCATGTCCTGTGTGGAGGCATTTACATTTCCCAAAATTGAACAGCACTTGCCACTTTTCTGATCATTTGGTCAACCTGTCAGTGTCAAGATCATCTTGAAAATGCTGTCTATCTCCATCACGTTTAGTCTTTCTAAACACTTTTGTATCATACGCAATTGCAACACCTTGCTTGCTACATCATAGTCCAAATCGTTGGTTGATATATATATTAAGAATAATATAGGTACCAGAACGGAACCCTGCTGTACCCCATTCAAAACTTATTTCCAGTTTGAAGCCTCCCCATCAATTACTACCCGTTGTCTTCTGTCAATCAGCCATTTTTCTATCCAGCTAACTATATCATTTCCTACGCCATGGGCCTTTAGCTTAATCGAAAACTTTCTGAAAATCTAAGTAGATGATATCTACTGGTGATCCCTCGTCTACCCACTTAGTGATATCTTCCAAAAAACAAAACGTATTTGTTAAGCATGACCTCACCTTTAGAAACCCATGTTGAGATGGGTTTATCAGGTTACGTTTAACAAGAAAATCTATCACGTGATCTTTTAATTAGTCTTTCTAATAATTTGCAAATCACCGATGTAAAACTCATTGGTCTGTAGTTCTCTGACTTGTTTCTCGAACCTTTTTGTAAATAACGGTATAATGTTTACTTTTTTCTAAGGGAACCACTCCCTCTTCTAATGACAAGTCAAAAATTGTTGCAAGCGGTATGCTAATTTGTTCTACAATTTCCAATAGTAGTTCAACTCAACTCAACTCAAATTAAATGTATTATAATTCATTATAATACATACAAATACAAGTCAAATTCAGACAAATCATATGTAATTACATAATGAGCACAACAAGAGAAGAACATTATATAATGTTGTACTCCCTATTGTATATGTCAATGTAAATATAATTATATTGAAAACCAAAACAGGGGAAGAGCAGGTGTAGAATATATAATCGTGATTGAAATATATGTTATATATTACATCATTGTGTAAAATGAATTGCTTAAGTATAGATTTGTAATAAGTTACTGAATAAGTGGTACAATTAAGTCTTGTGCTGAAATAATTCCAAACGACAGCACCCTTATTTCTTATGGAACGAAGTCTTGTTTCCAAAGTTGCCATATATGTATTCATTTGTGGAGATTGTCTTGTATTATAACTACGAACATATTAATTAAGTGAAAACATATTTTCGAAGATTGTTGGTAAAAGACCCATCTTGTATTTATACATAAACATTTGTATTGAATATACATACAATTTTCTGAAAATTAGTAATTTAAAGATAGGTTTTGTATGAGCTGATCTACTGGCTGAGGAAAACATTCTCACTTCTTTCTTTTAAATCTTAATCATACTTGAACAACATGAATCAAATGCACCTCCCAATACTCCAATACAATAGGTCAAGTGAGGGAATAAAAATTACTAATATAAGGTGACCAAACATGATCTAGTTAAAAAATCGTTTGGCTTTGTTGAGAATGCCAACACCTTTAGAAATTTTACATTTAACTTGGTTTTAACAAGATTTAACAAGATTGCCATCCAGAAAATTACTCTGGATGGCAGATGGACAAGGAAGCCTTTTGGCTTATCGAGAGTCCAATACTTTTTATCTACATGTATCCCGCCTTTTTAAGGTGTGTCGATTTTATTTTTAAACATATTCACGCTACTAGCACCAACACAATCAGGAGATAATCTGTTCCATTCATTTACAGTCCTTTGTGAGAATGAGAACTTTCTTATATCTAATCTACACTGCTCCTTTACTAATGTAGCTTCATGTCCTCTGGTCCTTCTATTTTTCTTAACTGAGAAAAAAATGTTTCTATCAATATTTTCATAACCATTCAATATTTTAAACACTTCTATGTGATCTCCTCTCAATCTCCTGGTCTCTAATGTTGTTAAACCACATTCTTTTAGGCGTATTTCGTAACTAAGATCCCTCAGATTTGGTATCATTTTAGTCGCTCTCCTCTGTACTCTTTCTAGCATATCTATGTCCTTCTTGCGATATGGCCTCCATGCTTGTATACAATATTCTAAATGAGGCCTCACTATTGTTTTGTACAGCGGTACTATTAATTCTTTTTTCTTATACGCTATATTTCGCCTAATTAATCCAAGGATTTGATTTCCCTTTGACGCTGCAATTCCGCACTGCTCTGAAACCTTCATATCAGCACTAATGGTTAACCCCAAGTCCTTTTCTTTTACAGTAGTACTTAGAACAGTACCCCCCATTTTATATTTTACCTCTTCATTCCCATGACCTGTGTGGAGGCATTTACATTTCCCAAAATTGAACAGCATTTGCCACTTTTCAGACCATTTGATCAACCTATCAAGATCATCTTGTAAATGCTGTCTGTCTCCATCACTTTTAATCCTTCTAAACACTTTTGTATCATCCGCAAATTTTAACACCTTGCTTGTTATATCATCGTCCAAATCGTTGATATATATTAAGAATAATATAGGTCCTAGTACTGATCCCTGTGGTACCCCACTCAATACCGATTTCCAGTTTGAAGCCTCCCCATCAACTACTACACGTTGTCTTCTGTCATTCAGCCATTTTTCTATCCAGTTTATTATACCATTTCCTATGCCATGGGCCTTTAGCTTAAGGAGTAATCTTTGATGTGGTACTTTGTCGAAAGCTTTTTGAAAATCTAAATAGATGATATCTACTGGTGATCCCTCATCTACCCACCTAGTGATGTCTTCCAAAAAACATAACATATTTGTTAAGCATGACCTCGCTTTTAAAAACCCATGTTGAGATGGGTTTATCAAGTTATGTTTAACAAGAAAATCCACCATGTGATCTTTAATTAGTCTTTCTAATAATTTGCAAATCACTGATGTTAAACTCACTGGTCTATAGTTCTCTGACTTGTTTCTCAAACCTTTTTTAAATAACGGTATAATGTTTGCCTCTTTCCATTCTAAAGGAACCACTCCCTCTTCTAATGACAAATTGAAAACTGTTGCAAGCGGTACGCTAATTTGTTCTACAATTTCCAATAGTAGTTTGGGCGGAATCCCGTCCACTCCAGGTGATTTATTATCCTTCATAGCCCTTATTTTCTTAGCTACCATTTCCGAGGTTACAACTAACTGTCCTAAATAGTCTGAATCTGCCCCCTTGAACTTAGCCTCTGGTACTGGCAGTGAACTAATATCTTCCCTGGTAAACACTGAACTAAAATACTCATTCAGGTCTTCTGCCATTAAGAATCCCTCTGATATTGTATTTCCAGCACTATCTTCTAGAGGACCGACCTTATCCTGAACTTTCTGTTTGCTTCGAATATACGCATACAAACTCTTACTGTCATGTTTTATATTACTAGCTAATTTTTTTTCATAGCTTCTCTTTGAATTTCTAATTTCAGCTGTAGCTTGATTAAGTGCTTCTTTATAAATGTTGTAGTCTTCATCATTTCCAGTACATCTATATGACTTCCACATCATTTGTTTATACTTAATTATTAAAGACAAAAATAGACGAGTAAACGACAAAGGGAATTATCGGCCAATATGTCTATCGAATATATTTTCGAAGATAATAGACACTGTTCTTTTTAACAGAATGAAAATGTACTTGGAAACCACTCCTAATCAATTTGGCTTTAAGCCTAAACATGGAACGGAGTTATGCGTGTTTGCATTTAAGGAATTATTAAGGTTCTACACTGAACATGGTTCAGCTATGCACGTCGCATTTTTAGATGCATCAAAGGCGTTTGATCGTGTCAACCGAAATAAACTTATAACGAAACTAGAACAACGAAATGTACCAAACTATATCTTAAGAATACTCAGCAATGAATTCAATAATCAATGTGTATGCATACGATGGGGAAATACCTACTCGGACTTCTTCTCGGTAGGCAATGGTGTTAAGCAAGGTGGGAAGTTATCCCCTTTGCTTTTTAACATTTATATGGATAATCTGAGTATACAACTGCACAAAAAAACAAATCGGTTGTAGTCTTGGTAACATGGTTGTTAATCACCTTATATACGCCGATGATCTACTTCTGTTTGCACCTTCTGCTAAAGGACTACAAACACTACTAGACATGTGTTACTCATATGGATGTGAGCACGATGTGCAATACAATGCGAGTAAATCCCTGGTCATGTACTTTGAATCTAGAAAGTCAAATCTGTCTAAAGAAATGACATTAGGAGGAAAGAAGTTAAACTTTGCCACCTCTTGTAAATATCTTGGACATGTCATTTCTAATAACTTGTCTGATGAGTCTGACATGCAAGCCAAAGTGAGACTTTTGTATGCCAAGAGTAACATGTTACGTCAAAAGTTTCACTTTTGTTCAACTGCTGTAAAAAATAAGCTATTTACAGCGTATTTTGGTAATATCTATGTGTGCGTTATGGGTGAACTTTAGAAAAGTTAATTTTCATCAATTCATTGTTGCATATAACAACTCTTTCAGGATATTGAACAATTTGCCCATGAGATGTAGCGCTAGCCACATGTTTGCTACAGCTAATGTCATCTCGGGTAAATGTGTAATCAGAAAGGCTATTTTTAGCTTAATGAATAGGATTGACATGTCTTTGAATCCCATTATTTATAGCATTAAAACTAGCGACGTGTATTGTACTTCGAAACTGCGGCACCAGTGGGTCCGGGATTTATATAATTTTTAAACATATTGTTCTTATCTATGTATTTTTATATTATTTACATACTTTTATTGATGTATTTGTATATATGGACATCATGATTGTCTGAAATAAATACATTATTATTATTATCTAATGGCTTCTTTCGATAAGTGTTTCTTTTTAGACCGTTTCCCTTGTTTTTTGAAAGGTACAAATTTATCGACTATGCACTTAATTTCACTATTTAAGATATTCCAGCATTCGGTTGCTGTCTTATTCTTCAGTGTGTTATTCCAGTCTATCTTTGCTAAATATTTCCTCATGTCCTTATACCTTCCTTTGTGGACATTTCTCCTATACTGCTTTTTACTATTCCTTTCTGATTTTACTTTGATGGTAAAATGTATCTGGTTGTGATCACTACTCCCCAGTGGCTCACATATCTTGACATTGTCAACTAATTCTTTCTGTGAGGACAAAACTAAGTCTAACACATTCTCTCCCCTGGTTGGTTCTAGCACATGTTGAGAAAGGAAACTATCTTGTACTAAAACTAAAAACTTGTGGTCCTCACTCCCCATACTCTGTAGAGATTTCCATTGTATATGCCCATGGTTAAAGTCCCCCATAATAATACAGTTCCGTTTGCTTACTTCCCTTATAGCGTTTTGTATTTTTTCATTCTCTTCTATGCTTATGTTTGGACTTCGATAAACTAACCCAACTGTTAACGTTGAGTTTCCTGTAACTATGTTACACCAAACAGCTTCTTCGCAATCTGCTTCTCTTTCTAATTTTATTTCATAAGCCTGGATAGATTCTTTAATATATAAAATAACTCCACCTCCCTTTCTTCCTATTCTATCTTTCCTAAACATTACATATCCTGTCAGTCCCAATTCGGCATCTGATATATCAGTGGTGGCCCACGATTCGGTTATACCTATTATGTGAGGGTCAATATCTTCTACCATAATGTTTAGTTCACTTCTTTTGTTTACTATGCTCCTTGCATTTAAACAAATGCATTTATATCCTGATTCAGAACAGTTTTCCAGGCTGTTCTTTGCCGATTTATTTCTGCTGTCTTTATCTATGCCTCCAGTTTCAGGCTTCTCTGTGAATCCCCCCTGCGAATCTAGTTTAAATAGATGCAGCCTGTCCCACTGTCAACAGATTGCAGCAAGTTCTCTGAGAAAACTGCTGCCCCCTTTCCACTTAGATGTAGGCCATCTCTCATGTACATATCTTCCCTCCCACCAAAGTATCCCCATAAATCTACGAATCCCACCCCCTCTTCTTTACACATCTGCTCAACTAGTGCGTTGATCGTCATCCTCTTGCAGTTTCTATATGTCGGCCCCCTTCCTCCCATTACTGGCAAAATTCCTGAGAGGATAATCTGTTCTACTCTTGTCTTCTTTAACTTCTTCACTAACTGTCTGTACTTCTGAACTATCCCAGTTGTTCCCTCCCTCTCTGCGTTATTTGTCCCTACATGTACTAGTATAGACCCTCCCTTGCCATGCCCCAGTACCTTCTCTACCCTTTCAGTTACATGTTCTATCCTAGCCCCCGGTAGACAAACAACGACGTCCTCCCCCTCGCTTAGAGTCTTATCTGTCTTTCTCATAATCGAATCGCCCATAAACACCCTCTCTTTCCTCATTGCCCCCTCAATCACTGCCTCAGTGTAGCTCTTTCTACGGTTTGCATCTGTCTGGTTGTAATCTTGTTCCCCTGTCTTCTGCTCTCCCGTCACAATCTCGTCCGTTCCATTCTTTCCTGACGCTGTTTCTCTTGTCACCTTTCTTCCTGTCATCGTCCCTCCCGACTTCTCTTCTGTCACATGTACTCTCACTTCCTTTCTTCCCGTCATCTTTCCTCCCATTGCATTTCCTTCTCTCCTCTCCCGTCTCTTTTTCCCTCCTACCTCTTTCTCTACGGTCACTTTCTCTCCTGCCACCTTCACACCTGTCACATTTCCTGCCGTCGATCCTCCACTTTCTTCCCCTCCGATCACCTTCCCTCCTCTCAGTCTCCTTTCCTCGGTCTTGTTGCCACTACTCTGCTCCTTCAGTTTCACAGTATTCCCAACTTTATCCCTGTCGTCTCTCTCCATTCCATCTGTCTCCTTGCTGATTCTCATCTCCATCCCCTTCACAATATCTACCAACCTAGCTACCTCTTTCTCCAGACATTTCACCTTCCAACACCCCACGCACTGAAAGGTGAATCCCTCTTCCTTGGTTTCTGTCCATGACTTCGTACAGCCGGATAAGGCAAAATCTACCCAACTGTGGCAGTCGTCGCACACCAAGTGTCTCTTTGCCTTGACTTGCCGCTTGCAAGGCGCCATATCAGAATTTATTTAATAATAATAATCTAATTAGCTATTTAAAATAGTTTTGTCAACTGTGTTTACACTATTCACTGTCTATGTAGTCTTTAAGAAGACTGTTTTCTGTGCACAAATGTTACACTTTACGTAAGATTGCGTACGCTAGACTGCCTTATTTATTTAGGTTATACAGCGCCCTAGCGAATAAGAGAGACACTAGCTACATAAACTTAGTTCGCCCGATTATCGCAAATGCTTAATTTTAACAACAAAGCTACCTTATCAAAATGTCTAGCAGGTACTGACTTACACATATATTATCTTATGTAGGTAGTTTATGGTTGTTACTTTATCACCTATATATTCTACCACATAACGAGGTTTGTTAAATCTTGTTTACAAACTTATCGTAGCCGTAAGCTAACGTACCCTATTAACACTCACTAGAATAAAGTGTCCTAAAATACTTTATCTAACTAACTTTAAGCACAACTGCTACTCAATATATGTTTACTGCTACTTTATGAATGATATTAAGGCAAGAATAATACTTATCAATCAGTAATTCCACTTGCTTATGAACTTTGATACACCACCAATTTCAACGATCTATCTCCGCCAAATATAGCCTCGATGACCCTGGTGAATGTGTTCAGCCCACTTGCATTTGCTATCAATAGTCACACCAAGAAATGTTGTAGGAGATACTAGTTTAATAACATTATCATTAATTTCAAGTGTTGTCGGTTTGGTATGTTTTCTGTTTGGTGTTCTAAATACCATGTATTGGGTCTTATCAATATTTAAAGAGATGGAATCCCATCCAATCCTGGTGATTTATTATCCTTCATAGCCCTTATTCGCTTAGTTACCATCTCGTTACAATTAACTGTCCTAAATAGTCTGATGCCGCCCCCTTGAACTTTGTACTTAATATGTCTAATGGCTTCTTTCGATAAGAGTTCTTTCTGGCCCGTATCTCTTGTTTTTTTAAGGGAACAAATTTATCGACGATGCACTCAATTTATCTCTTTGAGATATTACAGCATTATGTTGCTGTCTTGTTTTTCAGTGTGTTATTCCAATCTATCTTTGTTAAATATTTCCTCATGTCCTTCCTTTGTAGAAATTTATCCTGTATTGCTTTTTGCTATTCTTTTCTGATCTTATTTTGATGGTAAAATGTATCTGGTTGTGATCACTACTCCCGGTGGCTCACGTATCTTGACATTGTCAACTAATTCATTCTGTGAGGACAAAACTATGTCTAACTCAATATCATCCCTGGTTGGTTCTAGCACATGTTGAGAAAGGAAACTACCTTGTACTAAAACTAAAAACTTCTCACTCCCTGTTCTCTGTAGAGATTCCATTGTATATGACCATGGTTAAAATCCACCATAATATTACAGTCCCGTTTGCTCACTTCCCTTATAGCGTTGTGTACTTTTTTTATTCTCTTTTATGCTTATGTTTGGACTTCAATAAACTAACCCAACCATTAACTTTTGAGGATCCTGTAACTACGTTACACCAAACAGCTTCTTCACAATCTGCTTCTCTTTTTCCAATTTTATTTCCTAAGCCTGGATACATTATTTATTATATGAAATAACTCCACCTCCCTTTCTTCCTGTTCTATATCCTTCCTAAACATTACGTAGCCTGTCAGTTCCAATTCGGCATCTGATATATCGGTGGTGGCCCATGATTCGGTTATACCTATTATGTGAGGAGCAATATCTTCTACCATAATGTTTAGTTCACTTTTTTGTTTATTATGCTCCTTGTATTTAAACAAACGCATCTACATCCATCTTCAGAACAGTTTTCCAGGCTGTTCTTTGCTGGTTTATTTGTGCTGTCGTTATCTATGCCTCCAGTTTCAGGCTTCTCAGTGAATCCCCCCTACGCATCTAGTTTAAATAAATGCAACCCGTCCCACTGTCAACATATCGCCAGGTTCTCCAAGAAAACTGCTGCCCCTTTCCACTTGGATGGAGGCCATCTCTCGTGTACATATCTTCCATCCCAACAAAATATTCCCATAAATCTGTGAATCCCACCCCCTTTTCTTCACACATCTGCTCAACTAGTGCGTTGATCGCCATCCTCTTGCAGTTTCTATACGTTGGCCCTCTTCTTCTCATTACTGGCAAAATTCCTGAGATAATTATCTGTTCAATTCTTGGCTTCTTTAACTTCCCATGAACACCCTCTCTTTTCTTATTGCCCCCTCAATCACTTCCTCTTTCTCCGGTTTGCATCTGTCTGGTTGTTGACTTTCCCCTGTCGTCTTCTCTCCTGTCACAGTCTCTTCGGTTCCATTCTTTCATGTCGCTTCTTCTCTTGTCACCTTTCGTCCTGTCATCGTCCCTTTTATCGACTTCCCTTCTGTCACATTCTCACTACCTTTCGTTTCATCAACTTTCCTCCCATCGCAATTTCCTCTCTCCTCTCCCGTCCCATTTTCCCTCCTACCTCCTTCTCTACGGTCACCTTTACGCCTGTCAAGTGTCCTGCCGTTGATTCTCCAATTTCTTCTCCTCCAATCACTTTCCCTCCTCTCAGTCGTCTTGCCACTACTCTGTTCCTTCAGTCTCACTGTATTTCCAACTCTCTCCCTCTCGTCTCCTCTCTTTCTCCCTCGCTCTCTCTCTCTCTCTCTCTCTCTCTCTCTCTCTCTCTCATCTCCATCCCCTTCACAATATATGTCAACCTAACTACCTCCTTCAGCAGACACTCCACCTTCCAAAACCCCACGCACTGAAAAGTGAGTCCCTCTTCCCACAACCGGACAAGGCAAAATCCACCCAAATGTGGTAATCATCGCACACCAAATGTCGCATTGCCTTGACTTTCCGTTTGCAAGGTGTCACATCAGAATTAATTTAATAATAATGATGATAATCTAATTAGCTATTCAAAATAGTTGATACCTTTCTACGTAGTTAGTAGACTGTACGAAAGACGTATTGTTACTCCATAAAACTTTGGCCGTCATTCACACTATGGCACTAATAATGGTTTTACTCATGTGTCAACAATCAACTCCGGGAACAACCGCTGATATAATGACTATTAGTCCAGGACTTTTTTATTTGAGTTGGAACAAATTGCAACATAAGCTATTTCAAGTGTTTTAATTACATTATTGGAGGTACCTATAAAACATATCAAAAGTATACATCAATGAAAAGTGGGGAAGTGACTAAAACAAGGAATCAATATTTCCCATTTACCCCATGTGAAATACCATTGATACCTAAATCCGTGGCATTTATGCAGATAGCCCAGGACGCTATCAAATCAAGACGTGCTGTGGCAAACGACGTTCGTGTTCGGACCATCAAAACCCTCGTGGTCTATAATGATGTTGTTTGTTTTTGAAAAAATGTATATTATCGAAGGAACACGTGGATATTGTTCAGATTCTTAAGAAATTCATAGAAAATTTGTGTCTCCATCTTGAAGCTTATCAGAGATGCTACCCTATCTGGCTATCTCTTGTCGTTATCTACGTCATTCTAAATTATGAAGACCAGCGAGGGACTCGCAAGGGGAAGACGGAAGACAGAACAGCAACGACTGACCTGGCTGCTATCTATGCCAGCCTATGTAGATTTATGTAAACAGCTCAATGCAATAACTTACTGGAGTTATATACCATACAAGTGAACAAAAGGACATGACAAAATTGAGACAACAAATCAAATCAAATCAAATCGTGACATTTATATTGCGCCGTTCCAACAATCGCCGTACAGAATGTTCGGGAAAACAGGTAAGTCTTAAGGTTTGATTTAAAATCAGTGTTTGTCATTGTTGTTGCAGTCAGCTTTTGCGGCAGCAAGTTCCATAGTGTTGGGGCTGCCGCGCAAAAAGATCTATCAACCCAGCGACGCGTTGCACGTGGTACACATAAATGATTGTGTTCACTGGAGCGCAACAATCGAGTTGGCTGACGTCTGTTCAAACATTTGGTGATGTACTGTGGTGCACAGCCTGTCAGTGCTCGGTGCGTGAGTAGAAGTATCTTACTCTAACTGCTATTGGCAGCCAGTGCAGCTTGATCAATAGAGGTGTGACATGACAGAACTTCCTGGCGCCGTCGACAAGGCGGGCCGCCTAGTTTTGTACTCTCTGCAACCGTTCTAGTTGTTTCACAGGCAGTCGGTGGAGTAATGCATTGCCAACGTCAAGTCTACTGGTAACAAACGCATGTATGACTTGTTCTGTCGCTGCAGGTGTTAGATAACGTCTTATTCTTGCAATATTTCGGAGATGGAAAATTGCAGATTTACAGACACCAGTCACGTGCGTCTCCATCTTCATCTCGGCATCGAACTGTACACCAAGATTCCGTACATTCTGAGTTACAGTGACCAAACAGTCTCCAATGCATAGTGTGCGCAGCTCAATTTTTTTGAGTTGTTGCGCAGAGCCAAGCACGATTACTTCTGTCTTTGAGTCATTCAACTTTAAAAGTTTGTCATCATCCACGTCCTGATCGCCGCTACACATTCTTCAATACGGACGACAGCCGCAGCAATGTTCTCTTGGTGGGGTTTCACTGGAATGTAGATTTGAGTATCATCCTCGTAGAAATGACACATCAAATTGTACTTGCGAATAATCTTAGCAACTGGTGCTACATAGATGGAGAACAGCTGAGGACCCAGCACGGAGCCTTGTGGTACCCCGTATGCCAGAGGACGAGCAGGCGATGTAGCACCATGAATGTGGACAAACTGGACTCTTTCTCTCAGGTATGACTTAAACCAGTCCAGTGCATCTTGGACCACTCCGATATCTTGTGAGAGTCTGTGCAACATCACTTCATGGTCGACGGTGTCAAACGCAGCCGATAGATCAAGGAGAACCATGATGACAACATTCTGATTGTCAATTGCGTGCAGGATGTGATTCTGCACACAGACAAGGGCCGTCTCAACGCTGTGATTCGGCTTGTACGCTGACTGATAGGGCTCACAGAGATTGTGCTCTGACATGTGAGCTGACAATCTCGCAGCAACGACACGTTCTATTGCCTTCAACAGATAGGGTAGATTTGACACGGGTCGGTAGTTATTCAAGACAGTTTTGTCTAGACTCGGTTTCTTGAGTACTGGCCTGATGTGCGCTTCCTTCAAATGCGAAGGCATTACCCCCGTTCTCAGAGACAGGTTAACAATTGCCATGAGCACAGGTACAACATCATGCGTACAGTCTCTAAGAAGCCATGTCGGAATGGGATCAAGTTCACAAGATTTCACTGACGATGACTTCAACAACATTCCAACTTCAGCCTCAGTCGCTGGCTCAAATGCAGTCAGCAGACATGTCTGCGGTGCATCCTCAGCAGAGGCATTTACAGTGATGACATTCTGATTCAGTTCAGACCGAATTTTCGAGATCTTTTCTGAGAAGAAATCCGAGAACCGCATTGTCAGTGTGTCAGACGAGTCACATGGCGGTAGTGGTGTGCCATTATCAGTGTGTAGGAGCTTGGCAACAATCTTGAACAGCTGCTTCTGGCCACCAGATGCATCAGCAATTTGATTCGTGTGGTACTCAAGTTTTGCACAGTGCACAGACGAATTAACGAGCTGGCGCTGGAGACAGTAGGCAAGCCTGTCAGACTCCAGTCCAGATTTTCTCCATGTTCTTTCCAGTTGTCGTGTAACACATTTTTGCGATCGTATGCCATCATTATACCACGGCGTGTGTGGACGTACAATCACTGTGCGGTTCTTTAACGGTGCTTGCTTGTCAATGATAGCCGCAATGGTTTCATTGTACATGTCAACAGCATGGTTTATGTGATCAGACAGATGATTTGACAGTAGCAACGAACGGATTTCATCACATATCGCAGTGGTATTGATCTGTCGATAATTTCGACTCGTCGTCGTTACCCGGACGTTTGGTGGTTTCACGAGTTGTAGTGTGCAATGAATTGCCGAGTGGTCTGACATGAGTGGGATGTATGTTCGTATATTGTTCAGAACCGTATCAGATGAACGATGGTATGTCCGGCAACATGCGTCGGGACTTCCACGTGCTGAGTAAGATCTGTTGCATTTAGAATGTTTTGAAAGCGATTAGTGTTATTGTCTGATGTATTGTCCATGTGGAAGTTAAAATCACCTGCGATCAGCATGTTTGACGTATACATCGACATGGTATCCAACAAATCACCACATTCTAGGAGAAATTCCGCAATTGTAAAGCCATTCTTGGAGTTTGGCGGGGGGGGGGGCGATAGACGACAAGAAGACGAATATACTGAGTGTCATTGCTGGGTTGTAGACACATCGATTCAAATGTCTTTGATTTCGGCATCTCGAGATGTCGCGTTGTGAAGCTAGACTTGTAGACGACTGCAACACCACCACCGGTGCCGTACATTCTCGGGACATGTCGTAGTTGGTAACCAGCAGGCGTGATGCAGCCAGTAGAGACGGAGTCATCAGCACTCAACCACGTCTCTGTGATGGCGAGTATGTATAGATCATTGTTCTCAATGAGGTCAGATATCACGGTCGCTTTTCCCGCTTGCTTCGCGTCACACACCGATATGGCATTCAACAAGCAGAGACACACTTGGCGTACAGATGGTATGTCGCATACACTGTCGAGTCGAATCAAATTCGATGTGTAGGTTTCACATCTCACGATGACCGATGATGGGAAGCGAGGAGTAATCACTACAGGAATGGGTCTTCGCATTGACCTCCCTGCCCTACACCCCCTGCGGGTCCGCCGATTGTTCACGCGTTCTAGTGGTCGTAGTGGTGCCATACAAGCATCTATTGAAAGGTAGCACCCAGTAACAATAGAACGTCCAATTCGCAGTAGATCCAATCTATTGTAAGTGATCATGCTGTGGCAGTGCATCGTTCTAGTTGTCGTCACGCCTGGTCAATCGGCTACAATGTTGTGACACAGGTGCAGTTCGCTATACTGATACGCATTGCATATACATTAAACAAATGCTAAAATGTCATTAAGTACTTACTAAAATGGCGCAGACCACCTTCGACCTGAGACATTCATAAAAACAACTCTAAAATTGCACTGCTGTTCCACGGTTAAAAACAGGTAAAAATGTAAAATATCCACAAGCTTGTTTTGGTGCAGCCACATAGAGGCGCGACACAATGCATGAGCTCACAACGTCGTAACATGAAAGACACGTAAACTGTACTCCTTGTGCTGGCGGACAGAAGTCCATCATCCGGTGTGAATACAAGCTCTACTGTCAATGTGGATTGCGCGAAGGTCATTGGCCAGAAGATTACGGCGTCCATGACTGGTAAATATGTAATGCAGTATTCATTCAAGGTGTCATACTTCGATCAAAATAAACCGTGCGTGTTAGTGGTAATCAGGTACGGATTAACCAAGACATCCACTTCTACCGACGTCTAAGTGTCGTAGCAAGTTCGATTGAGCCACCGACCGGCCCTGTTTAAAAATAAACGATGCGAGAACCCTAGAAATATGTACTTGCTGAAGTCATCTGGTGTAATTTCACACTCGACATTGCAGGGCCAATCGGTGAAGTTCAGTATGCGTTGGATGATGTTGCTTTGACCTAGTGCATCCTTTGGCCAAGTAGAATTCCCAGATATCGAGAGCTATGCATGCTGTACTGTGACTATCTCACATGGTAGTTTGGTCAATCCATCATTGTCTTTGATGGAGAGCACAGTCCATCCACTAAGCAAACGCGCATAAGAGACGAATGGGAGGAAAAGCTGGTGCGAACGTTACGTTTACAGATCATATGAGGATGACGGCAAATGTTGTTCTCCTCGTCGTTCCCTGTCTTCAGGGGTGAGGATGGCTTGGATACGTCGACATTTTCTTTCTCTTCTTCCTCGTTGCATTTGCACTACTTTCTCTACCATCCTTCTCTATTCTTATCAGTCTTTTGTTCTTTTCCTCCATTCCCCTGTCCATCCCTCCAGGTCTCTCTTCACGCAATCCTCCCACCTCAGTCTTGGTCGCCCTCGTCTTCTTTTTCCCTCCACTCTCCGGGCATCTATTTTCTTTGCCATCCATTCTTCTCCCATTCGTTCCAGTTCAACCGACTTCTCACCAACTTCTTCTTGAAACTTTCTTTCACACGAACATCCTCCCTCAGCTTTTCCACTCTTCGCTTATCTATTCTCGTTACCCCAGTAATTCTCCTAACCCATTTGTTTTCGCACACTTGTACCCTCTCCTGTTGTTTCTCTGTCATTGCTAAAGTCTCTAGACCATACGGGTAGTCACACATGTGCATAGTACCTTTCACTTGAGTTTTCGCGATATGTGCCTGTCTCCCATCACACCTTCTACTTTCTTCCATGCTTTCGCCCCTGCTTGTATTCTCCTGCGAATGTCTGTCTCTGAAGAGCCATCTCCACATACCGCTCCGCCCAGGTATACAAAACTGTCTCTTTGTTTTAGTTTCTTCCCTTCCAGGTGTATTTCCAGTTCTTTACTTTGTTTTCCAACCCACAATACCTCTGTCTTCTGCAGATTCACTTTCAATCCGTGTTTGCTGAGGATATCCTTTCACTCTATCAGTTGTTCCTGTAAATCCGTTTCCCCATCTGCTACCACCGCTAGATCGTCTGCATGCAGTAGTTTCTGGAGAATATCTGTCGTACTGGTCTTTCTACTTATCAGTTCCATCACTGCGATAAACAGTAGTGGGCTCAGGGTACTCCCCTGTCTCAAGCCAACATTCAGTTTGAATTATTTCGGGATTCCGGGTCGACACACCACTCTGCCCTCCGTTTCTTCATATGTCCCTTCCACCATCTTGATCTCTGCCTGTGGGACCCCCATCCATCTCAGTGTCGCCATTGCCATCTTTCTCGGTACCGTGTCATAAACTCTCACCAGGTCTATAAAACCCACAGCCATACTCTCCTGTCCCTCCAACTTCTTTCGATCAGCTGTCTAAGTGCAAACATTCCATTAGCAAATAAGGGTGTCTTTCTTGCAAAAAAAATCTACTAGCGTGATTTAGTCAATTTCTTGAGCGGATACTTGCAGTACAGGATACCAAACCAAAGCTGTCCACGCTGATGCAGATCTGCTGATTTTGCAGAAAGCTGTCAAGTCTGCAACGATGGAGAATACTTTCTAGTGGGGTGGACTCATATGTGGTTGTCCTCTTCTCCTTCCATGCTGACCCAAATGCCCACAACTTGTTCATGCACACTGAGGCAAAGTCAATCACAAAGAAGGACTGTGTGGGGAACATACCGCACCAGCTAAGCAAAGATTTATGTAACACAGTCTTTTTCATCCATGCTATACTAGGATGTAATATCACTTCCCGGCTATATGGCCTTGGAAAAGAGCGTATCTGAAGAAACGAAGCCAGATAGCACCAGAGGCAAACCGAACCGTTGTGGACGCCTGATGCTTCAACAGAGCATGTTATAGAACATAGAAGCAGGTGAGACAGTGTTTGTTTGTCTCTACAACGGAAATCGGAAGACAGTCTGGATTCTTTGAGGTACAAAAGGTTTCGTGAGAAGATGACAGGCAAGAGTTCGTACATTCAGCCAAATTCCGACATTTGCAACAGTACCCTATCATAGCATGCGGGTGTACCAGCAAGTGCAAGGGTGGATGGGTAAGCCAGTTGAGACCAGTAGGTTGGGGATGGAAAATGAGAGACGGTTATCTTCTTCCTGTCACGACAGACCTGCCTCCAACACCTAATGCCCTGTTGCGTGTTGCTTTTGTCGAAGTACAGACACAATCAAACCTAATCTTGGTAAAATATTTTTCATTTAACTTTTAATGATTTTTATGATATTCAGGTGCTGGTTCTGGTGTCAAAAAAGACACTTAGTTGGTATTGTTTAGAATTAGCATAACGTATCACCACATACTTGTGATATTAATGAGCAAGTAATACAGCGATTGTACCTCAATTAAGTTTTTGTGTGAAGCGCAGCGGCATTGGACTCTGAATAGAGGGAACCCTGATTCGAATCTTGTGCTGTCGTATCGAACCTTGGGCAAGTTCGTTCACTCTACGTTGCTCCAGTTCACTCAGCTATATGAATGAGTACCTGGCTATGGACAATGTGGATATTTAGATAAGGACATTCTTCACGCATTAACTACATCGTGGCTGATTGAGTCCCAGAGAAGTCGAGATGGTGCTCGATTGAACAGGTCTGCAAAGGAGTAAAGGGTAACGGGCTTTGAGCAGTTCAAAGGACTGGGTACTGCGCTATACCTTGTCAGGTTCTTGAGTTTCATGTATACATGCTTACTTCGCGGAAGGGGTCATTATAATTATGTTGTGCAGTGCTTAAATGCATTTGTGTTATGTTACGTATATGGTCAATGCTCATGACAGTAGCATACTTAAACGGTAATACAGACAATAATTATGTTATATGGGAGAGATCACAGCAAGTTTTCCTCAATTAAGCATGAGCTAGATTGATGTATTTATATGTTGACCTTATATCAAAGGGTCATTATAATTATTATACAATGTTCCCCTGTTAAATGTAGTTGCGCTATGTTACAAATACTGTAGATGCTCATGAAAAAAACATACTTATAGTTATGCAGAGCATAACCACGTTTTGTAGGATACGAAAAGGACATGTAATTCCAGCTAGTTGTGCTTTTTTTTTATACCAGTAAGCATTTTCATTGAAAAACTAAGGCAATATTACAATATTTTAATGTCTGTGTACGTTGTTTTGTTCTCTGAATATAATATGTGCGTAATCATGAACACGCATTTAGATTATTTGAGGTTTACAGAAACATTATCTTGTTAATTCTTTGTCCCGAAAGAAAATCGTTTCGAAATCGCACATGAAAAAGCTACTGATGGGGCCCAACATTTGCGTAATTTTGATAATGTTCCCCAATTTAGAGCTGTATATGTTTGATGTGTTATCTAGGATATAGGCCTATTTTCAAAACTGCAAGAATTGCTTCTGTTGCAATTTGTTCCAACATGACCCTATTTTGGCCATAAAAATCCTGGTTTATATGTGTCCAAAGCAAGTCGCGTCGTATTAATACTCACTGCAAGTGTATCCACATTCAGCAACAAGTTCTTCGATTAAATCATTTGTTATCGCAGTTACAGAAAAAACAGCTGAATACAGATAATAGCTTATGAAATGGACAAAAAACCTTTCGTCTTTGAAATATGCTTGTATCAAGTACATCACTGAATTCATTCCAGATTAGTCTAGCCCAACATGTAACAAAATTATCCATAAGAGCCACCATGCGCACTGGCGTGATGTGTCCATAGGACATTTTGCCAGTCAAAATACAGATACAGTCCGAAACGCGGATTTGAACTTTTCTGCCGTGGCTCTTGTCTTCATGGATTAGAATCAGTGACCAATCAGCTACGTGTGGGTGTCCAATTACACACTTGCCATTGTGTGTGATATCGTCACCCGTTGCCAACAACAGCAGCTATCTGCGGAACTAATGTGCTCTCCGCAACATATTTATTTCTAGCGTCTTCCACATGTCGTAAGCGTAAAGCGAGTCAGTGAGTTCATTTTCATTTCATTAATTCATTCATTCTGATATTTTACGTATATAATTATTAATTCCCTGACAAAGTGCATTAACTATTGTCGGCTAATGCTATTGACTCACTCGACGAGTTGATACCGCGGCAAACGCGTGACAAAATACCACCTGCGTTTATGACGTCACAACGTTCTAATTGTTTCAAGGTAATCAATTATGTATTGGCGTACATGAGGGGTATCTCTGCGGAAGCGCCGTCACGTGAACAAGTAAATAATTCCTTTACATACATGGCCACTAATGTGGTGTGACGTCACCAAGTAACAGTTCGATATTATCGGGGTCAACACTTAGTAAATGATGGTTCGTAGTACTGCTACAAATATTTAGCTGTCATCACATGAGAAGTATATTTATACATTCAGTTTGAATCCCAATGATCTACGTCCAATACAATAGCACGTTCAATAATCAACGTTAGGCGAAATAATATGTATACCCTGGTAGTTTCCTGGTTACAATTCCGTAACTTGTATATATTGAAAGTAGAGTTAACCAAACATCCAAAATGTTCTAACAGTTATCGGGACTGTATTTGCGGGAGAACGCCGAATGCGATAATGATATATTATAAATACAATACCAATATCACATTTTGTGATGTTAGATCAACAACATGGTTCGAAATTGATCACACCTATATAAAATTATGGTGATCATAATCCGTGTTGTAAATGACGACGCTAATCCGCTATGAAGCGATTTTGTTGCAGTGTTATTATGCTTGTTTACGTCGATATAAACTACGTAACCATTTTTGTAAATGTCGTTCAAAGCAAACACAGTGAAGACAGGAGTAGCTTCATTGATAAAGCATAATCGCTGAAAATTTACATAGGACATAGCAGTGGGTGTAATATGTCAGTGGCGAACCAGCCAAATACAGCATTTCAGAGAAAGTTCTTCAGCAGGATGTAGTCTCTGAGCGTGCGCGGTAGCGGCAACGCGTCACACTTCCGGTGAATGCCAAAGCCAACGTGATGCCGGATCGACAGCCGACTCATCTGTTTTAACGTCTTCGTTCCGTGCACGCCCACAAGGAAGCGCTGCACGGCCGTCACGTGATCGTTGCTCAGCGACGCCGTCGTCGACAGGTGTCTGGCTGCTGTTGACGGCGGGTGACAGCTGATGATGTAGCCGACGTGGGCGAGCATGCGCAGTAGCTCGAAGTGTCCGCGTTCGAGCCCTACGCGGACGAGCGTCTTTCCGCCCGTGCCGTCGTACTCGAGCTTGATGGGCGTGCCCAGGTCGTAGTTGTAGAGTAGGAACAGTTTGACAGCGTCCATCTTCTGGTTGACGACGGCGTCGTACAGCGCCAACTCACCCTGGTAGTTGTACACTTGCTGCACGTTGTCCGTCTGTAGCAGTCGCTCTGTGATCGTCGTATAGTTCTTGCGTACTGATACATGCAGCGCCGTGTCACCGCCCTTGTACTCGCGCAGGTTGACGTCACACGCCGCCAGGAGGAGCCGCGACGCCGCGTCTTTGTTGTTGTAGCAGACCGCCTCCATGAGCGGCGCGTGGCCCCACTGGTTCTGCATGTTGACGTCACTTCCGGCGTAGACGAGCGCGCTGACAAGCTCGGCGCGCCCTTGGCGGGCAGAAAAGTGCAGCGCCGTGTCGCCGTTCTTGTCGCGTATGTTCAGCGAACATCCGGCCGCTAGGAGACGTTTGACGGCGTCGATCTTACCATTGCGTGTCGCCTTCATGAGCGGCGTTTTGCGCGTGATGTCCTGCGCGTCCAGGTCGATGTCGTGACGCACAAGCACGTCCAGGATGTCGGTGGCGCCGTCTTCCGCCGCGTAGTGACACACAGAGTTGCCGAACGTGTCACGTGGATCCGGATTTGCGCCGAACGCCAACAGTTTGTGGAAGCACGCCATTTTGTGTCGAAGAACGGCGAAGTGTAGCGGAGTGCGTCGCAGTGTCGCTGTCGTTTCGTGGATGTCACACTCCATGTCATATAGGTACTGTAAAATGGAAAGACAGACAGTTCAAAGAAGGTAGCAACTCTGTTTTGATTTATAATATTGTAATTGGAAACGGGCATGAGTGTTATACATGTTGTCAACATGTTTATGTGTGTACACTGTACCCATGTTAATTAATGTAAGTGTCGGTGCAATGTAAAGGTTCATGTTTATGTGTGTACACTGTACCCATATTAATTAATGTAACTGTCGCTGCAATGTAAAGGTTCATGTTCCCGAAAGGGCACATCTATAGTTCAGTGAAGAACAGGTTTCTCGAAAGAATAAGGTAGTGTTGCTTAAGTATGACTGACGACTCCGTGAGTAGATAATCTGTTCCATTCATTTACAGTCCTTTGTGAAAATGAGAACTATCTTATATATAATCTACACTGCTCCTTTGCTAATGTAAGTCCATGTCCTCTAGTCCTTCTATCTTTCTTAACTGAGAAAAAATATTACTATCAATATTTTCATAACCATTCATTGTTTTAAACACTTCTATCTGATCTCCTCTCAATCTCCTGGTCTCTAGTGGTATTACACCACATTCTTTTAGGCGAATTTCATAACTAAGATCCCTCAGTTTTTGTATCATTTTAGTCGGTTTCCTCTGCACTCTTTCTAGCATATCTATGTCCTTCCTGCGATACGGCCTCCACGCTTGTATACAATATTCTAAACGAGGCCTCACTATTGCTTTGCACAACGGTATTATTAGTTCTTTTTCCTTATACGCTATATTTCGCCTAATTAATCCAAGGATTTGATTTCCCTTTGAAGCTGCAATTCCGCACTGCTCTGAAACCTTCATATCAGCACTAATGGTTAACCCGAAGTCCTTTTCTTTTACAGTAGTACTTAATACAGTATCCCCCATTGTATATTCTACTTTTTCGTTCCTATGTCTTGCGTGGATGCATTTACATTTCCCAAAATTGAACAGCATTTGCCACTTTTCAGACCATTTGATCAACTTGTCAAGATCATCTTGTAAATGTTGTCTATCTCCATCACTTTTAATCCTTCTAAACACTTTTGTATCATCCGCAAATTTCAACACCTTGCTTGTTATTTCATCATCCAAATCGTTGATATATATTAAGAATAATATAGGTCCTAGTACTGATCCGTGTGGTACACCACTCAATACCGATTTCCAGTTTGAAGCCTCCCCATCAACTACTACACGTTGTCTTCTGTCAATCAGCCATTTTTCTATCCAGTTTATTATTCCATTTCCTATGCCATGGGACTGTAGTTTAAGCAGTAATCTTTGATGAGGTACTTTGTCGAAAGCTTTCTGAAAATTGCTTGGCCTATGCATTTAGGTAGCCCCTTGGCAGACGACAGTTTGCGACTCAAAATACCAAACCGAACTCTTCCAAACAGCAACTAGAGTGGAACTATGGATATACCTCTTAGCAAAGCATCTTCAAATTAGATAACGTCTGATACCCTGTTTCTTTGGTTTGATTCACCCGGTTTGGTACGAAAATCACAAGTTATTCACGAGGATTGGCGGTGACACCCGGGTTTCAGTGCGGGGGTTAAATGCTGTCAACAAATGGTGCTGATGATTCTGAGCGTCCAATTCGTATGAAGACGTACTTCACAATTGCTGAACATGCCACTATGCCCCCTAAATCAGGCACTGGGAATCATCGATTTCAGACCTATAAGACGGTAAGTGTGAACTGTGTAGAACTCTTGTTTCGCGCAACTAATTTGTAAACATCAAACAGGAGAAACATCACATTGACAACCCCATCGAGAACTAGACTCGAAAAGCAGAACAATCAAATGTGAAAATAATACGTAGCCGACAGTCAGGGATGAGTACAAGTACTCGAGTACTTGAGTACTTGTGTACTTAAGTACAGGAAGTATTGGACTTGGACTTGTACTTGACCATCAACGTACTTGGACTTGGCAAGTACTTTTTACAAATACTTTTTTACGTGTCTTAAGTAGTTGGGTCTATCGGAAGGATTGAAAAGAAATGGCTACAGTGAAAATTACTGTATATTTATTCTTATTTTATACAAAGCTTCATTCATAACACGAACCATAATTGATGGTACTTATGATGGTGGTTGATTGGTTTATAAGTATAAATGGGATGATAACCACATGCATGTCAGCTGAGAGTTGAAGCCATGAGTCAATTACATGGGATAAACTATATGATGCCTTGATCAGTTGCAGTGGCTTCAGATGTTCAGAAATCACTAGTTCATTTGTATTGTCGACTTTTGTCGTAGACATAATTGCCTTGGCTTAAGATAATGACTGAATAGTAGTCAGTTACAAATTGCAATCTGTTCAGAACCTGGCACTGCAGACAAGTAAGCATATTGTCTTGACTACTTGACTTAAATAAATAATGAATAAATGCATAATACTGATGTTTTTGTGTTTTCATCGCTTTGACTTTCACCATTATGAAACATAAACGTAGCGTTCAATGTACTTGACTGTACATAACTAAAATTTTCAAAGTACTTGGTACTTGTACTTGAGTTTTTCACAAAGTACTTGTACTTGCCTATATTTGTTAGATGAGTACTTGTACTTGGACTTCGCAAAATTGAAAATATTTGTACTTGTATTCAAGTACACAGTGCATGTACTTGACCCACCCATCCCTGAGCCGACTAGAGATACAAAGTTATTTACCAGGGGTATACCATGGGTTAGAGGAAATATATTCAGTTTGCACACAACATAAAATTATGCAAGTGCAGCAAACCTCCACAAGTCGAACTTCGTATTACGGTCACCTTAGAAAATACAGCCACTTCGCAATTAAGGACAATCCCAAATAGTTTTGTTACATAAAATACAGGAAATTTGTCCCGTTAATACGGTCACCTTACTATTCAGTTCAATTTTGCCCATTTCTGTGGGATACCTTACTAGTGAAGTTCCACTGTAAAGACAAACATAATACTTTATTTACTAGTACTAAATATCAAAACTTTACAAGATTCCTGTATATTTCTCTTTTACCGTACTTGAATAAATACACTTAGAAACATTCAGCCAATGGGAACCGCCGTTACATACCTGCAGCATGCCCGTGTATCCGTTGTAAGCGACGAGGTGGATGGGGCTGAGGTCGACGTGGTTCTTGCGTCGGACACACGTGAACTTGGCGTCGAGGTCGATGCGATGTTGGTCGACCAGCGCCTCCAGCCGCTGCAGGTCGTTGTGGAAGACACAGTCGTAGAACTCGAGCCCCCATCCCTGGCCCGACATAGCTGGCTCCCCGCCTCCGTCGTTCACCGATCACCCGCCGTTATTCTGTCGGTAATTGGCCAATGCGCTGATACAAAATAACCTATTCGAACTGCCGGGAAAATTACGCACGGAATGTCCTGAAGGTGGCGCTGGGTGATGCGTGCATTTAACGGTGAATACACACTTATGTAACTGTGGAGAATTCAGCAAACGTTCCGCAGTTTCGTCGAGATATGCATGGCCTATGCTCCGCACAGAACCAGCGGCATGCCGCTATTACGCCGAGACAACGGAACCGACCGAATGATCTGCTCGTCCGCTGCGGCGGCTGTGTCTGCCGCCGTACGCCTCGCTCACCTTCGCACAAGCGTTCACGCTCCTCCCGATACCCGGCCGACTACCGAGCCTTCTATCCGTCCCTGGTGCCCGGCTATGTCCTGGTCATGAGTACGTCTTGACAGCCCAGATGCATCCCCTCACCGCCCGTCCAGCCCCGTCCAAATGCGGTCCTGCGCGCAACCCACTGGTGCAACACAGCTGGACAAAAGCGTAGGACAGGCCTCGGCGTTCAGTGATGACGTTGTATATTAATACAGCGACGAACACTTCCAGCAGTTTACTCGGCATCAGCCGACTGCAGACGTCACATCCCCGCTGGCTCATTTCACCGCGTCGGTCTCGTGACGTCACGCGATCAGCGCCAGTTCGTGCGTGGTGGCAGTGAGGCGAACTAATTGGATGAATTATTGATCTGCGGTGTATGTCCTGCCAGACGACGGCAGATTGTGTGCAGCGTGCATCAGTGCGCGCGCTGTTTATGTGCGTCAACAAATCAGTGCCGTGCGTGATGCCCTCCCGACTGTGCGCCTTGTGTCGGAAGCGCTGCATGCACGCGTGCGCGCTTGCTCCGGTGAACGCACTTGTCCTTTGAACACGCAGTTCCTCTCAACAATAAATGTCTCGTTTGCTAATCACCTGATCGCCTGATTGTCTCCAACAACCAGAAGTACGCAGTAATACATCTAATATATGTCTGACGGCTAAATGTGGACAACGCTACGTTGGCAACATCGAAATAGCGCCGTTAGTAGTGGAGGTGCTTATCTGGCTGTGGAAAATAATTCGCGGTAATTTGTTTCACTGACGTCTATGTGATCATTGCGCCATTATTTACCTACACTACACTCGACGACGAAATATATTACCTCTCCTCTTCAGTGATAAATGCACTTTCAGACAACACTTTGGCCTTTTTAACCGGACTTGACGTCTATTGCTTGTCGTTCGTAAGACAAATTCCCTTTGACCTATTCCAGTACTCTTGGCTGTTGAGCGTGACGTGTATACAATTTATAATATATAGTCAGGTTCACAATGTTAGCATTTGTGTTTTCGTTAGTTTTTTTGGAGTTTGCAATCCTACATATTTTTGGAAACGTTATGATATAGTGAATCTGAAAACCAAAGTTTAAATTTTTTTAAAGGTATATATGGCGGCCATCTTGGATTTTTTTAATGGTGGACACTGAAAATCTGTATTTCTCAATATCTCAGCATAATGAAATTACTGGTTTATGACAGTTATACATGTTATGACTGAATAATATACATGTAGCATAGAGTATAAACACATTTTTGTCCACTTTTTTGAGATTTACAAAACTATATATTTTTGAAAACGTTATGATGTGATGAATCTAAAAACCACTCTTTATATTTTTAAAGGAATATATGGCGGCCATCTTGGATTTTTTAAATGGTGGACACTGAAGAACTGTATTTTTCAATATCTCACCTGCTAAACCAGTCAGCCTTTGGACTTTGGTAGCTAAACCTACATATTGAGGGGCAAGGAATATAATAGGATCAATTATAATCAACTAGGCATAATGAAATTATAAGTTTATGACAATTGTACGTGTTATGACTGAATAATATACATGTAGCATAGCGTATAAACACATGTGTACATTAGAAACAAGTCTGTGCCTGTACTTTCATTTATTAACATCTTATAACTATCATACCAGCATCACTACAGTTGCGTGTATTTCAGACATGTCAGGTTTGCTACAATTCTGTTGTGACCAGGTATACTGCCCATTATTTATCACTATCGTCGTCAGATACACAATATTTAAAGTGTGAATCATCGTCTTTCTCACACTGTATGCTACACACGCAGAGGTCTATGCATTGCAAGTCCTTGCATTTGCAGGAGCATCTCTGTGATGAACAGTCTCCTTTGCATTGGGATCGTTCAATCTACCATGGCCTTGGGTGCTGGAAGGATGTCAGATGTCAGATGCAACGACAAATCCAAGCACATCCATGTCCTTGAGCAGTTGGCAACAACAGAAATGCACACCGATAACTGTAAGACGGCTAGAAGTGAGACGCATGTTGATGTACCAGATGAGGGAGCCATGGACATGGCACTGGCTAAAGTCAATGGTCCCCATCTAAGGAAGAAGATTGAGGTCGTAGAGGGTATGGTGGTTGTCCAGAAATTGACGAAGAAGAAAGCAACCACGGCGACAGTGAAGGATCTCAATGAATGTTTCACTGACAAAGTGATGGACATCACAAAAGGCTATGGTGAAACCTTCAAGTTGGGTTCACTGAAGAGCACAACCAGGGGAAAGAGACAGGGACGAATGACCCACTCCAGTACCAAGTCTGAGACGATTCCAGCATAAAACACATCACCATAAGCCGTTTCCTATTCCATGGCCAGACGCTATAAGCATCCTATAAAGTGGCAAAAGATCTGCAGTCTATCTTGGCTAAATTCGTATGCGCTGCGTATTGTCCCAAGGGCATCCAAATAAATCGCATTCCAGAACTGCGATGGCACCTCTTCTGTACACTTGCAGGCTAGAGTGTGGGGCCAGGCCAGCACTGCTTAGCAGGTGTTTTGGACCCACTGCAAATGCTGATGCACAGCTGACGCCAAGCACAACTGACACCCTTCCAGCACCCAATGCCATCATTTCAAAGGAGACTGTTCATCACAGAGGTGTTCCTGCAAATGCAACGACTTGCAATGCACAGACCTCTGCTTGTGTAGCTCACATTGTGAGAATGACGAAGATTCACACTTTAAACATCGTATATCCGACAATGATAGTGATAACTAGTGTGCAGTACACCTGGTCACAAGAGTATTGTAACAAACCGGACATGTGTGAAATACACGCAACTGTGTAATGATGCTGGTATGATGGTTATAAGATGTTAATAAATGAAAGTACAGGCACATACTTGTTTCCAATGTACAATGTTTATACGCTATGCTACATGTATATTATTCAGTCATAACATTTATAACTATCATAAACTAGTAATTCCATTATGCTTAGGTGATTGTAAACGATCTCGTTGGATACCTTGCCCCTCATTACGTAGGTTTAGCCACCAAAATCAAAAGGCTGGGTGTTTTAGAAGCTGAGATATTGAGAAATACAGGTTTTCAGTGTCCACCACTTAAAAAATCCAAGATGGCCGCCATTTATACCTTTAAAAAATGTAAACATTGGTTTTCAGATTCACTATCTCATAACGTTTCCAAAAAATTATAGGTTTGCAAATCTCCAAAAAAAATTAACGAAAATACATGGACCATTGATATTATTTAATGTCAGGGAGTTTACCTCCGAACATATATGCTTAGGCGATCACTGTGATGTAATGCTCTTGTGCTTAGTATGTGCTATGTAATGTTTGAATACTATAACGTCTACTTATAATCGAGCTTGCGTATGTATGCTGGTAGGTTAGCATTTCCCTTTAGACGGCATGAACCTCGAGCGCCAAACCGTTATGGATTAATCTACGACCCCTAGAATAGGACGTAAGAGGCACATATTTTCAAAGTACCCCATACATGGCAAGATTCACACCTTTTCTGGGGTAAATCAGTTGTTCGGAACATAAAACGAAATGTGCGCGTAATACATAAAACGTAACCTAACAATCGCTGGAACCACACGCGTGTGGCAAATACTTCGGGAAAACGGCTCATGCGTCATAGACTTGGCCACAATAATGCTTGTGTCGACCCTCGTGCCAATATTATAGCAATACGAATATTAGTTGACAATTCTACACTATCACGACTGGGGCCTATCGATGGACGTGTACTACACATTGTCTCCGATCTTTGTCATTTTGAACAAACAACGAGTATCTGCGAGCGCACTATGGTGTTTATTGTAACGGTGTTGTGTGTTTTCTAACATTTGTAAATAATGTCAAATACCAAAGCTTCTCGTCAGGTGACGGGCATTTCTACTAGTTTAATATAATTCGCGTTCATTTTCATACTGGTCTGCTGCACCTATCACACGACAACAACACTTGATTTATATTTCTTTACAATTATTGCCTGCTCAATTAGCTTAGCCAATCGCGAATGAGGTTCGTCGACGTTCAAATCTGTGGTGTCTGAATCTGCATCTTAATAGGCTAACTTTACAGCATTGTAGCAATGTCTCTTCACAGGTGCCGAGGTAAATTCCTTGTCACTCTTCTTGTTCTTTCGCTTTCTTAAACCATTGACCTCTGACCTACCTATGGGGGTATTTAAAAAGCGATAGGTATGTTGAGTTACTTACGTGTTTGCTATATATGCTATGCTTCTCTAGCGAGCCATTCTCCTACCTGGGATGATTGATTGGTGGTTCACTCTCCAGATGGCGCCATTGTAAATGTATTTAAGATCAAAATACTGTGATGGTATATGTCGGTTTATTACTCCACTGGTAGGTGTATGTTTGTGCCTAAGCCAGCGATTTATGCAATATGTATGGCTATGCGAAGTCGCTTTTAATAAGAAAACGCACTATTGTTAGCAAAAGCTAAGTAGTAATTTTGATTGGTAGCTAAGGCAACTTGCAATGTAAAAAGGCGAGCGGACATTCATAAAATTATATCGTATCATTTGATCAGTTTCGTTCCACACCGAAACAATTCCTCTCCAAACCAAAATAACACATTTGTACACACCAACTGGCATGCCGCAGTGGATATGAAATTAATCTGGAAAAATAAATGAACGAAACAATTGGACATTTAATATCATAACATATCTCATATAAAGAACAATTCGCATTCAATCATTTTTTGCCTAGCAATCTGTTCATCAAGCCATCGACAAATGGATGCTGGACACAGATAGGGTTTGGATACTCTGTCGTATTATATTTTGTTGGCATTCCGGCCACAAACTGTTTTATTTATTATGTAAACATAAGGCAGTCACTTCCATTCACTTAGTAACAATCCCAGCACACTGGTAGTCACGTCTACATAAGTATACCATAACCTTTTATTCTAAAATTGACTCTGTTGACCATTGAATTTATGATGTCGCCAATTATGTCATGCAACAAGATATGTTGTGGTACTACAAATTAACGTAGGGCCACAGTGGATCCTCTCGACGTATTATTTCTCCAACTAATAAAACATAATGGATGCAAATTACATAAATCAGCCACTGTAAATAACTCTCTTTGTGTTTCAATACATCGACATTTGGTAGACCCGAGATCAATGGAGATCGAACGAATAAAAAGCGAGTGGAATGTACCAAACGTTTGAGTAGTGATATTTACATTAAAGATAGTTGACTATAACTGAATAAAGTTATCAGTAAAGAGTAACTGCGGTTGTTCAAATTATCCAGAGTTCAAATACCATGAGCAAACTTTCGAGGCTATATTTGGCGAAGATAGATCGTAGAAATTGGTGGTGCAGAAAAGTTGATAAACAAGTGGAATTACAGATTGATAAGTATTATTCTTGCCGTAATATTATTCATAAAGGTGCAATAAACATATATTGAGTAGCAGTTGTGCTTAAAGTTAGTTAGTTAAAGTATTTTAGAACACCATAGTATAGTGAGTGATAATAGGGTAACTCAGTTAGCCTTCGATAAGTTGTAAACAAGATTTCACAAACCTGATTATGTGGTAGAATATACAGGAGATAAAGTAGCAACCATCAAATTACTTACATAAGATAATATCTGTGTAAGCCAGTACTTGCTAGATATTTTGATTAGGTAGCATTGTTGTTAAAACTAAGCAAGGGCGATAGTCGGGCGGCGTAACCTAAATAAATAAAGCAGCCTAACGTAACGTAATTGATTGTATTTAAATTAGGTCACTACCGGTAATGTTGTTAGCGTTCGTGACAGAATAAACAGTCTGCTGTGTAATTAAAATTTGTAACCTAAAGTGTGCTGTAGTACACAGGAAACAGTCTTTATAAAGACTAAGTTAGTTAAATTATTAAATAAATTCTAATCGGGATATGGCGCCTTGCAAGCGGCAAGTCAAGGCAAAGCGACACTTGGTGTGCGATCACTGCCACAGCTGGGTAGATTTTGCATTGTCCGGCTGTGGGAACTCATGGGCAGAAACCATGGAGGAAGGATTCACCTTTCAGTGCATTGGGTGTTGGAAGGTGGAGTGTCTGCAGAAGGAGATAGTTAGGTTGACAGATATTGTGAAGGGATTGGAGATGGGAATTAGCAAGGAGGCAGGTCAAAGGAAGAGAGACGACAGGGAGTGAGGTGAGAATGCTGCAAGACTGAAGGAGAATAGCAGTGGCAAGAAAACTGAGGAAAGGAGATTGAGAGGAGGGAAGGTGATTGGAGGGGAAGAAATTGGAAAATCGACAACAGAAAACGTGACAAGCGTGAAGGTGACAGGGAAGAAAGTGACCGTAGAGAAGAAGGGAGGGAAGATGGGACGGGAGAGGAGAGAAGAAAATGAGATTGGACGAAAGATGAAGGGACGAAAGGAAGTGAGAGCAAATGTGATAGAAGAGAAGTCGATAAAAGTGATGCTGAGAGGAGGAAAGGTGACAAGAGAAAAAGCGACAGGAAAGAATGGATCGGAAGAGAATGTGACAGGAGAGAAGACGACAGGGGGAAAGACAACAACCAGACAGACGCAAACCGAAGAAGGAGCTATTCTAAGGCAGTGATTGAGGGGGCAATGAGGAAAGAGAGGGTGTTTATGGGCGACTCCATTATGAGAAAGACGGACAAGACACTGAGCGAAGGGAAAGACGTCGTTGTTTGTCTCCCTGGGGCTACGATTGAACATGTGACTGACAGGGTAGAAAAGGTATTGGGACTATAGCAAGGGGAGTCTATACTGGTACATGTAGGAACAAATAATGCAGACAGGGAGGGAACAACTGCGATAGTACAGAAGTATAGACAGTTAGTGAGGAAGCTAAAGAAGACAAGAGTTGAACAGGTTATTCTGTCAGGAATTTTGCCAGTAATGAGAGGAAGGGGGGCAACATATAGAAACTGCAACAGGATGGCGACCAACGGACTAGTTTAGCAGATGTGTGAAGAAGAGGGGGTGGGATTCACAGATTTATGGGGATACTTTGTTGGGAGGGAAGATATGTACATGAGAGATGGCCTCCATCTTAGTGGAAAGGGGGCAGTAGCTTTCTCAGAGAACCTGCTGCGATCTGTTGACAGTGGGACAGGTTGCATCTATTTAAACTAGATTCGCAGGGGAGACTCACAGAAAAGCCTGAAAATGGAGGCATAAATAAAGACAGCACAAATAAATCAGCAAATAACAGTCTGGAAAACTCTTCTGAAGCTGGATATAAATGTGTTTGTTTAAATGCAAGGAGAATAGTAAACAAAAGAAATGAACTAAACATTATGGTAGAAGATATTGACCCTCATATAATAGGTATAACCGAATCCTGGACCACCACCGATATATCAGATGCTGAATTGGGACTGACAGGATACGTAATGTTTAGAAAAGATAGTAGAGGAAGAAAGGGAGGTGGAGTTATTTTATATATTAAAGAATCTATCCAGGCTTATGAAATAAAATTAGAAAGAGAAGCAGATTGTGAAGAAGCTGTTTGGTGTAACATAGTTACAGGAAACTCAACGTTAACAGTTGGGTTAATTTATCGAAGTCCAAACATAAGCATAGAAGAGAATGACAAAATACAAAACGCTATAAGGTAAGTAAGCAAACGGGACTGTATTATTATGGGGGATTTTAACCACGGGCATATACAATGGAAATCTCTTCAGAGTACGGGGAGAGAGGACCACACGTTTTTAGTTTTAGTTCAATATACTTTCCTTTCTCAACATGTGCTAGAACCAACCAGGGGTGAGAATGTGTTAGACATAGTTTTGTCCCCACAGAATGAATTAGTTGATAATGTCAAGACATGTGAGCCACTGGGGAGTAGCGATCACAACCAGATACAGTTTACCATCAAAGTAAAATCAGAAAGGAATAATAAAAAGCAGTATAGCATAAATTTCCACAAAGGAAGGTATAAGGACATGAGGAAATATTTAGCAAAGATAGACTGGAATAGCACACTGAAAAATAAGACAGCAACAGAATGCTGGAATATATTAAAGAGTGAAATTAAATGCATAGTCGATAAATTTGTACCCTTCAAAAAACAAGGGAAACGGTCCAAAAACAAACACTTAAGAAGCCATTAGAAAAATTAAGTATAAACAAATGATGTGGAAGTCATATAGATGTACTGGAAATGATGAAGACTACAACAGTTATAAAGAAGCACTTAACCAAGCTACAGCTGAAATTAGAAATTCAAAGAGAAGCTATGAACAACAATTAGCTAGTAATATAAAAAATGCAGCAAGAGTTTTTGTTATGCGTATGTTCGAAGCAAACAGAAAGTTCAAGATAAGGTCGGTCCTCTAGAAGATAGTGCTGGAAATATAATATCAGAGGGATTCTTAATGGCAGAAGACCTAAATGAGTATTAGTTCACTACCAGTACCAGAGGCTAAGTTCAAGGGGGCAGATTCAGACTATTTAGGACAATTAATTGTAACCCCGGAAATGGTAGCTAAGAAAATAAGGTCTATGAAGGATAATAAATCACCTGGAGTGGATGGGATTCTACTATTGGAAATTGTACAACAAATTAGCGTACCGCTTGCAACAGTTTTCAATTTGTCATTAGAAGAGGGAGGGGTTCCTTTAGAATGGAAAGAGGCAAACATTATACCGTTATTTAAAAAAGGTTCGAGAAACAACTCAGAGAACTATAGACCAGTGAGTTTAACATCGGTGATTTGCAAATTATTAGAAAGACTAATTAAAGATCATATTGTGGATTTTCTTGTTAAGCAAAACTTTATAAACCCATCTCAACATGGTTTTTTTTAAAGCGAGGTCATGCTTAACAAATATGTTATGTTTTTTGGAAGACATCACTAAGTGGGTAGATGAGGGATCACCGGTAGATATCGTCTACTTAGATTTTCAAAAAGCTTTCGACAAAGTACCACATCAAAGATTACTGCTTAAACTAAAGGCCCATGGCAGAGGAAATAGTATAATAAACTGGATAGAACATGGCTGATTTACAGAAGACAACGTGTAGTACTTGATGGGGAGGCTTCAAACCTGAAATCGGTATTGTGTGGGGTACCACAGGGATCAGTATTAGGACCTATATTATTCTTAATATATATCAACGATTTATATGATGAAACAACAAGCAAGGTGTTGAAATTTGCGGATGATACAAAAGTGTTTAGGAGGATTAAAAGTGATGGAGATAGACAGCATTTACAAGATGATCTTGACAGGTTGATCAAATGGTCTGAAAAGTGGCAAATGCTGTTCAATTTTGGGAAATGTAAATGCCTCCACACAGGACATGGGAACGAAGAGGTAGAATATACAATTGGGGTACTGTACTAAATACTATTTTAAAAGAAAAGGACTTAGGATTAACCATTAGTGCTGATATGAAGGTTTCAGAGCAGTGCGGAATTGCAGCTTCAAAGGGAAATCAAATCCTTGGATTAATTAGGCGAAACATAACGTATAAGGAAAAAGAGCTAATAATACCGTTGTACAAAACAATAGTTAGGCCTCATTTAGAATATAGTATTCAAGCGTGGAGGCCATATCGCAGGAAGGACATAGATATGCTAGAAAGAGTGCAGAGGAGAGCAACTAAAATGATAACAAAACTGAGGGATCTTAGTTACGAAATACGCCTAAAAATGCGGTTTAACAACATTAGAGATCTGGAGATTGAGAGGAGATCAGATAGAAGTGTTTAAAATATTGAATGGTTATGAAAATATTGACAGAAATTTTTTTTTAGTTAAGAAAGATAGAAGGACTAGAGGACATGAAGGTACATTAGTAAAGGAGCAGAACAGATTAGATATAAGAAAGTTTTCATTTTCACAAATGACTGTAAATGAATGGAACAGATTAGCTGCTGATTGTGTGGGTGCTAGTAGCGTGAATATGTTTAAAAATAAAATCGACACATACCTCAGATGGGCGGGATACACATAGATAAAAGGGTCGGACTCTCGATAAGCCAAAGGCCTTCCTTGTCCACCTGCCACCTAGAGTTAATTGTCTGGGTGGCAATCTTGTTAAATATTGTATACAAGCGTGGAGGCCATACCGCAAGTGTGGAGGCCATACCGCAAGAAGGACATAGATATGCTAGAAAGAGTACAGAGGTGAGCGACTAAAATGATACCAAAACTGAGGGATCTTAGTTATGAAAAACGCCTAAAAGAATGTGGTTTAACAACACTAAAGACCAGGAGACTGAGAGGAGATTAGATAGAAGTGTCTAAAATATTGAATGGTTATGAAAATATTGATAGAAATATGTTTTTTTCAGTTAAGAAAGATAGAAAGACTAGAGGACATGAAGTTACATTAGTAAAGGAGCAGTGTAGATTAGACGTAAGAAAGTTCTCATTTTCACAAAGGACTGTGAATGAATGGAACAGATTATCTGATGATTGTGTGGGTGCTAGTAGTGTGAATATGTTTAAAAATAAAATCGACACATATCTCAGAAGGGCTGGATATATGTAGATAAAAGGGTTGGACTCTCGGTAAGCCAAAGGGCTTCCTTGTCCACCTGCCATCTAGAGTTAATTCTCTGGATGGCAATCTTGTTAAATCTTGTTAAATCTTGTTAAAATAATGATAGAAATATTTTTGTCTTAGTTAAAAAAGATAGAAATACCAGAGGACATGATGTTACATTAGTAAAGGAGCAGTGTAGATTAGATATAAGAAAGTTCTCATTCTCACAAAGGACTGTAAATGAATGGAACAGATTATCTCCTGATTGTGTTGGTGCTAGTAGCGTGAATATGTTTAAAAATTAAATCGACACATACCTTAAAAGGGCAGGATACACGTAGATAAAAAGTATTGGACTCTCGATAAGCCAAAAGGCTTCCTTGTCCACTTGCCATCTAGAGTTAATTTTCTGGATGGCAATCTTGTTAAATCTTGTTAAATCTTGTTAAACACGAGGTAAATTTATGGCAATTCAACGGCCCGGTTAAACGGTAAGAAAGAAGACTGCAAGATACAATTTAGACAATAATAATACATTTTGGTCAAATCAAAACCTCTTAAATAAAATATTTTGAATGAACAGCACTTCGTCACTGTCAACATATTGATTTTGCCAGACCCGCTAGATGGCGTAACCGTTTTATGAGGAACTAAAGTTCGGGAAATTGCGTTGTTGGATTGAGCAGCATAATGGTATCACTATATTTATACGCTCTATTTACACAGTGACATGTCTTATATATTCTCGACGTACAGTGATATTTGCTTATATATACAGTTTTTTTTGTGTTTGTTAGACATACAGTTACATCAATTTTATACAATGACATCTGCAGACGTCGTTGCTATGTCCATTTAATTGGAGACATCTATCACCGCTTCGGGTGGACGCTAGTACACGCTACCCTCATTGTCCACACCACATTTGGAGACAAGTATTTACAACTTCTGCGGAACAGAGCTATTACTTAGACATTTTATATTATGGACATCTGCTGGTCTACTTCCGAAACACACACATACACACATACACACATACACACATACACACACACACACACACACACACACATTATACACACATTATACATATTATTACACACACACGAAATGTGTATACATACATATATATATATATATATATATATATATACATTTTCGTGTGTGTGTGTGTGTGTGTGTGTGTGTGTGTGTGTGTGTGTGTGTGTGTGTGTGTGTGTGTGTGTTGTTCGGAAGTAGACCAGCAGATGTCAGTAACATAAAATGCCTAAGCAATATATATATAAAAAATTATACATATATTTTTTAATGTATATATATATATACATATATAATTATCTATATATATATTTAATTATATATATAAGTGTGTATATATATATATATATATATGCGTGTGTGTATGTACACGCATTTTGGTGAATAGTAGGGTTTGTTGTACCGGTCGTTTTATTCATATTTACAGACACTGCTTTTGACTACTTTGAAAGGATATTGGTCCGATATATATATGCATAGGCAAGTGCGTGTTTGTATGAGTACGCGCATACATAAATATGCATGCGTATCCACATGCCTATATGTATGTATTCATATGGTTGCATATTTGCGCTTGCATTTATGTATATTCAAAATTGCATTGTTGCACAGTAGGATATATCCTGAAAGTCCGTGTCATCATCCAGAACAACCTATAGGGGGGTCTACATTCACACGCTCTTTCATTCTGCCTCAACGCGGCGTGATAGGCCCGTGAGGTACCTCATGTCATAATGAAGTCACCGGTGTCATCGCTCATTCATCCATTGGACCAATGGAGTGTTACTTCCCTAAGTTCGCTAACCAACTACGGGATAAAGGATAAACATAATACCGTGCTATTTTACTTGTATTAAGTGTAAAACGCCTTGAGCAGCCCTGAGGACTGGATACTGATCTAAGTAAGAACTAATTATTGTATATCTCGGGTGTTGAGTTGAACATAATTATATTCCCTTTATTAGTACATCCTTTATTTGAAACAAATTGTGATTATGTACATTTTGTGAGCCTGAGCTGGAGTATGTGCCCATTCATACCTGACGACAGCGTTGTAAATTAAGTGATTGTTCACTGTGTATTTTCACGTTAGATTATTCGAATATTTGAACGCCTTTAATTGTAAATATATGTGAATTAATATGAATAAACATACGAAAGACAAAAACACAGTTTTAAGACGACCGATTTTCTGGAAAAGACGTTGTTAGATTGAGCGGCGTGATGATGTCACCATGACCCTCTGGTTACAGAATGGTTGCAGCAGAAACAAACTACACTGTCACATTTTCACATTCACATCTGAACCTCAAAATTAGCTCAATTGTCCTTAGATTTACCAAATGTGAACTTTTAACAATTGCTACAGGAAATCGAGACAAAGGATGTGAACTCTTAGAGTAGACAAACAAGATGATACGTGATTTATTAGGTGGTATAAATGTATCGGTTGGGGGAGATATATTATGATAAAAATAGTTAAGCAAAGAAATCATTGCAAATGTACACATGGCATCTTTCCACCTTTGACACATTCATATACTGTATATAAGTATTACCATATATTTAACAAGATTTAACGATTTTTATTTATATTTTTAAACATATTCACGCTACTAGCACCCACACAATCAGCAGATAATCTGTTCCATTCATTTACAGTCCTTTGTGAAAATGAGAACTTTCTTAGATCTAATCTACTCTGCTCCTTTGCTAATGTAACTTTATGTCCTCTAGTCCTTCTATCTTTCTTAACTGAAAAAAATATTTCTGTCAATATTTTCATAACCATTCAATATTTTAAACACTTCTATCTGATCTCCTCTCAATCTCCTGGTCTCTAGTGTTGTTAAACCGCGTTTTTTAGGCGTATTTCGTAACTAAGATCCCTCAGTTTTGATATAATTTTAGTTGCTCTCCTCTGCACTCTTTCTAGCATATTTATGTCCTTCCTGCGATATGGCCTCCACGCTTGAATACAATATTCTAAATGAGACCTAACTATTGTTTTGTACAGCGGTATTATTAGCTCTTTTTCCTTATACGTTAAGTTTCGCCTAATTAATCCAAGGATTTTATTTCCCTTTGAAGCTGCAATTCCGCACTGCTCTGAAACCTTATTATAAGCACTAATGGTTAATCCTAAGTCCTTTTCTTTTAAAATAGTATTTAGTACAGTACCCCTATTGTATATTCTACCTCTTCGTTCCCATGTCCTGTGTGGAGGCATTTACATTTCCCAAAATTGAACAGCATTTACGACTTTTCAGACCATTTGATCAACCTGTCAAGATCATCTTGTAAATGCTGTCTATCTCCATCACTTTTAATCCTTCTAAACACTTTTGTATCATCCGCAAAATTTCAACACCTTACTTGTTATTTCATCATCTAAATCGTTGATATATATTAAAAATAATATAGGTCCTAGTACTGAACCCTGTGGTACCCCACTCAATACCGATTTCCAGTTTGAAGCGTCCCCATCAACTACTACACGTTGTCTTCTGTAAATCAGCAATTTTTCTATCCAGTTTATTATACCATTTCCTATGCCATAGGCCTTTAGTTTAAGCAGTAATCTTCGATGTGGTACTTTGTCGAAAGCTTTTGGAAAATCTAAGTAGACGATATCTACTGGTGATCCCTCATCTACCCACTTAGTGATATCTTCCAAAAAACATAACATATTTGTTAAGCATGACCTCGCTTTAAAAAAAACCATGTTGAGATGGGTTTATTAAGTTATGTTTAACAAGAAAATCCACCATGTGGTCTTTAATTAGTCTTTGTAATAATTTGCAAATCACTGATGTTAAACTCACTGGTCTATAGATCTCTGACTTGTTTCTCGAACCTTTTTTAAATAACGGTATAATGTTTGCCTCTTTCCATTCTAATGGAACCACTCCCTCTTCTAATGACAAGTTGAAAACTGTTGCAAGCGGTACGCTAATTCAGACGTGTCGTAGTCTGCACGTCTGTGCCCTTTTTTTATCGGTTCGGAGACTATATTTTTCCAAGGTGTAAATATCGTCGAAGGTAGGTAGGCCTATCGTCTCAGTACCACCGGCACGTTATTCACTACCAGGTTTTTCGCCACTGGCATTGGTATCTCTAAGCAACTACAGACTGGAACACTATTATTCACCACCGTCAATTTGTGTTAGTGACCTCGACGCATCCAGGCCGCGCCATCACGTAAACGACATTGCAGCTTGCCTGGTGCATTTGACCTGTCACATAATTATATCATTCCCGCAAAGTAAACGGTGAAAATACAGCGACTCCCAACGCCGATCATTATGTTATTCCACATAAAAAGGGACGTTTTATTTGGCGTGAGGATTCCGATACGAATACATCGGTATCGCTTAGACAAATCAAATATGCTAATGAATAAGCACTCACGCTGAATCTGTTTTCCAGTCGATGCAGTAGAATGAAGTGATCGATTGTGTCAAACACAGCATGCACTCAAATCATCATTACTACAAGCACCTATTTATTTCAAAATATGAAGCCCCTCTGTAGTCTGTACGTTCAACTACCGTATGGCATTTCTTGTTATATTACTATAAAATATCATTCAGTTTGATTCAGTGTAAGTGGAATGACAGTTGTTGTGCAAACACACTGTCTTTGTGCCTGCCCATTTATCTGACTCTCTCTCTCTCTCTCTCTCTCTCTCTCTCTCTCTCTCTCTCTCTCTCTCTCCCGCTCTCTCTCTATATGTATATATAGAGAGACATTCCTTGTTTGGCCTTCTGGAACGTTTAAATTACTTCCAGGCAATAAATGCACGACCGTGAAAACCGCCTGTTTTCTCACTTTATTTTAAAAGTGACGGGGTGCCGTTGAAGGTTTTGTGTAACCTTCAGGGGGAGTGTAGTGTAAGTTTTTCAAGATTCAAAATTATCGTGGATTATGACACTGACAAATTGGCAGGAATACCGGATCATTTATGGCGAGCGAATCGTACAGGTACATAAAAAACCAAGTAAAATGCATCCTATTGTTCGCCGAGAAAGCTTTATTTTCGTAAATTAATTCATTCGAGTATAGCGCTACGCAAATTGACGCAAAAAACCGTGTAAAACCTACACCTTCTTTCACTCAATTACCTTTCGTAGTTTCAGCGAACTTTCCCATGTTGTCTTGTGGATCGTCAATTGAATTGAGGATTCTCGTTCGCGGTGGATGATGCGCGAAAATACAAAATAAAATCAAGCCATAAAATAACATGTGCCTGGAACGACCTTGTACGCAAGAAATATATCGAATTACCTTATTTCGTTTCATCACAGAACACCTGGATACTTATTCAACAAACGTGAACGTATAAAAAAACAGCATTACTCCTGAATGGCAGCAGCGTTGGCACCTTTCATGTAATGTTATTCATTAGTCAATTACGAGAGCTTTCGTTGTGACAGTTTTAATGTCTACCTAGTTCCCGGAACATCACGCAATGCATTAAGTCTTCGCATACTTAGTAGCTAACGCTAATACACGTGACATTTTATACGTGTACACATTTCTTGGAAAATCACACTGCGCAGTATACTTCATTTTGTTTAAAATTATGGGTTACCGTGCGAGTATATAAAAACGTTGTCACTAAAAACAATATTGCGACAGTTGAACGGTATACATGTAACACGCCAAACACGAGGAATTATGTACGCGTATACTTATGACCGTCATTGGCTTGTTTATGTAACACAAATTAGCGCCTCGGTACATGAGATATGTCCGAATGCCCTCATTGTCGCCACGAGGAGGATCTACCGTTCGCACTGACTGATTCTGGGTACACCGCAAATGAGGTTATTTTTTGAGTTTTCTTTATTGAGAGTTAGTGAGTCCTCGATAGGTTACACGCTTATTTTATTTCTCTATCCATAGACACCAAGTACATTGGATGAACGGAGTTCTGTTGAAGTGAACGAAGATCTCATTCATTCAAGCTTCAAGGAAGGTGTGTGGAAATGTGCATTTGTGCGCGGTAAAAGACAGTGCGTGTGAATATGGTTGGGTATGCTTGTTTGTGCTAGCGCCATATGGGAGCTGTCTCATCGACAACTCTATAGGCCTACAGTCAACTCGCCGCCATCCTATCGAGGTCACGCCAACAATGTAGATCGATTTTTGTGCGCGTCGAGTCGCAGTCGCCCAGCGTCCGTCGCCGTTTAGTAATCTAAAGCTGACATCACCGCCAGCGACAGCGATTGGCCCACAGTTGGTCGTTCCGGGCGTCGCCATGACAACTAATATCATGCATACGAATAATGCATGCGGCAGCGGCGTTGTCGTCGCCATGTTTGTTGGGTGCGACTCGGGCATGCAAGCTGAGCGGAAGATGGCCGAAGAATAATCCCTAAGAGGTCGTCTTCAACGCCCGTGTCGAGAGAGTGTTGCCAAGACGCACAGTAGCATCGACTCCGTGCGCGTCATCCGTCAGTAGTATCGATGTTGATGCGAACCAAGTGACTTCCTTCGAACCTCCACGGTAAGAAGGAATACTTTAGCCATTGGCAACGTTGGTGGTACTGGTTAAGATCAATCTTAGGTGATACATATAATATTTTGCTAAAGCGAACATCCCTGTCTTTGACCTAAAGAAATATTTCCACTGAAGTTAGATCCTTAGCATGTCGGCGTCACCCAATGTGTAATATTGTTCCTACATACGTCATTGATGTGTATACATCTAAAGGGCTACTGCTTTGCATTCTGCTGTCTAAATCTAGCATACTTGCTCGTTCATTCAATTCTACGAGATTTCACTGGTAGAACCATTGGAAGTTAATTCGGTGATATGATCAAACCCAGCATCATGATGCGCGTTTAAAATACACAGTCCGATACCATTATATAACCAAATCACGCCGTATATATAACAATAACTACGCACATGCTCAAACATATTAACCGTCCAAATGTATTTGATTGAAAAAGGATTTTTAAATACGTATATGGCCGCTGTCCATTGATGAATATCCACCGTGTTCTGTTCCTTCCTGAAGAGTTGAACATGTCCAATACAGGTGAACAAAATACACCTATTCCACAAGTTCATTATATCGCCTCATGGCGGTGGTCATGTTCGTAAAAAATGGCGTTCCCCGTTTGCTATGTCAACATAACATTTTATTCGAAAAGTTCAAGTTCCGTGTCAAATGTTATCAAACAAAGTGTGGTTCATTGAAACATTTTGGCAGTCAAACATGTGTTAGACAGAACATGGTAAATTCTTTGTAAAATGATTATGTGTTAAGAATTACCTCATTGTGTAATTTTAATAAAAGACTCATTAGTTGTGTTCAGCAGACCTAATAATTGACGGGGTAGGATCGTCAAAACGATACTATTGCATAAGCAGAGGTATCGCTTTATTATTATTATTATTCAAAATACAATCTGACAACGCGAAACCGTTTGACCAAAACAAGCATGGCACAAATTATATTAAGTAACATGTACTATAATATTAATAATACTCCCACAGAAAGTTACCCAAATGGTACATTCAGACATCAGAAACATACAACAAACACACACACGCGCACGCACACACACGCGCACGCACACACACGCGCGCGCGCGCACGCACGCACACGCGGTCACACACACACACACACTAAGCTCACAGGCAAAAAAGTACACACGTAGACGCATGCACACACAAACACACAAACACACACACACAAACACACACACACACACACACACACACACACACACACACACACACACACACACACACACGTCATTGCAAAACTGCAGCTTGCCAAGCTGTATTTCAATTATGGCTGTGGACGAAACCTTTGATTAGATGCTGTTGCTAGCTGTGCTCGCCTGTAATTGTCGCGTGACAGGAATGCAGCCAAAAAGCTAGCCATCCAATCGATCTCCGATTGAATTATTAATGTCCTTATTTATAGTCACATATCATGCCCTATGTCGTGTGCTGGACGCATCGAGCATGGCATAGATCCGACGTTTTTTACTCGTAGACGATGCAAACATCAGGTTTAGCATCGCTAACATGTGGAGGAACACAAATCAATCTTGAAAAGATGAATCATGAATACCATTGATCAGGGATATTCACGGTAAACGGACACTGTCCGTGATTAATTAACATACATAGTTGTGAATGTTCCTGGAATAACGGCATGACACAGCGATGATTATTGTCCGTCAGGTGCAGAAGCCGAGGTATCGCCGCAGGGTACTCCGCGTCGCTGAAGACACATCACAAGTCACGTGTCGGAATCATGAGACGCTAATAAAGCTGCGACAGAAACAGGTCTTCATCGACTCGCTGAGCTGGTCGCTCAAAGAAGCGCCTCGCCACATCCGAAACAAATCGATACGCGAAGCTTCGCGGCCGCAGGAGACGGCGATACAGCCGTTGTGTGCCAATATTATCAAAGCATTTCGATGCTTTCACAGCGCACAAACGTATCGCTGGCAAATTAGCGATCGTCCGTTTTAATTACCCGACGTAATTAGGCTGATGGCTGAGACGCCTAATTAATGTTTGGGTTCCAAGAAAGGCATATCAATCGTCGACAGTCGCTGAACGATCGGTGACTGCCTCGTGTTGTCATATTTCTGCTAACAGGCTCGGTTATCACACGGTAGAAGATTGCTAACTCGTTCTAGCCACGAATCAGTCTTCGCTGTTTAGTCGCTGGGACAAACAACCGATTCTAGCCGCCGTAAACAATTACTCTCAGTAACGGCGTTATGTGGTGATGAAGAGCAATGTTTTGCGTCCACAGTGAAGCGGTTGACAGCGATTGGTATTGACAGGACGCCGCGAGACATCGATCATCCCCGGGGACGACCCGGCGAGTTCCGTCGAAGTACACCCGACCTGTGGGTGCTCGCCAGGTCGACACCATGGGGACCGTGCTGTCCTTCTCTCCGCGCGTACACAAGCCGCTCTACGACGACGTCAACCTGAACAACTTCAGCTACGAACTGCTCAACAATGCTCGAAACCAACAGTCCGACTTCCAGGGCGAGGACAACCGCAGGAACAAGTGAGTCTCGTGTGTCTATCTTCTTATGTGCGACTATAGTGGTGTTTTCTTTTGTTTCAAGTGGTACGTTGTTTGTTCCGTAAGTTGTATTCCTCATCGTTTTGTTGATCTGTTGCTGCGAGTGATACATTAGTTCACATGTTTTCTTCATAGTTTTGTTAATCCTTTGTTTCAAGTTATATTTTCCTTCTTTGTTTCGTCGGTTCTGTCCTTCAATGTCGTCTTAATCATTCGCTGCTCCCACTGACATGTTTTATGTTTCACCTGTTTTATTCTTCAATATCTTGTCATCTAACAGCGTCAAACGATACTTCTTTTGTTCCATTTGCGTTATCCATAAACGTCTTGTTATTCATGTGATACAACTGACATTTATTTGCCTCATCTGTTGTTGTCTACAACGTCTTGTTATCCAACTGTTCCACTCGCCATTTATTGTGTTCCATATGTCGTATTACTCACCCTCTTATTAGTTATGTATTCAGCTGGTCCTTCTTTTGTTTCATATTTTAACTATATACTGCAAAGCCTTGCTGTTCATATGTTCAACAAATTCTTCGTATGATCGTTTTGATGTATATATATGCCCTATTCGCCAATGGTGTGTTAGTTATCTGCTTTGATTTTTGATGCTTCTTTTGTTATATTATGCATCGTTTAGTTAGTCACCGATTCACACAATACTGCCCTTCTTCCATGTGTTGTACACGTCAACCCACCGTTGGTCGTACATTTCAGGACGTTTAATTTTGTCTTGTGTCTTCTAATATTTTCTTTTTTTATTTATTTTATGTTTGCAATCAACACCATCTCGTTTTGCTTTACAAGTCATTTTGTTCTATTGATCAACTCTCAAATGATTTCTATATCGAATACGTCACGTGTACTCTTGTATTTGTATGAACACATTATGGTTATCTCTCTCTCTCTCTCTATTATGCCTAATAATCTTGATTTGTTGCGCCTCTGAGCTCAGGTTCTTGAGGCGACATAGAAGTATCGTGTTATTATAATTTACGGGTTTTACTGTTCTGAAAAACCATGGTTTATTAAGAAATGTTATCATAATATGGTGTATGAAGATAAGCCATGCTATTTTCCAAAGCCAAAACACAATTATATTTACCATTGTAAAGTATATTTTCATCAAGGAAAAGTAATCCAATTTGGTAATGGACAATTCGTTATGCATATCACGAGTAACTATGGTATTTTAAATAATTAGGTAATTAGGTAAATGTATAATTTCTGACAAATATTGTAAAGAAAATTATCACCTACCCACAAAATGTACTTGAAACAAATACGTAGCACTAACACTATTCCGCTTAAATCAAGCACGAATTGCAACTTCGCATAAATGGACCAATTAAAGGGAATAAAAACATCTATTGCTTGAATTTATGTTATATTACATCCTGCTATCTATTTCCACGTCCACCAAGCAAAAAAAATCAAAAAAATTCAATGAATTAGAAATTCCACATTTTATGCTGTACATCCGGACATTTTCGAATATGTATATAATTGGCGCGCTTTTCGGGATGCGGAGATGTGACGTCACGTATGACTCAAACTCGCATCAGGCCGACCCTTTCCATGCATTCATACCACGTTTATAAGTATAGCTTTTGGGTCGAAACGAGCGTCAGAATGAGTTATTGTGCAATTTTCCGACGTAATACAAACACTAGTCATCATAGAGGAACAAGCAGTTATCTTACGGTTCCACATGAATCCAATTTTATTCAAAACAACGTATGCGAATGGGCCTACAAGTCGACTAGGTTTCGCCGAGCTTGGGCTCGTTTTCAGAATAATCATATCGAATGCAACCAACGGGAGATAATCTACACCAATAAACATACATAGCAAACATATATTGTATCCAGCTACATAAAGTAACGTGTATAATCTCATAATATCACTAGAATATCGATATATGAAGGAGTTGTACAATTTACCATAACAACTTAAATCAGTTAGAGAGTTTCCGCTGGTCCCGCTAGCTCAGTGGGTAGGCGCATTGGTTGCTTGTCGTTTATTTTACAATCCGGCGACGCCGGTTCAATCCTGACAGCATGCACACTATTCATTTTCTTTACACTTTTTTGTTTATATTTTCATGAAGTAATATAAACCAAATCATTTAGTATACTATGATGCACTGTTTGTAAATATTTTGTTATATTTTTGTAGTAATTATTTATTCGCCACAAAAATGAAAATTTGGTCATTATATACAACGATGTTTCTAAATTGTATTTATCCAGACAGATCACAATCTGTTTTCACATATATAATTACAATATATTACTGTACAATATATTTACAATTAATAAATTAGATATCCATTACATTATATTTGTTTGGATAAAATTTAGAAACATCATTATATAATGACCATATTTTCATTTTTGTGGCGAATAAATAATTACTACAAAATAAAAATTATTTACAAACAGTGCATCATAGTATACTAAATGATTTGGTTTATATTACTTCGTGAAAACATTTAAAAAAAAGTGTAAAGAAAATCAATAGTTTGAATGCTGTCAGGATTGAACCGGCGTCGCCCGATTGTAAAATCGGGCGCCAAGGAACCAACGCGTTTACCAACTGAGCTATCAAGGCCGGCAGAAATTCGCTGACTGATTTCAGTTGTTATGATAAATTGTACAACTCCTCCTTCCTACATCGATATTCTAGTAATAGTATGAGATTTTACACGTTACTTTCTGTAGCTGGATACGATATATGTTTGCTATGTATGTGTATTGGTGTACATTATCTCCCGTTGGTTGCATTCGATATAATTATTCTGAAAACGAGCCCAGGGGCAGGGCCAAGCTCGACGAAACCTAGTCGACTTGTAGGCTCACTCGCATTCATTGTTTTGAATAAAATTGAATTCATGTGGAACCGTAAGATAACTGCTTGTTCCTTTATGATGACTAGTGTTTGTATTACATCGGATTATTGCATAACAACTCATTCTGACGCTCGTTTCGACCCCAACATTATCCATGTAAACATGCTCTGAATGCATAGAAAGGGTCGGCCTGCTGCGAGTGTGAGTCATGTGTGACGTTAAGATACCACGTGATCGCCTAGCTCATTACATTTTTATTTTCCGCGGCAATCGCTACACAGACGGGTTTAAAATCGAATTTATGCTACAAATGTATTTTTCTGTATTTTTTTAATGTTCTCGAATGTTACATGCAATATTCTGTACACATGGAAAACGGATTTTAGCTAATGCCTTGTTTTTATTTCCTTTAAGTGTACTTATGCTAATCCAAGAAACGATACGCAATCAATACGAAAGCATAGAGCAATGTTAACCTAGGTTCAGCGTAAGTCAACGGTATTAAATCACTGCTGCGTTCTGATGACTCTGCTGTCTACTTGGAAAATACATTTAGACGGTCGTGTTTCTTCAAAATACACCTTCAATTTACAGGTGAAATATTACCCTTTTCACCGGTCTGACAAATTCCCATTTGATAAAATTTGTAAAAGTAAATATATTAAAACGATACAATCTTTGTTCAGTTATCCAAAGAAAAACGTCCTATTCTCCCGTTAGACAATCGTGGTTTAACTGTTTAATGATGTTCTCCCGTCCTATGATAATACTGTACAGTTTATTTCATATTGAAAACGATGACTCATTAAGGTTTTAATAGCTGAAACGGATTTATCGATCGACATTTAATTAATTATGTTTGACCAATGCCTACTTTATTACGCATGGTGACGTATAATTACAGTCCAACCTCCTTAATTCGAATGCTGAAAGTACCTAGGTATTTGAACATAGTTGTTTGAGAACGGAATTTCTAAGAGGTAATAGTCACCGTTAATCGGGAAATCCGGGTTCCGGATCGGAAGTAAAAATCAGGCAGCAAGCGACAATAATTATTTTACGCAAAAAAAGTTTCGAATCGATCAGCAATTATTTGCGGGTTAACGGATATAACTTTTAGTTATCTTCATAAATAATTTCAAAAAATGTATAATTCTACAGTAACGTAAAGCAGCTACAGAGCAGTATATTCTATGTAGGCTCCACATCATGTTACAATACAGACATTACTGGAGTCTATTATGTAACTACATAATGAATGCGTCATCATCGGAAATGCACCGATGAGATACAACTGTATTACGCAGGAAATGACTCAAATATTACAATAATCTGTTATTGAACTGACGAGTAGGTCGGAAAAGCTAAATAATACATGTTGATAAGAAATTAAATCCGTTACGTTAGGTTGCTTCTTGGTGTAATTTTCAAGAGTTCTTCGTGCATTGTGTACGTGTATTGTGGTATTTGGGTAAAAGAATACACTAATATTTAGGGTATATACTGCTGCACCGACTAGAACTATCTCCCTCCTCTATTGCTCTCTCGCTCTCTCGCTATCTCGCTCTCTCGCTCTTTCGCTCTCCCGCTCCCTCGCTCTTTCTTTCCCTCTCTGCCTTCCCAACTATATCTCTGTCATATATCTCCCTCCTTCCCTCCTTCCCTCCTACCCTCCTTCCCTTCTTCTTTCCTTCCCTCCTTCCAACCTTCCATTCTTTCCTCGTTTCCTCCGTTCCTCCCTCCGTCCCTCCTTCACACACGTGGTTGCACCCGTGTCTAAGGCTGGCGTTGTTGTTGTAGCAGCGGCGGCGGTAGCGGCAAGAAGCACTCGCTGTTTATCAGCACCCTCAGCTGGAAGCGACTGACGGCGAGCAGCAGCGCCAAGAAGAAGGACAAGAACCTAACTCGCTTCGGCGCCGACAACACGAAACTGCCGGACCGCATCGACAACAACCTTAGCGACATTGAGAACAACAACAGCAGCAGGAACGGCAGCAATGGCGGTCGTCTCTTTCCCAAGTCTTTCTCCTGCTATAGTATTAAGGCGCGCAGCATCGTTCCTGCTACGGCGCCGTTGACCAACAACCGCGTGTCTGGCGACGACAACACGGTGCTACGCAGCAACCGCTCTGTCTTCCGGCGACTCGACCGTAACGACAAGTGCCGCAGCGCCATCTTGTTCACCAGCGACAAGGCGCCTTCCGTTCCTGCGCACTGTGGCCCGGCACAACGCACCGTCATCCAGGCGTCTACTTCAGAGTTGCTCCGGTGTCTTGGAGAATTCCTTTGTCGCCGCTGCCGCCGACTGCGCCACCTACAGGCAAACGACGCGGTTATGTGGTTGAGGACAGTCGATCGGGCGCTTCTACAGCAGGGCTGGCAGGATGTCGCCTTTATCAACCCCGCTAACGTCGTCTTTGTATACCTGCTGCTGCGAGATCTCGTCGCCGACGAGATCTCGAGCGAGCATGAGCTGCAGACGGTTGTTTTGACGTGCCTGTATCTGTCCTACTCGTACATGGGCAATGAGATCAGCTACCCGCTGAAGCCGTTCCTGGTAGATGACGACCGGGAGAGGTTCTGGGACCGGTGTCTGCTCATCATCAACAGCCTTAGTTCCCGCATGCTGCTCCTCAACAGCAATGCCCTCTTCTTCACAGAGATCTTCACCGAGCTGAAGGACTTCAACGGGTTCACATGCTAGGAAACAGCTTCAAACGCTCCGTGGGATACGCGTACAAACCATTTGAACAATTTCCATACAGTCTCCTAGCGAACCGCTGTTGTAATGACATCTCTGAGCACACTTGCGTTGTGGTGGTATTTGTTAAAACATTCCTATAACGGATAGACAGTTTAGCCTGCATTAATTAATATATTGCTTTGGTTTGCCAAACACACACTGTCGGACTGTTGAAGTTTCGTGATTCTGAACTGAATTTGTATATACCTAGAAAGAATTCATTAATACTCGATACGTTGGAAATACTCGCGAAAGGTTGCAATAGTATTACAAATACTTGTAATGATACGGACACGTCATCAATACTCGGAGGGATACGGCGATTGCCCTGATATACTTGATAAGGCATTCTTCCATGATTCCATGGTCAGCGGTCATGGACAATAACAAGATTGTACTAAAGGTCGTGCACTCAGCGGTGGCTTTGCTACGGACGCGCAATCTTCACATTCCAGACATTCTTGCATATGTTCACCTGCAAGTTCCCTTGTGATTCAACAACGTTTGTGGCATTTAAAATGCACGTATTCTTCGCACAAACAACGTAACTGTTTATAAATTGGTCACACACCACGTGTCTGACACAGGGCTAAATATGGTATTGACACTGTTTGAATATTCTAGTCAGCAGAGCAGAAAAAGCCATTCCGTGAATATCGAACGCTTGCGTGATATTGTGATATGTAATCGACTGACGACGTCATAACCTCCAGCTTGTCGCTCTCGGTGACGTAACATATGTTGGACAAACAAAATAATTATCATAGGAAATAATGTTGTTTTGGCCGCGGCAACAATTTGCGATGCTCTTATGTTTAGCGAGGTTGACTAGTGCGACTGTCAACCGCGCTTATACTAGCACACTCATGCGGTGCCATTCAGCCGAAAGCTTGCCCGCTAATTGCGCGGGCCGGCGGTTCTCACACAAGTATGTAATACTGTACATACACTGCTTTCAGCTGTTTCTGTGTCGGTGTGTAGATGCATACAGTGGTGTGCATGCCAGGGCGTACGATTATAATTATGTACACTCATTGGCTAGGTAATTGATATTATCACTGTCACGCGGATTCACCCTGAGAACAGTGACACGACGACCCGCGTGACAATGTTGACAAGTATTATTTGTGTGTTGTCGGGATGGATGTGGGGAGGCGTTTAATGTGGGAAGGCCTGAGGAGAAGAGGTGCACGACAAGGCAATTGGGTTGTTGGGGGAAGAGAGGGTCGATATAGTACTTGGGATCACATTCCAGCTGCGGGCTTGGAAATTATACCACCAGATCGAACGGATTAACTGGACATATTGGAGAACTTGGTATGCAGTCCATTGGACCAATCGATTCCAATACGACGAGTCAGAGAAATTACCTTATTACCAGGAACTATGGAGGTTTTAAAATGTTTGGGTGGGCAACGATTATGCTACAGATGCACACGGACAGGGAACGATCACGGTTACACAATTTTCGTATCATTTGTTCCCGGGGCCAAATAATTTGAAGTCAGAAATAGTTTTCGTCATGTTGCATGTTCGCGGGCGGGGCTGTGAGGAATTCTCTGGAGGAAACATGCGCTACAGATGTTGATTCGAACTTAGATCATATGTCTCTAGTTTGGATTCAGTACAAGACCAGCGGGTGTTGTTGGTGGGCCCGTGACAAAAGCATGTTCGTGGATTTGTATATTGTGAAGAAACTGGCGTGCCAGAGGCATCTACGCGATATTAACATGAAGACATCCGTAACCTTGTGGCATAAGACCCGACTACCGGGGGCTGTCCTCCTGCTGCAGCTACCACCGACGTTGGCACAGAGTGTTTCCTCTTCTGATTACTCCACTGTTGTGGATGGATCGCCGACAGTCGGGCTCCAATCCTAACCTGTTCAGCATGAGATACCCTACCGGAAGTAGAGGACTCAGGATGTATTATTATGAGGGTCAGTAATGCTCGCAAGTCTACCTTTCACACCAAGGACGTGAATCAAGAAATATGTGCGGACGTAATAACAATGTAGTAGTGTGAACCACAGTCGAATGCTCACAGGTTGGTTCCTTGGCATACCATTAATACCACGCACAACCGGACATCAATGTAAAACTGTGAAGATATCACCTAACGATCTAATGTCCTGGATGCCCACGAAACCCAAACGGAAGCTGCGTTCCGATCTCACTTGGCTTACGGTACATTATGTTGGTGTACAGTTGAATGCAACATCAGAAAACAGACCTGGGGAATGTCCGGATGTTGTATATATATGAAAGTGTGTGTGTGTAATTTAAAATGTTTGTCCCGGTTCAATGAAGAAGGCATACATTCCAATAAAGTTCCAGTTTTCACGATGTTTTATGAGTAAAACAGTTTTATGTTACCTCCTGCGTTTGCCATCCCACACATGCACACACTTGACAGTGTTTTTTCTTTGGTGAAAAAAATAAATGGGCTATGTCACATTTACATAAAACTTATAATTTATCAGTGCAAACATTTCACGGTTACATGTACTACTAATGCGAAATATCGAAAAAGCTTGTTTCGTAATAAATTATTGACAATCTAATCCAATGCAAACTCCGGGGGCAAGAGTTTTTGTTTCAGTGAAGGAGACTGAGGAAAGCCAATCGATATTGATCAATACATCGTGTTCCAATTCATGCAGGATCCATGGGAATGTTATTATTATTATACTATTTTATTAATGCATACGGCCAGACACAATAGGCCAAAGTACTTGTTCATCCAGTAGCCGGAATGTAGCGCTGACTGAACAATTCCATGCTATCCTTGTACAATAATGTTCACTTCAAGTATGTTTACATGTTATCAGTGTATAAACCCAAATGAGACCAGCACTGTGATTACATCGCTTCAGCTTTTGTCCCTTCAAATTAATAAGAGACATATTCTGTTCTTACAGTGATGCATTGTTTGGCAGGAAGGCCTTACTTGGTATATTTAATCTGACAAGTAAGTCTGTTTTGTTCTATAAAATTGACGTGTGTTACACTTTTTGTTTGTTCAGAGAAATGTAGGCAACGTACTAGCTCCCGATTGTTATCGTTTCTTGGAAAAAAACATATGATGCTTCGCTACGGAAATGCCACAGCTCATTGTCTGCGGTTCACCAGACGATGGTTGTCACACGTTAGACTGCATGCATTCATCGGTCATTCTCAATATTTCCTTTGGCTAACCCAGTCTCCTTTCCGTGTGTGTCTGTTATGAATGCCGTCCAATGGAAGGTGCGCCAGAGGATGTTGGGTACAATTACCATGAAATGTGCAAATGTTCCATATAAAATATATATAATTATATATATATATATAATTATACATGACTTACTTGACTTAAATACTAGGCCTATTTGACCACTCGCTATCCTCCTGGATGTCACACTCCTCCATTTCGTCCTGTCTAGAGCACATCCCTCTGCTGTCCAGTGTCCTGTCTAACCTGGTCACTCCGCCTCTTCCGCGGCCTTCCTCTTTTTCTGTGAATGAAAATTTATTCAACAGCAACAACAACATGATACATGGACAGTATGGTGTGCTGATGCTACTGAAAGGACAATGCTGAAGCCCTTCTCAAACTAAACAAACTGAATAAATGCAACACGAATTATAAATAAATTACAAAACAATATTCTCAACTCATATATAAACTTTTTACCACAGTGCTTAACTAAACATCATTTTCAATTAGCAATTCACAAATATGTAGAACGTAATGACAACTTGAGTGCTTTTAAATTGTGTTAAACTTGGAAGCTGAATCAATTTATTTGGTAAATTGTTCCACGTTTTTATACCCTTGACGGTGAGTGACAACAGTCGGAGGGTGGTGTTTTTCTTTTTAACATAGAACAGTTTGCTTTGTCTGGTATCATGTATGTGTATAGTTGCGGTTGGTTCAAATGGTGCTTGAACACGACCATTTAAAAAATGGTTGTTTGCTTTATAAAGTATAATCATAGTCTTGTATTTAACTAAATCATGAAATTTAAGCATGACTGACAGATGGAAAAATACAGACGTACGATCATGGTAATTAAGATTATAAATAATTTGTATAGCTTTTTTCTGTATCCTTTAAATTCTTCCTGAAAGCTATTTCGATGAGGTTTTTGTTTGGTATACAGCATATATAATATAATAATAATGAGTGTGTGTGTGTGTGTGTGTGTGTGTGTGTGTGTGTGTGTGTGTGTGTGTGTGTGTGTGTGTGTGTGTGTACGTGTGCGTGTGTGTGTGTGTATGGGGGGTGTCTGTGTGTGTCTGTGTGTGTCTGTGTGTGTCTGTGTGTGTGTGTGTGTGTGTGTGTGTGTGTGTGTGTGTGTCTGTGTGTGTCTGTGTGTGGGTGTGGGTGTGTCGGTGTCTGTATACATACAAACATACATATATACGTATATGTATATAAATATTCGTACCGGATGTTTGACTACGATATTCGTGGCTCATGAAATCACAGTAGTTTCCTATGGCTAAATCACTATATATTGACGTATATATAAATTGATCATGTAATGTTGAATTATGATTAGTGATTACAATGATGGGCTTATAGAGGCGTCCTTAAAATGGTGTCCTCGTTTGATCGAATAACTACGACCGACGTACTATGCAGTTGTCATTACCGGGAGGCGTGCGATGACTACACAGCCAGCTCTTTGCTATCCGCCTTGACGTTATGTCTCTTGATTTCGCATGGTACCAGGGGAGTGTCCAGAGAGGATAGTTTAGGGGGTCACAAAAACCTTCATCAGCGGCCGAACCAAATGGTGTAGAAAAATGTTAGCTCCCGCACCGTCGGAACTACTTTAGCTTTTCCGCATTTCCGAGGGGGACACGGTCACGTGGGCCTATTAAAAAAGCTTCCAAGGTTACGTCTATGGGTACAGTGTGTGTGTGTGTGTGTGTATGTGTGTGTGTGCGTGCGTGCGTGCGTGCGTGCGTACGTGCGTGCAGGCGTTTGTGTGCGTGGGTGCTTCCAAGAAGTCGACGCTGCGACAATAATCTCAGCTACATACAATTCAGGTATAGAATGTACGGCCACGCCCACACTTTATCACGGCCATGACGACGATGACGGAGAAAATAGAAGTATTGATCAAATCCTAGAATTGAATGCACAAGTTGGCAAATAAACAGTTGATACTATTTGCAGTTGCAAACTGAACTTTCGTTTGAATACAACAGTTGGTATTATTTAATACAACTGAAAGAATGCATCACTCTCTAGTTACCAGCCAAGACCATACACGGTTCTTCACAATCAACAGGTCATATGAGAATAGTTTAAGGAAGATGTTCAATAAGGTGGTATGACAGAGGGATGTGGACAGCAACGATGAAATGCTAATTAATTATACTGAATTAGACATAAGGCACTTGTTTGAAAACGAAGAGGTTAAAGTAAATCCTTTTAACCTAGCCGATATAAATGGTGATTACTATGATGTTCATAATATTCTTCCCGCTAAATTTGGCCATACCCGTTTTCAGCACAAAGTACTCCATCTCAACATACAAGGACTTTCATCAAACTTTTATCAACTTAAAATATTAGTGTCACAGCTATCTGATGCACCTGTTGAAATTGGTTATATATTATTATGTGAAACCTTTTTAAATGACAACAATGCGCATCTTTTTTAATTCCCTAATTATAATTTTATGAAGGTGGTGTCGCGATGTATGTACGTGATAATATTCAGTATAATCACCGTGAAGACCTTGATATCTTCGTGGAGTGGGAATTTGAATCTGTATTTATTGAATGCAGCATTAATGGTCAAACCTCTGTCGTTGGTGAAATATACCGGATCCCTAATTCAAATGTGTCTTCATCTATTCAAAGATATGAGACAATACTAAATAAGATTCAGCACTCAAACCATCAGGTTATAATTGGCACTGATAAAAATGTTGACTATCTAAAAATGGACTCATATAAACCTTCATCCGACTTACTATACTTACACCTAGCTGCTAACACCATTCCAACAATTACCAAACCAACGCTTATCACCCATACAGCCGCTACCCTTATTCATAACATATATGTACGACATAGAACTCCATTTGTTCATTCTGGCATATTATATAGTGATATATCTGATCACCTGCCCATATTCTGTTAAATTGGCGAGCAGAAGCCTTGTAAAAAATCAAATGAGCCTTTAATATTCAAACATAGACCTATGTCTGACAAATCCATTAGTCATATAACATCTACATTACGCGAAATTGATTGGACGTATTTACACCAGTTAGATACAGATAATGCGTTGAGGGAATTTACTAACAAACTTAACTATGTTATTCAAACATTCACGCCGGATAAAATTGCTAAAGTTATTCCCAAATACGTAATACGGAATGAGTGGATGACTAAAGGTCTATTAAAATCGTCAGTAACATCAAACAAACTCTATAGGAAATGTATCGGCAAATCTAAGACACATTCTACTTATATCCGTTATGTACATTATAGAAATATTTATAATAAACTGAAACAAATTGCCAAAACAACATACTATGCGAATGAGTTTAAAAAAATTAAACAAACTTGGAAATTACTTAGAACCATGATTGGGAAAAACAACGAAAAATCAGGCATTTCGTCACACTTTAAATATAATAACGATATAATTAAGGACTCTCATCAAATTCCGAATATATTCTGTAATGTTTTTACTAATGTTGGTTCAAACCACGCAAATGCAATCCCTCAACCTAAAGGGCAATTTACTAAATATCTTCAGAATTGTCCTAAACAACATCCAGGAAGTCTCTTCATGAGTCAGACCGATGTAAATGAAATCAGGCAAATTATAGTGTCTCTCCAACCTAAGACCAGTTCTGGATATGACAATTTTAGTCCCCGTATTTTAATAAATAAATCAATAGGAGAGGGAATAGTGCCTGACGAAATAAAAATAGCAAAAATTATACCCGTTTATAAGTCTAAAGCTACTGATGACTTTTCTAATTATAGACCAATATCTTTGATACCTTCAATTTATAAAATACTGGGAAAAGTTGTACATAGAAGAACTTATGATTTTATTTAAAAAAAACAATATATTGAACAATAACCAATATGGTTTTCGTGAGAAACATTCAACAACCAATGCTATTACCGTTTTTACTAGTGACTTTAGTAATGCACTAAAAAAAGGACTCGGTCCTTGCTGCTTTTCTGAATCTAAGTAAAGCATTCGATACTATCAACCACCAAATCCTATTACACAAACTTGAATATTACGGTATAAGGGGTACTCCACTCAAATGGTTTAAGAGTTACCTTTCAAACAGGAAACAGTATGTTAAGTACAGTTCTAGTGACTCACTTCAGCAGGATGTCACACACGGTGTCCCACAGGGGTCTATCCTCGGTCCGCCTTTGTTTATATTATATATTAATGTCCTTCCATTCTGTGTAAATATGTGCAAAACAATATTGTTTGCTGATGACACTACTACAGTGTAAATACAAAACTGGAAAACAAATTACTGAAATATATAAAGATATGAATAACGAACTTGAAATATTAGCTGACTGGTTTCGTGCCAATAAACTATCTTTAAACATTTCTAAGACAAAATGCATGTTATTTTTTAGATCTCGTCCTGCTCAGAACGAAGAATTATTATTAGCGAGAGCTAATAACATAATTCAGCGAACAAAATGTATAACATTTCTAGGCCTTCATATAGACGACAGACTTGACTGGCATGAACATATAAATGCATGCAAAAACAAGCTAACTAGTGCTTTATACATGATTAATAAAGTTATCCGCTACCTTTCAATAGCTGCACTTAAAACAATTTTTTACACTTTAGTTTACCCCTACTTGACATACGGAATCACTTTGTGGGGATCCACATACAAAACACATATCGAAAAAGTATTCATTATGCACACAAAAATAGTTCGTTCCATTCTTAAAACAAACTATTGGGAACATTCACATTCCCTCGTTACATGTTTAAATCTCATAAAATTGCATGATATTTATGAAATTGAAGTTGGAAAATTTATGTATAATTATGTCCACGGTAGTCTGCCACATTCATTATCGGATATTTTTATGTTTACCTATGACATTCACTTCTACAAAACAAGACAAACCTGTAATATACGTCCTATTATCAGTTCTACTCAAAGTTCTTCGAACAACAGTTTGCTATGTAAAGGTCCGATGATCTGGAATACAATTCCAACTGTTATACAAAATAAACCCAATTTAAATAGTTTTATATTATCATTAAAGGCAACCGTTGTAAGGGGATATGGTGTTCTAGTTTAATTTCATTCCACCCCGAAACGTCTGACATATGTGTTTGATATAATGGTATTCTACTTAGGTGTTATACCATTGTTGAAGCTTGGCATAACCACATGTTTTTTTGTCTCGCAAAACTACTTATGTGAACATTTATCATCTAATATTAATGTTATTAAATTTACATAAAATAATTATGTTCTATTGATCATAGCAACGTAACCAACACACTACACGTGAAATCATTGTTAATAATAGTTATCTTGGGGATGACGGCGACTAGTTTACTTAATCATTATCACCTTATATTGGAATAACTAAAACAAACTGGTTACAACCTTAATTGGCTCCGCTGTCAACCTGGAATTGTATATCATTTTGTCAATTGTTTTACGGATTGTTTATATTTGTATGTATGATTTATACAATTCCAAATAAAACCTACTACTACTACTACTACTACTACGCTGGTATTGCAGATTTGGGAGAAGTATTGCTAAACCAAAGCACTGGTAAACCACATGATATAATGGAACGAGATCTACTACGTTCTGTAGAGGGAGACGTACATTATGTCTTGTAGAAGTGGACGCTGAGTTAGAGAGAGGGGGAGGGGAGAAGGCGAGGGATGGAGAGAGAGAGAGAGAGAGAGAGGGGTAAGGGAGGGAGGGAGAAGGAGAGGGAGAGTGGAGGGAGAGATCATGCTTCTGCAATTAGACACTCTTCCCGGTTGACACAGCCGGACTAGTACCACAATGAATATACTGAGGTTAACAGTTATCCGTCCATCAGTATAATTGCTTGTTCTCGACGCCGCATCATTATTAAGTAATTACCTTTAGTGCGGTAGAAATCTAACCTGCTCAAATTCCTAGAATTGAATGCACAAGTTTGCAAATAAACATTTTATACTATTTGCAGTTGCAAATTGAACGTTCATTTGAATACAACTGTTCATCACTATCAACAGTATCACCTTGGATGGTAGCATGATACTCTGAAGGCATAAGCAAGAGGTATGGAAAGAGACACATGTGTTCTAGGGAGGTGGCGGACAATCGTACATGGTACGACTGTATATGTGTGGACAGGAGAAGGCAGCTAGGAGAGCTGTGGACAAAGCACAGAGACAAATGGGAGAGGAGCTGTACAGGTCATATGAGAATAGTTGAAGGAAGATGTTCGATAAGGTGGTTTGAGAGAGGGATGTGGACAGCAACGATGTTAACGCTGGTATTGCAGATTTGGGAGGAGTGTTGCTAAACCAAGGCACTATAGTAAACCAAAGGAGAGAGTGGAACGAGATCTACAACGTTCTGTAGAGGGACGTAGAAGTGGAAGAGATTGTGGACGCTGAGTTAGAGATGAGGAGGGGAGATGGCGAGGGATGGAGAGAGAAACAGGGTAAGGGAGGGAGAGAGAA
>CM034531.1:88500287-88621681 GCA_020002185.1 Paraescarpia echinospica
ACAATCGTGATATGGATGCTACGACTACAATCGTGATATGGATGCTACAACTACAATCGTGATATGGATGCTACAACTACAATCGTGATATGGATGCTACGACTACAATCGTGATATGGATGCTACGACTACAATCGTGATATGGATGCTACGACTACAATCGTGATATGGATGCTACGACTACAATCGTGATATGGATGCTACGACTACAATCGTGATATGGATGCTACAACTACAATCGTGATATGGATGCTACAACTACAATCGTGATATGGATGCTACAACTACAATCGTGATATGGATGCTACAACTACAATCGTGATATGGATGCTACAACTACAATCGTGATATGGATGCTACAACTACAATCGTGATATGGATGCTACGACTACAATCGTGATATGGATGCTACGACTACAATCGTGATATGGATGCTACGACTACAATCGTGATATGGATGCTACGACTACAATCGTGATATGGATGCTACGACTACAATCGTAATATGGATGCTACGACTACAATCGTGATATGGATGCTACGACTACAATCGTGATATGGATGCTACGACTACAATCGTGATATGGATGCTACGACTACAATCGTGATATGGATGCTACTACTACAATCGTGATATGGATGCTACAACTACAATCGTGATATGGATGCTACGACGCGTACGGAAACCCACAGTTTCCCAATTTACCCGATTTAACAATTAGAATCCATGTTTCAACAAAAATACGCAGTATTTTATTAAACCGTCTACGCTTGGGTGGGTTGTCACTCTAATGATGCACGCACAAACTTAGGAGCGCGCTCATACACGCACGCACGTACAAACGCATACATGCACAGTTGGGCGCACAAATACGCACGCACATCTAATCACGCACGCGCTCACAAACACTCGCCTATTTTTATAACATAATTAATGTTGACATATTATCCTTTACGCCTCATCCAGTTAATTGTCGACGCGACGCTATGTGAAATGAACCCACACACGAAATAGTTTCGATGTGGAACAAACAAATACAATTATATTGAATTTGTCTCACAGCTTGGCAATCCCACGGACAACGTCATACACATTGTCGCTCAGAGACGTGTAACATTAGGTACCTGTTTAGTGCCGTCATTAATCAGGCTCAGGTATTATTATGTTCGGTATTTGTCGATTAATAAGTTGAAATTCTATATAATTATAATATATGTCCCACAACGTAAGTATGTGTATGCAGAAATTGGCTGTATACGTTATCTGACGTCTGCATCGACTGTTGTTCTGTGGGATAAAATGTCCTCATAAATAGGCTGTTACATAACATTTACTCTAAACATCTACTTATGTTTCAACTGAACGTCTTTCCGCCATCTTGCCAAAGACACTGGTACAGTTGTGACGCTGCTTGGAGACTCGCGTCATAACCTTTAGATTCACTTGTCTTTTCTGAGAGAAATACAAGTGTTGCGACTAACGTTAACAGGGTTAGTGTAGAGAATCGGTGAAGGGTGACTAGGGAAATCCGTACGTCACAAATCTGAATTAAGACAAAAACGTAAACGGAATGCTGTGCAGCCAGTAGTACTACTCCAGGCCGGTAGCCAGTAGTACTACTCCAGGCCGGTAGCCAGTAGTACTACTCCAGGCCGGTAGCCAGTAGTACTACTCCAGGCCGGTAGCCAGTAGTACTACTCCAGGCCGGTAGCCAGTAGTACTACTCCAGGCCGGTAGCCAATAGTACTACTCCAGGCCGGTAGCCAGTAGTACTACTCCAGGCCGGTAGCCAGTAGTACTACTCCAGGCCGGTAGCCAGTAGTACTACTCCAGGCCGGTAGCCAGTAGTACTACTCCAGGCCGGTAGCCAGTAGTACTACTCCAGGCCGGTAGCCAGTAGTACTACTCCAGGCCGGTAGCCAGTAGTACTACTCCAGGCCGGTAGCCAGTAGTACTACTCCAGGCCGGTAGACAGCTTTTCACAATGGAAGGTTCACATTTTACTAATTCAGACTCCAGGCAACGCCACACGTTCATGTGGCGTTATATGTTTTCACAATGCAGAGGGCCCACATGTTCACGTGGGGGCTCATGATGCAAAAGGTTACATTTCTAACTGGAAGAACAATGAAGTGGGTGTTAGATTGGTGGACAATGTGGTTTCTTCTTAAATCCTTTCATCGTATATACAAACACCACATTAGCCTCCCCAGCAGGCCCATGACGAGGTCGTTTTGGGTGTGCGTTTTCAAACAAAGTGGGACGCATATGTGGTCTGTGGAGATTGGTACCCATTTTGTGGCCTGATTAAGCCTAATTTACACCCAATTGTGTTCATAAAAGCCAACACGCAGTGATAGTATGTTGTTAATATAACTGAATTATTTACTCGAAATCTTTCGCCGTGTGTGCAATTGTTTTGAATATGTTCATATTAATATAATAAATGAGGCACCGAGGAGTGTAGGTGTGTCCAAGTTACTTTTCAGAATAAACAGTTAACGTGTGACATTTACAATCTGGTTTTCACTCAATTAATACATTATATTTATCTGATCTGATGTGCAAATGTTCCATAATTTATCATAAACATAATTAAGTTAGTAAATTAACAAACCGTTATCAAACATGCCCGGTAAATAGAAGATTAGAAAAATTATTGTCCTCTTGTGGAATTTGAATTAAATTCTAGGTGTCAAACAGTCAAGTACCATATCCTGTACACCACACTGACTCCAGGAAACACAAACTGTATGCAACTAGCAACCACAATATTTCGGCAACCAAACAACCACACAATTACACGATTTCTCACCACCACGCGCATTTTAAAATAGGTGAAGCTAAACTTTATTTTGTATTGGTTAAATACAATTATTCATCGAAATTCACGTTCCAGCTCAGTAATGGAAAATTATGATTCGTGTTAAGCCAGATGAGTTTGTCTGCCTGGTTTGCAGCTTGTAAGAAATACACTCGGTACACATCTTAAGTTGTTGATTGTTGAGAATTGCCTCTTTGACATGGAGTACAGTCCCGTCGCCAGGGGGGTTCACGGGGTTTACGTGAACCCCCCTTTTTGTGAACCCCCTTAAAAATTCCATCTTTAAAATGTGAACCACTAATTGTAATCCATGTTTCTCAAAAGCGATAACCCCCTCATAAAAACTGCTGAATAGTGTTCAATCATTACAAGGAAACGAAATGAACGAAAGGCGCGGCTTTTTATTTTTAGTATGCTGATCAAGGCAGGTACCTTGATCAGTTCAGGTTGTTCTTTGGAGAACCCCGCACACTGTGCTGACATGCCGCCGTCGTCGGCGCTGTCTTCTTTTTTGAGGACGATACACGGGCAGGCACGCAGTGAACCGAAAATAACCTCGAGCTTTGTTGTTTGTTGACCACCCGAGCATTCACGGGTATAACCTACCTACTCTCCCGTGAAATCCGGTAATATCCCGAGTTTTTCGGTGTATCTCCCGGTCTCCCGGAACACAGAAAAACCTCCAGGATTTTCTCTGAAAATCTCCAACAGCACCCCCGCCCATCTTCGAGCCAGCGCGATACCACGAGAGACGTGCCGAGACGTGCTGAACCGCTGAATTTCCGCCGAAAAATCTTCAACAGCACCCAGGTCTTCCGATGTCAAGATCCGAGACAGCGCGACGAGACAGCGCAACACGGGAAGTGTGCAGAACCGCTGATGAATATCCCGGATTTCAAAAACATGTTGTCAGGTTTACGAATGTATGCGTCGATCACAATATAGACTTTTTCACAATGGTGATGCGCTTGGATATATTCTCCTTTCTTTTCCTCGTCATCGCCATAGAACAATAGAGAGACCCCGCGTGATACATCATTGTTGGACATCTACGGTGTCTACAAGACGGTGTGGCAGGTGAACTGTTTGCACTCGGTCGTTATCGATCCACGCGTACCCGGCCACATTTCGCGGCAACTGCGTTAAAGGTTTCTATAGCAACGTCTATTAAGGACTTAGCAAACGGCTAAGAGACACGCTGCACCAAATAAGTAGACAACCCGCCTCGGGATGATCGGGTCTCTCTAAACACTTATAATGTAGGGCCTAATGCTGCGTTATTATGCGACCTACAAATAAGCCTTACATACCTGGTAGTTACCCAACAAAAGGGGATCATCAACTAATTATTTTAGACTGTTTCAGCGTAGTCGCTTGGACGTTGTCTTTTTTTACGACCATTATTTTCAACAATCACGTTGTTCACTTCAACAGTGATTGCATTATCCACATATATGGACAGGTGCGTATAACGTGACCTTAATTATCATTTTTTTAGACTATGGTATCAGAGGTACTTTTTCATTTGGCAGCTGGAACTTCGGCATACTCTCCTCGTTAATTTGGCAACGACCAGCGAAGTCACTATTATAATATCACTGTACATAGATACATCTGCCAAAGCCAAAGTGTCTACAAAAAGACCTGCGATTTATAGTCCTGTGTGTGCTGGTAAACTTCAATCAGCTTGACTCGAAATGTCACTTAGATAGATTGTCCACAAAATTAATGTGTCCAGTTGCTAATTAAGAAGATCGTGTCATTTATTTAGACTAAACATGGTTCAGCTATGCATGTTGCGTTTCTGGATGCGTCAAAAGCATTTGATCGAGTCAATCAACATAAGCTGTTAACGAAATTAGAACAACGCGACGTACCGAAATATATTCTAAGGATACTCAGCAATGACTTCAATAACTAATTTGTATGTATCCGATGGGGATCTACCTACTCGGATTTCTTCTCAGTGGGCAACGGTGTTAAGCAAGGTGGAAAGTTATCCTCTTTACTTGTTAACATTTACATGGACAATTTGAGTGTACAACTACATAAACAACATATCAGTTGTAGTCTGGGTACTATGGTTGTTAATCACCAGATATATGCTGATGACCTACTTCTATTCGCTCCTTCCGCCAAGGGACTACCAGCTTTACTTGACATATGTTATTCTTATTGGTGTGAGCACGACATTCAGTATAATGCTAATAAATCCCTGTACTTTGTTTCTAGAAATTCAAATCTTGCCAGGGAAATAACTTTAGGAGGAAAGAAGTTCAACTTCGCCTCCTCTTGTAAATACCTTGGGCATGTCATTTGGAACGACTTATTGGATGAGGCTGACATTCAAGCCAAAGTGATACTTCTTTATGCCAAAAGTAACATCTTACGGCAAAGATTTCATTTTTGCTCTACTGCTGTAAAGAATAAGCTGTTTACTGCATACTTCAGTAATATTTATATGTTATGGGTTAATTTTTTAAAAGCTGATTTTCAGCAATTTATTGTTGCTTATAACAGTTCATACAGAATATTGAACAATCTGCCGATGAGATGTAGCGCTAGCCACATGTTTGCTACAGCTAATGTAAAATCATGCAAATGTGTTATCAGAACAGCTATTTTTAGCTTAATCACGAGGATTAACAGGTCTGTTTATACAATTATTCAGAGTATTGTTACTGGCGACATCTACAGTACGTCGCAGTTGAGGCATCAGTGGGTCAAGGCTTCGTATAATTTGTAAATATCCTGTTTTTATTAACATATTTATTGGACACAATATGGACACACGAATATGTTTCTCACGTCCAAAATACCGAAGGCTCTGTACGTGAAACGTGCTCTGGATACAGTATACACCGTCAAAAGGTCGATAGTCGTATACGGTGCGCGCTCTAAATACTGCCCATTGGCAGACAGTCATGTACGCTGTTCACTTTACAACGAAAATAAGCTTGCTGTAATTATAATCGCAAACAAAAATGTTTTGGGTTGGCACATTTAATTTCAGGTGGGTTACCAAAATTACGTTGTAAGCATGCATGTGTTGTTTTCAAGAACAGTGCAAGCGGGCATTTCGAGTAGATTCATCAAGCTAGTTTATTAGGACGTTTATCTTTGCATAGAGGGGATGAGTCTGTTTTGCGAGCTTTATCGATCTGAGTTACAACCTCCGACCAGAAACGGCATGATCTCTTGTTTGATCTCCAATGGCATCCCCTCGCCCGTCTTCCAATGTCATGGCCCCAATATTCAACATTTTCCTATGCCTATGCTTGGTGGTTCTAAATCATACATCACAAACAAACCCATTTTGTTGCAATTATAAAGAAAACACGTGGTAAGATCTTATTTATTTCCATGATCAATATAGGGCAACTCGATCAGGCAGCCAGTGTCTCAGCAGAGGGCACATCAGCCTACGGGTCTGAATACGTAATTTAAATTAACAGACGTCGGAAACGGGGGTGGGAGGTTGAGGGACTAAATCACCCGATATTTTGTCAAGGGGGGTTCACTTGGAGGTTTTTATTGGTCCTCAAAGTTGTACGTTTTAATGAGCCTCAATGAGCGGTTGAAAGTTTTTTGTGAGCTCAACAAGTTTGTTGTTGGAGTGTTTTGGCGAGCCTCTGTCCCATAGTATTCACCACATTCCGACATGTATGTAACTATTGGTGACTGTGTAAATTAGGAAATAATATTTATCTGTGGTTAGATTAGTACCCACATCGTCAGACTGCTGGAAATATGTCTCCATCTAGCGATCAAAGACACAACTAATTTAGGCTCGAGAATCGATTTGCGATGATGTTGACCAGGTCATAGGTGAACCCAGGGGGGCTGGGGATACGTGCCCCATAGACCTCTGGAATTTTCGAATGGGTCCACGTGACGGTGCCCCCGGATTCTTTGAAATGTGCCCGAGTTTTCAGGTTACAATAAACTGAGGTTACGCCGACGCGGCGGCGAAAAATGTTCCAAGGCACCCCCTACACCCCGTCTTCTGATGTCGCCAGTCGAGCCTGCCGAGCTAGCGGAGAAGCTGAAGAAGAGAGAAAAGGTGAAGATACGGCGGCAAAAAAATAAATCCCAATATATAATGTTCGTCCATTAGTACGAGCAGCTGAGCGGTATTGTGTATTCGAATAATTGCTTCTACTTCCTAAACATTACATGTAACACGAGCCACGGTTGGGTGAAATTAGTTTTATTATGACCACCTGACCTGCTTACATCTACTGATCTAGTGAGCGATTTCATAGGCTGAGCTTAAATTCAGAGTTTCGCAAAGCGATTAGCCAGGGGGTACTGCTGGCTGTCACTGACGTAATCAGCAGCAGCGATCCCTGGCGCGCGAGGATGTCTTCAACCAACATGGTGCATACCAGAAACACCAACGAACTATGACGAGGTCATGTTCTAGTTAGACTTCCTGTTGCTGTTGTTCACAAAGAAAAATGCAGTGTATTTTTGAGAAATGATTTTTTTTCACAAAATTCACATGCTGTGACATAAGTGCATTTGAGTTGGGAGATTTTCATGTGTGATTGTAGAAGGTGTTGATTGTAAAATGGTGGATTTCTAGATGATTTGAATAAGCGGAATGATATTTGCCTGGGTGACCTGTTTGCTGAGTAATTCTTGCCGGCATTTGACGGGTGTCACACATACAGGCATTTTATGAGAGATAGAAGTATGCAATTTAAAAAAAAATCTATCAACATGTCAGTGAGATGATGATAACAGCAGGTGAGAAGTTTAAGATATTTTACAGGTCACGTTTTCTTATAATTAAACAAAACGTTAACATGGTCGCCTATGGGAAAACTAACAGTGTGCTGACCCCTGACGTTGATGTTGACCCGTTACAGCCGTTAGTGTGATATAGCGTGTGCAATAGGTCATTCTTCTCCCTCTTCTGGAGCACACTAAAAGGCGGACCAAGAATGGACGGACCGGTTGGACCAGACGGACCACATTCGCACAATCGCTGCGCTACGTTTTTACATGTGTTGTTGATGTTGCCTATTGTATGCGTTTTTGTGCGTTCCTTTGTAAACATTGATGGTGTAATGCGTGCTAGTGTGTAGAATGACATTCCACTGATAGCATTAATGAAAAAACTAAACTCATAAATATATTAATGCAAATAAATGCTTGTATTTCAGTCTCAACTGTTACAAATAGCACAGATAAAATTATACATTTATATTGTGTTGCATAAATATGCACCACACAAGGCAGTTAGATCTACACAAATAAAATGGTGATTATATCCGCAACGGCAGATCATATACATACATAGTCTTTGTTTTAACATGTCCACGGTTTCTTTTTTAAATGTGATTTGGGTTGGTTCAATTAATTTAAATTGTCCTACTAACAGTAGTTTTTAAACATTCACACGAAATTAAATACTCGCATTAACAAATTATTTAGCTCAAACCAAATACAGGGTACTTATATCAAAGACAGTTAACTAGCAAAACTTCCAAATTTCAAAAATGGTCAAGTGCTGTTGGTGTTTCATTACAAAATTACAGTTTACCAAAGCTAATATCAAATATTTAAGTTAGTTGACTAGTGTTCCAAATAACAATAACATTCAAATCCTACGAACTACTCACACAGGACTTCACTAACAAATGTGTAGCAGGGACAATCCAATTGCGTTCCAACCAAATATGTCCCTATATTAAACATAATCAAAAGACTGTTAAAGCCTCACAATTGATCACATCACTGCACTAAGTCTTATGTGTGTATATTGTTTTATTTTTAGCGACTCTGTACACACTATTGAACAGAGTCTTACTCTGGAGACTAGTGTATAAATAAAGGTTATTATTATTATTATGTACAGTATTTTTGTAGTAAGTAGACAGTTTATATTTATCATTCTTTTGAAATTTGATTTTCCAAAAAATACAAGTTACACCATTCATTATATTAAATTCCCAAGTAAAATCCCAACTGTAAAATAATAATAATAAGAGGCACCCCAATGTTTACAGATGCACTCGCAAAACGATAGCAACCTTGTGAATCTGGTTCGGCCGGTCCGCTCGGGTTTCTTCCGCCTTTTATTGTGCGCCCACACTTCGGGCCCCCCACACTTCTGCCATCGTTATTTTCATATTCACCTTTTTTCACCCATGTAACTATCCATACCCATTTATGCTCAGGCAAAAGACATGTCGCAGAAAATTCCATATCCCTGGCAAACATTATTTGGCTCGTGTGCTGGCCCGTACTATGGCTATGTACGTGATATAGACACTGCCACTAAGATCATAACTTTGTTTTCATACACGACAGGCACTTCGTATGCTGTCACCCGTGCGTCGAAGGATTTCGGCAACTTCGATATTATGGGTAAGTCGGTTAGTAAGTGCCGACTGTCAGAATAAGTCCGTCACACTCCATGATCTAGATACATTGCATCGTCTATCGTAGCACATACTGGAATTTGTATGACGTTAATATGTCGTTATCGTCAAGGCTTTGTTGAAGGCGAAACGCAACATTTTAACTCCCCACGTTTTTCTAATACTAGTCTAATGTCTGACTAAAAAATTATTTCAGTTCATTTAGCCAAGTTTCTCCCTTCTGTCTTTGACATGCCGTACTTAAAAAGCAATAAATGATCTAAAAGCTTGGCAGAGAGTGATGGACACAATTTGTATTTCAATCTGAATAATTATTGACATTTTAAATTACCAACTCGGGAAAGGGAGAGAGGTCGGAGAATTACTATGCTCAGTGTGAATAGGTAATGTCAGTAATTGTTAACAATCACTTTGTGGTACATAATTCAACTTTACCAGGTTATGTGCTACTGCTTAAACTTTGTAGATTCTGGCAATGCACTACACACTGTCAGATTTGAAGATGATGGACGAATCAAGCATGGCACTAAGATTAATCTCAATGGCTGTCCATTTATGCAAGTTGGTACAAAGCTTATGGAATGCCACCTAGGGCCTTGTCGTCATAGACAGCAACCCACGGACAACAAAGTGAGTAGTGTCATCCTAAATGCATGCTTTGAAATCATTATTTGGATGTACTAAACAAATTTATTTGGTTCATGTATAACTGTTATATAATCTTAGTAGTTATCTTACATGCTTACTGGCTGTGCGACATACTGTATTTTAATGGTGTTGTGTAGATTGGATTTTCTACCTATTTGATGTACATTGCTTGTATTTGTTGCTGAAAAGTTCCAAAATGTGTCCTTTTCTCTTTCTGAACTAAAGTGAGAACAAAACACAACTGTCAATATTCACAAATTTAACCATTCAGTGTTATCTTTGATGTGTGTGTTTGTGTGTGTGTGTGTGTGTGTGTGTGTGTGTGTGTGTGTGTGTGTGCGCGTGCTTGCGTCTCTGTCTGTGTGTGTCTCTGTCTGCCTGTCTGTGTGTGTCTTTGTGCTTGCATGTGTGCATACATACGTGTGTATATATGGTGTGCGTACATACGTATGTAATGTATAATATATTGTACTTAACGTTGTAGTCTTCTGACCACTCATATGAACAACAGAAAAAAGCGCAGCGAGCATCAAAGAAAAATGGCTGTAGTGCAGCGATATATCTTCGGGAGTTGGTCACATTCCCTCAGTATAAGGTCAGATGTTACATTACACAAATGTTTTAAAGTTTCCAAACAATGTTTTCTGTTATCATTGCAAGGTATGAAAGACATCCTCAAAGTTTGTTGTCTGAGATGCCAGCTGACTAGGAAAATAGTTTAGCTTACCCACAAACACATGTATATGTATTAACTCGATTACAGTTTGATGCATCCTCTGCTGTCACAGTAAAAACTGAAAATCACATTTTATGTATTTGTTTTTGGTAGCAGATGCACACATAAAACCACAACTTAGTCAGTTTTTTCATGATTTGTATACCATAATAGCAGGCTTCGAATTAGACAAACTAGAGCACAGAGCCTGTTGGCTTTGACTTGTATAGAATTTGGGAGCAAACTCAACAAACTCTGCCATTTCTAATTCAAAATTCTGCTTAGCACCAAGTTATTTTGTGAAAATACTGATGGGTGGAAATAGAAACAACCATCAGAAAGAGTGACATTTGCTTTTGACAAAGTATTGACATAGTACGAACAATTAAGATTATCATCAGCTAATTTTAACTTTGAACACCTGTGAAACTCAGATGAAACATTCTTCTTCACTAACTCCTTCGTACAAGTACCCAGGTACTTGTGATGACTAGTGAATGTATCTATGCACTATCCCCTTTTGCTACATTATGCAAAGATGATACATTGCTATATAACCAACTAACTTCCTACGGTAGTCCTACCTATAGAATTCAATATGGCATAGACATTTCTGTTACAAAACTTTTACTAGGCGTAAAGCATTTTTGTGACCTCTTCTGTTCGTACATTTTCAGATTGACACTTCTCTCGATGAGTATCGGAAGAAAAAAATAGAGAAGTCTGAACAGCTAAGAACTGACATGCAATCTACAAACTATGAAGGTATAGAGACAGAAAAACTCATCTTTATTGACCTTCCTTCTCCTACAAAGCACACTGGCCATGCACCGGGCGATGTGAGTGAAATGTCAATATTTCTTTGTGACAATATAGAAAATTAGGAGTCTAAATACCATTACCACGTAGATACTACCATAATGCCTGTATATATTCGGACATCGTATGTTTTTAGACACCCTGAAAATCTACAAAACTAATAATTTTGGGGTACCCTATGTTTTTAGACACCTCCAAAATGTTGTTTTCCTTTTTTTATAATTAGACCCAAATTATTAGTGATGTTCTATAAAAAAAATAAGTTCTCACCAGTGTTGTTATAAAGCCCTACTAATTGGTAGTCGAATGAGACATAACACCTGACTGGTTTGCTTTTGTAAATAGTTAGCAGCTTTTCTGTGAATCGTTATTCTTTACCCATATTTTCCGACACTATCACCTCCACACGTTAATTTATTTGTGACATAGTTGATAGTTCAGTGTTGTTATAAAGCCCTGTTAATTGGTAGTCAAATGAGACATAACACCTGACTTGTTTGCTTTTGTAAATAATTAGCAGCTTTTCTGTGAATCACTATTCTTTACTGTGTTTTCAAACACTATTGCTTCGCATGTTAATTTTGTTATCATTGTCATTATTTGGGAGTGCTAAAATGTTTGGAGCTAATCTCAGAAATTTTCATGTGAAGATCTAATTTTCTGTTGCAAGCTTTTGTAAGAAACTGTACAGATAAGTGACGTTTAAAATTAAATTTGCTTCCATACTTCTACAAGGCTGATTTACATTTCCTTTCCTCTTAGACTGCTGATGTCAAAGCCCCCATCGACCGTCAAGTTGTCAAGTACGTCAATGCCATGGTGGACGTAGGTATCACCAATGTTGCTGTGATGGAGCAGCATATCAGCACATATGTCAACAACTTGTTTGAACCGAATGAACTTCCCAAAGTCATGAGCAGAATGTTTTTCCCCACTCGGGAAGATGTGAGAAAACTAATTTTTCGGAGATGCCGACATAACTGCAAAGCCTCAACAAATCAGGAGTCATTGCAGAACAACATCTCAAGTAGTGAAGGTGAAACTGTCAGTCTGCCGGACGAACAGCCGGTGATTTCCATTGCGACACCCATATCAGATAATACAACTACATCAGTGGGTGAAGCTGAAGACATGGAGACGCTTCGTCTTGATAGATCGATAAAACGATGTAGGGATGTCTTGACTAAAATTACAGATTTGACATCCACAGTGAACTCTGTATGTGCTCTGGAGAAAGCAGCAGAAGACTTAGACATGATTTATAGGAGTCTGCAATCCTCTTGTTCACCCATGGATCAAGCACCAAAAAACAAGACGGGTAAACTGATGGTGGAGTCGTTCGTAGTTATTAAATCCCATAAAAGAAGACGAACGATGGTTAGCCAAAGAAGAAAACGAACAGGTTTGTAATGTGTTGGCTGTTGCTTTACTTGTTTGAAATGTGTTGGCTGTTGCTTTACTTGTTTGTAATGTGTTGGCTGTTGCTTTACTTGTTTGTAATGTGTTGGCTGTTGCTTTACTTGTTTGTAATGTGTTGGCAGTTGCTTTACTTGTTTGTAATGTGTTGGCAGTTGCTTTACTTGTTTGAAATGTGTTGGCAGTTGCTTTACTTGTTTGTAATGTGTTGGCTGTTGCTTTACTTGTTTGTAATGTGTTGGCTGTTGCTTTACTTGTTTGTAATGTGTTGGCAGTTGCTTTACTTGTTTGAAATGTGTTGGCTGTTGCTTTACTTGTTTGAAATGTGTTGGCTGTTGCTTTACTTGTTTGTAATGTGTTGGCTGTTGCTTTACTTGTTTGTAATGTGTTGGCAGTTGCTTTACTTGTTTGAAATGTGTTGGCTGTTGCTTTACTTGTTTGTAATGTGTTGGCTGTTGCTTTACTTGTTTGTAATGTGTTGGCTGTTGCTTTACTTGTTTGTAATGTGTTGGCTGTTGCTTTACGTGTTTGTAATGTGTTGGCTGTTGCTTTGATTGTTTGTAATGTGTTGGCAGTTGCTTTACTTGTTTGAAATGTGTTTGCTGTTGCTTTGATTGTTTGTGATGTGTTGGCAGTTGCTTTACTTGTTTCTAATGTGTTGGCTGTTGCTTTACTTGTTTGTAGTGTGTTGGCTGTTGCTTTACTTGTTTGTGATGTGTTGGCAGTTGCTTTACTTGTTTGAAATGTGTTGGCAGTTGCTTTACTTGTTTGAAATGTGTTGGCTGTTGCTTTACTTGTTTGTAATGTGTTGGCTGTTGCTTTACTTGTTTGTAATGTGTTGGCTGTTGCTTTACTTGTTTGTAATGTGTTGGCTGTTGCTTTACTTGTTTGTAATGTGTTGGCTGTTGCTTTACTTGTTTGTAATGTGTTGGCTGTTGCTTTACTTGTTTGTAATGTGTTGGCTGTTGCTTTACTTGTTTGTAATGTGTTGGCTGTTGCTTTACTTGTTTGTAATGTGTTGGCTGTTGCTTTACTTGTTTGTAATGTGTTGGCTGTTGCTTTACTTGTTTGTGATGTGTTGGCAGTTGCTTTACTTGTTTGAAATGTGTTGGCAGTTGCTTTACTTGTTTGAAATGTGTTGGCTGTTGCTTTACTTGTTTGTAATGTGTTGGCTGTTGCTTTACTTGTTTATAATGTGTTGGCTGTTGCTTTACTTGTTTGTAATGTGTTGGCTGTTGCTTTACTTGTTTGTAATGTGTTGGCTGTTGCTTTACTTGTTTGTAATGTGTTGGCTGTTGGTTTGATTGTTTGTAATGTGTTGGCTGTTGCTTTACTTGTTTGTAATGTGTTGGCTGTTGCTTTACTTGTTTGTAATGTGTTGGCAGTTGCTTTACTTGTTTGAAATGTGTTGGCTGTTGCTTTACTTGCTTTTGTAATGTGTTGGCAGTTGCTTTACTTGTTTGAAATGTGTTGGCTGTTGCTTTACTTGTTTGTAATGTGTTGGCAGTTGCTTTACTTGTTTGAAATGTGTTGGCTGTTGCTTTACTTGTTTGTAATGTGTTGGCTGTTGCTTTACTTGTTTGTAATGTGTTGGCAGTTGCTTTACTTGTTTGAAATGTGTTGGCTGTTGCTTTACTTGCTTTTGTAATGTGTTGGCAGTTGCTTTACTTGTTTGAAATGTGTTGGCTGTTGCTTTACTTGTTTGTAATGTGTTGGCTGTTGCTTTACTTGTTTGTAATGTGTTGGCTTTTGCTTTACTTTTTTGAAATGTGTTGGCTGTTGCTTTACTTGTTTGTAATGTGTTGGCTGTTGCTTTACTTGTTTGAAATGTGTTGGCTGTTGCTTTACTTGTTTGAAATGTGTTGGCTGTTGCTTTACTTGTTTGTAATGTGTTGGCAGTTGCTTTAATTGTTTGAAATGTGTTGGCTGTTGCTTTAATTGTTTGTAATGTGTTTGCTGTTGCTTTACTTGTTTGTAATGTGTTGGCTGTTGCTTTACTTGTTTGTAATGTGTTGGCTGTTGCTTTACTTGTTTGTAATGTGTTGGCTGTTGCTTTACTTGTTTGTAATGTGTTGGCTGTTGGTTTACTTGTTTGTAATGTGTTGGCTGTTGCTTTACTTGTTTGTAATGTGTTGGCTGTTGCTTTAGTTGCTTGCTTTACTTGTTTGAAATGTGTTGGCTGTTGCTTTGACTTGTTTGTAATGTGTTGGCCTGTTGCTTTACTTGTTTGTAATGTGTTGGCTGTTGCTTTACTTGTTTGAAATGTGTTGGCTGTTGCTTTACTTGTTTGTAATGTGTTGGCTGTTGCTTTACTTGTTTGTAATGTGTTGGCTGTTGCTTTACTTGTTTGAAATGTGTTGGCTGTTGCTTTACTTGTTTGTAATGTGTTGGCTGTTGCTTTACTTGTTTGTAATGTGTTGGCTGTTGCTTTACTTGTTTGTAATGTGTTGGCTGTTGCTTTACTTGTTTGAAATGTGTTGGCTGTTGCTTTACTTGTTTGAAATGTGTTGGCTGTTGCTTTACTTGTTTGTAATGTGTTGGCTGTTGCTTTACTTGTTTGTAATGTGTTGGCTGTTGCTTTACTTGTTTGTAATGTGTTGGCTGTTGCTTTACTTGTTTGTAATGTGTTGGCTGTTGCTTTACTTGTTTGTAATGTGTTGGCTGTTGCTTTACTTGTTTGTAATGTGTTGGCTGTTGCTTTACTTGTTTGTAATGTGTTGGCTGTTGCTTTACTTGTTTGTAATGTGTTGGCTGTTGCTTTACTTGTTTGTAATGTGTTGGCTGTTGCTTTACTTGTTTGTAATGTGTTGGCTGTTGCTTTACTTGTTTGAAATGTGTTGGCTGTTGCTTTACTTGTTTGAAATGTGTTGGCTGTTGCTTTACTTGTTTGTAATGTGTTGGCTGTTGCTTTACTTGTTTGTAATGTGTTGGCTGTTGCTTTACTTGTTTGTAATGTGTTGGCAGTTGCTTTACTTGTTTGTAATGTGTTGGCTGTTGCTTTACTTGTTTGTAATGTGTTGGCTGTTGCTTTACTTGTTTGTAATGTGTTGGCTGTTGCTTTACTTGTTTGTAATGTGTTGGCTGTTGCTTTACTTGTTTGAAATGTGTTGGCTGTTGCTTTACTTGTTTGTAATGTGTTGGCTGTTGCTTTACTTGTTTGTAATGTGTTGGCTGTTGCTTTACTTGTTTGTAATGTGTTGGCTGTTGCTTTACTTGTTTGAAATGTGTTGGCTGTTGCTTTACTTGTTTGTAATGTGTTGGCTGTTGCTTTACTTGTTTGTAATGTGTTGGCTGTTGCTTTACTTGTTTGTAATGTGTTGGCTGTTGCTTTATTTGTTTGTAATGTGTTGGCTTTTGCTTTACTTTTTTGAAATGTGTTGGCTGTTGCTTTACTTGTTTGTAATGTGTTGGCTGTTGCTTTACTTGTTTGTAATGTGTTGGCTGTTGCTTTACTTGTTTGTAATGTGTTGGCTGTTGCTTTACTTGTTTGTAATGTGTTGGCTGTTGCTTTACTTGTTTGTAATGTGTTGGCTGTTGCTTTACTTGTTTGTAATGTGTTGGCTGTTGCTTTACTTGTTTGTAATGTGTTGACTGTTGCTTTACTTGTTTGAAATGTGTTGGCTGTTGCTTTACTTGTTTGAAATGTGTTGGCTGTTGCTTTACTTGTTTGTAATGTGTTGGCTGTTGCTTTACTTGTTTGTAATGTGTTGGCTGTTGCTTTACTTGTTTGTAATGTGTTGGCTGTTGCTTTACTTGTTTGTAATGTGTTGGCTGTTGCTTTACTTGTTTGTAATGTGTTGGCAGTTGCTTTACTTGTTTGTAATGTGTTGGCTGTTGCTTTACTTGTTTGTAATGTGTTGGCTGTTGCTTTACTTGTTTGAAATGTGTTGGCTGTTGCTTTACTTGTTTGTAATGTGTTGGCTGTTGCTTTACTTGTTTGTAATGTGTTGGCTGTTGCTTTACTTGTTTGTAATGTGTTGGCTGTTGCTTTACTTGTTTGTAATGTGTTGGCTGTTGCTTTACTTGTTTGTAATGTGTTGGCTGTTGCTTTACTTGTTTGCCAACTAATTTACTTTGTAATATCTTCATGTACGTCTCATTATCATAAGTCTAGATTTGACCAGAAAATAGAGATAATTAGTTACCAGGCTTCCTGTAGTTTACTGTAGTTGTTGTGTGTAGCTTAATTTTATCAACAGATGCCAGTCAGTATCTCATAACACGTTTTCTTCAAAACGACAGACAATTGATAAATACTTGATAAATACAATGACTGTGATGTACAGAATTGTGAATAAAAACAATATCGAATGGGTACATGAATTAGAACGAGCTATGCTGTTTATTACTTGTTGAAGAAATGGTAGATGCAAAATGGATGAGACATTCACTGTGATGGATGTATCTGTAATTATAGGATTAATATAGCATGTATGAGTGGCTGTTCTTCTCCCAATGTAACCATTTCAACGGATGATGTGTTTGATAATATTATTGCAATTTCTGTTACATTATTGCTAACTTGTAATATCAACATTTTGGCCGCACAAACTTTAAAAGATTTGTAGTGTTAGAGTTGAACAAATGTGTGAATCTTGCGATGTAAATACTTGCAGCAAACGAGGCAGATGTGACAGAGGTCAACTCAGGGTCACCACATCCGGTTGCCATGAAAACATCCGTGGCAGCTACGTCAGACGTAATGACATTGGGTAAAGAATAATAATAACTAATAATTGCTTTATTTATAGACTCATACAACATACAAGTACATTATCATGGTTCTATAGTTGTATTATAAACAATAGTTACAATGTACAGAACGAAAAATCACCCGTCAACAAAATGTATATACAGGGAATTGAACCAATATTTCCATATTCTAGACATGTATTTCACGTCACTATTAATAATGTTACAAATCAATATGTTTTTTGAGAACTGCAGTCGGCATATAAATCTATATGTCAAATTTCTAATAACAGCAGCACAGTTAGGTAAATTATTGTTAACAAACATTTCAGTAGCACTACAGTATCTGTCATATACATAGGTGAGCAAAAATTAGTAAACAATGTTTTCTTTACATCATTTGAACACATGAAATTTTCATATGATCATGTTGCCTTGTGCATACAGCTAGCGCCATTGTCTAGATATATCATTGTCATCTAGCATACTATTTGAAATGATATGACCCAAATATTTTATAGTTCTACCTCACATAGTTTGTCGTTACCGAGCATAAAACTTGGAAATTTAACATTCTTACAACTCTTGTTTCTAATTATCATGACCATACTCTTTTTGGTATTGTACCTTATGTCATGAGATAATCCATATTGATCACAGACTATGAGAAGGGTCTGTAAACCCCGCTGGATGGACAAAATACTACAAGATCATCAGTATACATAATATTATTTACACAATTATATCCTACATAACATCCTACATTGCAAGTATTTGCAACCATTAAGTACAGTGAATAAGCCATCCACATAAACGCTGAACAAATAGGGGGATAAAATACCTCCTTGTCTAACTCCATTACTTACATAAATACTGTCAGACACATGACTACCCCATCTTACACACATTTGTTGGTTCGCATACCAAAACACTAGAATTCTAACAATGTAACCAGGAACATCTCTGTCTATTAGCTTTTTAAAAAGTACATTATGGTTTACACGGTCAAAAGCCTTAGATGCATCAAGAAAACACATAAACAAACAGCTATTTAAGGCTTGATATTTAGCAATAACCTCTTTTAGTACATTCCTAGTTTCCTAGTTGTTTCCAGCACTCGGCAACATTCTATTAACTGACTAGTCTGTATATATTGTGGTTACAATGTTATGATCTTATGAGGTCTCATTCAACTAGCCAGCCTTTTTCAGAACATTATCGCCAAGCCGACCTTTCTATGCTGGCACTGAAGGTGGTCACTGCCAGGATGCTTGTCGTCCTCAGTGGTTCTTTTACATCCCAAATTGAGACGAGACCGACATTAACGTGATCTCCGATTCATGAGGGATACTCAGACCCCAATGTTGAGAGCCAGGTTTTTACACCAAATATACCATACCTGCCCGGTCCAGGTATTGAACTCGGGGCGCCGGCATGTCAGGCGGATGTGCTAACCACTACACTATCGCACACCCCCATGCTTCTTTTTAAAACCAAACTGGTTGTCACTGGTTGTTAAAAAGTCATCCATTCTGCTAAGCAAAATTGTTTCAAAATCTTTAGACAACACTTGCCCGTGCTATTGGCCTGTAATTATCTTTACTGTTTATCTTGCCGGATTTATCCTTGATTATGGGCACTAATATAACAGAAATCATAGAACTTGGCAGTACGCCATGCACCAACAGACTTGTGAAGCATATTGACAGTAAAGGCAGTATGCGTTCACTGCAGTACTTCAGGTGTTCTGCGTAAACACCACCAAGGCCACAACTCTTGATACAGTCAAGGTTTCTTATAGCATCTTTGACTTCTTCAGGTAACACTTTAATGCTGCTCTCATAACTAACATCAAATGCTAGGGTTTTGGCACTACTGTTATTTACACAATTAAACAAGTCATGAAATCCACATAATTACAATAGCTTCTTTACCACTGTTACCATTTATATTAGTTGGCAAGGGGATTTTACTGTTGTTAATAGTTTTGATCTTCCAAAATTTATCATTTGTATGGTTAGCCATCTTCTTGGCAAGGGCTTCACGCCTCATCTCATTTTCATGTTTTTAATAAACCTTATTGCATATTTGCATCTAGTATCAGCTTTCTTTTTTAACTCAAAACAGGACCTTGTTTAGGTTTACCTATACTGTCCCATAGTTGGAAAGCTTCATTAGCAGCTTTATGGATATCTGCCACATAATCAGTCCACGCAGGCCGACATGTATAGTTTCCCTGTTTGTGAGTAGACAAACAGCCACTAGCATCAGTTAAACACCTGGTTATATTATCATACATGTTATTAAGTGCTTTGTGATGAGACTCATCACTGCAGTTGACATCAGTACATATAATAGCATTAATAGGTAATACAATGTTTTTCAGTTCAGTATCAGTTAAGACGTGGCTGAGTGTTATTGTTAGTACCGGGTACTACACCTGGCACACTGTCTACATTGACATCGATTATCACAGGGATATGATCTGTGGTAACAAGATTATAGCACACACTAATGTCATTTATCACATCATTAGCATCATGCTTAGCTATACAATGGTCTAGCCATGAGGTGCTACCCCATTCATCACTGATATACGTGAACGAGTCAGGTGGTAGATGCTGCTTACTGGACAGCACCAGATTGTATTCAGTGCAGAAGTTTATAAGGGACCTTCCAAATGACGAAGTCTCGTCAGAAATGTCGACATTATAATCCCCTACCTACACAAGAAGATCAGCATCTCTTTTAAAACAATAGTAATACATTTTTAGCTGCATTACCAGCACCTATAAATAATGTGCATTACTTACAAGAAATGTTCATGCTAAAAGTATCACTAATATGTGTACGTGGAATAAGGTGAAGGAAAGTACATTTATGAAATAATTTAGAATAATAGCAATCAGTACATTAAAATATATTTGTTTCCAAAATGTGAATATTATTGAACATACATCAATATACTATTTTCTCTTAATTAACCTGCCATAGGAAACAATACATTTGGTAATAATACAATTCGGATTACTCTTCTAACTCTAATATTTTTCTAGCAAACATTCTGTGTTGTGAGGTCTTTACAGGTTTGTGTTTTCTTAGCACCTATATACAATGTGTACCTTTGAGTGCTTATGCCAATGAACTTTTGTAATTTGTTTCTGAATATTTAGCACACTGTTGCTGCCTATACAATGATAATGATTTTCTGTTGGTAGGGTTAATGTTTGTTACTGTTTGTGATGTGTTCTCTAGTTCATGGATCGATTGCTTTCAGGTGTAAGCAGTTGCACTGGAGAGAAGGAAGCACCAGTGCAGTTACAGAAGGGAATATGGTACTACGTAGATGGGCATCATAATGTTCTCTCCCTTGAGAACAACTGGCTCACTGATAAGGTTCGTCATCAGTCTGCAGTTGTTCTGTGATTTAGCATATTCACCTCTTTGAGCCATGGATAGTAGTATTTATGGTAGGATTGAGAAACCAGTCTCTTGTTTTTATATATGATATATTGCCCCAGAGACTTGTGCATACGTAGAGTTTCTGGCAATACAGAAGATACCAGCTAATACCAGTGCAACTGGACACTTTTCGTTGGCGAATTCTAGTAGTACTTTCAGAAAGTGACTGTTAATTGAGGTGCAGTTGATTTATAGGATATTCTGTCTAGTGATGAAGTATTGCAGTTTTACTGTAGTTGTAAAGGTTCATTAGTTGTTGACATTTTGTTAATAGTTTTGAGACTGCGTTGGTTTGTAAGTTGTATTTACTTAATGTAATACAAGTGTAGCTGGTGTGTTTGATAGATCCCAGCTGGTGTTTAGTCACACCTATTGAGTGAGACATTCAGTACACTGAGTGTTAACAGACAGTGTTGTCACTGTTGTTGTGTTGCTGTTATTGACTGTTCATCGTATCTTATGCTGATGTTGGTCAGGTTGCCGCAAGTGAAGATCCAGTATCCAGTCACGGTCCAACTGTTGCCATGCCTCAAGATCCTGTGTCCAGTCATGGTCCATTAGTTGCAATTAGTCAATATCCTGTGTCATGTCATGGTCCATTCGTTGCCATGATTCCGGATTCTGCATCCAGTCATGGTTCAATGGTTGCCATGTGTCAAGATCCCGTGTCCAGTCATGGTCCAACGGTTGCCACATGTCAAGATTCTGTGTCCTCTAACGGTCCAGTGGACGACGCGCAGTCAGCAGTCAAGCACATCACACATCTCAGTGACACCGAGACACCAGTTGGCATGCAGGAACAAACTATGAACGATATGACAAATTTGTAGCCCGCAGATTGGGTTCAAAATGTACTTTGAAATATAGCGTTGGCTGTATCATCTGCCTAATAATTATTACCATTAAATTATTGCCATTACTATCTGCCTTCTTGTGATCCATGTGTACCAGTTCAGTGGTGAACACACACGCACGCATTCCCCCCACACACACGTTCTAAAATCCTTCATCGTTAAACCTAAATTTCTATGCTTCAACTCCTGAATTGTTTTATTAGAAAATCGGGTGCAGTGCTGTGGGAAGAATTCAAATAACTCGTGATCAAAGTGAAGTTCCCAACAGCGTATCAGTATATCTCATGTCTCGGGTATGGTATATTGTTGTAGTAGATCTTGAGGAACGGGACAGGACTCGCCGCACGGTTGCATGAATGGACGGACACCGACATGTGTACGAGAAGACCGGATTAGTTCTGGGTTCCATACATTTATGCGTGCAAGTATTTGTATACTTGGGATCTCGTATTGTGTGCATGATTGTGGAGTAGCATGGACTGAGTTGTTTGAATTTGCAACTCGGGACGAGGGCAAGAATTGTTTCAGTTCCACACAGAAGATGAGGCCGTGGGATTGTTTGGATTTAATTGTTTCAGTTTCCCATAGAAGGCGAGGTCATCGGGTTGCTTGGACTGAATTGTTTCAGTTCCCCAGAGAGTGCGAGGCTGTGGGATTGCTTGGATTGAGTTGTTTCAGTTTCATAAACAGGGCGAGGCAGTGTTGCTTGGGCTAAATTATTTTATTTCGCCACAGAAGATTAGGTTGTGTGATTGTTTGGGATCAACTGTTTTTCCCGGTCATCCATGCTCACCATCAAAATAGGCTCGTGGATGCAGTTTGATGCGAAGTAAAGTAAAGGTAAGTTCTTATATAGCGCAGTATCCAGTCCTCAGGACTGTTGAAAGTGCTTTACACTTTACTCCCTGGCAGACCTGTTCAATCGAATGCCATCTCAACGTCTCTGCGAAGCACTCAGCCATGCTGCAATTAATGCATGAAGACTATTCATACACAAATAACCACCACTGTCTATAGCCAGGTACTCATTCATACAGCTGAGTGAACTGAAACAATGTAGAGTAAACGAACTACCCCAAGGTCCGACACTGCCGCGCAGGATTCAAACCAGGGTTCTCTCAGTCGAATGTCCGAAACTCTTGCTACTGTGCTCCACAATAACGGGTGTCCCGGAGCTTCGCACAACGCTACACTCTACACATAGCTACACTCTACACTATACCTGGACTAGTGCTCTATGGCCCTACATTACCTGTGGATTGGCCCTACGCTACACTTCAGTTGACTCACATCAGGCGTATCCTCGACCTCGGCTTTATGGTCTTCCTACTTACTTCTTTTTCCAATAAGACATTCTGGTTGAACACCCATGTTGTCGACGGCTACCACTGGTAAACCTAGGATGCACATATACATTATTAATATTATAGTATAATAACATTGCATTATTTGAATAATGATTGCTTGCCAATACGTACCGCGTTATAAATGCTACAGTACCTCTGCGCAAAACTTACTCCGTTGGTTGACGTTTGGGGTGCGTATCCTTGGGGCGTCTGTGACGTCATTCTCGTGCAGTCTGGTGTCTGGACTAGGAAACATTCATAAATATTAACGTTAGTTGTGGAAAATACATATAATTTGCCCTGTTGACTTAAAATGCACAGTTTGACATCTTTAACAGCCGTCTTCCTCGTCAGCTTTACACTGGCGATTAGTCCGGGTGGACCAGGCTATGTCGTTAGATTACGTCAAGTCACGTTTGATTACGTCATCAGAAAATTTTTGATTCCAATAATCTCCACCACTGATATATTTTTCATAGTCTGTCTGTATGTCTTAATTGTGTTTCATGCTATCATAAAGAGAGCAGTGCATACAGGCAGAAGTTTCTTCGGCAATCCACTTAACACTTCCGCGTGCTGTCTGACATGACATCACAAGAGGATGCTGTTCAACAATTTCCGGCGTCATACAAATCATTTTCTTACGTCTTCAAACTCTCCGTAAACCTCCATTTGAACCATCCCTTGGATTCCCAAAATACCTTCTCGCTCTCGAAAAACCTCCATTTCAAACAAAACGCGCATCACCGTCCCTGAATATTGGGGGCTAAGACTTTCTCCAGCCCTCACCAAAAATAATTACACTACAAAATGCCAACCTCCCCTAAATATTGGGGGCTAAGCCTCCCTCTCCATAATCATTGGGTGTCAGGCCGCAAGCCCCCCCCACCCCGGTTTCGACGCCTATGTAATATCATACAAATATGACATTGGAAGTACGAACAATTTTGAATAGTTTTCTTTTTTTCCAGTTAGCTATATACAAATGTAACATTCGTGGACAAATCTGTGGTGGGCTCCGTTTTGGGGTGGGGTGGGTGTGTGTTGCAGACCTGGAAGTGGATAAACTTTCAAGGTCCAAAATGATACCAAGAATATTTGGTGAAAAAAGCGAGGGAAGATTTCAGTGCAAATTGTTGGAAGGTGGCTCATATTCCAGTGTAGGGGCTACATGATTTGGGGCGCTTTTCCCCGTGCACACTCGGGTCACTCGGCTAGTTAATTATAATACCGAATATATTACTGGCATGGTATGTTAATACAAATAATCAACTACGTGTGTACATAGAAATAAATGTATTTTACAATGTTTAAAAACAATATATTTATCCACATGTAACAACTACATCCGGTCTCCCCGTAATGTAACATAAATTATGTCTATACCTGATCAATTATCACTTTTTGGGGAAATTATTTTGGTCAGCTAGTGGAGTGACTATCTGCCCCCACCAAATGGTTCCTCTCGCTTAAAGGGTCGTCAATAAAGTACGTCACGTTTCGGAGGGGGGGGGGGGGCTCTGGGTAAAAGCTCTAAGTATTTTAGAAAGTTTGGCAAGGGAGCAATCGCAGAAAATACGCGTAACGTTGTGAACAATCGGATTAAGTCCTTTTATCATCCAGCACGAACTCTAATCCGGTAAAATTCATTAACCCATTGTGAATTTCGGATAAAAGATGGAGGGAGGAAGTGGAGGAAGGAAGAGGGAAGGAGATGGATGAAGGAGGGAGGGAGGAAGGAGAGAGGGAGGGAAAAAGGAGGTAGGGAGGGAGGATGGAGGGAAAGAAGTAAGGAGGAGGCACGAACGGAGGGAAGGAGGGAGGGAGAGAGTGGGGGAGGGAGGAAAGGAGGAAGGACTGCGGAAGAAGGGAGGGAGGGAGGAAGGAAGGAGAAGGAAAGGAGGGAGGGGAGAGGGAGGAAGGAGCAGAGAGGGAGTGAGGGATGAGGGAGGGGTGGTGGGAAGGAGGGACGGAGGAAGGAAGGTTGAGGGAGAGAGGGAGGGAGGGACCTAGATAGAGGAAGAATGTGAGTGACAATGGTAGACTTGTATAGATAGCGATCTACCACAGTCACACATGAACCATGAGCCCTATGCGTATCACAAGGGCAGAAGTTCTTCTCGAAATTCCTACAGTTTACGACACATCACCCTGGGTACTCATTGTGATGCGAACATTAAGTTTGTTAATGTTGGCTGGATTAAAAAACAGTGAAGACGTGTATATCTCACAAATTATGTAAGATCGATTTTGGTCTACAATGAACAATCAATGTTGCTTTAATATCTACCGTTATATTAAACCATATTATACTTGTTACCTGAGCGACTGTTATTTAAGTTGGTGGAAGGCATCGTATTTTGTTATTAAGTAACACTCACAACGCACAAGGTCACAACGATAACATCGAATAATCAAGTCATATATTAAATACTGTAGGTCAATATGCTAAATACGCGCGGTCAGTCAATGTACAGACCGGGTAATTTCGCCGAACACCGCTGAATAATGGTCGTACATGAATCACCACAGGACTTTATTAATGCCCCTTTCGTAAGCAATACCGGTTACTGACAAGAACACAATGCTATCTAAGTGGTAGATATACAGTAAGACTGGCCCATGGCCAGTGCTGCATTGCCGACTCTCCATCGAACGATGATATGAGAGCATTACTGGTCTGTAGTGCGAGTCGAATGGTCAACTTAATAACACCTTTGTCACGTCTCGAGCCATATTCTTTATAGTTCGTAAAGTTCTAATCCATGACCTTAACTATTGCATCAACCACGAGACACCTTAGTATATGTCAATCATCGTCTCTGAATCAATATCCTGTTATGATGATCCATTAATAATCAGAATTCGGGGCACGTACGGCTTTGTGGTGGTTCGTTTATCACTCGACTGATTCTTCCTTATTTGTTAATACATGTTTTAATGCTACAATATATATGTTGACACACTGCCCAATTTATGCTTAACAAGCCTGAAATAGTCTTCGTCATTTGAATCTTGCGCCTTTGAAATGTTCAAATTGTATAACAAAACATTCAACTTGTACACATCCATTATTGGCACTCATTGCGGTAGTACACGTTCTTGCCTGCATATGCCTTTGCAGTTGGATGGTTTCCACATACCTGACCGCAAATAGGGACGGAGTAGAACCGATTCAGTGGGTCCTGCTAATTAACACCCCTGGGTGATTATACAACTACTAATTAACACCCCTGATTATACAACTACTAATATATGATCTTATCTTCTTATAATCCAGCTTATACAACTAAAATCCATTGCGTCTTTAATGGCAGCAACCTATTCAAAATAGGCAATACATTGGCGTCGGAACGAAATTATATTGAGGTGGCTGAGGCTGAGCCTGTAGCTTCTGTTCAGCACCCTTATGCTGCTGGAGATTTTTCACTGGTGATGCTGGAGATTTTTCGCAGCGACGTTCATATATTTTAAGCTCACCAACTACCTCGATTAGCACCCCGCCTTGAGACTCGACAAAAAGAACCACCTTCAGGTTATCCCCAAACCTCAATTTGCATCCCCTGAAACTCGCCAAAAGCCTTCAGGCTCACCAAAAATCATCAAATTCCTCCCCGCAGTGCACCCCATTCCATAAATATTGAGGAGCTAATCCAATTTACAGCCTCTCCACCAAAATTATAAGGGGGTTGAGGCTGCCCCACTCCACCGATTCCACAGCCCACACCATGTATTTATTTAGATTTAATAACATTATGATTTTATTCTAACAGTCGATGCGCCACATTCCTGAATGTTGCACCTGGGGTAATAATGTGATGACCTTGATTAGGTGGTTGTTTACACACAAAGGGCACCTTATGAGTGCCACCCCTCGGTGCAACTTCCTGGTTGTCCGCATGATTGAACAAGTTGATATCGACAGCGATACGAGGCACTAAGCACAGTAGGCCGGTGCAATGGCGGTCTCTCGGTGATGTGTTTAAACAAATTGACCTTAGATGACAACACGAATCTGCAGAAAGATACATAAAAACGACATTCGTTGTAGAGTGTTTACGCGTGTACGACGTGACGCGACTTTCTTCCGGGTATGTTTTGGGGGCTATTTTGTGTACCTATGAACAACCCACATCAGATATCGTTAATGATAGCATTGTCAATTTGGGTGCTATGTGGTTGGCGACGCATTCTCCCATTCGAAGTGTAACAGATAACAATCCGTACCGCCTGAACTAGCTTCTGCAACATTTAAATAACTGGTTCATTGACGCTGGTACACAGCTGCTTAGGAGTTGGAGTACGTAGGCAACCGAATAGTTCGTTCTCGACCCTGCATATTAAACACACGGACGAATCTTTCGAATATAGAAGGCAGAAATCCACGTAAGTGCTCTATCATTATTACACATTGTATCTGATTTTCTCGGACGTTCAACTAGCTGCTGTCTGCAGTGACGACGTTGGATGGTGTGAATGTGGAGTTAGGTCACCTGTATCCCTCCGGACGACGAAGTGTACGTTGTTGTTGCTGGTGTGACAGTTGGCGCTCGTCGCCTCGTGCAGACAAACTAACAATACAGTATAGACATAATTGTCGTGCAAACCTTGTCTAAGGTACGAGCAGTAATTGCTGCATGGTTGAATTCTTCCAAGAGAAGTCAAGGTAGTGATCGATCGAACTGGATTTCCAGGGGGTAAAGAGTAAAGTGCCTAAGAACTGAGTACGGCAGTATGTAAAAACTCACCTTTTATTAATGTTTATTTATCCCAGTACGTCTGCAGTTATTTAATGCGCCTAACTATCAAAGTTTCTATAATTGGAGGGTGTTTTAGATCAACACCCAGTTTTTGTCTCGTTAAAAAATTACGTCCAAACGGCCCCTTTTCAAATATATTTTATTTCTTAATCTTCATCACTCATTTTGTAAACAAATTGTCCACACTCGGTCATGCTCAGTTGTGGTGTGCCCACGCCAGACATTGTCCATTGTTTAACAATTCTTGCCCGTCATTACTGTCCGAAAACAAGGACATAAGACGACACGCATTATCATATTCTGCACAAGGTTATATAGCTTGCTTCGAAGCTTGATATATCGCAATGGCACGGGAGACGGTCTGTAATTTCGCCGTGAGTCTCTACTCGTGCAGGGGGTGGTGGCTTCCTCGTGGTGGGGTTTTTGTTAGATTTGTTTTTAACCAAGTTAATGTTGCCAGTTATTTTAATAACATAACAGTTAATAATATACCTGTGGTGTCCATTAAATATTTAGTGGCACTATGTAATTGGTAGTATTATATTATTATTATTATATTTTCATTACCTTATTATGCATTTATTTTACTGCATTATTAGGCTGTATTTAATGCAAAATATTAAATGTGATGTAGTAATATAACACATTACAAATTCAGCAAACACGTTTGATTTACATACACCAGACCTGCCATTGTTGAACTACAACAACGTGGAGTGAACTAACTTGTTCAATATGCCAAAACGGCAGCAAGATGATTAGAACCCGTATGTCTGTCAAGTGACGCTCTAAACACTACACCACGGCACCCCACGTCACGTGTGTAACAACTCCAGCACCGCCAAAACGGCAGGGGCCTGTTATGATTAGGGTGTTCGTTTATACATGAATGGAACAGATAATCTGCTGATTGTGTGGGTGCTATTAGCGTGCGTACGTTTAGGACAAAATAGGCATACACCTCAGAAGGGCGGGATTCACATAAATAAACAACTAAGTTGAACCCTGTCCAATTGTCATATGGAGTAAATTGGGTGTCAATCTTGTTATATGTACGATACTCATATTATCGTAGAAAACGGTAGAATTCCTTGTTCACACATACCATCTGGCGCTTGTATCTTTGGGGGGGAAAATTGTTAAATCTGGCTATACATTTCCAGTAGACGTGACGCATTTCACAGAGTGTCGCTACGAAAGTTCAGTTAATGTTGAGACTATCCACTAAACTGAGTTAAGCCTTTTCGGAATTGCCATTAATTATTTACGAATAAATTCGGAGTAGGGCTACGTCCTAAACAGAACAGTCTTTATAACTAAATTGTTTGAATTTTAGTAACAGGCGGTGTTATTTAGAATACGTTGTAAATAGCCAGGTTGTTTGACAAAATACAACATATAATAATTATGTTTCGTGATATATTGAATACCAATGCAATCACGGAACATGTTATTCGATTTTATAATATTATACATGATTGTCATCCAAAGTCAAGCACCCAGCTTTAAAATTAGTGGACTTGGACGCTTTTGGCCTGTCCAGAGTCTAACAATGTTTCATCCATGTGTAACTTCACTTCTGAAATGTTTGTATTTTTAAAAACTAAGCGAAATAAACCTTTTATACCAAATCTGAATGAAATATAATCTAAAAATAGTGTCATGATATTTACATTTTTAACCCCTCCGTCACCCTCTTCTTTTGGTCACGCCTTCCGTACATTTTCTGCACAGTTTGTTGCGACACCTAGCGGTCGTTGTGACGTCACCGCAGGTAGCACCGCTAGAATCTAGCATGGCGCGCATCTATGCGGGTTGGTGTTTCAGGCGGTACGTAAAATTACAATCGCGGAATTTAATACTTTTTATATCACCGTAATTATATCGCAGTAAAGATAATAATCTTATCTACAAGTTTGTCGCTGGATGTTGCACTATACAAGAAAGCCAAGTACGATATCCAAAGAGCAATACGGGGAACAAAAAATGACTTCTAGCGCAAGCTTGAAGGCCAGTTCCTTTCCAACGACACCCGTGCTATCTGACAAGGCATGCAATGTGTAACCACTCTGTGGTAGCCAAGTGTGTATGGCTAGAGTATTGTTGAACTGGGGTGTAGCATCACAGATAGGGGATAGCTTAGCGCAGGTTTAGGTGTATCGTGGTTGGTGATGATGATGATGATGATGGTGGTTTAGTATAGAAAACCATGATGCAATAATTTAAATGATACGTTATGTATTTTATACAGACATTGTTGTAGTTCCTATAATGAGGAGATAAGTCACAAGTGGTTGATTTTCCCACTCAATACATGTGATGCATATATAATTGCATGATGAAAGTAGAATTAGAACAAATTAACAGAAAAGAAAATAGATTAGGCAGTTGAAGAAAAACAGCACCGTCAATCACAGCAACACCATTGCCATAAACACACGCATTACGATGGCAAACAATGAATGCTAATTTATGATATACTTGTGTATCATCCCGTTAGCGTGGTGACATGATGAGTTGTCTCCATTGTTTTCTGTCTGGCATTGTGGCAGCCAGACAAGTCTCACTGAGGCTGGTGTCCCTCTCGGTGGTGTCTCTCTCGGTGGTGTCCCTCTCGGTGGTGTCCCTCTCTGTGGTGTCCCTTAGGGTCATGTTACGGCGACCTCTTCTCCGAGGGCATCGGGTCTCGAACAATACTAATGTTATTTATTGATAACTATCTATTTAGTTGACATTTAGTTGTTGCAAATGCAAAGTGCGATCCATTGTTCCGTATTTTGCACCACGGTGTCTAATGGCTTTGTATTACATGTTGGTTTCTGGCATAGGTACATGCAAATGTAGGCAGATTAAAAAGCCATATAATCGTCGCTTCTATAGATGTGTGAGCACATATGAATTACATAATGCTAGCACTGGTAAAAGTTTCTGAAGGAGTCGACTGATTGTTGGCTAACTAACTGTTCTGTACCTTCCTTTGTCCCGTAATTTGATGGTGCTTGCTCCATGATAGTGTTCTATTATGTAGTGTTTGGCCCTCCGATAGGAGATCGTAGCTACGCTCCACCACTCTAGTATAAGTTGATCTATTATGCCCCTAAACAGTTGCTGTGATATCCCATTAACTCAAGATTATCTACTATCATATTCTGAATTGTGAGCACTAAACCGGTTTCATGAAACGGCTAAGAACGTTCGCTAAGACGATTATCTTAGTAAAATACGCGATTTTTTCATATGAGCAAACATAGGAGTCAGGCAAAACACGTGACGCTAAGTAATTGCTTAACTTTAAGTACGCTTCAAGAAACCGGCCCCTGGGGCGAATGTAGGAGTTTATGCAAACACGTGACAGTAATTAATTGCGTAACTTTAAGTACGGTTCATGAAACCGGCCCCTGGGTCTTAACACCAGGGAGCGTGTATCCCCCAATACTAAGATATAATGTTAAAGGCGGTCACACCTCCTTAAATGTGAACGCACAACACTGAGGACCGTATGCACCCTGGCAGTCAAAAATGTTGACTAGGTGCATGAGGCATCGGAAGATCACCATAGTCAGATAACAACAGCAATGCATATATAATTATATATATATATATACATAAATACACACACACATATTTGTGTTTGTTTGTTTGTTTGTTTGTTTGTGTGTGTGTGTGTGTGTTTGTGTGTGTGTGTGTGTGTGTGTGTGTGTGTGTGTGTGTGTGTGTGTGTGTGTGTGTGTGTGTGTGTGTGTGTGTGTGTGTGTGTGTGTGTGTGTGTGTAACAATAATTTATTATATGCGGCAGATACAATTTCGGTCGATTGGTTGGTTGATCAGGTAGGAAGTGTCTACTGCGTACTATATAATGTACCCAACCATGATGACCACGGGTGAAGTGGTGGCAGAAGGCGGCTGTAGAACGCGTAGTGTTCACCGATATCATGGGTCACTGCACGGGTTATCGGTGTTTATTAGCCGTAGCAGCAGAGAGATCTTATCGCATCCTCCAACGTTCGTATGGGCCATGTTGAGGTTTCGCCGACGTCATCTGCCCAGGATTATACGTGTTGTTTACTTATCACACAAACAGGACTGATCCGTGTGAAACAGCGTGACACAAATATTGGTTGGCTGTACTGGGTTTTTTAATCGTTTTATCAGAAACACCAACGTATGTTAATTACGTCGAATATAATTGCAATAACCCATGATCAACAACCATTTTAATATAGGAATAATCGTCTAACTATCGCCTGTCAAGACGTATAATACTGTGGAGCTAAAGGGTAAATCTAAAATAAACACTGTATATTTCTTTTCTCCATCAATGTGGTTAACATAAAAGGTGTTATAATGTTATATCAAGGTAATAAAATCTATGTGTTCACATCTACTGATGAAGATAAAACCAGACGCTGTAACGTATTCGTCATTGACAGCTGCCATGTTAAATCGGTCTCGGTGTGAACATTTGTTTCTGCGAGGATTTTCTAGTGCACCAAAATACAATTCAATTGTAGCGGTGCTGTAGAAACTGTAATGCAAGGAAATGTATTTGGAGCGTCCATAGTCGCTGTTTCATGCACGATAGAATCCCCTCTTCGACGGACTGGTCACTAGTCGAAGCAACCAACTTTCCAAACCAACATCAACGCATTCTACCTAACACTCCGTTCTTTTGTGTATAAACAAATTGAGCTATCTTGCATGTCTAATTGTAATATTGTATTGTATTATTTCACCTTCACTGGCCATCTCTGTATTATCCATCCACTGCGTGATGTAACCGTCCTTTGTAAGTGCCAACCTGCCTCAATTTATATTTTGGCTTCTTTTGTACAAAGGCACACACATCATTATACCTTCAACGTAATCATCACCATGGATTACAATTCCAAAATATTACGTTCTTACTACTTACTCAGAAAGAAATCATATACGTCCAGGTGTAACTGATACTTCCGCCAAGTTGAGTTGTAACTCGATCTATTTTCCGTTCAGGAGCTGTGGTGCGCCGCTATGTCGAAGATGCTTCGGGCACAGTGGTGCCTCCTAGCGTCTCTGCTGGTGATATCCGTCGGCAAGACAGGTGGTGAGTGACACTCATGGAAGCTACAAACAGTTGCACTTTAAATAGACACAGCGAGCCTGTAACAATTTGTTCACCCCCATCCCACCAAGAAATGCAGAACAACGGATACAAGTTTAGATGTTACATATGATTGCCGACACTGCAAACTGCCCAGAAACAAAACAAAGTCGTAATCACACATTTGCCTCGTTTATCGATCTCGAGAGGTGTTTTACCGAGTATGTCGTTCGACGCAATCAGACAAAAATCGCTCCTGAAAACGGGCTTTGAATATAAATGCCACTCAACCACTGGTCGAAGGAAGACAGGTTGATATTGTCACCTTTTCAAGCGGATATAGAAAGATGCTTCGACCCTGTGTAATAACATTTCCGTTGAGCAAATAACCACTGTTGTTGTGTTGTTTGGATGTACTGATAATAGCCATTATATGACAGTTTACTACAAGACACGTTAGAAGGAATGGATGTTTAATCAAAGCCCAACACGTGAACAACTGAACTCTAATCTCTAGTATAATGAGGTCATACTAAAGCGCGTAATACTACATCTCCCTTTTTACAAAAGAAGAGATTATGACTTACTCAAAGTAACTTGTTATAAAGTCTCTGAAATAACTGTAAACTTGTAAAATAACAACATGCAATAGATTTAACTCTGCTATAAGCTATACAGTATGCCCTGCTTACAGTATTTGTATCTATTCATGCATAGCGCTGATGCTGCTTAATATGACGACCAGAGCGGGTCACATATAGTCCAGTTGTATTATTTTGAACAATGTTCTCAGCCGAGCCGTCTGTAGTCTTCGTGGGAGTAGTTGAATCCACAACAGCTGGAGCGGGCTGGACTGTAGTCGGACTGGCAAATGATACTCTCCTGACGATCGGGTGAGTCGAGTTGTCTCGGATTTGATTTCTGTTTCTTCGGATAGTGCTTGTGCTCGGTGTCGTGAGAATGTACGATCTTGGATTCGGTGTTTTGTCAAGGACCGTCGCAGGTCTCCACCGGCCGTCTTGATCACGGAAGCGAACTGCTTGACCGTTGTGCAGAGGCGGGAGATCTCTTGCGTGTTGATCGTGCTGAAACGTCATCTTGTCCTGTCGCTCTTGTAGCCTCGTTCTCATATCGTCATGATCTTGGCGTGTGTCAACGATTTTCGTCAGAAGAGTTGACTGTACTTTGCGACCATTGAGGAGCTCTGCTGGACTTGGAAGTTTGCTGTCAATTGGCGTTGTTCGCAGACACAGTAGCGCCAAGTCGAGATCCTGCCCACTTTGCCTCGCCTTCTTCATGACATGCTTCACGGTTTGGATTTGGCGTTCGATGAAGCCGTTTGAGCGTGGATACCTCGGCGAAGACGTTACGTGTTGGAATGCCATCTTCTTTGACAGGTCTGTGTAGCATGCACTGGCGAAATGCGGGCCATTGTCCGACACGACACGCATAGGAACGCCTGTCTCGCTGAAGATCTGCTTTGTGACAGAAACGACGGTTGAGCTTAGACATGGCTTCGGCATTTTGCGCACGATGGGAAATTTAGAATAGTAATCCGCAATGATGAGCCAGTCTGCGTCGTTGAAGAAGAACATGTCTGTACCAACCACTTCCCAAGGTTTACTCGGTACTTCGTGCGGCTGTAGCGTCTCGTGCTGCTGCGCTGGTTGGTGTTCTTGACAGATGTCACACGACTTGACTGTAGTCTCAATGTCACGATTGATGTTGATCCAATACACAGAGTCTTTTGCTCTGAGTCTCGTCTTCTCTATGCCGAGGTGACCGTAGTGTAGTTTCTCCAGTATGAATGTCTGCATGCTCTCAGGAATGACGACTCGTGTTCCTTTCAGTAGGATACCATCTTCCACGGAGAGTTCATCGCGAAACGACCAGTACGAACGGATGCTAGTTGGCAACTCCTTTATTGTTTCGGGCCATCCAGTCACGATCGTTTCGGAGAGTGCTTAGAGAACTGGATCAGCCTTTGTCTTATTCCTCAGCTCTTGGATGCGTTCATCAGAGAATCGGACGAAGTCAACACGAACATCAAGGTCGATCGTTTCTGTGTTGTGCGTACTTGGAAGACGCGAGAGTGTGTCCGCAAGGACAATGTTCTTTCCTGGTTGGTATTCAACTTCCATGTCATACCCTTGCAGTTTGAGGAGCATTCTTTGTAGTCGCGGTGGAGAGTTGACAAGACCTTTCTGGATGATCGCAACGAGAGGCTTGTGGTCCGTGACGACCTTGAACTTGCGTCCGAATAGGTACGTGTGGAGCCGTTGTGTGCTAAAAACAATGGCTAGCAACTATCGCTCAATGCAGGCATATCGTTTCTCTGCGCTTGATAGACTCTTCGATGCGTATGCCACCGGTTGGATTACACCAGACTCGTTCTCTTGAAGTAACGCCGCGCCAAGTCCAAGGAGACTAGCGTCTGTCTGAAGTATGGGCGTTTTGGACACGTTGAAGTATTGAAGACTTGACCTTGAGATGACAAGATGTTTCAGACCATCGAAGCAACTTTGATGGTGCGGTTCCCACATGAACATGCTGTCTTCTTTCAGTAGATCTCGAAGCATTGAAGCCTTGTCAGCCAAGTTCGGTATGAATGGGCTCAAGAAGGTCATGAGTCCAAGAAACTGCTGAAGCTCTTTCTTGTCTCGAGGTGGTGGTATGTCTTGCAGATCGCGGATCCTGTCCGGATCAGGTTTGATGCCATCGATGCCGTAGATGAGGCCAAAGAAACTGACACTGCTCTCCTTGATCAGGCACTTGCTGGAATTGAAGACAAGCCCGTTCCTCGACGCAATTTCATGAGTTGATGAAGATTTCTGTCATGTTCATCTTCCGTGGCACCGTAAACCACCACGTCGTCAGCGATTCCCTCTGCTCCATCACACTGCTCGAGAATCATGTCCATCCTGGATCGAAAGATGTCTTGTGATGCAGACAAGCCGAATGGAAGTCGCTTGAAGGCATATCGACCGTAAGGAGATTGAAACGTAGTGAGGAGTTTAGAGTCCTTGTGAAGCTGGACACCCCAGTATCCGGCTTTGGCGTCAAGTTTGGAGAACTATCTTGCTCCTGTGAACTTGTAATTAAGTTCTTCCAACGTAGGAATTTTGTTGTGCGGTCTCTTCAGTGCCTGATTCAAGAACGTGGGGTCCAAACATATTCTTAGGCTCCCATCTTTCTTCTTTGCATATGCCAGGCTTGAGACCCACTCTGTTGGCTCATTCTCGTGCACTTTGCGTATGACGTCATTTTCCACCATGGAGTCAAGACTGCTTTTGATAGCATCTTTTAGCGCAATTGGTGTCTTTCTTGGAGGATTCACGCGAGGAGGAACTGCGGGATCCACCACCAACTTCACTTCACCAGGAAAACAGCCGATTCTGTCAAACTGTTCTGGATACATTCTAGTGAGGTCATCAACGCTGTTTATAGAGGCTGTGCTCGTGACAGCTGATTGTCCCGTAGCAGGTCTACCTTCTGTTGAGGAGTGCGTCTTGATGGTGCAATGTAGAGTCACCAGCTTCAACTTTTCACACGACTGAAGACCAATCACTGCAGGGCCGGTTACATCAACGATGTAGAACCGAGTGTCACCCCATGCCGACTTGTTGTAGCTGCATGAAATGTTAACCACGCCATGGCATGTGATGGACGTGCCATTGTACGCCGTCAATCGTGCGCCTCTTGCTGTTGCGACGATGTTATCAACGGGGAACCCCTCAGCATTTAACTTGTCCGGATACATGCGTCGAAATGTTCGCAGTGGAAGTGTATTGCCTTGTGCGCCTGTGTCCACTTTCAGGCTCAAATTGTGGATGCCAGGACGATTACTCAGTTTAATTTGCACCTGCGCATAGGCTTCGTCGCGATTATATTGCCTGAGACACATTGCTGACACCTTCATATCATGAAAACTGAGTGCATCAAATGACTGTTCAAGTGTGCATTGGAACGCATTTGATGAATTGACTTCTCGTTTGCATACGAATGTTGTCGTTGCCGATGCTCGTTCCTGTTCCTGGATTTCGAACGTCCGCGCTGATGTGGCGTGATGTTGTTGGCATGCTGTTTTTTCTTAGTCAGACAACATTTCGCCCAGTGGTTCATTCTGCCGCACGCTCTGCACTTGACTCCAAACGCTGGACAACTTTCATGCGGTTTGAATGGGTGTTGTTGACCACAGTTGCGACATTTGGCGGATGAGTTTGCACCACGTCTGAAGCTATGCACCGCAGTTGTCGCCACTGTTCCCGTGTCACGAATCTGCTGGACGTGGGAGGCACTCGCTTCATACGCTCGTCCCAACTGAATTGCTTCGTCCAGTGTGTAGTTCTTGTTTTTTCCAAGCAATTCCTTCTGGTAATCAGGAATTGGCGTACCAGCTATGATCAGTTCAATGAGTCGCTCATTCAATTCGTTATCTTGAAACTCGCATTTCAGAGCTAGCAACTTGCATCTGTTTATGAAACAATCTAAGTTTTCTTCTGGCCTTTGACGGTAGTGCGTAAGTCGTAACCGGCTGATGCGATAGTTCTCACACGGCACAAGTTGTTCAACAAATTTGGTGAATATCTTGGTAGGATCTTTCCTTTCCTCTTCTGTGAGGCTCCAAGAGTTGTATCGGCGTAGTCCTTCATCGCCGACTTGTAGTAGAATGTGTACTACTTGTTCTCCTTCCTCAATTCGCTTTGCTTTGAAGTATAATTCAAGTCGTTGTTTAAATAACTTGAATGTTTCTGCTTGATTTTCCACTGACCAATCCATTCTTGGTACGTGATCCATGTTCGCTGTTGTTGTTAGCCAATTCGCGCCTACTAGTAGCGTGTTAGCTGTGTGTCTTATAAATTGTGTAGCTTAAAACTACCAGCCAGGCTGCTTTAATGAGCCCCGGTCAGTTATAATTATGGCAATATGGGTTATATGCCTAGCTATAACAACAGACTGCAACAGTGTTCAATTGCTAGCCAGCCAGACCGCTTTTATGAGTCCCGGCAAAAATTACAGAAGGCTGAATGTCTCTGTTGTTTACACGTAGCTGTCCATTTGCATGTGACGTGACCTTTGATCCCGACGCGGCTGTCGAGTGACGTCATTCATGTTGCGCGTGATTCTTTTGAACAAATTTCAGGCACGGCGAATAGACATATTTTTCACTCATCAGTTGATTCAAAGTTCACGATTTCAGTGTCAATACGTTACCGCCGCCCTTAGTTTGTTCTCGTCGCTGCCACCATGTTGTTGTGTTGTTTGGATGTACTGATAATAGCCATTATATGACAGTTTACTACAAGACACGTTAGAAGGAATGGATGTTTAATCAAAGCCCAACACGTGAACAACTGAACTCTAACCTCTAGTATAATGAGGTCATACTAAAGCGCGTAACAGAACATCAACATCCCATCAACCATCTAACACTAAACTTACAATAAGTAGTCATCGCCGATCCATCTCGAAAGAGCTCCTAGAGGTGGCAATTTGTATTAATAATGCTCGTTGTAGGAAACTGTAACGGCGGAACAACCGTACTGACTGGACCAAGTGGAGCGTTTTCTTCACAAGCGGGACCAGTGTATAGCAACTTCATGAGCTGCCGATGGCAGATTGTAGTCGGTGACGGAGAGGTAAGAATTTGCGTGGTGATAGTGGTGGTAGTAGTAGCAGCAGTAGCAATAGCAGTAGCAGTAGCAGTAGTAGTAGGAATAGTAGTAGTAGTTGCGAAAAATGGGTGTACTGGGCTCAAGTATCCTCTGTTAAGGATTTGGAACTTGAACGAAGACCCTAATGCACTGGCAACGGAGTATAGTTGGCGAATGTGAACTCTAAACCCAGACATCTGATAACATCAGTTTAGTCCTTTCGGGTAGATGGTCTTCTCTGCAAAACAATTTTTGTAAATTAAACCTAAAAAAGAAAAACATATATGATTAATGGTACATCTAAATAACGACTATCGGTCAACAACGGAGACGGGAATGCGTGATTATTCAGTCATGTCACAATGATGCATTCAGCCGTTACATTCCCATGCCATTCATTGAACATTAAACAATGACCAATTGGACAAGTATGAGGATAGTAACCGGGGGTTACCCTCCTCTGTCCTGTTAAATAACATAGATGAATACATGTTTTCGTTTTGTTTTTTGTTTGTTTTAAACATACACATATACATATACAATCACAGAGGGTTCGCTACAAGATAGAAAAAGTATTTGCGACACGATGGTGTTCATTTGAATCAGAGGGGGACGATGCTGTATTTAAAAAAAAACATACGGTGGCCGTACGAAGTTATGCGCTGAAATTAAAGTAAATACTGGATTGCGAAGTTGTGGTGCTGTCCACAGAGCCGCTACTGCTGAACACGCCACTCCTTCACAAACACGTGTCCTGTTATTAATAATTAATACATGGATATTCAGTAATTATTCCGGACGGTAAACCTGTAAAAACAAAATAAGCCATTACATTGTGTATGACATATATCTATACTGTCATAGTTGTACAGGAGACGGAAACATGTGAAGCCGTACGAACCAGCAGGGTAGAAGTAGTAGTAGGAGGAATAATAGTAGCATTAGCAGTAGTAGCAGTAGCAGTAGTAGCAGTAGCAGTAGTAGCAGTGGCAGAAGTAGTAGTAGTAGCAACAGTAATAGTAGCAGTAGTAGTAGCAGTACCACCAGCAGCAGCAGCAGTAGCAGCAGCAGCAGCAGCAGCAGTAGTAGTAGTAGTAGTAGTGGTAGTACTAGTAGTAATAGTAGTAGTAGTAGTAGTAGTAGTAGTAGTAGTAGTAGTAGTAGTAGTAGTAGTGGTAGTAGTAGCGGTAGTAGTAGCGGTAGTTCTAGTTGTAATAGTAGTAATAATAGTAGTAGTAGTAGTAGTAGTAGTAGTAGTAGTAGTAGTAGCAATAGTAGTAGTAGTAGTAGTAGTAGTGGTAGTACTAGTAGTAATAGTAGTAGTAGTAGTAGTAGTAGTAGTAGTAGTAGTAATAGTAGTAGTAGTAGTAGTGGTAGTAGTAGTGGTAGTACTAGTAGTAATAGTAGTAGTAGTAATAGTACTAGTTGTAGTAGTAGTAGTAGTAGTAGTAGTAGTAGTGGTTGTAATAGTGGTAGTACTAGTAGTAATAGTAGTAGTAGTAGTAATAGTAGTAGTAGTAGCAGCAGCAGTAGCAGCAGTAGTAGTAGAAGTAGCAACAGCAGCAACAAAGAGAGTCATCAAGAGGCCTAACTCCCAGATGTCCCCACGTTCAGCTTATACTTGTAAGTGGCGCCTCTACCGTCGAGCGTGGTAAAGCGCCAAGTACAAATATCACATGTCGCAGCGGCAGTGGGTGTCAACCGGACAGTTTTGTGCAGCCATCAAGTGTACCAACAACAAGCGAAAATTAGTTTTTTTTAATTCCCAAAAGAAGCAGACAGATAAAAGGATAGTAGCTTTCACAAAGAAACATTGACGGGAACATAAATACGATGTTATTGTAGATTAGTATTGTGGGCAATACTGTAATATATGTAATCTGCAGTAATTAGTGTATAGTTTTAATTGGTGTCTTTCACTTCATACTCGGTTAGTTGTATCCAACAACGCTGGTCATATCGCGATTTGTCAAGACATAATAATTTGGATTTAGGTCATTACATTTACACTCACTTAACGAATCAATAAGTTATACAGAACACATTGATGCAAAACCGTTTCAATTATACTGTAACTGGTGGGACCACAAATTGTGCGTCCTGATGTTTTAAGCCGTTTTTTAAAGAAAAATCTACTCAAATTCTTCCGTATTAATATCTATGTGCAAGTTGGTGAGGTTTATGACTCATTTCGTTCCATATTTGTGCATGATTTAGGGCTGTGAAATGGCTGGTAAACTGCAGGAGGGATGATCTGAATAAATGCAACATGCCTACACAAAAACTGTGTGATATGCTTATGCTCCGACCATTTTGAGAACAACCAATTTATGAATGCTAAAACAACCGTCGTTTCAAACAGGGTGGTGACAGACAGAATAGGAAGACTCTGAAATTCAGGCATAACAAATCACAGTCAAAAATCTACTGAAAATGACCAAACAGTTGCTTTTGTACCATGGAATCTCTTTGTTTTATCTCAGCGCGCTGGCATGCCTGGCGAATATGTAAAATAAACAACTTGAACCATTTATTATTTTTGTGTGATTCCTATTGCATGTACTCTACCAGTGAATTATTTAAGTGAATACTGAAATTAAATTATATATATATATATATATACTGTATACATGTGTGTGTGTGTGAGTGTGTGTGTGTGTGTGTGTGTGTGTGTGTGTGTGTGTGTGCGTATTGTGTATGTGTGCGTGTTTTGTGTGTGTGTGTGTGTGTGTGTGTGTGTGTGTGTGTGTGTGTGTGTGTGTGTGTGTGTGTGTGTGTGTGTGTGTGTGTGTGTGTGTGTGTGTGTGTGCTTCTTGGATTGGCTTCGAATGTATATCATGGTGGATGTAGTTTACAGTTATACATATAGTTTTTGTTTATAAATGCATATAAGATCAATTCAGTGATAGCACATACAGATAGCAGTCCGATTTATGAAGTTCAGTTAGTATACAATTATACACATTGACTAAATATATAAAATATTAATTATACTAAACATGTCCAATATATAAGTAGTATTATATAAGTATTAAACATGGACTATTTATTATGTGTAAATGGATATAAATGGCATGCTGTGTGAAGACAGTAACTTAAAAATCCTGAAACAAATTGGTACACTTGAACAACGTATTGCCTGAAATGTATTGCATGTTATGTGGATCTAGCAGGTCTGTGGAATTACAACTAGGTGGTGCTCTCCCTATAGTTCATAACAAAATACCCCTAATTTTGTATCAACGGATCTGTCAAAGGTTGAGCTAGATTTGAAACGACCACTTCAAATAAAAAATAACTCGTATTTTACATGTTATTTAAAACCTTAAATGATTAGTAATAATCACGTTAGTCATTATTTTGTTCAATGTTGTGAAATTATAGGTTGGATATATAAATGCTTGCATTGGGTAATAGGCTAATATTAGTCATTTTTCTGACGGAATATTGGGTCCAGTCAGCGGGCCCCGTGCTTTTGTTTACGCGCTGTCCCACGCTCCCCGCTAGGGGCGCTAGTGGTATTACTTGTCACGGCCTGCATATACAGCATTGCGCGAGTTAGATACCTTTCCGTATAGAATCGTTGGAAGCAGTAGCAGTAGCATAGGCAACAGTAGCAGTAGCATAGGCAACAGTAGCAGTAGTAGCAACAGCAGCAGAAGTAGCAGTAGTAGTAGTAGGAGTAGTAATAGTAACAGTAGTAGCAGTAGTATTAGCAGTAGTAGCAGTAGCATAGGCAGCAGTAGCAGCAACAGCAGAAGTAGCAGTAGCAGTATAGTAGCAGTAGTAGTAGTAGTAAAAGTAACAGCAGCAGCAGTAGCAGAAGTCGCAGCAGCATAGGCAGCATTATCAGTAGTAGCAGAAACAGTAGCAGTGGCAGCTACAGTAATAATAGTAGTAACAGTAGTAGGGGTAGGAGTAATAGTAGCAGTAGCAGTAGCAGCAGCAGCAGTACCAGTAGCAGTAGCAGTAGCAGTAGTAGATGTTGTAAAGTAACTTATTTTGCGCATAAATCTCGGAAACGAAGCTCAACGTTTCATCAAAACAAACGGATTAGTCAGTCTCAAAACTTCTTTGTTTTGTTTCTTGTCAATCGTTCGTTCTCCTCTCGTCTCGTACGCTCTCCTCGCATAGGCGAACCCTTCGAACCAACCACCTATAGTCCATGAGCTAGACACGATTTGATTCTCAAACATAGGGACTAATTCCCACTACGATTTTTAGTTACACCAATATCTGAGGTGTCCGAAAATGGGTGAGAGGCATTTCAAAGCCAAAAGTTACTCATCATAAAATAGTCATATAATGTTTCTATTATCATTATGGTAAAAAAATATACCGGAAAATGTCAAGGAAAACGTGAAACAGTTGTATTGATTCCACAATAATTTTTACTTTAATTGTTTTAATGACATCCAATTTTTACTTTCTATTCTATGCAATTTGCTAAATGTATGTCTTTTTAGATGTCTGCTGTATTGCGTTTGTATATAGTTGGTACATCGAAACAAAAATGTAACCACATTTCGTGTTTGCAAACGGGAACATTACCACACAGATTTCATTTCCCTGTTACGGCAGAACTGCCTTAACAGGGAAATGAAATCTGGCAGATTTGCATGAAATGTTATGTGAATACTTAAATCGTCCATCGCGAATCTCTGTGGAGGATACTGCGCCACTATATGGAGTCCCACAGAAACTTGTAAATGTAGTGAAGATGCTGTACAGCGAATTTTTATCACAAGTGATTTGCAACAACGAACTGATGGCACGCCCCTGTCTAGTAATGATATTAAATTGGATGCAAGCACTCACCCACACGACGCACACACACGCACGCACGCACGCACGAACTCACGCACGGACACAAACACACGCAAACACAATCAAATAAATAATGCTGTTTTATTATTGATGTGTCCAGTACGCAGCAGTTTGCTTACGTCACAATCAAAATGTTGCGCAAGCCCTCCGTCAAATCTTGTCACCAATGTTGGTAACGGTTGTATACGTGGATTATATTACCATTGCTGCTGACATTTCATAAATCAAATATTCCCGCATAAAGTTGTCACTTTAGAAACTTTGCTTATGTTTTTGTCATAAAGAAACACTTTGGTGGCCAGAAAGTCAAACAAAATTAACGACGGGTGCAGTAACCCTCCACGTGTTATGCGGTTAATCCATATTAGTAGTTATGTTTTGTCGTTTATGGCTTCACTGAAAAACGATGCTTAATTTCAGCTTGTGGTGCTAAGCTTCACCAAATTCATCATCGAACCATTTATTGATACAAGTTGTTCGTTTGATGCTGTCAACATCTACGACGGAAACAATACAGCAGCACCCTTGTTAGGCAGTCTGTGTGGCTTTAGTCTACCTGCAAACATCACAACCAGTGGAAACAATGCGTTCGTGTACTTTGCAACAGACTACATCGTCGTATATTCTGGGTTTACGATCCAATATTCGGCCATAGGAGGTAAGTTAGACACCACAACCTGGCAGTACAAACTCAGCATGTGAGATGTCTTTGTTGGACCGTAATTATGTTATGCCTACCACGAGAGGGTCAATAACTTAAATCTTAATGTTTAGTTCACATTTACTAGGTTTCCAAGAAATGTCGAGATGCTGTTCGATTGAACAGGTTTGCCATGGCATAAAGGGCAATACGTTTTGAGCAGCCCAAAGGATTTGATGTCGCATTTACATCCGGCTTTAGAATGTTTTCCAGATTTTCATCGCTGATTAATAATATTATTGGTGATATTGACTTATTTTCCTCTATTAATTATTTTATAGATGGACTTGTACAGTTTCTGCAACAATTTAAATATTGTGATGCTTTTTAAGAAATCGACGGGAAGAGCCACCAATAATTGGTAATGGTTGTGTAAAGCCGATGATGTGTTGAAAAACGGATAAACTGCTAATGGTTATGTTGATGCCAATGATGTTCTTCCTTCAGACGTCGACTGTAAAAATGATTCGTGCATGAACGGTGCGACGTGTATCGACGGAGTCGACACGTATACTTGCACCTGCCCAGCTGGTTACGTTGGCACCATATGTGAAACGGGTAGGTTCCTCTTAATTACATTATTGTTACACCGGGTACAACTGTGAAACAGGAATGCTTTGGTTAAGATGCCGTATGAAGACATGAACGAATCATAATCATCATCGTCATTGTGCAGCCGCAGTGTCCCGTGGTTGGGCAAAGGCCTCAGCATGTCTTTTCCAGATATTTTTGTCTCGCGCTATCCTCTGACAGATGGTGCCTTTCCAGTACTCATTTTATTCGTCTCTCCAACGTCTCGCTGGTCTTCCTCTAGATCGCTTACGTTAGTAAGGTATCCAGGTGGTGATACGCGATGTCCATCGGTTATGTCGTTGTCCACTGATGTGCCCTGCCCAGGTCCACTTCTGTCTTCTGATTTGTTCTCTCACGTCTATGACCTTTGTTTTCTGTCTTACCGAGTACATACAACTATTAGCGGTTCAATTTAACGACAACGTTACCTGATGTTATTCCTTTAGACGTCGAGAATTAACTCTAGGTGGAAGGTGGACAAGGAAGCCCTTTCGCTTATCGAGAGTCCGAACTTTTATCTATGTGTATCCCGCACTTCTGAGGTATATGTCGATTTTATTTTTAAACATATTCACGCTACTAGCACTCACACAATCAGGAGATAATCTGTTCCATTCATTTACACTCCTTTGTGAAAATGAGAACTTTCTTATATCTAATCTACACTGCTCCTTTGCTAATGTAACTTTATGTCCTCTAGTCCTTCTATCTTTCTTAACTTAGACAAAAATATTTCTATCAATATTTTCATAACCATTCATTATTTTAAACACTTCTATCTGATCTCCTCTTAATCTCGTGGTCTCTAGTGTTGTTAAGCCGCATTTTTTAGGCGTATTTCGTAACTAAGATCCCTCAGTTTTTGTATCATTTTAGTTGCTCTCCTCTACACTCTTTCTAGCATATCTATGTCCTTCCTGCGATATGGCCTCCACGCTTGAATACAATATTATAAATGAGGCCTAACTATTATTTTGTACAACGGTATTATTAGCATTTTTTCCTTATACGTTATTTTTCGCCTAATTAATCCAAGGATTTGATTTCCCTTTGAAGCTGCAATTCCACACTGCCCTGAAACCTTCATAACAGCACTACTGGGGGATACTGTACTTAGTACAGTATCCCCCATTGTATATTCTACCTCTTCGTTCCCATGTCCTGCGTGGAGGCATTTACATTTCATAAAATTGAACAGCATTTGCCCCTTTTCAGACCATTTGATCAACTTGTCAAGATCATCTTGTAAATGTTGTCCATCTCCATCCCTTTTAATCCTTCTAAACACTTTTGTATCATCCGCAAATTTCAACACCTTGCTTATTATTTCATCATCCAAATCGTTGATATATATTAAGAATAATATAGATCCTGGTACTGATTCCTGTGGTACCCCACTCAATACCGATTTCCAGTTTGAAGCCTCCCCATCAACTACTACACGTTGTCTTCTGTCAATGAGCCATTTTTCTATCCAGTTTATTATACCATTTCCTATGCCATGGGCCTTTGGTTTAAGCAGTAATTTTTGATGTGGTACTTTGTCAAAAGCATTTTGAAAATCTAAGTAGACGATATCTATTGGTGATCCCTCATCTACCCACTTAGTAATGTCTTCCAAAAACATAACATATTTGTTAAGCATGACCTCGCTTTAAAAAACCCATGTTGAGAGGGGTTCATCAAGTTATGTTTAACAAGAAAATCCACCATGTGATCTGTAATTAGTCTTTCTTAATACTTTGCAAATCACTGATGTTAAACTCACTGGTCTATCGTTCTCTGACTTGTTTCTCGAAACTTTTTTTAAATAACGGTATAATGTTTGCCTCTTTCCATTCTAAAGGAACCACTCCCTCTTCTAATGACAAATCGAAAACTGTTGCAAGCGGTACGCTAATTTGTTCTACAATTTCCAATAGTAGTTTGGGCGGAATCCCATCCACTCCAGGTGATTTAGTATCCTTCATAGCCCTTATTTTCTTAGCTATCTTATCCGGGATTACAATAAATTGTCCTAAATAGTCTGAATCTGCCCCCTTGAACTTACCTTCTGGTACTGGCAGTGAACTATCATCTTCCCTGGTAAACACTGAACTAAAGTACTCAAATAGGTCTTCTGCCATTAAGAATCCCTCTAATATTATATTTCCAGCACTATCTTCTAGAGGACCGACCTTATCTTGAACTTTCTTTTTGCTTCGAACATACGCTAATTGTTGTTCATAGCTTCTCTTTGAATTTCTAATTTCAGCTGTAGCTTGGTTAAGTGCTTCTTTATAACTGTTGTAGTCTTCATCATTTCCAGTACATCTATATGACTTCCACAACATTTGTTTATACTTAATTTTTCTAATGGCTTCTTTCGATAAGTGTTTCTTTTTGGACCGTTTCCCTTGTTTTTTGAAGGGTACAAATTTATAAACTATGTACTTAATTTCACTCTTTAATATATTCCAGCATTCTGTTGCTGTCTTATTTTTCAATGTGTTATTCCAGTCTATCTTTGCTAAATATTTCCTCATGTCCTTATACCTTCCTTTGTGGAAATTTCTCCTATACTGCTTTTTATTATTCTTTTCTGATTTTACTTTCACGGTAAAATGTATCTCGTTGTGATCACTACTCCCCAGTGGCTCACATATCTTGACATTGTCAACTAATTCATTATGTGAGGACAAAACTATGTCTAACATATTCTCACCCCTGGTTGGTTCTAGCACATGTTGAGAAAGGAAAGTATCTTGAACTAAAACTAAAAACTTGTGGTCCTCACTCCCCATACTCTGTAGAGATTTCCATTGTATATGCCCGTGGTTAAAATCCCCCATAATAATACAGTCCCGTTTGCTTACTTCCCTTATAGCATTTTGTATTTTTTCATTCGCTTCTATGCTTATGTTTGGACTTCGATAAACTAACCCAACTGTTAACGTTGAGTTTCCTGCAACTATGTTACACCAAACAGCTTCTTCGCAATCTGCTTCTCTTTCTAATTTTATTTCATCAGCCTTGATATATTCTTTAATATATAAAATAACCCCACCTCCCTTTCTTCCTATTCTATCTTTCCTAAACATTACATATCCTGTCAGTCCCATTTCGGCATCTGATATATCGGTGGTGATCCAGGATTCGGTTATACCTATTATGTGAGGGTCAATATCTTCTATTATAATGTTTAGTTCATTTATTTTGTTTACTATTCTCCTTGCATTTAAACAAACATATTTATATCCAGCTTCAGAAGAGTTTTTCAAACTGTTCTTTGCTTTTGCTTTACATATCTTCCCTCCCAACAAAGTATCCCCATGAATCTGTGAATCCCACCCCTTCTTCTTCACACATCTGCTCAACTAGTGCGTTGATCGCCACCCTCTTGCAGTTTCTATACGTTGCCCCCTTCCTCCCATTACTGGCAAAATTCCTGACAAAATGATGTGTTCAATTCTGGACTTCTTTAGCTTCCTCACAAACTGTCTATACTTCTGTACTATCCCAGTTGTTCCCTCCTTGTCAACATTATTTGTTCCTACATGTACCAGTATAGACCTTCCCTTGCCTTGTCCCAATGCCTTCTCTACCCTGTCAGTCACATGTTCAATCCTAGTCCCCGGTATACAAACAACGAAGTTCTTCCCCTCGCTCAGTGTCTTGTCCATCTTTCTCATAATGGAGTCGCCCATAAACACCCTCTCTTTCCCCATTGCCCCATCAACCACTGCCTTAGAGTAGCTCCTTCTTCGGTTTGCATATGTCTGGTTGTTGTCTTTCCCCCCTGTCGTCTTCTTTCCTGTCACATTCTCTTCCGATCTATTCTTTCCTGTCGCTTTTTCTCTTGTCACCTTTACTCCTGTCAGCGTCCCTTTTATCGAATTCTCTTCTATCACATTTGCTCTCACTTCCTTTCTTCCCTTCATCTTTCCTCCCATCTCATTTTATTCTCTCCTCTCCCGTCCCATCTTCCCTCCCTCCTTCTCTACGGTCACTTTCTCCCCTGTCACCTTCACGCTTGTCATGTTTTCTGTCGTCGATTTTCCAATTTCTTCCCACCCAATCACCTTCACTCCTCTCAATCTCTTTACCTCAGTTTTCTTGCCACTGCTATTCTCCATCAGTCTTGCAGTATTTTCACCTCTCTCCCTGTCGTCTCTCTCCATTCGACATGTCTGCTTTCTAATTCCCATCTCCATTCCCTTCACACTATCTGTCAACCTAACTTTCTCCTTCTGCAGACACTCCACCTTCAAGCACCCAATGCACTGAAAGGTGAATCCTTCCTCCATGGTTTCTGCCCATGACTTCTCACAGCCGGACAATGCAAAATATATGACCCAATGTGACATTTGTGTTTAATTTTCGTGTTCCGCCAAAACACATAAGCAGGGGAAAGCATAGTATGCAACTGTGAGACAAGTATCCTTCAGATCAACGCTTGATATTATATTTTATTCGTTGTCTGGTAACATGGATAGAAATATTAAAGAAAATAATGTAAATGCATGTAAAGCAATTAAAATAAACAACTGCTATGTATAATCAGGGAAGTAACATCTAACGGCAAACATTTTAAAAGTAGAAACGGTGCTTAGCTGAAGACATCTTCGAGCTCTGTACCAGTCATATAAATATATTCATGTCATTTGGCTGGTTCGTGTTATAACACAGAAGAGAACAGTTACTACTTAATCACAGTCGGGAGTCCTATCCTTCTGTGAATATATATGCATTGTCAATTCGCATGATATATATCATATAAAATGTCTTCTAAAGTGTCGTGCTCTATCGACAATGTGTGAGACAAGTCATTGGCACAGTTAACGACGACGTTGCCAGGGTAGGTACCATTTGAGTTACATTATTCATGACAGTTTGAACAAATTACACAGCTAGTGATAGAACTGAAGATTCTAGAGTATGCTTGGTATTTTAAAAGATTACTACATTCGGGGATCGCGCGATTTCATACAATGGATAAGCAACCAAACGGATATCCTGAATGGAAAATAATCAACACAACTGTTAAACATAGTTTTGCTATATGATCTTGATACACTAATTATATATATACACTAACTAAATATTATAAATGCATCACTTTGCTCTGGCTATTTTCCTGATGATTTCAAATACGCCCATGTCACACCAATTCTTAAGAAGTCATCTCTGCATAAACAAGACCTAAACAGTTATAGACCTATTTCTAATCTCAGCTTCATTTCCAAAATACTAGAAAAGGTCGTAGCAAGTCGTCTAAGGTCTCACATTAGCACAAATGTCTTAACTAGTGTGTCACAATCAGCATATAGGCAGTTTCTTTCAACAGAGTAGTCCTCTTAAAGGGTCATAATGACATTAACTTGAACATTAATAATGGTAAAGTGACTGCACTTACCTTACCAGATCTCTCTGCCGCGTTTGACACAGTTGATCACAGCATTCTCATTGAACGCCTATTAAAGTAGTACGGCATATCTGGCACAGCACTAAACTGGTTTTCTTCATATTTAACTGATAGATATCAAACTATAAAGATTGGGAACTCTTCCCCAGGGTTCTGTTCTTGGGCCTTTGTTTTTTTACTCTACACCACGCCACTAACCTCTGTTTTACAAAGACATGACTTGGATCATCATCTTTATGCTGATGATACTCAGATCTACATTTCATTGGCAAATCGCTCTCTTAACCAACTTAGTGATTGCCTTCAAGATATCTTCCACTGGATGACTGACAGCAAGTTTTAATTAAATGCAAATAAAACTGAATTGATCATTATTGGTAGTCCAATGCAGCGTAGTAAACTGGATGATTATTTTCCCTACGCTTTTTTTGAATCAGTATATTACGCCAGCAACCTCGATGGGGAATCTAGGAGTGACCTATGATAGTAACTTCAATTTTCGACAACACATATCTCAAACACGTCGCTGCTGTTTTTATCATATTCGTGATCTTCACCTTATTCGCCGGTATATGTCATTTTCTGTTGCTATGACTATTGCAACAGCGCTTGTTAGCAGCAGACTTGACTATTGCAATTCCCTCCTTTATAGTATCGCTGGCAAGGATATCACAAAACTTCAGTGTGTCCAAAATTGTCTAGCAAGAGTAGTTACAAGATCTCCTCGATTTGTCTCGCTCTGTACCACTTTTGAAGTCTTTGCATTGGCTTCCTGTACGATATCGTATGATATTTAAGATCTGTACCATTACATACCAGGCACTGTCCAATAAGCAACCATCTTATTTGCATCCATTGCTTACTCCTGTAAGAAAACCTATCCAACTTCGATCATCTAGTTCTGACCTACTTTTTGTTCCTAGAGTCAACACTAACATTGGAACGAGGGCTTTTTCTGTGGCTGCACCAACTCTTTGGAATATGCTACCTCTTAGTGTTAGATCAGTTGAAAATATTACAAAATTCCGTCGTCATTTAAAAACGTATATTTACAACCTTGCTTATCCACCGTAGTTCCCTAGCGCCTTGACCCATCTGTTGACAACTGGAAAACTACTTATGGATTTTGAGATTGACCAATCCTTTTGTTTTGATGCGCCTCTGAGCTTGGTTTCCAAGGATTTAGGCGCAATAGAAGTTATCTTATTATTATTATTATTATTAGATCAAATTAATATAACGCTTAATATATAACAAGTATCTATATTTAATGCATACAATGTTTCGTATTGTGTCTTCGATGTATACAACTGCTAGCAGGTCCGTAAGTTAAACCGTTGCCTGGTGTTCTTCCTTCAGACGTCGACGACTGTGTAAGTCGTCCGTGCTTGAACGGTGCGACGTGTGTCGACGGGGTCGACTCGTACAGTTGCACCTGCCCAGCTAGTTACGTTGGCAGCAGATGTGAGACGGGTAGGTTCCTCTTAATTAAATTATTGTTAAATCTGGTACAACTGTGAGAGTGGAATGCTATGGTTACGATGTTGTATGTAGACATGAACGAATCATGATCATCATTGCCATTGTGCAGCCGTAGTGTCCCGTGGTTGGGCGAAGGCCTCAGCATGTCGTTCCCATATCTGCCTGTCTTGCGCTATCCTCTGCCGGGTGGTGCTCTTCCAATACTCGTCTCGTTCGTCTCTCCACCGTCTCGCCGGTCTTCCTCTAGATCGTTCGTAAGGTATCTACGTGGTGATACGCGATGTCCATCGATTATCTAGTTGTCCACTGATGTGCCCTGCCCAGATCCACTTCTGTCTTCTGATGTGTTCTATCACGTCTATGAACTTTGTTTTCTCTCTTACCGTGTACATACAACTACTACCTGTTCAATTTATGACAACATTGCCTGGTGTTCTTTCGTTAGACGTCGACAACTGTGCAAGTCACCCGTGCAAGAACGGTGCGACGTGTGTCGACGGGGTCGACTCGTACAATTGCACCTGCCTGGCTGGTTACGTTGGCAGTAGGTGTGAGACGGGTGGGTTACTGATTTATTTGTATTATTGTCACTTTCATTAGTAACGAACACTGCTGGATTTTTCAACAATTGCATCACACTAAATTGTCGTACGATGATATACAAGATTTTTACAACTACAGCGGATGCCATGAGTGTTTGTCCCATTGCATCAATTTATATGCAAATTTGGTAACCCTCAATAAGTAATAATAATAATAATAATACATATTATTGTTATTAGTAGTAGTATTACTATTACTACTATTAATATTATATACTAACTCTCTGTGCAAATTTATAATGTTTGATATTGTATCTTGAACAAAGAGTGGCGTATTGTTATATTATTAGTCATGACCCACTATGACATTTGTGTTGAATTTTCGTGTTCCGCCAAAACACATAAGCAGGGGAAATCATAAAATGCAACTGTGAGACAAGTATCCTTCAGATCAATGCTTGATATTATATTTTATTCGTTGTCTGGTAACATGGATAGAAATATTAAAGAAAATAACGTAAATGCATGTAAAGCTATTTAAAATAAACAACTGCTATGTATAATCAGGGAAGTAACATCTAACGGCAAACTCTTTAAAAGTAGAAACGGTGCTTAGCTGAACACATCTTCGAGCTGTGTACCAGTCATATAAGTATATTCATGTCATTTGACTGGTTCGTGTTATAACACAGAAGAGAACAGATACTACTTAATCGCAATCGGGAGTCCTATCCTTCTGTGAATATATATGCATTGTCAATTCGCATGATATATATCATATATAATGTCCTGTAAAGTGTCGTGCTCTATCGACAATGTGTGAGACAAGTCAATGGCCCAGTTAACGACGACGTTGCCATGGATATGTACCATTTGAGTTACATTATTCATAACAGTTTGAACAAATTACACAGCCAGTGATAGAACTGAAGATTCTAGAGTATGCTTGTTATTTTAAAAGATTACCACATTCGGGGATCGCGCGATTTCATACAACGGATAAGCAACCAAACGGATATTCTGAATGGAAAATAATCAACACAACTGTTAAACATAGTTTTGCTAATGATGAATAGTTTCGGCCTACGCAATAACTCATTGCATATAACTGTATTAATCGTTAACTATTATTTTTGATGTACTTTGGGCATTTCCCTATTGGGACTGTTTACCCTTCAGCAAGGAAAACGTGAATGGCCTATATATAGCCCCTCTTCCAATATCGTAGATACACCAGTGAAAACATGTTATTTTAATAGCCATGATGATAAAAATAAACTGTGTATAATTGCCCTTGAATCCCTCTGGGCACAACTGTGAAATATGAATGATTTTGCTTACGATGGTTTATGTTGATATGAGCGATTAGTAGATCAAATTAATATGTCCCTTAATATATAACAAGTATCTATATTTAATGCATACAATGTTTCGTATTGTGTCTTCGATGTATACAACTGCTAGCAGGTCCGTAAGTTAAACCGTTGCCTGGTGTTCTTCCTTCAGACGTCGACGACTGTGCAAGTCGTCCGTGCAAGAACGGTGCGACGTGTGTCGACGGGATCGACTCATACAGTTGCACCTGCCCAGCCGGTTACGTTGGCAGCATATGTGAGACGGGTAGGTTCCTCTTAGTTACATTAATATTAAATCTGGTACAAGTGTGAGACAGGAATGTTTTGGTTAAGATGTCGCATGTAGACATGAACGAATCATAATCACCATCGCCATTATGCAGCCGTAGTGTACTTGGTTGGGCGAAGGCCTCAGTATGTCGTTTCCTGATCTGCCTGACTTGCGCTATCCTCTGCCAGGTGGTCCCCTTCCCATACTCGTCTAGTTCGCTCCCACCGTCTCGACGGTCTTTCTCTAGATCGTTTACTTTCATAAGGTCTCTACGTGGTGATACGCGATGTCCATCGATTATCTAGTTGTCCACTGATGTGCCCTGCCCAGATCCACTTCTGTCTTCTGATGTGTTCTATCACGTCTATGAACTTTGTTTTCTCTCTTACCGTGTACATACAACTACTACCTGTTCAATTTATGACAACATTGCCTGGTGTTCTTTCGTTAGACGTCGACAACTGTGCAAGTCACCCGTGCAAGAACGGTGCGACGTGTGTCGACGGGGTCGACTCGTACAATTGCACCTGCCTGGCTGGTTACGTTGGCAGTAGGTGTGAGACGGGTGGGTTACTGATTTATTTGTATTATTGTCACTTTCATTAGTAACGAAAACTGCTGGATTTTTCAACAATTGCATCACACTAAATTGTCGTACGATGATATACAAGATTTTTACAACTACAGCGGATGCCATGAGTGTTTGTCCCATTGCATCAATTTACATGCACATTTGGTAACCCTCAATAAGTAATAATAATAATAATACATATTATTGTTATTAGTAGTAGTATTACTATTACTACTATTAATATTATATACTAACTCTCTGTGCAAATTTATAATGTTTGATATTGTATCTTGAACAAAGAGTGGCGTATTGTTATATTATTAGTCATGACCCACTATGACATTTGTGTTGAATTTTCGTGTTCCGCCAAAACACATAAGCAGGGGAAATCATAAAATGCAACTGTGAGACAAGTATCCTTCAGATCAACGCTTGATATTATATTTTATTCGTTGTCTGGTAACATGGATAGAAATATTAAAGAAAATAACGTAAATGCATGTAAATCTATTTAAAATAAACAACTGCTATGTATAATCAGGGAAGTAACATCTAACGGCAAACTCTTTAAAAGTAGAAACGGTGCTTAGCTGAACACATCTTCGAGCTGTGTACCAGTCATATAAGTATATTCATGTCATTTGACTGGTTCGTGTTATAACACAGAAGAGAACAGATACTACTTAATCGCAATCGGGAGTCCTATCCTTCTGTGAATATATATGCATTGTCAATTCGCATGATATATATCATATATAATGTCCTGGAAAGTGTCGTGCTCTATCGACAATGTGTGAGACAAGTCAATGGCACAGTTAACGACGACGTTGCCATGGATATGTACCATTTGAGTTACATTATTCATAACAGTTTGAACAAATTACACATCTAGTGATAGAACTGAAGATTCTAGAGTACGCTTGGTATTTTAAAAGATTACCACATTCGGGAATCGCGCGATTTCATACAATGGATAAGCAACCAAACGGATATTCTGAATATAAAATAATCAACACAACTGTTAAACATAGTTTTGCTAATGATGAATAGTTTCGGCCTACGCAATAACTCATTGCATATAACTGTATTAATCGTTACCTATTATTTCTGATGTACTTTGGGCATGTTCCTATTGGGACTGTTTACCCTTAAGCAAGGAAAACGTGGATGGCCTATATATAGCCCCTCTTCCAGTATCGTAGATACACCAGTGTAAACATGTTATTTTAATAGCCATGATGATAAAAATAAACTGTGATATAATTGCCCTTGAATCCCTCTGGGCACAACTGTGAAATATGAATGATTTTGCTTACGATGGTTTATGTTGATATGAGCGATTAGTAGATCAAATTAATATGTCCCTTAATATATAACAAGTATCTATATTTAATGCGTACAATGTTCCGTATTGTGTCTTCGATGTATACAACTGCTAGCAGGTCCGTTAGTTAAACCGTTGCCTGGTGTTCTCCCTTCAGACGTCGACGACTGTGCAAGTCATCCGTGCAAGAACGGTGCGACGTGTGTCGACGGGATCGACTCATACAGTTGCACCTGCCCAGCTGGTTACGTTGGCAGCATATGTGAGACGGGTAGGTTCCTCTTAATTACATTATTATTAAATCTGGTACAACTGTGAGACAGGAACGCTTTTGTTAAGATGTCGTATGTAGACATGAACGAATCATAATCATCATCGCCATTGTGCAACCGTAGTGTCCCGTGGTTGGGCAAAGGCCTCATTATGTCGTTCCCATATCTGCCTGTCTTGCGCTATCCTCTGCCAGGTGGTGCCCTTTCAATACTCGTCTCGTTCGTCTCTCCACCATCTCGCCGTTCTTCCTCTAGATCGTTCGTAAGGTATCTACGTGGTGATACGCGATCTCCATCGATTATCTAGTTGTCCACTGCCCAGATCCACTTCTGTCTTCTGATTTGTTCTATCACGTCTAAGAACTTTGCTTTCTGTCTCACCGTGTACATACAACTGTTAGCGGTTCAATTTAACGACAACTTTGCCTGATGTTCTTTCTTCAGACGTCGACAACTGTGCAAGTCATCCGTGCATGAACAGTGCGACGTGTGTCGACTGGGTCGACTCGTACAGTTGTACCTGCCCAGCCGGTTACGTTGGCCGCATATGTGAAACGGGTAGGTTCCGTTTGTACTTGTTTTATTGTCAGTTACTTACCCAACTAATACTGTCGGTTTTTCAAACAATTGGAATATACTAATTCTTCTTTCTACGTTCAACAAGTTATTTTCAACCACAACGGATGCCATGACAGTACATCCGATTGAATCAAGTGGCATTCTACCTTGCTACCGTGAAATAAAAATAATAATAACATTTGTTTTGAATGGATTGATGATCCGGTTTCTTAGCTGTTACAAAATGATATAGTTACCTTATAAGAAACTTTGTTCTCATATTTTTTATATTTCGACTGCTTCTCGCAGTCTCCATCAGCAGAATGACGTTACGGGTGTATCACATGACCACTGTCATGTGACACAAGCTGGATAAGGACCGCTGGGAGCACCTGACCGACGTCGCAATTCAATGTATGTTTTCCTCTGTGGTTGTGGAGCACAAACGATCGGTAGTGAGAACACTCCTAAAAGAGCAGAAAGCCTGGTAACAGAAGATGAGAACAAGACCAAAGAGGTGGAGCATATGAAGAAAGTACTGAAAGCGAACGACTACAAACCATGGGAGTTTAACGTCACTATTCCAAGAAGACATAACGCCAGTAGGCTATCTATTGTGATATGCGTGTATGGTTGTTTGTTCGTGACCCCTGTTATACCGGGTCACGCCCCACCCCGGTCGCCCGGTTCTCTCTCGGATTGTTTTGACTGTGACTGTGTGTTGATCGCTATTAAATGGTCAAGTTACACGTTCCTGCTAGTGTCTGTTTGTACGATTGAATGTGCGATTCTTATCACCCTAATGGCGTGGTGGCAGCGGTTCTAACGAACTCACGTAAGGTACCGAACTTTGTACAATAAACTGAATTGCATTGACATTCTAGCCAACTAATAGGCACAAGCAACTGGCGTCAAAACCTAATCTACACCTTATCGCTTGACACCAACTTCACTAAATGTATTGCCACTGATGCCAAATGGGAGAAGAAATGTGCAGCTCAACCACACGGAGGGTTCACTGACGATGACGCCGTCGCCAGGTATGGTCGTACTGCACTTCAACAAGTGTACATGCTCGAACTCATGCTAGGCCTGATAGTGAATTTCTGCCCAGTCATATCACGTAACACTATCGTCAAAAATTCGACTAGTTTATCCGGTATTTGGCAAACGATTCGGCTACACTACGGGTTTCAGTCGACAGGTGCCCATTTTCTCGACTTTGCTGACGTTCATCTCCTAGCTGACGACCATCCTGAAGATCTGTATCAGCACCTAGTGGCCTTCGTTGAAGACAACATGCTCCAACAGGGAAGTGCTATTCTTCACCACGGTGACGTCATAACTTTTGATGAGGAACCGTCACTTGGAAACATGGTCGTTCTTACGTGGTTAGGATTTATACACGCATCGCTTCCAAAGCTCGTGAAGCAACGATACGGCACGGAACTGAAATCTAGAAAACTAGCATCGATTAAGCCTAAGAATTCCCAAGCCCTAGACTCACTACTCGATGAGATCACGTCCGCCGACGATAAAAAGATCATGCGCACAGCTACTGCCAGCTCTCAGAACAGATTCGGGCCGAGAAAGCCATTCGCAAGGAGACAATCATGTCCATCGAGTGTCCCAAGGCGACCTACAAGCACAAAAACATGTCCACTCTGCAAACAGGCTGGCCGCAGCAACGTTCAGCATTTCTTAAGCGAATGCTCACACCTTCCCGAACAAGATCGTCGCTACATGGCCAAGATTCGTCAAGTCACTGACGTCCACGAAGAGGTCTACGAACATGAGAACAGCTACGAGCTCCAACAACACGAGGTCGATGACGAGCCAACAGTAGGCCTCGCAACTTCGAGGCTATAGCTTCGAGGCTATATTTGGCGGAGATAGATCGTAGAAATTGGTGGTGCAGAAAAGTTGATAAACAAGTGGAATTACTGATTATATAAGTATTATTCTTGCCTTAATATCATTCATAAAGTTGCAATAAACATATATTGAGTAGCAGTTGTGCTTAAAGTTAGTTAGTTATAGTATTTTAGAATACCTTAGTATAGTGAGTGATAATAGGGTAACTCACTTAGGCTTCGATAATTTAAAAACAAGATTTAACAAACCTGATTATGTGGTAGAATATATAGGAGATAAAGTAACAACCATCAAACTACTTACATAAGATAATATCTGTGTAAGCCAGTACTTGCTAGATATTTTGATTAGGTAGCATTGTTGTTAAAATTAAGCAAGGGCGATAGTCGGGCGGCGTAACCTAAATAAATAAAGCAGCCTAACGTAACGTAATTGATTGTATTTAAATTAGGTCACTACCGGTAATGTTAGCGTTCGTGTCAGGATAAATAGTTGGCTGTGTAATTGAAATTTGTAACCTAAAGTGTGCTGTAGTACACAGGAAACAGTCTTTATAAAGACTAAGTTAGTTAAGTTATTAAATAAATTCTGATCGGGATATGGCGCCTTGCAAGCGGCAAGTCAAGGCAAAGCGACACTTGGTGTGCGATCACTGCCACAGCTGGGTAGATTTTGCATTGTCCGGCTGTGGGAAGTCATGGGCAGAAACCATGGAGGAAGGATTCACCTTTCAGTGCATTGGGTGTTGGAAGGTGGAGTGTCTGCAGAAGGAGATAGTTAGGTTGACAGATATTGTGAAGGGAATGGAGATGGGAATTAGCAAGGAGGCAGGTCGAATGGAGAGAGACGACAGGGAGAGAGGTGAGAATACTGCAAGACTGAAGGAGAATAGCAGTGGCAAGAAAACTGAGGAAAGGAGATTGAGAGGAGGGAAGGTGATTGGAGGAGAAGAAATTGGAAAATCGACAACAGAAAACGTGACAAGCGTGAAGGTGACAGGGAAGAAAGTGACCGTAGAGAAGGAGGGAGGGAAGATGGGAAGGGAGAGGAGAGAGGAAAACGAGATGGGACGAACGAAGATGGGACGAAAGGAAGTGAGAGAAAATGTGATAGAAGAGAAGTCGATAAAAGGGAAGGTGACAAGAGAAAAAGCGACAGGAAAGAATGGATCGGAAGAGAATGTGACAGGAGAGAAGACGACAGGGGGGAAAGACAACAAGCAGACAGATGCAAACCGAAGAAGGAGCTATTCTAAGGCAGTGATAGAGGGGGCAATGAGGAAAGAGAGGGTGTTTATGGGCGACTCCATTATGAGAAAGACGGACAAGGCACTGAGCGAGGGGAAGGACATCGTTGTTTGTTTACCGGGGGCTAGGATTGAACATGTAACTGACAGGGTAGAGAAGGTATTGGGACATGGCAAGGGGGGGTCTATACTGGTACATGTAGGAACAAATAATGCAGACAGGGAGGGAACAACTGCGATAGTACAGAAGTATAGACAGTTAGTGAGGAAGCTACAGAAGACGAGAGTTGAACAGGTTATTCTGTCAGGAATTTTGCCAGTAATGGGAGGAAGGGGGGCAACGTATAGAAACTGTAAGAGGATGGCGATCAACGTACTAGTTGAGCAGATGTGTGACGAAGAGGGGGTGGGATTCACAGATTTATGGGGATACTTTGTTGGGAGGGAAGATATGTACATGAGAGATGGCCTCCATCTTAGTGGAAAGGGGGCAGCAGTTTTCTCAGAGAACCTGCTGCGATCTGTTGACAGTGGGACAGGTTGTATCTATTTAAACTAGATTCGCAGGGGGGACTCACAGAAAAGCCTGAAAATGGAGGCATAGATAAAGACAGCACAAATAAATCAGCAAATAACAGTGTGGAAAACTCTTCTGAAGCTGGATATAAATGTGTTTGTTTAAATGCAAGGAGTATAGTAAACAAAAGAAATGAACTAAACATTATGGTAGAAGATATTGACCCTCATATAATAGGTATAACCGAATCCTGGACCACCACCGATATATCAGATGCTGAATTGGGACTGACAGGATATGTAATGTTTAGAAAAGATAGAATAGGAAGAAAGGGAGGTGGAGTTATTTTATATATTAAAGAATCTATTCAGGCTTATGAAATAAAATTAGAAAGAGAAGCAGATTGCGAAGAAGCTGTTTGGTGTAACATAGTTACAGGAAACTCAACGTTAACAGTTGGGTTAGTTTATCGAAGTCCAAACATAAGCATAGAAGAGAATGAAAAATACAAAACGCTATAAGGGAAGTAAGCAAACGGGACTGTATTATTATGGGGGATTTTAACCACGGGCATATACAATGGAAATCTCTACAGAGTATGGGGAGTGAGGACCACAAGTTTTTAGTTTTAGTTCAAGATACATTCCTTTCTCAACATGTGCTAGAACCAACCAGGGGTGAGAATGTGTTAGACATAGTTTTGTCCTCACAGAATGAATTAGTTGACAATGTCAAGATATGTGAGCCACTGGGGAGTAGCGATCACAACCAGATACATTTTATCATCAAAGTAAAATCAGAAAGGAATAGTAAAAAGCAGTATAGGAGAAATTTCCACAAAGGAAGGTATAAGGACATGAGGAAATATTTAGCAAAGATAGACTGGAATAACACACTGAAAAATAAGACGGCAACAGAATGCTGGAATGTATTAAAGAGTGAAATTAAGTGCATAGTCGATAAATTTGTACCCTTCAAAAAACAAGGAAAACGGTCCAAAAAGAAACACTTATCGAAAGAAGCCATTAGAAAAATTAAGTATAAACAAATGATGTGGAAGTCATATAGATGTACTGGAAATGATGAAGACTACAACAGTTATAAAGAAGCACTTAACCAAGCTACAGCTGAAATTAGAAATTCAAAGAGAAGCTATGAACAACAATTAGCTAGTAATATAAAACATGACAGCAAGAGTTTTATGCGTATGTTCGAAGCAAACAGAAAGTTCAAGATAAAGTCGGTCCTCTAGAAGATAGTGCTGGAAATATAATATCAGAGGGATTCTTAATGGCAGAAGACCTGAATGAGTACTTTAGTTCAGTGTTTACCAGGGAAGATATTAGTTCACTGCCAGTACCAGAGGCTAAGTTCAAGGGGGCAGATTCAGACTATTTAGGACAATTAATTGTAACCCCGGAAATGGTAGGTAAGAAAATAAGGGCTATGAAGGATAATAAATCACCTGGAGTGGATGGTATTCCACCCAAACTACTATTGGAAATTGTAGAACAAATTAGCATACCGCTTGCAACAGTTTTCAACTTGTCATTAGAAGAGGGAGTGGTTCCTTTAGAATGGAAAGAAGCAAACATTATACCGTTATTCAAAAAAGGTTCGAGAAACAAGTCAGAGAACTATAGACCAGTGAGTTTAACATCAGTGATTTGTAAATTGTTAGAAAGACTAATTAAAGATCACATGGTGGATTTTCTTGTTAAACAAAACTTGATAAACCCATCTCAACATGGTTTTTTTAAAGCGAGGTCATGCTTAACAAATATGTTATGTTTTTTGGAAGACATCACTAAGTGGGTAGATGAGGGATCACCAGTAGATATCGTCTACTTAGATTTTCAAAAAGCTTTCGACAAAGTACCACATCAAAGATTACTGCTTAAACTAAAGGCCCATGGCATAGGAAATTGTATAATAAACTGGATAGAACAATGGTTGATTGACAGAAGACAACGTGTATTAGTTGATGGGGAGGCTTCAAACTGGAAATCAGTATTGAGTGGGGTACCACAGGGATCAGTATTAGGTCCTATATTATTCTTAATATATATCAACGATTTGGATGATGAAATAACAAGCAAGGTGTTGAAATTTGCGATGATACAAAAGTGTTTAGAAGGATTAAAAGTGATGGAGATAGACAGCATTTACAAGATGATCTTGACAGGTTGATCAAATGGTCTGAAAAGTGGCAAATGCTGTTCAATTTTGGGAAATGTAAATGCCTCCACACAGGACATGGGAACGAAGAAGTAGAATATACAATGGGGGGTACTGTACTAAGTACTACTGTAAAAGAAAAGGACTTAGGGTTAACCATTAGTGCTGATATGAAGGTTTCAGAGCAGTGCGGAATTGCAGCTTCAAAGGGAAATCAAATCCTTGGATTAATTAGGCGAAACATAACGTATAAGGAAAAAGAGCTAATAATACCGCTGTACAAAACAATAGTTAGGCCTCATTTAGAATATTGTATTCAAGCGTGGAGGCCATATCGCAGGAAGGACATAGATATGCTAGAAAGAGTGCAGAGGAGAGCAACTAAAATGATACCAAAACTGAGGGATCTTAGTTACGAAATACGCCTAAAAAAATGCGGTTTAACAACACTAGAGACCAGGAGATTGAGAGGAGATCAGATAGAAGTGTTTAAAATATTGAAGGGTTATGAAAATATTGATAGAAATATTTTTTTCTCAGTTAAGAAAGATAGAAGGACTAGAGGACATGAACTTACATTGGCAAAGGAGCAGAGTAGATTGGATATAAGAAAGTTTTCATTTTCACAAAGGACTGTAAATGAATGGAACATATTACCTGCTGATTGTGTGGGTGCTAGTAGCGTGAATATGTTTAAAAATAAAATCGACACATACCTCAGACGGGCGGGATACACATAGATAAAAGGGTCGGACTCTCGATAAGCCAAAGGGCTTCCTTGTCCACCTGCCACCTAGAGTTAATTCTCTGGGTGGCAATCTTGTTAAATCTTGTTAAACTGCACAGCGTATCGACGTACGTCAGTCGCTTTATCTGGACACGTTTTGTGGTCAACACACGGTTCGAGTCACTATCGACAGCGGGACAACAGGCAACATGATTCGTCATTCCACTGCGCTGAGACTAGGTTGTAAAATGAAGAGCTCATCTCAATCTGCATACCAAGCTGATGGGTCGTCTCCTCTAAAGATAGTTGGCGAGACTACCCTGTGCCTCACACGCAAAAACAACAAGTTCTCGTTCTGTGGGTTAGTTGTGCAGAATTTGGTTGTCGAAATGTTAGGCGAGGTTCCATTTATGGAAGTCCACGATGTTGCCATTCGTCCTGCTAAGCAAATCATGACGGTGTCCGATAGCACAACGTACACGTATGGTACAACAGATGCAGCTCTAAACCGACACGCAGTCAGACGTGCTCACGTTCTGCGAGCGCCTCCCACTAGCACAACGGTTTGGCCTGGCGAGTTCGTAGTAAGTAAATCTGCCCGCAGATATTTTTATTGCGGACACCACATTCGCTTTGGAACCACGTTTTGACACCACGGGCAACTAGTTCATGCGAGACAGTTTATTATACCATTTCCTATGCCATGGGTCTTTAGTTTAAGCAGTAATTTTTGATGTGGTACTTTGTCGAAAGCATTTTGAAAATATAAGTAGACGATATCTACTGGTGATCCCTCATCTACCTACTTAGTTATGTCTTCCAAAAAATACAACATATTTGTTAAGCATGACCTCGCTTTAAAAAACCCATGTTGAGATGGGTTTATCAAGTTATGTTTAACAAGAAAATCCACCATGTGATCTTTAATTAGTATTTCTAATAATTTGCAAATCACTGATGTTAAACTCACTGGTCTATAGTTTCTCGAACCGTTTTAAATAACGGTATAATGTTTGCCTCTTTCCATTCTAAAGGAACCATTCCCTCTTCTAATGACTAATTGAAAACTGTTGCAAGCGGTACGCTAATTTGTTCTACAATTTCCAATAGTAGTTTGGGTGGAATCCCATCCACTCCAGGTGATTTATTATCCTTCATAGCCCTTATTTGTTTAGCTACCATTTCCGGGATTACAATAAATTGTCCTAAACAGTCTGAATCTGCCCCCTTGAACTTAACCTCTGGTACTGGCAGTGAACTAACATATTCCCTGGTAATCACTGAACTAAAGTACTCATTTACGTCTTCTGCCATTAAGAATCCCTCTGATATTATATTTCCAGCTTTATCTTCTAGAGGACTGACCTTATCTCGAACTTTCTTTTTGCTTCGAACATACGCATACAAACTCTTCCTGTCGTGTTTTATATTACTAGCTAATTGTTGTTCGTTGCTTCTCTTTGAATTTCTAATTTCAGCTATAGCTTGGTTAAGTGCTTCTTTATAACTGTTGTAGTCTTCATCATTTCCAGTACATCTATATGACTTCCACAACATTTGTTTATACTTAATTTTTCTAATGGCTTCTTTCGATAAGTGTTTCTTTTTGGACCGTTTCCCTTGTTTTTTGAAGGGTACAAATTTATAAACTATGTACTTAATTTCACTCGTTAATATATTCCAGCATTCTGTTGCTGTCTTATTTTTCAGTGTATTATTCCAGTCTATCTTTGCTAAATATTTCCTCATGTCCTTATACCTTCCTTTGTGGAAATTTCTCCTATACTGCTTTTTAGTATTCTTTTCTGATTTTACTTTGATGGTAGAATGTATCTGGTTGTGATCACTACTCCCCAGTGGCTCACATATCTTGACATTGTCAACTAATTCATTCTGTGAGGACAAAACTATGTCTAACACATTCTCACCCCTGGTTGGTTCTAGCTCATGTTGAGAAAGGAAAGTATCTTGAACTAAAACTAAAAACTTGTGGTCCTCACTCCCCATACTCTGTAGAGATTTCCATTGTATATGCCCGTGGTTGAAATCCCCCATCCATAATAATACAGTCCCGTTTGCTTACTTCCCTTATAGCATTTTGTATTTTTTCATTCGCTTCTATGCTTATGTTTGGACTTCGATAAACTAACCCAACTGTTAACGTTGAGTTTCCTGTAACTATGTTACACCAAACAGCTTCTTCGCAATCTGCTTCTCTTTCTAATTTTATTTCATCAGCCTGGATAGATTCTTTAATATATAAAATAACTCCATCTCCCTTTTTTCCTATTCTATCTTTCCTAGACATTACATATCCTGTCAGTCTCAATTCGGCATCTGATATATCGGTTGTGGTCCAGGATTCCGTTATACCTATTATGTGAGGGTCAATATCTTCTATTATAATGTTTAGTTCATTTCTTTTGTTTACTATACTCCTTGCGTTTAAACAAACACATTTATATCCAGCTTCAGAAGAGTTTTCCAGACTGTTCTTTCCTGCTTTATCTGTGCTGTCTTTATTTATGCCTCCAGTTTCAGGCTTTTCTGTGAGTCCCCCTGCGAATCTAGTTTAAATAGATGCAACCTATCCCACTGTCAACAGATCGCAGCAGGTTCTCTGAGAAAACTGCTGCCCCCTTTCCACTAAGATGTGGGCCATCTCTCATGTACATGTCTTCCCTCCCAACAAAGTATCCCCATGAATCTGTGGATCCCACCCCCTCTTCTTCACACATCTGCTCAAATAGTGCGTTGATCGCCATCCTCTTGCAATTTCTATACGTTGCCCCCCTTCTTCCCATTACTGGCAAAATTCCTGACAAAATTATGTGTTCAACTCTGGTCTTCTTTAGCTTCCTCACTAAATGTCTATACTTCTGTACTATCCCAGTTGTTCCCTCCCTGTCTGCATTATTTGTTCCTACATGTACCAGTATAGACCCTCCCTTGCCATGTCCCAATACCTTCTCTACCCTGTCAGTTACATGTTCAATCCTAGCCCCCGGTAGACAAACAACGACGTCCTTCCCCTCGCTCAGTGTCTTGTCCGTCTTTCTCATAATGGATTCGCCCATAAACACCCTCCCTTTCCTCATTGCCCCCTCAACCACTGCCTTAGAGTAGCTCCTTCTTCGGTTTGCATCTGTCTAGTTGTTGTCTTTTCCCCCTGTCGTCTTCTTTCCAGTCACATTCTCTTCCGATCCATTCTTTCCGGTCGCTGTTTCTCTTGTCACCTTTCCATCTGTCGGCGTCTCTTTTATCGAATTCTGTTCTATCACATTTGCTCTCACTTCTTTCTTCCCTTCTTCTTTCCTCCCATCTCATTTTATTCTCTCCTCTCCCGTCCCATCTTCCCTCCCTCCTTCTCTACGGTCACTTTCTCCCCTGTCACCTTCACGCTTGTCATGTTTTCTGTCGTCGATTTTCCAATTTCTTCCCACCCAATCACCTTCACGCCTCTCAATCTCTTTTCCTCAGTTTTCTTGCCACTGCTATTCTCCTTCAGTCTTGCAGTATTTTCACCTCTCTCCCTGTCGTCTCTCTCCATTCGACCTGTCTGCTTTCTAATTCCCATCTCCATTCCCTTCACAATATCTGTCAACCTAACTTTCTCCTTCTGCATACACTCCACCTTCCAACACCCAATGCACTGAAAGGTGAATCCTTCCTCCATGGTTTCTGCCCATGACTTCTCACAGCCGGACAATGCACAATCTATGACCCAGTATGACATTTGTCTTTAATTTTTGTGTTCCGCCAAAACACATAAGCAGGGGAAAGCATAGTATGCAACTGTGAGACAAGTATCCTTCAGATCAACGCTTGATATTATATTTTATTCGTTGTCTGGTAACATGGATAGAAATATTAAAGAAAATAACGTAAATGCATGTAAAGCAATTAAAATAAATAACTGCTATGTATAATAAGAGAAGTAACATTTCTAACGGCAAACTTTTTAATAGTAGAAACAGTGCATAGCTGAACACATCTTCGAGCTCTGTACCAGTCATATAAGTATATTCATGTCATTTGACTGGTTCGTGTTATAACACAGAAGAGAACAGTTACTACTTAATCGCAGTCGGGAGTCCTATCCTTCTGTGCATATATATGCATTGTCAATTCGCATGATATATATCACATAAAATGTCCTGTAAAGTGTCGTGCTCTATCGACAATGTGTGAGGCAAGTCAATGGCACAGTTAACGACGACGTTGCCAGGGTAGGTACCATTTGAGTTACATTATTCATAACAGTTTGAACAAATTACACAGCTAGTGATAGAACTGAAGATTCTAGAGTATGCTTGGTATTTTAAAAGATTACCACATTCGGGAATTGCGCGATTTCATACAACGGATAAGCAACCAAACGGATATTCTGAATGGAAAATAATCAACACAACTGTTAAACATAGTTTTGCTAATGATGAATAGTTTCGGCCTACGCAATAACTCATTGCATATAACTGTATTAATCGTTAACTATTATTTTTGATGTACTTTGGGTATTTCCCTATTGGGACTGTTTACCCTTAAGCAAGGAAAGCGTGGATGGCCTATATATAGCCCCTCTTCCAATATCGTAGATACACCAGTGAAAACATGTTATTTTAATAGCCATGATGATAAAAATAAACTGTGTATAATTGCCCTTGAATCCCTTTGGGCACAACTGTGAAATATGAATGCTTTTGCTTACGATGGTTTATGTTGATATGAGCGATTAGTAGATCAAATTAATATGTCGCTTAATATATAACAAGTATCTATATTTAATGCGTACAATGTTCCGTATTGTGTCTTCGATGTATACAACTGCTAGCAGGTCCGTAAGTTAAACCGTTGCCTGGTGTTCTTCCTTCAGACGTCGACGACTGTGCAAGTCGTCCGTGCAAGAACGGTGCGACGTGTGTCGACGGGATCGACTCATACAGTTGCACCTGCCCAGCTGGTTACGTTGGCAGCATATGTGAGACTGGTAGGTTCCTCATAATTACATTATTATTAAATCTGGTACAACTGTGAGACAGGAACGCTTTTGTAAAGATGTCGTGTGAATCATAATCATCATCGCCATTGTGCAACCGTAGTGTCCCGTGGTTGAGCAAAGGCCTCATTATGTCGTTTCCATATCTGCCTGTATTGCGCTATCCTCTGCCAGGTGGTGCCCTTCCTATACTCGTCTCGTTCGTCTCTCCACCGTCTCGCCGGTCTTCCTCTAGATCGTTCGTAAGATATCTACGTGGTGATACGCGTTGTCCATCGATTATCTAGTTGTCCACTGATGTGCCCTGGCCAGGTCCACTTCTGTCTTCTGATTTGTTCTATCACGTCTATGAACTTTGTTTTCTGTCTTACCGTGTACATACAACTGTTTGAACTGCGGTTCAATTGAAAGACAACTTTGCCTGATGTTCTTTCTTCAGACGTCGACAACTGTGCAAGTCACCCGTGCATGAACAGTGCGACGTGTGTCGACGGGGTCGACTCGTACAGTTGCACCTGCACAGCCGGTTACGTTGGCCGCAGGTGTGAAACGGGTAGGTTCCGTTTGTACTTGTTTTATTGTCAGTTACTTACCCAACTAATACTGTCGGTTTTTCAAACAATTGGAATATACTAATTCTTCTTTCTACGTTCAACAAGTTATTTTCAACCACAACGGATGCCATGACAGTACATCCGATCGCATCAAGTGGCATTCTACCTTGCTACCGTGAAATAAAAATAATAATAACATTTTTCTTGAATGGATTGATGATCCGGTTTCTTAGCTGTTACAATATGATATAATTACCTTATAAGATTATACTTTTTTCTCATCTTTTTAACATTTCGACTGCTTCTCGCAGTCTCCATCAGCAGAATGACGTTACGGGTGTATCACATGACCACTGTCATGTGACACAAGCTGGATAAGGACCGCTGGGAGCACCTGACCGACGTCGCAATTCAATGTATGTTTTCCTCTGTGGTTGTGGAGCACAAACGATCGGTAGTGAGAACACTCCTAAAAGAGCAGAAAGCCTGATAACAGAAGATAAGAACAAGACCAAAGAGGTGAAGCATATGAAGAAAGTACTGAAAGCGAACGACTACAAACCATGGGAGTTTAACGTCACCAATCCAAGAAGACATAACGCCAATAGGCTATCTATTGTGATATGCGTCTATGGTTGTTTGTTCGTGACCCCTGTTATACCGGGTCACGCCCCAACCCGGTCGCCCGGCTCTCTCTCTCTCGGATTGTTTTGACTGTGACTGTGTGTTGATCGCTATTAAATGTTCAAGTTACACGTTCCTGCTAGTGTCTGTTTGTACGATTGAATGTGCGATTCTTATCACCCTAATGGCGTGGTGGCAGCGGTTCTAACGAACTCACGTAAGGTACCGAACTTTGTACAATAAACTGAATTGCATTGACATTCTATCCAACTAATAGGCACAAGACGGAGGCTTTGTCTCACTAGCAAGTCTTAGTAACTACTTGCAACATGACCAACATACAACATGTACCGAGGCAGTGCCTGTTTGTACGATTGAATGTGCGATTCGTATCACCTTAATGGCGTAAGGAGAAGAACACCACAGAAACCAGTAGAAGAAAACACACCACAGGCCTACCCTACATAAAAAAAACTGTCAGAACAATTGGCAAGGATTTTCAAGTTATGTGACATACCAGTGTACCACAAACCTATCAACATCCTGAGATCACTACTGGTGCACCCGAAGGACATGGTGGAAAAGGCAGCAGAGTGTGGTGTGGCATATGACATTCAATGGCCAAAATGTGACTAGCACTACATAGAGGAAACAGCAAGAGCACTTGGCACAAAAAAAAAAAAAACATATGTCATGTCGCAACTCCTACTAGCTACAAGTAAACATAAACTGAACACAGGCCATCAGTGTTCATTGAAAGACGTAACAATTTTAGACCGCGAGGAGAACTGCCACGGAAGAAAGATGAAGGAGGCAATCAACATCCACAGAGGAACACTTACATTGAATCGCAACGTCGGTTAGGAGCTCCCAGCAGTCCTTCTCCAGCTTGCGTCACATGACAATGGTCATGCGACACACCCGTAACGTCAACCTGCCGATGAAGACTGCGAGAAGCAGTCGAACAATTCAAAAGAAGAGAAAACAGTTTCTTGTGGGGTAAATTATAGTTGTTATTATTATTATTATTATTACTATTATTATAACTATATACTAGATCTCTTCATAAATCTGTAATGCTATTATAAGTTAAACAGTGCCGTATTGTTTATGTAATTATAATGTCATATTTGTGTTTAATTTTGGTGTTGCGACAATACACTTAAAAGTAGATAATTACTGGGCGACAAATGTTTGCCTCTTTGGTCACCAATCTCAGACGGTAGATACGTGTAAACTGGTAAAGCAACTAATCATGTACGACTAATTTCGTCAGACACCGATGACTGCCTCAGCAACCCCTGCACTCACGGAGCGACTTGTGTCGATGCTGTCAATTCGTACACGTGCACGTGTGTTCTAGGTTACACGGGATACGACTGTGAGATAGGTATGCTTCAGATCACCTCCTGATATTGTGTTTTGTTCATAATATGTTAAACGGAATATAATTATTGAAACAAATAACGTCCATGCGTGTAATATAAACCGCTGTAGATCATGAGGAAATCAAGATTGAACGGCAGGATATATAACAAGCAGTATTGCGCAGTGTTTAACATACATCATTGGTAATTAAATTTACTAGATTGTATAAATGATAATCAACAGTATGTTAATGCGTGTTGTGTAAAACGTAACATGTTATTTTGCCTGGGATTCTTTCTTCAGATGTCGATGAATGTGGAAGTGACCCGTGTAAGAACGGTGCGACGTGTGTCGACGGGGTCGACTTGTACAATTGCACTTGCCCAGCTGGTTACGTTGGCAGCAGGTGTGACAATGGTAAGGTTCAATAGATACGTATTACCAGTACCGTCCATGTAATATCTTTCGCAAGAGACCCTATAAGCCAGTGGTCCTTTCCATTTGGTTTCTATGTCAGGGGAAATAAAATATCCCACACAGGGAAATAGATTAAATCTGCTGTGGTCTCTGGTGAGCAAGAATCTTATTCTCTAACCTCCCATTGGCGTTAATGTCCAGAAATTAAACCTGCCAATTAATAATAGAAAGGAAATATGTATTTTGTAAATGGAATTGTTGGTATTTCTAACAATTAATGGACGTTTGGTGATCATGCGATTTTACTAATTAACTAACGACTATATTTCAATTTTGCCAATGCGTAACCAGCTGACTCTCAAATTAATAACTAATTTGGTAAATTATAAACGCGTTCGTGTTTGTGTTTTCAACAGTAACATATAGACTGCAAATATGGAATTATTCAAAATATATAAAATTTACTGTCTTAGATATTACGATAGATTTAATTAAATTTGTAATTGTTACGGAACGGTAAAATATATTTAAGTTTGAATGTGTTAATGGGTTTCAGTTTTTTGTTCAAATATAGTTGCTTCTTAAGTATGAATACAGTAAAATGCTACGTTTAATATTGATATTGGGGAAAGTGCCCAAAAACCTACTATACCTTTCTACTTTCTCTCTTTCCATGTGAAATGTTGGCATTTATAATATGTATATTACTTGTAAATAAATAATTAACATGAATTGAAAGAAAATAAATATTACTTACAACATGCTTCTGCTTATTACTTCTATATTATTTTATTGTAGTACGTTTTTATTGTCGTCTAAGAAAATAATCATATGCTCATTTAAACGGATATGCCGACACCTTTAACTTCTACAGACACAGATGAGTGCCTCAGCAACCCTTGCTATCACGGCGCGATGTGTATCGATGACGTGAATTCGTACATGTGCAGGTGTTTACAAGGTTACACCGGATACAACTGCGAGACAGGTATGGTTCAGTTGGCTCTTCCGGAGGGTTTGAATTATGCTGCACCCTAGATACAACGTATTTTGATCGTTGTTTTTATTTAGGTCTTCCCATGTAATTATCAATATAATCGTTATAATTGTGGTGTATACTTTGTTGTATTGAATGGCTGTTCCGAAGTAGCTGAAATAGACAGTAAATAAATATACTCAATCATGTTATTACTTCACTAAACGACCTATGAGAGAATATATATCGCCTACGCTCTAAATGTTTCGCTATCTGGAATATCGTGATATGTTAAACAACGACAATGTTTTCTAACAGAGTCACCTCAATCATTTCAGTTTTAAAAGACGCACAGTTGCTACAGGGAAAATGTTAATTTTAAACCTGAATCCTCCTCCTTTTATAATGTGTCTACACTAAGATATTTTCTGACATTTGTATGTGTTGCTGCGGGAAGTACCACAACAACTGAAACTATTCCGTTGGCATGTGGTGGCAAAACACTTTCAAAGTTTGGTGCAAACACACTCATGCACAATGTGTGATGCTACTAAATTGTTCGTCCAAAATGGAACGGAGTTTCTCACTGAACGTTCGATCCATTGCCATAAGGGGTATACAGTTGGTTGTGCCTCTAAACAATGCAGCCACATGGTTTCAGGTAGTTAGCACGCTTTGCGTGTTTCTCACCTGCATATTTGCATGGTGATCGTTTGGCTTGGTCAGTTGTTCTTCTCTGAAAGACATCATATGTTAAGTTCACATTCTTGGATTGGCTCATTCTCCGTACGCTCATTCTCGGTACGCCGCGGCTTTACCATTCACCCAGTGTTCCTCAATTACAACAACATATTCGTCACGTTTACCAGTGATACTCCTGAACGCATAATGTAGACAACAAATTAGAACAGTCATTGGTGGCTGCGAAAAGTATCCTTCTTCTATTCCTTAAGACCTGCACAGACACATCTACGATAGCTTCTTGTCAAGGGTGTCAAACCTTTTACAGCATACCAAGTTTATTTTTGTTCAAAACGTTGTATGTGCTTTTGGGATACCGAATGCGTTGTTTGCTGACTGATAATGTGTATTAATTTAGATGACAAAACGTTATTATAGATGAAATGTTGAAACTCGATAAACCAATAATGGTTTCCGTGTGCCTTTGCTACCTGGGTGTTTCGTTTTTAATGACAATCCTATTTGATGTTAACAAATATTAACTTAATCTGATAGCGGCAATCCCTTTCATTTCGTCAGACACTGATGAATGCCTCAACAACCCCTGCATTCACGGAGCGACTTGTATCGATGGTGTCAATTCGTACACGTGCACGTGTGTACACGGTTACACAGGACACGACTGTGAGACAGGTATGCTCCAGCTTACAATGATGTGCTGTGCTTATCCAGGATCTTTTAACATGACTAAAAACTACCATAATTAAGATAATATCGTTTCTACATAACGTATGCGTGTGATATTGTAATTTAAACACTTGTATTATCAGGAATACATTATAGTTCGGCACGAGATATGTGAGACAGGTATTGTTCAGTGGTGTTGTAATAAACCCGATGGCAACATATTTAGCGAGGAAAAGTATTTTACTGAACATTGCACATGGGTGTGTTGCATAAGGTTGTTCTAACATATCCTGTGGTGTATGTGTTGAGTGATTTGTGATATTGTGGCGGCGCGGACGAATACATAACACGTGACATGGCAACCGACTTGCTAACCCCCTTCAATCCACGAGATACCGCCACAGGCACTACACTGCATCTCCTCCAACCTAAGATTAAGCTTCTAGCTGTAATCAAATCAATGACCTTCCTAGCTAAACGTAACGGGAAAAGACGTAATTACAATGTCTTCTGACAAAACACTCGACGCTCTACTATTGTAAGATTAATGCGCAAATTAAATTGTTTTCATACTTTGCATTCATATGTTTGTGCTAACACAGGGCACATTATCTCAAATCATTATATAGAATCCAAGGTGGGTGTTAAATCACATGCTATCATGTCCATGTACCACGACTTCTCGATATTTCTTCATATGCTATTTGTAAACAGTCGCAACAGTAATTAAATGAACGAATTATGAACTGTCCGTCCAAATTAGAACGTTTCAACCAGTGACGTTTCATCCAGTGACGAAGTCCTAGAGATATTCGGGCTTCTTTCGCTCGACACGAGAACGCGGAGAATAGTTCGGTTCGGCTATTGCGTCTCCACGGTCATCTGTTTCAGTAGGTTGATTGTTCACTTCTTGCGCCTGAGTGTCACTAATTGGAGTTGGTAGTTGAGGAATTCTTTTCATAAAACATGAATTTCGAGTGACTTCGTGACCATCAGTCTGAGGCTGTGCTGTGATCATCGGCCCTCTCATTTCCACAACTTTGTAAGATTCCGGGTTGAACCTAGATATGATTTTGAGTGATTGACGCCATTTTACGAGAACGTTATTTGCGATTTGCATATTTCGTGGGCGAGCGCGTCTTATGCGGTCTGCGTAGTGCTTCTGTTGCTGCTTTGCATGGAAATCTCGCTTTCGCAGCACGGTGTCATCGTGCATGTCGCTGATTTCTGGCAGTTTCATTCTTAGTGGACAACTGAAAAACAGCTCTGCTGGCGAGCGTCCGGTAATGCTGCGTGGAGTAGTGTTGTGCTCTGTAATTGCGAAGAAAACGATGCAACTATTGTTTTCATGATCTTCCTTCTACTGTCGCAACTTACACAACTTTGTTTATGTTTCTCATGAAATACTCAACCTCGGAGTTGGCTCTAGGCCAAAGAGGAGTAATTCGTCTACGATGAAATCCCAAGTATTCCGCAAACTCGCGAAATTGGTAGCTGTTAAACGGTGGACCGTTATCCTTTTTCTTTACGTCCGGTAATCCAAACATGCTAAATATGGAATTAAGGACTATAATCACGGTTGCAGCATTTGTAGACTTTACTACATGGGTCATATGATAATACATGATAGTATTCTTCCATCACTATCAATATGTATTCACTCTTCAGACCATATGGGCCTTTGAAATTCAGGACTGCAGCTATTCCCACTGGACTAGCATCTGTATAAATTTCAATGTCATTATTCAAGTTGAAGTATGCCATCGTTGTTTCACTTGTTAGGTGTGCTTTGAGCTTTTGCAAAGCTTTCTCTTCTGCATTTTCCCAACCCCAGCTGACATATGTATTAGTTAGCACACGATGCGGATGCGTAATAGTCTCAAAATCAGGTATGAAGCGAGACGTGTAGGTTGCAAGACCTAGCAAACTGCGTACTTCGTTTGCATATGTGAATGGTCCTACCTTGTGCAATGCGTCAACCTTCTTTGAGGATGCAGATATACTGTCTGCTGAGATGACGTGACCGAAATACTCGATGCTTCTTTAGTTAAAAGCACACTTTGCGCTGTGAGATTTCTTTCTTTAAGGCATTGCGGCATTAGTTCAAGACTTCTATCGTGTTCACCTGTGCTACCAAACACGATGATGTCATCAGAAATGTTCCGAGTGCCCGGTATTCCATCGATCACTTGTGAAATTGTGTCTTGGAAGATCTCAGCACAGTTTATTCCGAAGAACAAATGCTTTTACCGTCAAACGCCGACGTGCGTCGTGAATGTTGTTATTTGACGAGATTATTGGTGATATCCAGAAAGCAGGTCGATCTTGGAAAACACTGCGGCGCCACTTAAGTCGAGGACAAGGTCATTTATCGTTGGGGTGATGTGTTGTGTTCGCTGGATTGTTTGATCTGGAAGCAATCCATCGAACAGCTGATGGAAAGGAATTCTGCGATGAGGCTGACCTACCGGCTGGACGTTTAGATCTATGTGCAATTTACTGAGTGACATTTCAGTTTACCGACTCCATTGATCAAGCCTGGGAATGTGTATGTCATTGGGTTGACACTGTTGACAACTTGAGTGTTCGACACTTGTAGCAAACCAAGTTCTTTTGCCGTCTGACCACTGATAAAATTGCCATGATTTCCTCTCACAATGATGATGGTTGATGGGACCATTTTGCCTGACATTTCTATCAAGCCAGTGAATTGCCCTAGAGTGTGAACTGATCCTGCGTTGCCGTACAGTTTGCTTTTATATTTAAACACTTTAATGTTATTCTTCGTTGCATTATAAGTTGTCTCTTCAACAATGCCTATGCAAGACCCACTATCTACCATCATGACGACGTCTTTCCCATTGATTTAGACGACAGTTTTGGGCTGCTATGCCTTGTCTGTAGCGTTGTCCACAAAGAAAACATAGTCTGCGACATGATCAGTGCCAGATGTGTTGCTTTCTACAACCTGACTGAGTTTGCCAGGCCGACTGTATGACCGATGTTTAACATGCCTATTTTGCCTTCGATCGCTTGGCGCTCGATTGTGTGGCGCCCTCTTGTGCATTGTTTGGTTGCTATTTGATCTATGTTTTGATTGACACACACGCTCAAAATTACTACATTTTGCACAGTAATTACAGCGCTGAGGTTTGATTGGACACTCTATTCTTTGCGGATACATTCCGTCACAGTAAAGACATTTCCGTTCTGGTTGTTGCTGGTTTTGTTATTTACAAGTAAGCTTGTTGACGAGCTGTTGATACATGGCGTAGAAACGCGTCCCCTTGGTGGTGGATGGGAAAGCCCTCTCTCGGGGGGTTGCACGTGAATAATGCAGAATAGCGTGCCGTGGACTAACATACCATAGGAGAATGGAAAACTCTAACTTTAAAACCGGGTAGATTAGACTCGTAAGTCCGGAGGACAATTAATCTAGGAGACGGAAAGCTCTGATTTAAAACCTGGGCAGTTGGGGCTCATCAGCCTTGAAAGGCAGCTCAATTAGGAGAAGGAAAACTCCGATTTTAAACCTCCGCTGCCTTGCAGCTATACCCACCTATAAGAATAGCTTCGGGAGTAAACCCTTAGGAATAATCTGGAGTTGGAGTCCCAAAGGCAGTTCGACGTTGACATTAGCGTTCTTATCGCAACTCCTGTGACGCCGCTGGTGCCAAATTGTATCGGTTCTTGTCGTTCCTTTGAATCAATTAGCTGCGTAGAGAAGGGGAACCCGTTGCATGGGCAACGGCTCGTTCTTCATATTATCTTGCCAACGCTTGCGCCCTGGAGAGGACACTCCAGCTTCGCCTCACAGAGTTGACACAACACGGGAAGCAGCAGTCACCGATTATTTCCGACGCTGTCCCAGACGCAACAACACCAACTAGTGCGCATCATCCATGGTCGACTTCTCACCGGTAGAGGACTACTATTGTTGACGCAGCTGGTACATGTTTGGTTATCCTGTGCCCGAATGCTGGCTGACGTCTAGATGTTTCTAAACCTCTACCAAAGTCAAGCAGTTCTTTTAACCTCATTGCTGGCTTACGAAGCGATTCCTCCGGCATAGCGTCGGACACACACACCCTTGCAATGTAGTGGGTGGATTTCTTTATCTGTGTCGTGAAACCTATAGTTCGTTGAGAAAGAGAGTGAGTGAGTGAGAGAGAGAGAGAGAGAGAGAGAGAGAGAGAGAGAGAGAGAGAGAGAGAGAGAGAGAGAGAGAGAGAGAGAGAGAGAGAGAGAGAGAGAGAGAGAGAGGGAGGGAGGTAGAGATGGAGAGAGACAGGGAGACAGAGATACAGAGAGACAGAGAGACAAAGAGACAGCGAGACAGAGAGACAGAGATACAGAGAGACAGTGAGACATAGAGACATAGAGACATAGAGACATAGAGACATAGAGACATAGAGACACAGAGACAGAGAGACAGAGATACAGAGAGACAGAAAAACAGAGAGACAGAGAGACAGAGAGACAGAGAGACAGAGAGACAGAGAGACAGAGAGACAGAGAGACAGAGAGACAGAGAGACAGAGAGACAGAGAGAGATACAGAGAGACAGAGAGACAGAGAGACAGTGAGATTGAAAGCAATCTGCAGGCATATACTTCAATAGTTTCATTTTGTTCTTGCCTGGTTTTTTGAAATTCGAAGATAACGTATTGTTCATGTACTAGCGGGGCATAGTACTCAGTCAGCTTATGTTTGCACGTTTCATAGTCTTCGCCGTCAGCTTTTAAAGTGTCTTTTTTCGCCGGCAACATGTAACAACTGAGGTTTTTGCGATTGTCATTGGTAACGTTCATTGTTACCATGTAATTTTCGAACCGACTTCCCCATTTTTGCCACCTGGGACTTGTGGTGTGTGTATCTGAGTCCGGATCGAACGGTGCGCATATTGAGAAGTTCATTGACGCCATCTTACGGCTTCCCTTGTTTACTAGCATACAAACTTCAGTTTTTACTGGACACGTGATGTCACTGCCACGCTACGCCTACAGTATCTTTGCTGCAGCGTGAGTTTTTCGCCAAAATTGTCACGCCACTAAACGCAGAACTTCGTCGTACTTGTCACCACGAGATTCTCTGGTTCTTCCTCATTCTAGATATTCCATGTTCATTACAATAATAACAATATATATATATATAAAGTAATATTATTTAAAGCAATAAAATGTACATACTAAATATATAAACACTTATCTAAATAAGTTAAATAGTTGTTACAGAATAGAATAAGTTTAAAAAAAAAAATAATAGCTAAAGGTAGTCATTACCATGTTCATCGTATTCTCCCTTTAGCATTAAGATGTTCAGAGTATCCCTTGTCGTAACTCGCAACCTCACGTATTATATTCATAATAAGTGTGTAGCGTGGTATTTTTTAGACCATGTTTTATTATGTGTTGATAATGTCTAAAGACGGCCTTTGGGCCAGTTAACGACAACGTTGCCTGGTGTTCTTCCTTCAGACGTCGATGACTGTGCAAGTCGTCCGTGCATAAACGGTGCGACGTGTGTCGACGGGATCGACTCGTACAGTTGCACCTGCCCAGCTGGTTACGTTGGCAGTAGGTGTGAGACGGGTAGGTTCCTTTTTAGTTATTGTCGGTGTCTTTTACAACAGCAACGGTTTGTATTTCCAACAGTTAGTGCACATTATAAAAGTGCGATATTTTTAATATGGCTAGCAACGATAATAAGAATTGTTTGAATGCGTAATCACATAACTGTTTCAATGGTATTACTAACTAGCAAATGCTGTCGTATTTCTGTTTTACCACATTTATCGGTATGGTAAACCGTTGAAATAATGACAAGTTGGTCCAGTTCTGCTCACTATGACCACAACATTATGTAGTTCAAGTGGTGAAGTATATGCTGGCCTTATCAAGTAACCATGTAATCGTGTAGACAATAGTAACAATGTCATAATAATATAATTATTATTTTCTACAGACGCGGATGAATGTCTCAGCAAACCTTGCTATCACGGATCGAATTGTATTGATGGAGTAAATTTGTACAGTTGCGTGTGCTTGAAAGGTTACGCTGGATACAACTGCGAGACAGGTATGCTTCAGTTTACTGTTGCCTATAAGAACAATAATAAACGTTAATGTCTTATAATGCGCTGGCTGGATCCGATTTTCGGTCTGTTCAATACGCTTTAGTAAAACTTCAAAATGTAATTATCAGGTTAATCCGTGAAAACAATCTACAACACCTACAGAGCTGTAATAAAAGTCGCAGTGGTGTCTGTCAGAGGAGACCGTTCCCAAATACGGGTGCCACATTGGGGGGGGGGGGGTCTTCGAAAGACTTGTGGATAGCAAATCCCACAATTTGAGCTCGGGGAGCATCAGTGTTGACACTCAACGAGAAGTTCTAATATGTAGGGCAGTGGAACTCCGTGGAGTGCCGTGAACGTGATCGCAGATATTTCAGAAAGTGGAATAGTGTTCTGAATGCAGTGTACTCGGTGTAGCTGGCACTTGTTAATGTCAAACAGCAGCGAGTTACACCAATCCAATCGGGCAAGAACCAAAACTATTGTAATTTTGTTCACATTCCGGTCTTAGCAGCGCCTCCGATCCCATGTATATACATTCTAGCATCAGTCGTTGTGTGTAACTAGGAACGAGCTATGAGAAAGGCATTACTCAGCAGTGTTTTGACAAATGTCATTGTTAATATCTTTTTCCGAGAAAAGGCATTTATTTATCAAAACAGCCACCATTTTTCCCAGACCTAAATCACACCCCACAAAGTTTATTGAAAGACAAAATACACGTTTGAATAAGGATTCCTAAGAAATTCCAAGCTGTGTCGATCTGGTCAGTTAATGTTGCCTGGTGTTCTTCCTTCAGACGTCGACGACTGTGCGAGTCGTCCGTGCATGAACGGTGCGACGTGTATCGATGGGGTCGACTCGTACAATTGCACCTGCCCAGCTGGTTACGTTGGCCGCAGATGTGAGACGGGTAAGTTCCATTTTATAGTTGCGTTATTTTCAATGTCTTTGCCAATCTGCTCGGTTGGTACTTAAAAAGGTAAGTTCTTATTTAGCGCTGTATCCAGTCCTCAGGAGAGCTCGAAGCGCTTTGCACTTTACTCCCTGGCAGACCTGTTCAATCGAACACCATCTCGGCTTCTCTGGAAAGCATTCAGCCACGCTGCAATAAATAAGGATTCGAACCCGGGTTCTCTTGGTCGAGATTCCGAAGCTCTAGCCACTGCACCACTGTGCTCCTAAACAATCATACCACATTTTGGGGAAGTATTGTATTTTATACTAATTAAATTACCTTAATTTACAACCCTATTATATGCCGATTACACAGTCAGCTAATGTTTACGATTGATAACTAATTAACTAATCAATGTCTCTAATTTCTTCAGACACCGATGACTGCCTCAGCAACCCCTGCACTCACGGCGCGACTTGTATCGATGCTGTAAACTCCTACAGTTGCACGTGTATACAAGGTTACACCGGGTACAACTGTGAGACTGGTACGGTTAATTATTTTAGTCCTGCGGCTGTCATGAATATTGTGAATTATGTTGCACCATTTCTTCCACGTTATGTTTCTCCACGTTGTCTTTCTTGAAAGCGTCAGCACAATTTATCTCTAGCTATTAGTAACTGGTTGTTATCAAATGGTTTCAGAACATAACTAAAATAGTTAAAATCGCAACAACATTATGGGTTGTCAGTCAGTCAAGCCAGTTATGCAAAGCATCATCGGTAAGATAGTGTGTGCCACAGTTTTTTTAATGAAAAAAACTCCAAACGTTTACTGCGACAGGTCACAGTTTAAAATAATGTTGATGGATGTTTTCGTCAACATTTTATTGCGAAGTTGACATAACGATGACAAATGCATGTGTAGAAATGTATTTTACAGGTCATGTCTTTATATATGTGAGATTCATGGCTGTTAAACGTTCACGTGCGAATGCGCTGTTGATTCTTTTTTGCCGCCGCGTCGCCGTAACGTCACTTTATTGTAACTATACATTCCAAATGTCTGGAGGCCCCCCTTGATCCGCCTAAGCACATGTTCAATTCGTCGTAATTAATGTGACCGTCTATTTACATGAAACCGATTGTGTTCTTGCTTTCAAACAGATTTTGATAGCTCTTGCAAACGCATTGCATTGATGAATGCTAGATTATCTGACGTCTAATATACATTAGCAAACTTGATAACGTACAAAGCATATCAAATAATTTGTTTAGGTTTGTTCATTGAAAACAAAACCAGGACGAAATCGTTTTACAGTTGCATCTACACTGTATCACTTCAACATTACTGATTTCATACAGAGAATAATATCGAAGCCTAAATAACAACTCCGTTATTCATCTATGACGGTTTTATATATACGTGTGATCGCTTCAGACATTGATGAATGCCTCAACAACCCCTGCACTCACGGAGCGACTTGTATCGATGGTGTCAATTCGTACACGTGCACGTGTGTACACGGTTACACGGGACACGACTGTGAGACAGGTATACGGTTGAATGTATTTCCTTGAATATACTTGCTATTGCTTTTGGGGGGAATTTGACTATATCTACATTCGATTGAACATTACATTACCTTCGTGAAAATTTAATAATAACACATGTTACGATAAGTGCGTTCTAACTGGTGATCACTTTTTATATTGACCAACACGTTCGTCTTGATGCGCCACTGAGCATTGTTTCCAATGATTTAGGTCCAACAGCCTTATTGTTATTTACTGTATATTACAATGTCAGACTATATTTGATATGTTTTTATTTATTGTCATGTGTATATCTATGGACGAGTACTTGTAGTTAGAACAAACAGGTTTTCATACAAACAACATCTTCTTGGGTGAAATCCGTATGTTTGCCTTAAAAGTTAATACAAATCCATATTACGTTCGTCATTGATTATATGGCATAGAGCATTCATACACTCGGGTATCGCCAACTACTTGGCTTCAAAATATGATACACATCAAACAACATCTTCGGCGACGTTTTTAAATTTTGCCTAGCACCATGTTATTTTCACTACGACAGTTAAGTTTCGTATTCAAATTGACACTAATACATTTATAACATAAAATAGTACTTTAGTACAAACATAAATCCACATATAAACTGGATACGACCGTGTTCCTGTTACATCCCAAGTATCCGTATTTTGTAAGCGAAATTCGGTTTTCATACCTCTGGTGGTCATTACTGATAACAATTTCAATCTACTTTCATCTTCAGACTTGGACGAGTGTGAGAGCAACCCATGCTTGAATGGAGGGACGTGTACAGACGGTGTCAACTCGTACCGCTGTCACTGCCCCACAGGTTACACTGGCGATATGTGCGAGACAGGTAATATGAACAATTCGAAGTAAACACAGTTTAATGAATAATTTGTGCAGAAAATGTGAACAAACGTTCCTTTACGAAACAAACAGGCACTAGTTATTACCGAAGTAGTATTTGTATTAAAAAAAGTAATCAAGCAAAAACCGCGTAGTGTTGTGCCAGTATTTTGTATCATGAATAAACTACATACACGTGTATGTGCTTATTCAATGTAAGGATAAATATTCAACACGCTGTAACTAGTAACACACACATACAATAATATAATATACACACAATCACCCATCATGTGTTCATGTCCAGTGTCATGTGTATATATTTATATTAAGGGTAATTCCTGAAACTAACACAAGAAGTAATACTAGTGTACGACCTTTGCAGTGTTACGGCGGTGTCTGAGTAATCCCTGTACGAATGGGGCAACGTGTGTCGACAAGTATAACTCCTACACCTGCATCTGCGTGCCAGGCTACACGGGACTCAACTGTGAGACAGGTTAGTCTCTGTGTCACTATCTTCGCATGACTACGGCATTAAGACTATTCCAGGCTTAACATAACGTAACAGAAATAGCCAATCATACTCTGTTATGGTATATTTTGTGAGGTGTTACTTATTTCAACCTTTAAAGCATCGGAATAAGGGACATAAACTGTGTACATGGTGCTCCGTTTTGTATCCAATTAGTGGGATAATTGCGATCACATATGTTAACAGTATAAGGTTGATATGGTATAGTTATGGCAGAGCTTTGCACATATCATTATGCCGGAATCGTATGTGCAGATATTAAACAATTAATGTCACCGTTGTTTCTATTCCGTCATAAGTTCTGATATTTCAGGAAACGTCCTTTACACAAATTAACATCATTTGATCGTATCTGGTAAGGACCAAGTTCGATGAGCATATGACACTGAAATGAATGGTTGATGTTTATTACAGACAAAGACGAATGTGCAAGCAACCCTTGTCAAAACTGGGGCACCTGTCACAACGAAATAAATGCATTTTACTGCAGCTGCATCACTGATCTCTTCTCTGGATCAATGTGTGAAACTCGTAAGTCAAGTGTTAATACCCGAAAGAACTGTTGTTTATGCATCCGTTCTTTTAACAACAAAGACAAATACAGAATATTATTATAGTTTATGACCGCATGTTGTGTTCAGTCGTCCAGCAAAGTAATGACAACTTACTTTTTATCACCATCTTAATCTTTATCGGTTTATCGTGTCTATTCAGTATCATATGGTTGCATTTCTCATAGCGTGACATACGCCTAAGGTATCTTGCTCACACAATTGCTCTTTAGTTTAACACCTATGCATGTAAACATGAAATATTATTCCGGCTCCCTCATCAGGTTATTGGATACTCATTTTGCTGTCAGAAAGATATTACAAAGTTTGCACGTAGAAATATATTTATATAAAAGACTTATCATTGCAAACAATTGCATGCATGTATACCCATTAAGATAAATTGCATAGCTATATCACATTTCTGAAATAATAAAAATAATTACGAAATCTACTTATTTCCAGCAATTCGATACAGCCACTATCAATATGGTCAATCCCAAGGTGACGTCAGCGTACACAACATCGGGTTGCACTGCGACGCGAGCGAGAAAACGTGCGCAAACGATTTTTTGCAGATTCCAAACGTTCAGATATTCAACAGCCGATATAAGAGACTGAAGGCAAGTGAGCGTTCTTGGTCGGATGGACTAGTTTACGTAGGATTATTTTGCTGCCCGATAAGATGTATATTAGGGCGATTGTCCAGAATTGACTTAGACCATGATTAAATAAAAGTTCACTATACAAACGTTGCACTGTGTCTAACGTAAATTCGTAGCGTTAATGACATTACATTTGTACTGAGAGTTATTTTTGGAAATGACAACAAGGAATGCATTTCACGAACAACCAAAAAAAAACACTTGACATGTTCCTTATTGGCCTACTGGAAGTACCTCAACGTTTAATTAACACACAAATCATTTGCAAATTTTTACATTAGCGAAGAGTCAGTGGACGACGGACGGTGTCGGAAATGAAGGCGGAGTTTTCATGTTATTTTATTTATGACATTTATTGGAAATCAATATATGTATATTGTTTTGCAATGTGCTACTACACATGCAACAATTACAAAACTGTAAACACGCGCAAATTATGTCGAGTCGCCAAACCATTAGGGAAAAGACACATACACACACACACACACACACACACACACACACACACACACACACACACACATACATTTTACATTTTAATGTAATTTCTGTATTTAGATATACACGAACGGCTATGTGACATTCGGTTTGACCTTCGACAGCCGTTATCCGAATGAGCTCACCGAGGAGATGCTGAACGTCACGAAACTGAGCAGTGCACGTAAGCACGGATTCGCAATGTTGGCGCCTCTGTGGACGGACAACGACGGTCAATCAGGGGACGTCTTCTATAACATCTACGATCTGACAAATCCTGGCTCAACATTTCTACATAAAGCTCGAGTCAAGGTGCATGAATGTGTGTGAAGATATAAACACACACACGCGCGCGCAGATACACACACACAAACACACACACACACACACACATATACACACACGCGCACACACACAAACACAGACGCACAAACACACACACGCACACACACGAACATACACATACACACACTCACTCACACACACACACACACACACACACACACACACACACACACACACACACACACACACACACACACACACACACACACACACACACACACACACACACACGTGTCATATGTAGTGATTTATGAAACTTAAATGATGTTGCGAATGAGACTAACTAATTGATATTAAGAAATTATTACGTTTCTCTGTTGGCAGCATGCCATTGACCATGCCAAGGATGACGTCATCGCACGCGGCGGTGTCTCAGTGACTGACATCACATGGGTAATGGTGATCACGTGGCATCACATGATACCTCGCATGTACTATGCACCGTCGAACGAACGGGTGAGTGGTGCAGTGAATGTGTGTGTGTGTGTGTGTGTGTGTGTGTGTGTGTGTGTGTGTTTGTGTGGTGTGTGCGCGCGCGCGCGTGTGTGTGTGTGTGTGTGTGTGTGTGTGTGTATTATAATATATATTTATATATAAATAGGTGCTCTGGAGACATAGCGCACTCAATAATAATAATCTACTTATAATCGAGCTGGCGTATGCGGGTAGACTAATGTTTTCCGCTTAGACTAAGAACCTGGAGTGTCAAACTTTCAGAGATTAATCTATGACCCCGTAGAATTAGACTAAAGACCTACATTTTTCAAAATACCCCATATATGTCAAGATTCTCGCCTTTTATGGGACAAATCGTCCTTCGTCATTTTGAGAAAAAAACGCAATGAATATCAGCAAACGCGTTATTGTTTTTATGTGACGATGTTATGTGTTTTCTAACATTTGGTAAATATTACTATTACAAATGTCATCTACCAAGACACCCCGTCAGGTGACGGGCACGTTTGCTAGTAATAATAATAGTGTGGATAAATAACATTACTTGTTAGACAGCCTATGTTTTATTATGTAAAATTCTTTCTGTATACAGCGTAGCAAAATTGCATTTCCAATGTGCCGATTTACACGGCAATTATACGAAGCCTGGCTTACTTGCCTAAGCCAACTTGACCCCTCGTTGTCTTCCTGTATCTATTACTGCTCCATATCGTACTGTCTAGAGCACACCTCTTTGCTGTTAATAGCGAGGTTTAGTGTCCTGTCCGATTTGGTCGCTCCTCTACTTCCGCGACCTTCCTCGTTTTCTCTGTCCTTTGAATTCTTGCTTGAAAGGGATGCTAATGGGGATTTTTCATATACAGCACACATGCCCAAACCATCGGAGGTTTCTATGTCTGATGATATGTGAGATAGATTCGGGGTGAATGTCTCCTCTTTGATCTGACTGTTGTGTTATCATGGTAACAGCTGATAGCTCGCAGACAACGGATCTCAAACACTTCACTTTACTGTGATCGTAGTGTTCATGTTTCTGCACCATAGGCAGTATAATGGCTCTATGATATCTGGTTTTCATTCTTATTAAGATGTCTCTGTTTGAAAATATATGACTTCATTAGTCTACCAAAGGCAGCCGATGAGAAGTTTATTCGTTCATCAACATTTCTCCGTAGAGCGCGTCTTGCTGTCTGTCAAGCCGATCCCTGTCTGTATCGAATTCTTCGGTTTCCTGGATGGTATGTTTATTTGATATAGTGACGACCTTGCATTTGGAGAGGGTGAACACGATAGATATTAGATATTCTGTGGCAGTCATTCTGCCTGTTTGATGTCAAAGCAGAATTCGGGATCTAGATTGAACTGTTTGGATAAGCTCTTCAAACCAGCAGTGACGAGCTGCAGGAACAAACTGAACAAGATATGTGATAGCAGACAGCCCTGTCTCGCTGTTGTTTTCATTTTAATTCATGCACACATTTTGACTTTTCGCTTCAGCCAAACACGTTCCAGTTGGTCATCGCCTACGATCCCGCACGGTATCAGACCTATGTTCAATATGTTTATATGGATATGGGATGGGACAACGTATACACTGAACGACGGAGCATGATAGGATATTTGTCGTACAAGTACTCGGATGAGAAATCACTGCAGTTAGCACCGTCCATGAAGTCAACGGCCTTCCGCCTACACACACGTCGCGGCAACACAGGTGCGTCAGACGTTGTTATTGTCAGTGGTATATCTATAATAATATGTAACACAACTCAAACAATTACGCCAGTTATGTGATAACACAATTTATGTTGTCAGCCTATTCAAAGACAAAAAACTGCGATATATGTATTTCCAATTTGAAGAAACGAAATATCGTTTTCTTAATCCATTGTTTAATTACAACCTGTATTTATGCGCCATGATAACGACTCTATTGGTGAAATTATTATTACTAGTTACAGCTGCCTTTTCTGTCTACATGCAGGCGACCACGGCCAATATATGTTCCAATTAGCGACAGGAAGACAGGAAGTCAATTACGAACAAAAGTGTCACAAATGGTATGCGAACGAGATGAGACGGATATGGCGTGTGCGCTACCACTGGGGGACATTGGTCTGTCCGTGCGATTTGCGTCTTGCGTTGATGGACGCCCGGTGGAGGTTGGACAGGAAGCAACTGTACGAAACAAACCACGAGACACGGTGCATCTACCAGAGCACGTTTTGTGGAAAGTCGACGCAGGTGTGTATGAGTGTGCGTGCATGCGTGTGCGTGAGAGTGTGCGTGTGCGTTTGTGTCCTGTGCGCGCGCATAGATGTATAATATATTTACGTATGCGAGGTATGTACTACGTGGGCGTGTGCGCGTGAGCCTATGTTCGTGTGTCCGCGCCTGTGCGGTTGTGCTATGTGTCTGTGTACATATCCGTTAAATTCCATTGTGCCAGGAGTGCTGCTACACGTCGTCCGGCTCCCTCATCAACACGGAAGACGGCCGCGGGGGTCAGACGTTCTTCTACCATCCTCACTGGTCAACACTCCATCACAAGTACGATGTTCTGCCGAAACAGTGGTGCTGCCACCTGACGGACAATTGCGAATATTTCTACCGTGTCCGTCCTATGGATCACTGCAGCGGCTACACGCCTTTGTTCATAGGTCGGTGGCCAAGTCAACTAACTAGCGATATATACAGTGCTCTGATGAGCATTACTTTCACTCTTAAACTGTTTTACTAGACTTATAATACATGTTGATCAACTGAATGTTTTTATAACATGATATTGTTTCCTAAAATGTATAATTCTAGAAAAAATCATGTTAATGTCTTAGTTGCATTGGCTAATGTAATAGGTATTGACGGTAGGTATTTACTATGGTCTACATGCCATGACATATATCCTTTCTTGCTCTCGTGGTTGCAGCTGTTTCACTTGTTCGTAATGATAAATACATCAAACTCTAACCGAGCACAATACTTACTTTCTCTTCTAAGACACACTGCTCGCTTTATAATTACAGACGTCTTTTATATGTAATTAATCACATATATTTAAACAAAACAAGTACAGTTTATATGTGACTGCATTATTTTCATATCACTGTCATCCATAATATAATAATCTTAGTATGATTACATGGTAATATTAATGTTGTCTAACGTAGGTTGGTTTTACGGTGACCCACACATCCGCACGCTGGACGGCTTCCAGTACACTTTCAATGGCCTTGGCGAGTATACACTCATAGAGACGACACATCGCGACTTCACACTGCAGGGCCGCACGGCGAAGGCTCGCGACGACCAGGGACAAGAGACGGACGCGACCGTGTTCAGCGCTTTTGCTGCAAAAGACCGTGACTCTGACACGGTACATGTCGAGATGACAGTCAGCCGAAAAGGTAGGTCTCTGCACGATGGTGGTCGGTAATAAAGCGAAGAGTGCCATTATTATGATCGTTGCAAGATAAATATGACTTCCAACTACTACAGCAGTTACAATGCCCTGTCACCATATAGGCCTAAACAAAGAGTAGTGTTTATCGAAGTAGAATGTGTAATAACAGAAGAAGTAGTGTAATTTAAAATGAAACATGGTTTGTTAATTGTAGTATCTTATATGTTTGCGGACTTATGATTGTGTTCCTACCTAAATAAACGTCATATCTGACTATCGATTGTGTTGCTACATATAATCAAACATCATACTAATATTTCATTTTTTCAGATCGGCGTTATCACGTTTTGTCTCTAAGATGTGAATATGATATGACAATATCACAAATAAAGTTAAACAAATACCAGTTAAGAGAACCGTTATGTTCAAGTAGCGATTAGATGAGCAATAACTATATATTTTTCATCATTGCTGCTCTAGGTTTGGTGATTTTTATTGAAAACAAAGACGTCACGGATTGGTTCACATCAGCCAACGTAACAGATTTCCTGGAATACAACTGTGTCAGTGTCACGAAGACGAACTACACTCAGCTCGTAGTAGCCTACTCAACAGGTATGATGTCAGCCATACAACCCAAACTGGCGTGATGCTTTAGCCGACGACGTAACACTTATAAATGAGACTAATGTTAAAAAAGTTAGTGTTGTTTCCCCGTGGTATACATACCTAAATAACTTACTGCAGTTTTTATACTAACTAATGTTTTCTGTAAACCAAACTGCAATGATACAATTGAGTTGCACAGCTAAAATAATTGTTACTAATTTAAATACTAACACTGATTACGTTTTCAAGTGTGTATCATTTTCCTTCCCCATTTGTGTTTCATTCATACATTTACTACTTCAAAATGAACGGTGGCTTCTTTATTACATTATTATCGTAATTTTGTAATGCTGTCTCATGTGGCGTCTACGATTACTTAAACCGGGTTTTTGGGTCTTTGCTTGTTGTTTTTATGCAGGATTCTCATTGACAATTGGCGTGAAAGCACAGCAGCTTGACATTACGGTTGGAGCCCCCAGCACATTCAAGAGCAACACGAAAGGCCTGATGGGTGTGTTCAATGACGACCCGACTGACGACCTCCTGCCGCCAGGGGAGAACGCCGTGCCGTTGTCAAACAGCTCGTCGGAGAAGACGATATTTACACAGTTTGGTGAACGATGCAAGTCACGAAGCCTTTGCTCTATATGCATGTTTAAGCGCGTGTAATGCCAGTTCGTACGTTGATGCGTGTGCATGTATGAATGTGCTTGCGTGCGGCGTGATATTGGTTCCGTACGATAAGGTAATTTATTATATAACTTCCTGCGCAGCCAATTATCAGAGTCCCTCTGTGGGTTATCACACCCTGTGTGCACATCTTAGTAGTGTTGTTTCTGCATCCGTGTTCCAAAATATATTGGCAAATCGCTTCGTGGTTTTCGGGGCGTTAATTTTCTTCATGTTTACTCGAATAAGTATATCACCTTTACACATTTCTGGTCAGGGAGGATACAGAATATCGACTCACTGTTCTACTACGCATCGGGCGAGAGTTACACGACATTCGCCCACCCCACGTTCGTGCCACGGTTCCTGGAAGACGTACTGGCGGACATGACGTCATCGCAGCGGGACAAGGCCCAAAAGAAGTGTGGCGACAACAAGGAATGTATTTTCGACTTCGCTGTTACAGGTAGCTAGACCCGTGTGTACGCGCACGCGCAAGCGCACTAGCAAACAAACACACGTATAACTTCTGTAAAAAACAGCACACCCTCGCAAGCCATGAGTGGTAGTTGATTGAGGCAGATTAAATTGTATTTCGTCGTAGTTCGTTCTAGTGTATGATTTCGACGGTCTAGAATTTGACTGTTGCAATATTGGAAACGCCCGCGTCCCATACTAAAGCGAATTCCCCAAAAAATCTAGTATTGTCCAATCAAGCCATTCCACTGTAATGCGAGTTTTATTAATTATTTTAACTTAAGTGACAACGAGATTGTTGAATAACGGGCGCAGTCTATTTTACACGTTTCGACAACGTCACATGCCAAGGGTGCGGGGTTAGCAATGACCCCATATGCCAAGGGTGCGGGGCTAGCAGCGACGCCACATGCCAAGGGTGCGGGGCTAGTAGCGACGCCACATGCCAAGGGTGCGGGGCTAGCAGCGACGCCACATGCCAAGGGTGCGGGGCTAGCAGCGACCCCACATGCCAAGGGTGCGGGACTAGCAGTGACCCCACATGCCAAGGGTGCGGGGCTAGCAGCGACCCCACATGCCAAGGGTGCGGGACTAGCAGCGACGCCACATGCCAAGGGTGCGGGGCTAGCAGCGACGCCACATGCCAAGGGTGCGGGGCTAGTAGCGACCCCACATGCCAAGGGTGCGGGGCTAGCAGCGACGCCACATGCCAAGGGTGCGGGGCTAGTAGCGACGCCACATGCCAAGGGTGCGGGGCTAGCAGCGACGCCACATGCCAAGGGTGCGGGGCTAGCAGCGACCCCACATGCCAAGGCGCGGGGCTAGCAGTGACCCCACATGCCAAGGGTGCGGGGCTAGCAGCGACCCCACATGCCAAGGGTGCGGGACTAGCAGCGACGCCACATGCCAAGGGTGCGGGACTAGCAGCGACCCCGATGCGCGATTATGTAACAATAACGTAAATGTGAAAGTAAAACACAGTCTAATGTACACTACCGATACTAATTATATTAGTTTTTAAACTTATAGTTATGTAAACGAACATCGATATATTTAAAGCACCGTACGATTCACGTGATGTGCTACAGATGATGTACCAGCAAATTATGTTTCATTCAGGCAAAGAAGATGCTGCTGAAGCAACGCTGGAAACAAATTCCAAGAACAAAGAGAACGCGGAAACCTTGTGTAAGGGAAAGTGATGAATGATGTCATCATGAATCAATAATATTATTGATGTAACACTTCGTTTATGTTGTATATGAGGCGAAATGGCTGTATTATCGAAGTGATTGTAAAGCGAGGTTTTGTCGCTGTATACATTTGTTAAATTATTTTTTTACATTTGTTGATATAAAATCTGCCAATAAACCACCTCGTGCCTATCCGAAACAGTAGTTCTTCCTGGCATTTATCTTTTATACATTGGTTGTTCCTTTGTTTTTCAGCCAACGCGAGCCCGAATATTACCGTTGATGTAGTATTCAATGTGACTGCGGGGGAGGTCAATTCTCTGACGTTGACGACGGTCGATCTAGATGGCGATACTGTCAACGTCACACTCGAGTCGACACTCCCAGATGGCGCCACATTCGAGAACAACGTTTACACGTGGATGCCCACCAGCATGGCAGCCATGAATATATCGTATGTACTATTGTATGACTTTACAGAATAACGTTGGGCTTAGATACAATTTGTTGCAATATGGCCAACACATAATAAACAATTGTTGCCTTTTCCGTCACGGCAATTGTTGATATGTGCATAGGAATTTGTTTGTCTTTGATTACTTGGATATCAACCATACCACTCAGTCTGACTCTTGTTTGATAGCGTTTACCATGTCTGACTGCTCACAGGTTTTCGGCCTCGGACGGTAAGGGAGGTGTCGCGGCGGCCGATGTCTCCGTTAACCTGTGCAACTGTTCCGGCCGCGGCGAGTGTATGTTTGACCTGCTCGCTGACGACTACGAGCTGAAGCAGACATTCAGGATCGTCCAGTGCAACTGCTCCATCGGGTGGGAAGGTACACTATAATTTGCATCATAACACATTAATTTCAAAGCTTGTCTGAACATGGTGATAAATAATACTGTGGTAAGTGCTCGAGGGATTTGCTGTTATATGGAATATTCCTGCTTGTTTGCGGTAGGAATTTCTTGAACATTGCAATGTATGTGCCTATGCACACACTTGCATTTGGTGTGTGTGTGTGTGTGTGTGTGTGTGTGTGTGTGTGTGTGTGTGTGTGTGTGTGTGTGTGTGTGTGTGTGTGTGTGTGTGTGTGTGTGTGTGTGTGTGTGTGTGTATGTGTCCCTGTGTGTACGTCCGAGCGTGCGTTCGTGCGTGCTTGCGCGCGTTTGTGTGTCATCCTCGTGCAGTCTCAATACCTCTGGCAGATCGCTACGGAAAACGCTGAATTAAGTTCAGCCAATGATATCGTTTGTTAGAGTGTTATCCTTGGTTGTGTAGTATTAATAAAACAATTATAATATAAACGCAACAAGAATAAATACTTAATATATTGAGTCATATAATGACTCATATTCCTTGCCAGGTGATCACTGCGAGTCTGACTTGAACGGCTGTCAGGACAACCCGTGCACCGAGGGGACCAACTGCACGGATCTCTCCCCGTCCGAACACATCACCAGCGGCAAGGCGTTCCACTGCAGCGAGTGTCCCGCAGGCACAGAAGAGAGTGCAGGCATTTGTCTACGTGAGCATCTAACTATAATACCTAATGTCGGTGATTAGCAAATCAAAGAGTTTGAGTCATTATTGACACCGTGACAGGTCAACAAACGTTGCATAAGCAGTACTGTGCGTAATACAAACACTTTTGCTATTGTTGACTACCTTGCACAGTTTGTAGAGTCAGGTAAACGACGTACTACCTGATATTTTGTGCAGCGATAAACGAGTGTGACCCGGCGAATCCACGTCACGATTGTGAACATTTGTGCGTTGACCAAACCGACGGCTACACGTGTGTGTGCAGGGACGGATATAGACTACTGCACAACAAGAATAATTGCACAGGTAGGTATAATAATGGCATACAACACAGTAGACACACGCGCACGCGCGCACTCACGCACGCACCCACATACACTCACGCGCAACCACGCACGCATTCGCGCGATCGCACGCACGCATACACACACACCCTCGCACGCGCACACACACACACACACACACACACACACACACACACACACATATTTGCCTGTTGCACATTGAGTTAATACAAATCAGATTGATCATAACTTCACATTTTTATATAACGCGAGGAGGACGATCATTCATAATGATAGACGACATATTTAACTTCCTATCACAGTTACTGGTAATGCGTGATGGTGAAATGTAGTTGTAGGCAGTAAGATGCTGAGTCATAAATATATCATATTCAAATTCATATACTAGCGATGCGTAATGATAACAAATATTGACACTTCCTTTGTTTGTTGCAGACATTGACGAGTGCGACGAAGACACGTCTGACTGTGAGCAGGTCTGCATAAACTCAGTCGGCAGCTTCCGGTGTTCGTGCATCGAAGGCTACACACTCGGCACGGACAACGCGTCGTGTGCTATCGGTAAGGCACTTTCAACGTGGACTGTCGAGGTGTAAACAGGGCGTTAGTTCTATCCGCCACTAGCCTGCATCATTGCAAATGCCAGTTCATCGGTGCAACTGACTGACTGACTTACTTAAATGCCTAGTCCAGTTTGACCTCTTGATGTAACACCCCTCCATTTCGTCCTGCCTAGAGCACTCCGCTCTGCTGTTAAAAGCGGGAGTCCCGTGTCCTGTCTAACTTGGTTACTCCACCTCTGCTGTGGCCGTCCTCTTTTTCTGTGTCCTTTTTTTCCGTGGCTATATTTTTATATATTGTCACGATGTACCATGAATGTAATTTTAGGGGTGTTTACATGCGTAACCGTAACAAGGATGTGGGGTTGTCACAAATGTTCCACAATACCATTGCGTACTCTGTGGATTGTCGCAAATGTAATGCGTATGTGTTGTGATTGTTCCGAGGACACCCCAATCAGTTGCAGACGTTTTACGTAGTTTGTGTTAACGCAAACAACTTCTCAAATTAAAATAACAAACGACGTCATTTAGGAATTCTGAGGGAAACCTTCTTCTGTGTCTGCATGGGTGTAGCGTCATCCGGGAGATACACATTTTTGCAAGTATATATATATACATATATGTGTGTGTGTATATATATATATTTAAACTCACATCCTTTAATTAATTATAAAGCCTTACCCTATATGGGTGTGTATCACCCATACCTTAAACCTGACACTAAAGCCATTTTATGAATTGCATGTCACTGTGTCAATGCGTTATACCATATATTTATAGTATATGATGTCATTCGTGTTATATGTCTTCTTATTTCCTGTTTATCACATATACTCAGTAAAAAAAGTATTTTTAATACTCACAGTACCATTCAATTATCACTTTGCCTCACGGTGTTAGAATGTGTAAGTTTATATTGGATTGCGACGCCTTGTTGTCATTTTGTATTTGCGTCAAATCTAAACAAAATTACAATTATTATATTACCTAATTATAAGTGGTTCTCGAAATAAGCCCCCTGGGGTTTCTAGAGAATCTCCCGAGTTACTTGGTGGAACCATATTTACGTTCATACTTGTAATATCACTGTAACCAAGTAACCAAATACACGTCATGTCATATATAATATATATATATATACTTATATATATATATATACTTATATATATATATATATATAAACCATAAATATATGTCATTACAAATGTATGTGCGCGTGCGTGCGAGCGTGGGTGTGTGCGTACGACCGTGTGTGCGCGCGTAATAAAGACATTCGTGTGATCTCTTCTAGGTACCAGACTAGACACAGAATGCAAGAAGTTGAACTGTATGTACGGATGCAAAGGGGAAGGCTTGGACACGTACGTGTGTTTCTGTCAGTCCGGTTACCTTCTCTCGGCCGACAGAAAGGCATGTCAAGGTAATCAGAACGACAATGTGACATTAACAATGTCTGCTCTACGTTAAATGATTGGTGTATCGCAAGTAGTCGTTGCAATACATACTTATCTTATTGGGTGAGATGAGTTTGTATCATGGTGAGCTTTAGCAAAAACAGTGATTATACGTACAAAATATACGGGTATTACAAATCATACCTCCCACGCGACATCCATGTTTACTTACTTACTTACTCACTTACTTACTTACTTCAGCTTCCGTTGATGTTGTTACCCATTTCTGCTTCCGTGCGACATGACCTATTTATTAAGTTAATTTTGTTGAATTGTTGTACACTCAGACGTTGACGAGTGTTCCGAGAAGAATGGCGGTTGCGCTCACACCTGCTCGAACTTTGTCGGTGGCTTCAACTGCAGCTGTAACGGCGGCTTCCAATTGATGAGTGACAAGAAAGGCTGCAAACGTAAGTGTGAGGGCTGGGGACCGTTACTCAAATTAGCATATAGTATAAGTATTTCCACAGATGCTTATTTTCCTAAATAATTAGTTGGACTCAATGAATGGGTGTGTTTCTGCGTGCTGCATATCTGGCATATACTATTACTTCTGATAAATGTCATGTATGAATTGTATCTAGGACACTCATGGTAGCTATTACAAACTGTGTTTCAAATTGTATAACAGTAACATTAACAACAAACGCTTCTTCATAGGTACACTACGGTATAATTACTTTCAAATATACAAATCATGTGTTTGTTGCATAATGCTGAGACCAGTGTGTCTGACATGTACTGATATATAGTATTAATGCAGGTATAATATGTAGCTAGTACACTCACGGTAGCTATGACAATCTGAGTCTTAAATTGTGTAACAGTAACATTAATAACAAAACGCGAAGATTTAAAACAGGAATAGCAGAATACGTAGTTGATATGTGTGAATTACACCCAGAAGATGCACCAGCATCCCACGAAACGTAAGTACTCACATATTAGCTGAAGAATAGAAATACGGCGCAGATGATGGTATTTAAATGGTAACAAAATTCGAATTATTAAAACTAATGTTAGTAAATAAAGGAGTAAGTCCACCACTTCTACCCCGCATGTTCTGTTGCAGCATGTCCGAGTGGTACATGGGGCAAGAACTGTCAAGGCGACTGCAGCTGTCGTGACAGTAACACGGCGTGCAACGAGACTACCGGGTGTGCCGAATGTCCTACTGGTTTCCAGGGCGGTGACTGTCACGAGGACATCGACGAGTGTCTCACCAGCGACCCGTGTGACAAACACTCCGTCTGTAGCAACACAATTGGTACATTTAAATGTATCTGTGCCGCCGGATTCACGCAGTACAACGCCACGGTCTGTCAAGGTAGAATCATTAACATACCGTGTATCAGGTTTACTCTAAAGGGTGCGCAATTATTAATGCAGCTATCAGCACGATACCTCTGCCAACGTTTAAGCTAATGCATGCACTGTTCAATTCCTATACTTTATGTGTTCATTAACACCATACCACTATTAACTGATTTAGCAAGTCTTCAAAGAGACTAATTAATGTAGAAATTACAGAAACTACGTCAATTAAAAAGTTGTATGGATCAAGTAAGGGAATACTCAGTAAATTAATGTGTATACATTTAAATAGATTAACACTCGTGAAAGTGAGGAAATGTACATTTGCCTAAAATTACATATATAAAATGATCGGTTAACGCGAACATGATGAATAATAATTACCAGATTTCGCTGATGGTGCTACTAATTATGTTCTAAATGTAGATCAGGACGAATGTGAAAGTGACCCGTGCGCCAACGGCGGAGATTGTGAGAACCGAGACAACGCCTACACCTGCAGCTGTCTAGCGGGTTATAACGGAACTAAATGCGAAACAGGTGTGCATGATGTTGATTAACGCGTAATTATCATCATTATACTACACCAATAACAAACAGGCTGATGAACTATTCAAGATGTCATGCAATAGTCTTATAATGCAGTATATTAAATAAGTTGTACTTGTGCAATTATTTCAATAAAACGTGTTCAATATCACAATAAAACCAACGTACAGTACTTCAAAAACATATATTCCATAATAGTTACAATTATGTTTTGCTCTTCTCGAAATATTCGACACGATCCTTTCCTACAACATTATTGCATTGATTATTGCATTACATATAGAGTCTAACATCTTTAAGAAACCAGGTTTGGCAACGGAACTTAAGGTTTCCATGATCATTTCCATTGTCAGACATCGACGAGTGCAAAGACTCTCCGTGCGAAAACAACGGAACGTGCAAGGACCTGGTCGATAAATACCGTTGCAACTGTGTGCGCGGATTCACCGGCAGAAACTGCGAGACAGGTGAGTCGGTGCTCTCATAGACTATTTCTTTGCTGTCGACTGACTCAAGGAATGTTAGACAAGTATTGATTGTATACATTAAAATAAAGGGAAACTTTGTGTTTTGACAACAAACTATTAGATCAAACTACTGATTCCTTAGTAGAATTAACAACCTGACATCATTCATCATCAACATTACAACAATCGTTTCAAGATATGTGTTCGTCTGTCTCTGCCAACAAACCGCGACAGAAAGCGTGTGGGCCAATTTCGTGGCAGTGTATGTCTATAAGCAAACAGTATGCATACGCCATGTTGTTTTCAGAGATCGATATATGTGAAAGTAGCCCCTGCATGAACGGTGGTACATGCAGACAACATTTCGGCAAGTACGAATGTCACTGTGCTCGTGGCTTCTCTGGATTCAATTGTGAGACAGGTTCGTCTTCTACTTGCTGTCGTTCTCGCACGAGAGGCTGACTAATGCTAGTATTATAGCTGAGGTCAATTTCAGCATCGTATGCGTTAATAGTGACTAGGATTATCATGTTCAACATTACCATTTCATGCTTGTGAAATGATAACATTAACAAAAATAACATTTGGAAAGCCGTAGTTGCTAGTTAACAAATTGCGTATTATACTTATCTTGCGTTGGAACGTTTTAATGTATTAATACTGCAATACAGGTAACCATGTGCCTGTAAAAACAACTGCTGCAATCGTATATGGATGCACCGCATCGTAGCATGGGTATAATAATCAATTATTGTACATAATCGACAATGCTTCTGCATCATTTTTTATCGCTGTGTTTAAAATAAAATAATAATGACAAAACATATGAACCGCACATACTTAAATACTAATCTAGAATATGTGATCACCGCTAATGTTTTCTTCAGCATATTTGTATACATACAAACATACAATTACATCAAGTATGTCTGCATAAGACATTAAAGCTTCCCGTTTGATTTTCCTGTCGTACAGATATTGACGAGTGTGCCAGCAGTCCGTGCATGAACGGCGCAATGTGTGTTGATCGTCCGAACAAGTTCGCGTGCAAATGTAAGAGTGGCTACAAAGGTCCAATTTGCAACACAGGTAGGTCGGTGCAAAAATCGACGTGGTTATTCATGCTGTCATTATAATTAGCAAGCTGATGTCATCCTGACGGTTGTCTAGTTGAATGACCATAACATATTCCAGCGATCAGCTGAAAAAAACCTGAACTAGAAAATCCCTTCGTATGAGCTGTTTTGGCACAAGCTTAAAAGAAATAATTCAGTACTACGGATTTGTTTTTAATGATGTAAACATTACGTTTCTGTAGTATGAACATATAAGCGCAATATCGGACAAAAACAAAGATATGGCATTGTTTAATAAGTCAAATTTTGTACAACAATTTCCTCAAGAATTGCCATGATCTGTCTATTGTACAGATATCGACGAGTGTGCCAGCAGCCCGTGCATGAATGGCGGTACGTGTGTGAACCTTTTGAACAAGTTCACGTGTCAATGTAAGAATGGCTTCGAAGGTTCCACGTGCAACATAGGTAGGATTTTATTATTTATTAGGGGACCTTATTCATACTTTTTCTACAACCGTCAGAAGCTATATTTATGACAATGGTTGAAATGTAGCATACTCAATGCATACTGGAAATAGCGTACTCAATGCGAGATACTCATGACTTAGAACGACAGAGAGTCTGTTCTACCATGCGATCAATGTCTCTTTGTGTAAAGGGAGTGCAATTATATAATTCTCTATGTGATCATTTAACAACTACTAATACTATTATTGCATTTAAGCGTAAATGCAAGAACCTTTCATTTAAGAAATATCTGGTTGTGAAAATCTAAACAAAATCATACACAAATATAATCATGCCATTGAGGAAACTATAATATGTGTAAAGATGTGTACTTATCACATACTTTAAAATTTGAATATGCATAATTATATTCCATTACATGATTTCAATTATTGTAGCTAGATGGTTAGATGAATAACAAGTTCAATTAATATAATATCGATGTCTCAATATACATGTACGTATGTATGTATATGTGTGTGTGTATGCACATATGTATGTATGTGTATACATATATGTATATTAAAATATATCTCAGGGGTAAATTTACACAAAAGTCAATGACTTCGTATTTATCCCCCTTCAAACTTGTATATTCTCACTTGTATTATAGTTAAACTTGTTTGGTTGTCTTGTATATATATTGATGCCAATGTTCTTAATAAACTTTCATTCATTCATTCATTCATTCATTCGTGTGAAAGGTGTATTGTTCACCTTCACATTGCCACATGACATATGGGAAGGTATTTATAGTTGGGGCCATGAAGTAGTCTTAGGAAAAATAAAACAATGTACAGAGGATGCATATGTGTACGTGCGTGCCTGCATGCATGTGTGGGTGTGTCGGCGTGCCGTGTGCGTGTGATTTAGCCTCATGTGGTGTGTGTTTTGTGAGTGTTCCCTATTTTCGCATTATCAAAATAATTGTAGCACTTCTTAATGTAAAGATTGCATAACAACAATTCGAACTTAATACAATAAATATTTTAATATTGTAATTTATATATTTATTGCTTTATAACATTGGGCCAGTTTCGTACAAAAATCAACTCCAGGAATGTGTTGAATTGCTGTCGTACAGATATTGACGAGTGTGCCAGCAGTCCTTGCATGAATGGCGCAACGTGTGTGGATCTTCCGAACGAGTTTTCGTGTCGATGTATAAGTGGATTTGAAGGTTACACATGTGACGTAGGTAGGTCGGTGCGAACGAAATGTCGTGTTACGTGGTTGCTATTTTCTGTAGGATTACCAATTAATTACTAGCTCGTTTCATTGTTTTTTTTTAAAGTCTAAACAATTCCAACATGAACATATCAAATGTGCTTTGGTGTACGTGCAGTGGTATACATTTAGGTACGCCTCATGATGGAGTCGTAATGTATATTATGAGTCTTTATTGTCGTTCCCAGATATTATGACAACTGTTCGTTATCGGATGAACATATCACTTTCTCACGCTTACAATTTGTTGCCGTGTTTATACCTTAATATCATGTTGATTTAACATATCGTGTATAAAGCACCTTTCTTGTACAGACAATTTCTGAAAAGGAACATGTTGACCTGGCAACAAATGATACATAATTATATGTACATATGCGAATCTATGTGTGATGATGTTTGAATGTATTTGCGTAGTTATCATATATACAGCATGTAATATTATATGAAGACGTAATGTCCGTGCGTATTAGCATGAATAACAGAACATTGTTTCGCCGCTAGCATGTATACATTATGCATTTGTGATACGTTTTATTTTACTTCAGACACCGTAGAATGTAACAGCAGTCCTTGCGCAAATGGAGGAACGTGCTTGCAGGGCGAGAACTTATATGAGTGTAAATGTGAACCTTGTTTCTACGGCAGCAATTGTGAAACGGGTATGCTTGGTTGTATTGCTGTTGTGTTATCTCGATACTATTACATTACATTCATGGTGTCAATCTTCTTGACACTAACTTAGAAAGGATACATCTTCACCTGAGTCGTTATGGTATTTCTTAAATAGTCACTGTGTAGCAATTAACATCTGTGTTGTTTTAAATGATGACAAAAACAGTCAGAAAGCATCTAGTCTATATGGTTATATAACAAAAATCATGTTTGTGACAGTTGTGGGTAGAACCTTCGCAACACTGCTTAAAATAGCAAATTATTGTCTGAACATGCACACGATTATTGTCTGAACATGCACACGATTATTGTCTGAACATGCACACGATTATTGTCTGAACATGCACACGATTATTGTTATTTCCTGCGAGGGCCTAGTAAGATGTTCAACTATTTCAAGGGGAAAGAAGGTTTTTTATTACAAACTAAAATACAACGAATCAAATTATCAATACTATAATGGTATGTGATTAGTGTATATTGTCATGTGATGCAGTGTAGTGAGTACGTAACACTAGATGAACGTGCAATAATTTGGAAGCGGTGTTCTAAGCTGTCTTGTAACTGTAATCCGAGCATTCATAATACCGACTGTATTGCAATGCTATGAATTGATGCTGGAAACAGCTGATAGTAACTGATAGTCCATAAGGTTGTGTAAACAAAAATTGAGTAGAATCTTGCAACCTGTTTCCATTTCAATATAAGCTCCATGAACATTACGAAAAGTGATTTTGCTACTTTTTCATGTTGGTTTGAGATGATTTCAGGGGGCGTCATGTATTATGTCACTACTTTGATATCAGCGTTATGTATCAACTTCAACATCTCTTTTCATTTATAGTCATCCACGTAGCGGATATAAAGAGAGTGAACATCCAACTGAGTCTGAAGAGTGAAACATTCTCAAAGGCACTGGAAAACAAGAAATCAGAGGCACACATAATGCTGAAGACAAAAGTTACTGTTGGGGTAAAGCTTGAATTGTTGGATATCCGAAGCGTAATTAGAAGGTCCAAAACATTCATACTGAAGCTTGAAACAAAAATATGATGAGTGCTTGATATTAATATAACAATTATCATTGTATGTATGATATAAATATTGTGTATACATGTATACATGCATTGTTTGTTAATATATGTTATGACGGTATGTCAAAACATTGTCTTAGTCTCTTAGACACAATGTAGTATAATACGATTAAGCTGTTAGCATAATTTAATTTGTTTTCGTATTTTTGATTACTTTTACATCAGAACGGTGGACATTGAGCCAACTGCCATTCGCAGAACACGTTTATACGAATACACACACACACACACACACACCACACTATGACGTAGACATTTATCTTGTTCTTGCTTTTCAGCTTAAGATTATTCTGGATGAGAAACTAGGACGCGGAGAATATAAGATTGTGGATATTACGTTCAGGTACGCTTCTTGCTAATTAACAATAACACAACTTTCGTTCACCAAAAAAAAAACTATGACACCCATCATATAAAACTGATAGGCAATTTATAAATACAACTATCTCCTTCTCTATCATTCACATTTTTTTTCATAAATTTTTGCACTAAATATTTCAATCCTCCAAATAGAACTGTTTGTACGTCTCGTCCACACCACATGGTTCTACGTACACGTCTTAGTCCAATCTCTTGTTATGGCCTCTCGATCATTTTGCCATGAAGGTATTCTAATAGTATGCCACATATTTCAGTGCGGGCAGTGTTGTAGTCAAATATGTACTGGAAATGAAGAAATCCAATTCTGTGGAGGTTGCATCTGTGATCCAAAATACCATTACGAACAACGATGGCAACTTTGCTGGGTTCAAAGTGGATGCAGACTCCGTGGAAACATCAGGTACAATCACGTTTGATGAGCCCTTTGTTTATTATGAAAGGATTATTTGATATAACAATTTCAGATCCATAATATACAACACGTACGTGCAATTGTTGTTTTCGTGTAACAACATGTCAACTGTAGTTGCTAATGTTAACACAAAATATTTGTTAATAAAATAATATGTATCAATTAAGGTAATTTATTTAGATAAAGGTTAATTCATATTTGACATAATGTCATACACGATTACGGTATCCGGTTGTCTATTTATGATGCAATCACTGTGAACAACTGTCAACAGTACGGGTATCCCGCATAACAAAATGTCACCGGACATACTGTTATAATTAAAATATTTTTGTTAAATATCAGTGTACGTAGCATAGCCGTAGTAAATAAAGGATTATCTTGATTACAGTAAAGAATACCGCCACGTATTATGGACAGTTCCGAGTGCCACGTCTCGAGTACAAGACATTGTGGGGCGACACCAGATCACCAGAATACGCATACTTGGAAGGGGAAGTGAACGAGAAGGTTCGTTATGCATAGTAAAATACATAACTATTGATTTTGCTTAAGCAGGAAATAATGTTGTCAAACTGACGGTTATTATAAAACTTCGTAATTCTAATCTACCAGAAACAGGAGAAGGATAACCCAGTATGTTTAGGTGGTATTCATATACATCTGTATATATATACATACGTGTCGTGTGTGTGTGTGAGTGTGTGTGCGTGCGTGCGTGCGTGCGTGCATGTGTCGTATTCACAGTGCATTGTGTGCATGACATGAAATTAAGAGATGCCTTATATTGTTTTCTTTTAGCTGAAAGGAATCTACGAACATGTGATTGGATCACAACTGGTTGGTGTGACAGACATAAAGTTCAGGTAATTGTTTAGTTGTCTTAAGGTTCTCTGAATGATCAGATCAACTTATTCAAAACTAGTTTCATACCATATTCTGATATACCGATCATGCATAATAGCATGTTTAAATGACCGTATGAACAAATAATTTGCTCCCTCATATATGAAAACCATTTAACTGTAAACTGTGAAGTTACGGAGATAGTCGCTTTATGTTTTATAACTCACTACTTGATTTATAACTTGATCCTAATAACTTCCGATGTGACTTGTGTCGATGCAGATTGTTTGTCATGAAATGTGCCTACTAGTTAGAATACTAACGTGCAGCTCCATCATGTTATTGAATTGACAGGAAAGGCAGCGTTATCGTCGACTTCTCGCTATGCGTGGTCGACAGCGTTGACCAGGAGAGACTACGCAAAATCTTTTCGAATCAGGCCCGACTTGTCATTGCTGGGAAGGATGTCGACCTTGATAGTTTCAGGCTTTCCTGTAAGTTGTCTGTGCACTGTGCAGCATCGCCCATACATTATCTAAAGACTGGTTTAGGCTATATATATATATATATATATATATATTAGTAACTAATTGGTAGTAGTGCCTAAGTAACACATTGAGTGTTATTATGTCATGTCAGGGTTTACTTGTTAGCGTAACATAGCATAAATCTAACATGCCGCACCGAGCCAGACCGCATAGCCAACAGTCATGTAAATCAACATGGAAATCATGTTGCCTTGACAACGGTTTGCGTAGCAATAGGGAGTATGGCCTAACAAAACCGACCGCTGGTCGCATTACACGGGTAGTCGATATAGAGGTGTGTTTAGTGATAAAGGAATTAGTGCAACATAAATATGGCCGCTGTTGGCATATGCAATTGACTGCTTCAGAGGGGGGTTAGTGTAATGTAAATAATGTGTTTGAATGCGTGCGTACGACTGCTTCAACGTGAACAAGATAGTATACTATTGCGATATTAATTGAATCCATTCGTGTTTTCTTGCGCACATATGCTTTCATATATGTAATAGTCATCAGAATAGAATGTCATCATATTGTCTTGCCTTTTCAAAATCGTGTATCTCTATAACCGACAACACATCGTCATGTTTAAATGTTTCCCTATTTCAGATATCCAGTTGGAAGATGCAGGTACGTCATTGCTTTTAAAGTAGATTTTGAATTGTATTGCTGCTAATATTGTTGTTGTTCACATCTTTATCCTGAACGTGCAGAAGGAGCTGGTCCAAGATTTCTGTTTTAGTTTCTTTTACTTCTCCCCTCGCTCTTCTTGCACTGCTGTCTGTACCACTGTACCACTGTACCACTGTATCACTGTACCACCTGTCCACACTCCCCTCTATAGTTCGCTCTCGTTCTCGTTCTTTCCTCTCCCACTCCCTCTAAACATGTCTTAATGCTCTCCTTCCAAACGTTGTTTTAAATTTACTGCAAAGCATATAATGTCTGCGATTAAAATATTTGATGTTCGTGTTTAATTACTCAACCATGACAGTATTTGTTGTAATGTTACTTCTTATTATGCTACCTTCCTTAATTTGAAGAACATACTTTACAAATAAAAAAATGTGTACAGTAAACGCTCAATAATTCGGTCACTTTCATTCGAGAGTAAAATTATGTCCAGAGACAATTCGGGACGCGGATGCTTCCCAGAGAAGTCGAGATGGTATTCGATTGAACAGGTCTGCCAGGGAGTATAGTGTAAAGCGCTTTGACAGGCCTCAGCACTGGATACCGCGCTATATTAGAATTTACCTTTCTTTATAGCAGCAAGCCAAACTATTGAAGTGACTCTTTGCCAGACGAATCATATGTTATGTTTGTCAAACGTTAGTGTTGTTGGGGTGCTGATAGTGTTGATATTATGTAACTACATCTTAATTCTCTCCAGGTTTCCCTTGGTTGCCCGTCGCAATCGGATCGATAGTCGGCATGGCATTACTTGTCCTTGTTGTGTGCATCATCCGCATAGTAGTACAGAAACGTCGGCCTGTCCCAGAGAGCGACACCAACGTCAACTACAGGTGGGCGTCACATTAGCCACTCGTTGACGGAGTTGGCAGTGCGCAATAACATTCAACATCAGCCACGGCCTCAGCTGTAACAACCTAGTTATACTAATCAATATGAAACCAAAATTCACTGTAATTGTGGCAGTCAAAATTCACTGTAATTCTAGGACATATTAATTTAGAAAGGTGAGTACAGTTTAATCAGGCTGCAGTTGTATACGTTGTTTATGCCACCAAGAACGTTAATGTATGTATCAGCAATAACGTGATATGCAGTACTGTTCATAGTTATCAGTCCATGTCGCATGTTGTTTGTTGGTGCAGGCAGACAGTAACTAGACGAGACATGTTCTGGCGAAGGCGTCCTCAAATGGAAGCGACAGACACGGAGCCTTGCACCAGTCGTCGCCCGGACTCGATGAAACACGGAACTTCTCTTGTGAGTTGCTGTGTATGATGCATTTTCTACATATGAACGTGACTGATTGTATTTTTTTATATTGCAAGGATAATTTCCTATATGTACTTGTGTAAAAGAGCAAATAACAGTGCTGATACAATTCGTATGATTCAGCAACGTTTTTCATGTATCATGTGCGTGTCACTTTCGAGAGCTAATCTAAATTGTCCTACAAAAAGCCCCTCTTTGTATGTGAACAAGAACGATACAGCTAAATTGAGTCCGAAGTATAAGCTACTTGGTGCGGTAGAACGTGTCCAGAATATTTATGTGATATCCTGCATTTCAGAACTGGAACGCCTTCAGAAATATGGCGCGACGCAGTCAAACCAGTCGTGACGGAAGCCGGTTTGGCATCAGCCCCATCCCAACGCCAAGTCGTGACCGAAGCCGGTGTGGTATCAGATACATTCAGACGCCAAGTCGTGACGGAAGCCGATTTGGATTTAGCCAAAATCCAGGGCACAGTCGTGATGGAAGCAGGTTTGGCTTCGACCAAATTCCAGCGCTCAGTCACGATGGAAGCAGATTTGGTACCGGCCAGAGAGGCCAAACGACAGCCCCGAGTCACGATGGATGCAGATTTGGTACCACCCAGATAGGCCAAACGCCAGCGCTCAGTCGTTCTGGAAGCAGACTTGATGTCAGTCGTAGATAGCAACCTCCAGCTCTCAGTCATGGTGAGTGGGTAAGGATCAGTTCAGCCTGCTATATATCATATAATTCATAATTCATCTTAAGGTATCATGCTCTTGCATGAAACCAAACCATGTAGCTACGCACGACTGACTGTATATTTACTGTTTTCACTGCCAAACATTCTCGTCATCCCTATGGCGCCACTTATACACAGAATATGGGGTTTCACAAACTGGGGCGACTATATATATTCACCGTCTTTACTGGTTAGTGACATTAAACGCCGTTATTATTAATAAGACTTAGTGATGACATGTAGGACAAAGTGTACCAAGTATTTCTTCCATTATTGTCACCGTCGTCATCATCATTTTGTCACTCTAAATAATTATAAAAGACTTGCATTTTATGGGTTTAGTGATTTACGTACGTTTGTTGTTATATCATATTAATGTTAAAGCCAAGTTACATATTTTGTATGACGCCAAGTTTATTTTTGCAGTCGTGGAAATAGGCTTAATGATCAATCAAGGAAGGCGAATAGTGTAGACGAACAAAGTGGATTCGCAAGAAAACATCTGATGTCAAAAAGAACAACGGCACACCAGAATGTGAAGACAGAATATTCGTAAACAAGGTTGAAAACATATCTCAGGAGTCTGCTTTGCTTAGACTCGCCGAGAGAAACGGAACCACGTTGTGATCGCGTATTTCAAATCACGTAACGAAAACAACGTGTTTAGTAGCGAACGTTTGTTGTACGTCTACTGCTCGACTTAAAACGGCATACAACAAAATTAGTGGTAGCAAATTATGAGCTGGTTAATAGTTACAAAGTAGTTTGCTTCAAACAAACCGTAACTATAACTTTGGTCGTGACTGCGTTTATTCAGATCTGCACAGTTTATACTAATTGTTTTTTTCCGTAATTAACGTTTCTGTTTATGATCCACTTACCGGTATAATTGGTTACATGTATGCATATATTACAACATTAACGTTTTAATAATACATTTATATGTGTGTATACTTGTATACAATGTAACAACGTAACAAAACATGCCACAAACTACATTTTCAATAAAGTGGCCATAACACATTGCGTGCACAATTACGCTTTACTGATTCATATATCTTGTTTCTACTTGTTTTCTCCTTATCCTTCTCCGCGTTACTGCAGACGGTATTTTCAGAAGCGGTATTGTAGATAAACGTAAAAGTATACTTTTTGACTTTACTTTTACTTTCTAAAACTGTACTGAATTTAAACAATTGCATTGCCCTGCAGCGATGATGTAGTTAAGCTACTAATAATTACTTCACATGATGTTATCATATATCATTATGACACTGCCTTAATTATTATACCATAGTAACGATTTCGCTGTTATGGATATCGCACGTTTATATTGTTATATATTATTGTGGCTCGTCACTTATACTAAATTGGATTGTTAATTCGCTGGTGGAAGATGCGGGGCTGGAACTAAAAGGGAGCTAAATATGGCCATAGGGGACAGAGGCGTTTTGGCGAAGAATTGTTGTAGCAGCAAAGTTTCACCCCAGTGGCCGATATGAGTGAGCGTGTGGATTAATAAAACATATTGCACAACAACTGTTGTGGGTTTTTTCATTTATTAGCTTTTGAACTTTTAGCGTTGTGCGTGCTTTGATCGATGCTAGCAATACAATTATGTGCACTGCCTGTAATGGCTATTCATTCACGTACAATGTTTATTTTGTCTGAGCTGCCACTTAAATCTTACATGTAAATTCTTCTCAGCATACATGTAAGTTGCTTTCGGTTAAATTCATAATTTGGAAATGTAGTAACTTACTTTTCTGAATCCTATGTAGCTCGAATGGAGCATTCGGCAATCTCCCGAAACCATGGTCAGTGTTGTACGGAATCAGGCTCTGTCGTCATGTGACGTTGTTGGTGTTTGTCACATGACAGCAGTTCCAAGAATATCGCTGGAAGTACAAAGGCACCACGAGGATGTGGAAAGCTTCGTTCGAATCACACCAGGTTTCAGAAATGTAACTAACTACACTTCCAATTGATACATTTAACTGAGTCCGGAAGGAAAATCCATCCAGACATATTGACACAACACGGGCGAGAAGTCTGGACAACTCTCCGATTAGCAGAAACTATTCGCAAGAGGATTGCTAAATGGAGTTTTTGGGCCAAGAGTAGTCCCGGGGGAAAATTACGTTATAATGCCAGAAATGGGGGTTGCTGCTAAGGTCGTTTGCGGTAATAACACGGTTAGACTTACCACAGAAATCGTCATAATACATAAACTAGTATCAACTTAAATGTGATAGTGTATGCAATTATTTAAAACTAGCTGAGTTTCCCTGCTTTGCACAGGAAAAAATACACTTTCAACATAAAGCCGTGTCTATGCTAATGGATATCTAATGATGATATAGAAAAATATTTAATTCCGTCGTTGCATCGCCAGGTGGAATCTTTTGAAATGTTGAGCCCCCCAACAATGCCCCCAGAGGGAAAATTCGCAAAAACGTAAATCTACGAACCAACCGTCCACTTGCCTGAGTAAGTCCATACATAAGGACAGTGTCAGGAGTAAAAGTAAAGGTAAGTTCTTATATAGCGCAGTATCCTAAGAACTGCTCAAAGTCCTACGGATTGTTCAAAGCGCTTTACATTTTATTCCCTGGCAGACCTATTCAACCGTACACCATGTCGACTTCTGTGGGAAGCATTCAGCCACGCTGTAATAAATGCGCGAAACCTATTCGTACACAAATATCCACTAATGTCTATAGACAGATACTCATTCATACAGTTAAGTGAACTAGAGCAACGTAGAGTGAACGCACTTTCCTAATGTTCGACACGGCAGTACGTGATTCGACACGGGTTCTCTCGATTGAAAAACCGATGCTCTGATCACTTCACTCCATCAGTAGGAATTGAGTAAGTAATTTGTGCTATATTTAGGTTTAATATTTTAATTGTTATAAACTTATGGTACGTATTATAAACACAACATGAGTCTACCCCTGACACGTCAACACAACTGACTGCCTAAAGGGCGGGTTAGGTTGTACATTGCGCACGCATGCGTAGTACGCAAACGCCTAATTTTGGCTTGGTTTAGCTCGGCCAGTTTCAACCTGCCCAATGTTGTGCTTAGACGAGCTGTGCCGACGCGGGGCGGTGTGTCTGGAGTCAGTGCGAAACTAACCAAGAATAACCACATGCCGAGAGGTGGCGCCGTAATCTGACTGTTTTCAAGCTGTCTGAACTACAAATGCGATTTGAACTATCATGGAAATACAGGATTTTCGTCAATGTCCGGCCGTTTGCTTAAAAATCCGAGTAGACAAACGGGACCTTTCATTGTAATTAATCACTAGTAGTTATGGGAAGGTGTGCAGATGCGTAGCCAAATCGGTCAGAGTAAAACATTGCTCTCGCAAAAAAGGATTTTTAGTGTAAGTGTCGGCAAGGGTATGAAATAGGGATGCATTTTGTTCCCCCACCTATTCAGTCCATACACAGAGAATGTCATTATAGAGGTCGAGACTTACACGCGAAGCAAGTTTTTGAATGGACTGAAAGTGAATAGACAGTATATGAATTGAGATATGCCGATGACACAGCGTTAATATCCGATACAAAAGAAGGATTGGATAAACTGATAACTGCTGTTAAAGAGCACAGTGAGATGAAAGGATTTAAATTAAACGTAAAGAAGACTAAGATTATGGATGTGAAGGGATGTCGAAAACCATCCGAAGACATAGCAGATGGCGAGGAAATAGAACGAGCGGAAAGTTTTGAATGTCTGGGGTCACCGATAGAAGCGGATTGAGATGGGGCGAAAGAGATCAAGCAGAGAATGGCATTGGCGAGTAAAAAGTTGACGGAGATGAAGAAGCTGTGGAAAGCAACGAATAAAGATATCAATCTACGAATGATCCGAGTCTGTATATTCCCAACTGCTACCGAAAGTGGTCAACATGATGGAAAGGAGTAGAATAGAAGTGTTGTGCGTGCAAGAAACCAAGTGGGGGAGAGACCGAGCGAGAGCACTGGCAGGAGGGTATAAGATGCTACATGCAGGGGGAGATGGAAGGAGTAATGGTGTAGGCATCACAGTAACGGAGATCAGTAGAGATGCGGTGAGAGTGGAGAGATGGCAAGGGAGGATCATTGTTGCAAGGATGATGGTGAGGAAGCAGCTGATGTGCATTATGTCGGAGTATGGACCTCAAACAGGAAGGGCAGAGTTACAGAAAAGGGCCTTCAGGGAAGAGCTAGAGAGAATGATGGGAATGGTTGAAGCGCATGTGATGATGTGCGTAGCTGGTGATTTTAATGCACACATGGGTACAGCGGAGACAGGAGAAGAGGATTCTGTCGGAGGGTTTGGATGGGGTACAAGGAACCGAGAGGGCCGGGAGTTAGTAGAGTTGGTGATGCGAAATGGGCTGGCGGTGGCGGGGTCATTTTTCCAAAAGAGGGAAAGTCACAAAGTATTTTATAGGAGTGGCCACCACAAGACAGAGCTGGACCTGCTGATAGTAAGGAAACAGCAAATGTGGCGAGCGAAGGACTGTAAGGGCATCCCTGGTGAACATTTGACTATGCAACACAAGACCTCGTTTTCATAGTGCGTAAGTAGATAGTAAGCGCTGTTGGGCCTCAAAATCCTACTTATAAAAAAGAATTTAATGACCACTAAACGATTCGAGCACCCAGCTGAGTCAGCAATAATGCGAGACTAATCCTATGTATAAAAAAGATCAAAGGCTTTGTGTTTGACACTAATGAGTTTGGGAAATCTACTTATAAAAAACGTGATTGATGAGCGATGTAATTTGATACTAATTGGATGATTGACAGTACACTAGAGAGATGCCACCTAGCGGTGAGTGCAGAGAGTATTTTAGTCCTAGCGATCAACGCCGTACCTAGAGCGCGCTGACGTAAGCAATAATGCGTTTAATAATAAAGTATATAAGTTTAGTTTCGTACTTTATAACCACGCTAAAGTATATAAGTTTAGTTTCGTACTTTATAACCACGCTAAAGTTAAGTTTCGTACTGGACCACCTATAACTGGGGTAGGAGTTGTGCTGACGTAAGCAATACGCTGGGGTAGGAGTTGTGCTGACGTAAGCAATACGCTAACCACGCTAAAACCATTGTATATTAAAACCATTGTATAAACGTTGAGATGTCCCCGTATGTGATGTTGACAGCAAGAGCGACGACGACTGCTGCAGCGATAAGGCCACCGGCTGCTCTAGTGGTCTTTGACCCCTGGATGACAGCATAGCTGGCTAACGGTAAACAACGTTGTTCTGGTGGACGGATTAAAACGAAAGCAATGCGTTTAAATACATCTAGTCGTGGGATTACAATGACAATCAAATGCATAAATACACTAACATTCAGTAGGGTGTTTATGCATTGAAAATAGACGCGTGAAAACGTGAGTAGTGACTGGAATATTTTATTGGGCATAATACTGGAGTATTCGGCCGCGACCGACGGGTTGCTGCCTGCTGGTCTCCGGCGGGGAGCCGATCTCCGGCGGGAGACCGAAGCCTTCCCGCCGATAGAGTTCGGGAGGCGTTATTGTCCTCCATAGGCCGTTTGCCTGTCGAACGAGAAAGACCCAAGCCAGATCGGGGACGATGTCATCATCGTCAGACGAGCTGTAGTAAGGCGTGACATTGGGCGGCGTAGGAGGTGGCGAAGGCGCACGGACGGACGCCGCGACCGCGCATGTTGCCCGGGTCGACGTCGTCGACGCGTCGGGGAGATCAATTGGCCTACGTGGCGTGTACGTGTTCCTTGTAGGCAGTTGGATCGGTCTATGAAATAAACAAAGGATGAATAAAATGAGTGAGATAAAATGCATGCGTAGTATGCATTGTTTAAACGGTATGTAGTAAATTGAAATAAAATACTGTCTTGGTAAAATACATGCATGCATGTACTTATAAATAAAATGCATGCATATTTAAACGGTAAAATACATAATGCGTACTAGTAAAAACATGCATTAAATAAAATGCATTACAACAATAAAAACATGCATTTAAACGATAAAATACATAATGCGTACTAGTAAAAACAACATGCATTTAAATAAAATGCATGTTACAACAATAAAAACGTGCATTTAAATAAAATGCATGCATGTTTAAAATAAAATACATGCTATAGTAAGCACTGTTTAAATATGTTACAACAATAAAAACGTGCATTTAAATAAAATGCATGCATGCTAAAAATGCATGCATGTACTTATAAATAAAATGCATGCATGTTTAAACGGTAAAATACATATTGCGTACTAGTAAAAACATGCATTAAATAAAATGCATTACAACAATAAAAACGTGCATTTAAACGATAAAATACATAATGCGTACTAGTAAAAACAACATGCATTTAAATAAAATGCATTACAACAATAAAAACGTGCATTTAAATAAAATGCATGCATGCTATAGTAAGCACTGTCTTACCGTGGTTTTGTTGTGGACGTGGCCATGTTGTTGGAGCGATGTGGTGGAGACGTCGTGTGTTCGTGTTTGTAAAAGTGTGTATGAAATGTGCGCGTCGTCAAACAGCGGCGGCGGCGCATGACACTACGACTGATTTTGATTGACATGTGAACGGAGAACAAAGGATTTTTACAAACGTTAAACGAAACGTTAAAAGTACGAAATTAAACGTTATATACGATCACTGGGGGGTCAGGAAACACGAGATGCATATATATTAGAGAAATTCGCGGTAAAAGTCACATTTGACAATGAATGCACTGACGTGAACGCTAACTTTTTTCCTAAAACAAATTCCTCGGTAGAGTAGGCGGAATGCGTTAAGCGCACATGTGTGACATCTGTTGCGCGTGACTTAACGAGTTGGAATGTGAACGGAGAACAATGGATTTTTACAAACGATAAATGAAACGTTAAAAGCGCGAAATAAAACGTTGTATAAGATCGCTGGGGGATCAGGAAACACGAGATGCATAGATATTAGAGAAATTCGATGTAAAAGTCACATTTGACAATGAATGCACTGACGTGAACGATAACTTTTTTCCGAAAACAAAATGCCTGGGTTGGATGAAGTATGCACGTCGATAATTGAAAAAGATAAGGATATGAGTGTGAAGTGCGCATGCGCGTTATAGTGTAGACAATGACATTTCAAAAACAATAAACGAAACGTTAAAAGCACGAAACTAAACGTTGTATAGATTCTCTGTGGAGTCAGGAAACGTGAGGTGCATCGATATTAGAGAAAATCGATGTAAGGAGAGATTTAACGGCGAATGTACTGACGTGACCGGATACTTTTTTTCGAAAACAAAATGTCTGAAATGTACGAGGCACGCACGCTGATAATTGAGTAAGATGACGTATTAGCGTGAAGTGCGCATGCGTGTTATTTAAAAAAGGTATAAAACGGGTGAGAAAAATGTTATATTGTATGACGCTGAACTTCTAACCGTGTATTCTTTCTACAACAGCAGAGCAGCAAGCAGCAGACGTTCTTCCGCAACATGGCGGATGAAAGTCAACAACAACAACCAAAAAAGTCGAAGGCACCACGTAAGCAGTCGATGAAGGCGGCGACAGCGGCCAGCAGCAGCAGTCAACCTTCGGCACTGATTGCAGCCTTGTCAACGGGGGTGTCACCACCCGTTAAGCGCCCCGTTACGCTGATCGCGGCCCCGTTGACTGTCGGCCGAAAGAGAAGCGCCGAAGAGGCGCGCTTGGAGCCCGACGACACGGCCGAGCAGCCCCCGGTCCTGTCGCGGAGCGGTTCTATGGAGCGTGAATCGGCGGCGTCGACACGCGCCACAGCGGTGAGTCTGAGACATCTGAAGTGCGCTGTCAACGGTGTGTATAAACTCCTGTCGCCCGTTACGATCGAGGCCGTCTCGTACAAAGGTGAGCCCGGCACCACCTATTTGGGATGTTCCCGTTGTCGCCGGAAATTGCAGACAAGCAAAGACGGGACCCTGATATGTCGAACGCACGATGAAGTGTTTGTACCGAAATATTTCTTCGCGTTGCGTGTGATGGTGAAGGACGGCGAGGAGGAAGAAGACGAGCTTTGGCTTACGTTGTTCGATAGCCAAATGTCTAATCTCGTCGAGTTCACGGCCGAGTACTTGACGGAATTGAACGAGGAGGATCTCCGCGATACCGTGCTCGAGTTAACCGGTACTAAAGTGGAGATTAGTGTGCGGAAGACGAGTTGGAACGGGGACCCCTCGTATACAGTCCGCACACTAAAAAGATACGTCGACGATGACTAATGTTGTTGTCTTGTGTTGTTTGTAGGAGGAGGAGGAAAATTGGCCGCTACTGGTAGATTTATTGAAGCACGCCAACGAACGACAACGAATGAGAGATCGTCGGGGGCTGGAACTAAGCAAGGAGAGCTTTGAACTATTAGCCGAGTCGGCCGAACAATATATAAGACCGTTTTGGTTGGGCTATAAAGCAAGCCTATTTCGTAGTAGTTTGATGTACTAACAGTTGTGCTTTTATATGCTTTAGGAAGTGCGCTGCGTACTCCAAAAAATGCTTGCAAACAACGAAAGGATTCGCGCTCAGTACGACGAGGTTGCGACGTTCGTAAGAACGTTGTTGGAACGGGGTGTGCCGGGGTCAGTAAAGATGGAGGAGAAGGAGGAGGAAAAGAAGGAGGACTAATCATAATAATGTGTTTGTAGGACGCTCTGATGCAACACACCAGACGTGAGTGTATGAGCGACTTCCTACACGCGTTGCTGACGGTGATTCGTAAAGAGTAGAACTGCTTTGTGCTGTAGGGTAGTGGCGGAGGAGTACGTGACGCTCACGTATTGGAGGCGATAATCGAGGAGGCGCTGGGCGACTGCTCGACCCGAACGCGCCCCCCTCCACAGACGTATAACGACAGCCTGGGGACGATGGGACCGACGTGTTCGCCGTACTGGAGCGTATCGGAGGAGCTGGGGACGTGCCAACGGCAACTCGTCGTGCCGAGCCGGAGTCAGTTGATCGGGCGTTACGAACGACTGGCTATGGATCTCGTCGCCGAGACTATCGGCGAAATGGTTCTGGAGAAGGCGCGGTATCATTGCGGGGTATGCGAACCGAATGAAGGCCGCCCCTACGTTCACATGCCCGGCTATCGCGCGGGGCGGCCGAATCGCGTCTACATGCAACGTTTCGATAAGCCGGGCTGTATTGTGACGCGGTATTTCAACGGCGTCATGGACACGTTCCTGCATCGATCGCTCATCCCCTGTTTCACGAGACTAGTGCATATTCTACACGAGACTACGGTGTCGATTTCTTCTGGAGATCAGCAGCCGCAAACGGGCCGTGCAGGAGAATTGTATTTGGTGCAATTTGTGTCGAACTGGTTGTTGGGAACGAATTGGCGCGATTATATGAATCGCGTGCAACTCGAGTCGGCCGTGCACACGTACGTGCAACGCCGGAGCGGACTGGAATGAACGAACGCTAGTAGAATAGAGAACATTTTATTATTTGCTTGCTATTGAAACAAAGGCTTCACGCTGTGTTTGAATGTTGTAAGAGTACCGAATAAAACGTTGAAAATGTACTTTCCGTTTCCGAGTTACCAAGTTAGAAAAATTACCGCTAGTCGTACCACTAGTTAGAAAAACCACCACATTCCACCGCTAGTTTCCGCTACAGTTAGAAAAATTACCGCTCTTCCCGCTAGGGTTAGAAAAACAAAACCACCACACCCTAGTTTCCGCTACAGTTAGAAAAACCGTCACCGCATTCCACCGCTAGGGTTAGAAAAATCTTCCCGCTAGGGTGTACTTACCACCACCACCACCGCCACCGTCACCGTCGCCGTTATAAATAGCGACGCTCGAAAAATATAATTAGAGAGAATGCCACCATCACCTACTAGATGGCAATGTCCGAAATGTGGGCGCTATTTCGCGACGCAGTCGACGTTAGAACGACATGTATAGAGTTCGAAAAGTTGCGGCGACGAAGCGCTATGCGTAAAACGTCGAGAGTGTCCAAAATGTGGCACGCTATTCACCACGCGTCACGTTATGCTACGACATCTGAGGCTGCAGTGTGGCCGTTCGCCACCTCCTGAATCAGTGGCGGAGGCGGCAGCCGCTAGGGCGCCGTCGCCCGACGATCTACAGCGTGTCGTAGACGAGCACCGGCGTAGCATAGAGACGTCGGTGGCGCGCGGCGTCATACAGTCGCGTTACAACTATCGTATGACCGCCTGTACGAGTACGCGCGTGCTCGAACCGCGTCTGAGGGAAATGTTTCTCGCGCAAAAGAACGCGTTTAAAATTAACGTAAGCTATGGTTTTGTATTACGCCACAAGGTGTCGGGTCGGTACCGATATTTTCATTCTTCGTGTAACTGTTGCGGTCGCCTCCTCGAAACACCCGCCCTAGTTACCGATAGCCGTTCATTCGAACGATTCCTCGACGCCGTGCGCACTACCGACGTACTGCAGTACGCCATCGCGCAGCGTCCCGACTCGTGATGGATCGTCGAGCTGGTATCTAACGCCACCTACTTCGTGAACGTCATCATCAATCATCCTATCGGCTGCGTTGGCGTGACGACGCTTCCCGCCTACGTGCGCCTCAACAAGTCCATCGTGTCGTTGACGAACGATGATCGAGGTACGCCCTACGACGACCATCTGTGTCTCTTCCGATGCATCGCCCTTCACCTGCAAGGTCACCGACGAGGCGAAAGTGGCCGCCACATCGGTACGAGCCGTTTAACGAAAGTCGCTAAACGTCTGCACGCGCGGTATTGTCGCGACACTTCGACATCGAACGGCGGCGGCGTGCGCCTGAACGAATTGGATCGCGTGGAGACGGTTTTCGGCATCAACGTCGTCGTCTATCGTCGACTGACGAACGACGTCGCCAAACTAGTCCGTCGATCGCGCGAAGCGCACCCCACGACGCTGAACGTCAACCTGTACGAGTCGCACTTCTCGTACATAAGCGAAAACGTACAAGTGCTGGAAATGCGGCAGCGTCCTCTGGCGGAGCGCGCACGATTTACGACGTAACGAAGCGACGTGCGAAGGCGGCGTTCGTCACGTGTTCCCCGGCGGCGTCTACCGACCGACGGCGTCCGTATTCGAGCGGCTCGACGACGAATGCATCGACGTCGGCGACGACGACCTGCGCTAGTACCCGTACCGCGCGACGTTCGATTTCGAGTGCTATTTCGCCAATAACGATCTGCCGACGGATAGCGACAAATGCCGCTGGATCGCGCGACACGAACTGCTCAGCGTGAGCGTCGCGTCGAACGTGCCCGGTCACGAAGCGGCGCGCTGTTACGTCACGACCGGCGATTCGTCGGAACTCGCGCGTCGCCTCATCGACGACCTGGAAGCGGTGAGCGCGGCGGCGTGCGCGATTATACGTCCCCGCTACGACGCGACCTTCGAGTCGCTCGACGCGCTCGACGTCGACTGGCGGCGACGATGCAACGACGACGACGACGCCGACGCGTCACCGTACGCCACTCTCGCCGACCGGCTGTGGACGTACCTTCGTCAAATGCCCGTATTGGGATTCAATTCGGGTAAGTACGACATGAACGTCGTCAAAAAGTACTTGACCCCCCTGCTCATAACCGACGACGCGCAGCACACGTCGTCGGCCTTTACCATTAAACGTCAGAACAATTACATGTGCCTGTCGACGACGACGTTGAAGTTCCTGAACATAACGAATTACCTCGCGCCCGGCGTTAGCTACAATCGCTTTCTGAAAGCGTACGGTTGCTCGGCAACAAAGGGCTACTTCCCGTACGAGCACATCGACGCGTTGTCGCGTCTGGACGAAACCGCCCTGCCGTCGCGCGAAGCTTTCTACAGCCAGCTGAAACGCGAGGGAATCTCCGCGGAGGCGTACGAGATTTGCGCGACGGCGTGGCGCGACGAGGGCATGACGTCGATGCGCGATTTTCTTGTGTGGTATAACAATCGTGACGTGGCGCCGTTTCTCGAGGCCGTCGATCGCCAGTTCGCCTTCTATCGGCGCCGATGTATCGACATGTTCAAGGACGCCATCAGCGTACCGGGGTTGACGTTGTTGTACCTGTTCAACGACCTGCCGAAGTCGATCCATTTCTCGCTCTTCAACGAGCCGAACAAAGATCTGCACCGTCTGCTGCAGGCGCAGATCGTCGATCATCTTCGCGCGCCACCACGAGGCCGACGTGACGTCGTTTCGTGGCGGCGACGCGCCGTGCCGATCGATAGTAGGCTTCGACGCAAACGGCCTCTATCTATGGGCGATAATGCAGGAGATGCCGACGCGCTGAGAACGCCTTTCGAGCGGAACGCGTGCACCGCTACGGTCGTATGGCCGTGGAGTGGTTGACGCGCGTGGAGGCGGAAACCGGCGCGCGTAAACGTCACCAGTTGAACGGACGCGAGAAGCGCATCGGAAAGAACCGAGTCGACGGCTGGTGCGCCGCCACGCGAACGGCGTATCAATTTCACGGCTGCTATTTTCACGGCTGCCCGACGTGTCAGGCGCACGTGACGGCGAACGCCGTCAACGGTCAACCGATGACGACGCTGTAGGCCGCGACGATCGCCGTGACTGCCTACCTGCGCCGTTTCGTCGACGAAGTCGTCGAAATGTGGGAGTGTCAGTGGCACGCCGTGCAACCGCCGGCGGTGCCGACGCCGCCCGACGCGTCACGATGGGAACCGCCGCCGACCGCCATTACGCTCTCGACGATACTGGAGGCGGTGCGCGACGGCTCTCTGTTCGGCCTCGTGCAGTGCGATATCGCCGTACCGGAAGCGTTGCGCGACAAGTTCGCCGAGATGCAGCCGGTATTCAAGAACGTCGATATTGTGCGCGACGATCTCAGCCCGTTCATGCGCGACTACGCCGAGTCGCACGATCTCCTAACGCGACCTCAACGCACGCTCGTCGGTAGCTACTTCGGCGCGGCGATCGTGCTCGCGACGCCGCTCCTACGCTGGTATATGGCGCACGGGCTCGTCGTCGAGCGCGTCTACCAGATCGTCGAGTACGCGCCGATAGCGTGCTTTCGCCGCTTCGGCGACGCGGTTTCGACGGCGCGCCGCGAGGGCGATATCGATCCCGACAAATCGATCATCGCCGATACCTTTAAACTTCTCGGGAACAGTTCCTACGGGAAAACGATTACGCGCGTCGATCGGCACCGGGAAATCAAGTACGCGACGCCGGTCGGCGCGTCGATGCTCGTCAACAATCGGCGCTTCCGGCAACTGGACGTCGTCGTCGACGACGCGCTGTACGAGGTGGCGCTGAATAAGCGTAAAATCGTCTACGGCCTGCCGATACATATCGGCTATTTCGTATTGCAGTACGCAAAATTGAGAATGCTGGAATTTTATTACGATTTCGTCGACGCCTACATTCCCCGTCCGCTCTTCCAGTACTGCGCTATGGACACCGACTCGGCGTACATAGTCCTAGCCGGACGTGACGTCGACGCGCTCGTACCGGAAGAACGTCGCGAACACTATTTCCGGAATCGTTCGCTCTGGTTTCCGGCCGAATGCTGCGACGCGCACGTGGACGCCTACGTACGACGGCGCGTGGGACTAGCGTGGGACGGCGCGGCGGCCTGCTGCGCG